>JANXHW010000004.1:196395000-197595000 GCA_026170595.1 Plestiodon gilberti rubricaudatus | reverse complement strand
TCGCGAGCTCTAGAGCTCGCGCACAGTAACGCTGACTGTGTCTGCGTATCTGGGGCCTGGAGGGAGCGTTGGGTACCGGGGATCTTGGCCCCTGGTATCCCTGCCCCCTCCAGGCCCCGGGTGGCCAATGGCCATCCTTCCTTGCCACCCGGTGATGGTCCTCCCTGCCCCTGCCCCAATGGAGGTAGGTCTTACCTGCTCTGGCCGGCGCAGGGCTGGGGAGACAGTGGAGTGAGAAGCACAGGCGGCAGCGCTGGTGCTGCATGTTCACTGAATGTCACGCAAGTGTTTTATGGTACTTGCATGACACCGTGCCCCAGGGCAGTGTGCGCCCATGACCAACTCCTGACAGCAACGCTGCCTGGAGAACTGTGGTCAGTCCATGGACATCCATGACCTAGATGGACCAAAGGTCTGATTCAGAATAAAGCAATTTTGTGTCTTTTTAGCCAGGTATCCTCTGCTCATGTAGATTTGGCCTATGATCTGTTCTCACTAGCATATGATGGCAGAGTCTGTGTGAATTATTTACTTTGGAAGAATGAATGTCTTTTGTCAAACATATTTATTGTTGCTGTGAGACTGGAATGCTGTTGCAAATGAAAAATAGGGAAGACTGTTATGATAAGCCCCAAAGAGCGGCCACTGAGGTTCGGGAGCACATCCTCAGGAAACCTTGAAGGCTGATCTTCTCAAGAGCATGAGAGGGGAAAGGGCAGCCATTTGGGGCCTTTGCTTTGCTTTCCTAAACACCTCTTTACATCCTGCTGCAGAGTCTTTCCCACTAAACGAAATAGAGAAGGGGTGGCCAACTGGCGCCCCACAGGCTAGATCCAGTCCCCCAAACAATTGTATCTGGTTTCTGGATGTCTCTACAAAATGTTGACTCTGATAAAAAACTTGCCCACAGTTTTACTCAAAAGAAAAAAATCACTGTCTAAAGACTAGAATAGACTCTGCAGTTACTGGAGTTGATCATCCTTGAATTAAATACAGTACATTGTAGGCCTATTTATTCTAACTGATGGGTTGAAAAGAAGGGTTGAAAAGAACAAGCTGCTGGTTTCTTTTCTACCAAATAAGAGAAATAATTATCTGTGCATAAGAGTCCTCTAGTGATGATGCAGTTGACAGATATGTATTGTGAACCTATATTCTGAGTGAAAATCCTGATCTTATTCTTTCATTCACACATAATCATGCACACTACATGAGATATAAATTAGTCTTACCCTTTCTTCACACACTGCAGAAGAAAGCAGTTTCTTTCCAGCTGGCTATATTGTAACCTTGAAGCAAGCTTTTCAGGGACCTGAGCTATGAACTGGATGAGGCAAAGTTCTGATAACTGCTTTCTCTACAGATCATCTTGGTTCCTGTGTATGCATATTGTAAGGAATATGTAATGAATGAATGAGGTTATTCTGGGCACTTCTGGTTTTTATGAATTAAACACCGGTTATGTGCTGGTTTACATGCAGGAGTGGACATGAATCTGTGTGCAAGAATGTGGGTGTTGGTGTGTAAGCATCTGTGGAGAGAGATCATATAAGCAATCTTTGTCCAAAGGCCCATGTCATCATTCAAGAAGAAATGCCTCATCATTCAAGAAGAAAAAAAATCTGACTGTCACACAAAAAAAGCTGATTCTCAGCGTACTGTCACAAATGCTGAGGACTATGTTTAATTTCTAAAGAGAGAGGTGTTGGGGCTCAGGTCTGAATAGAAGACCTGTTACTTAATTCTAAGCATGTGGTACAATTGCTCAGTAGTGTGAGGGGGCACTCTGTACATGCTCAGAGGTCATTTCATATTTTGTTCCTTCAAAGAGGAATGGCCAAAGATGGACAAAGTGGTACTAAATGGGTATGGTTAAATGAAGAAGAGGCTACAATAACACCTATATCTGCAATACTGTTAATTTCTTGTTGCACCACTGATTTAGTGCTACAGTCACATAGAGGAGAAACTAAAATTAAAAAGTATTTTAGTAGATGAGTTCTGCTCAGACTCTCATTTCCATCAGATCAGAATTGTTTTCCCCTTGTCAGTTGGGTAGAGACTATTCCATCTCTAGACTTTCACTATTTGTTTTTCATTTCCCTGCAGCCGGTGTGACTTGACGTGCTCGCAAACATCACCTGGTGCTCTTTATTCTGAAATTGCAAACCTGCAGAGCTCCTGCAACTTGGATTGCATAGGTGTGTGTGTGTGTGTGTGTGTGTGTGTGTGTGTGTGTGTGTGTGTGTGTGTGTGTGTGTGTGTGTGTGTGTGGTGGAGAGGGGACGGGCACTGGCAGTAGAGCATAGACACATGATCATAAGTACATAAGAAGAGCCCTGCTGGATCAGGCCAAAGGCCCATCTTCCTGTATCTCACAGTGGCCCCACCAGATGCCTCAGGGACCACACAAGACAACAAGATAACCTGTTTCCTGTTGTCACTCCTTGCACCAGGCACAGAGAAAAGCATCCTAGCACAGGTTAATTCGAATGAGCATATGGGACAGGGTGCACTCGCAGAGGAAATGATCCTGTACTAACCCTAACCCTTGAAATAAACCAGAGTGTTCTTGCACATCTCTTACACAAAGAAGTACCTGGCAAAAAGAGGCAACTCTCTGCCCTAGAATGACCCATGTTCCGTCTCTCAGGGGGACAGTAGACCCAGTGCAGATGGAAAGCAACTGATCCAATATCTGGGAGAAATGGTGACAGAGGAACATTTGAAGGAAGAAGGAATAAATAGCCGATGTTTTCTCTCCTACAAAAATAAAATCCATTTTCATGTTACTAAAAAAAGAAAGGAAAAAAGAGGGGGAGGCATCTGGCCTTCCATTGAGAAGGAATCGAAATGTATAACTATATAGAAAACTCTTCTGGTTTCTAGGGAAACTTGCCCCCCTCCTCTTTTGGAGTTCTTGGTGGTTATGTAACATCTGAACTAGCTGCTTTCCCAATCCATAGTCACTCTCAGGTCTTCTGTAGCAAAGCCAGCAGCAGAAATAAGTTCCACCAGGAAAGTTTAACTCAGCGGCAGAGCGGAGGACACATATTTCTCTCTCTGGCCTTCTCCAGAAGCCTTTGGAAGACTGTCAGCTGCTGGGTTGGTTGGGGAATGCGAGCGTTACGAAGGCAGTCTCTCTCGCCAACCCTCCTTTTTGGAGTTGAGTAGCAGGATTCAGCATTTTTCAAGCTCGGAAAAAAAAAGGGGAGACACTGGTGGAAAAGAGATATTTTAGGAAAATTCTCTCATGTGAACCAGCAGGAGCAAATGAATTTGGGCTATTTAAAGAAAGACAATGTATTTTTAACATTGTCCTGGCTGAGTAAGGCCAATTTGAGTGTTCTAACCATGGAAAGGGGATTCTCTCAGTTGTAATGCATGAATGCGGGGGCAGATCTTTCCACCTGGGCAGCCCAAATACTCCATTCACTCCAGGAAACATGTTGGTTTATGAGACCCCCCTGTCCCTGAGTTGAGCCAGCAGTTACTATACTAGTCCTAGCCTTTCCTCTCTGGTCAATATCACCCTCCATCTGGTCAGTTTCACATCTGTCACTCTACTAGGGTAACTCCTTTTCCCTTGACCTTATAGAGACTATACACATTTCTGAATTCTGAATGGTTAAAATATACCGTATTGTCCCGAGTATAAGATGCACCTGATTATAAGACGTACCCTTAAAGTTTGGTGCTATTAAAAAAAATTTAATCAAATCACTGGCATTAAATTTATGCCTGATTATAAGACGCACCCCTAGTTTAAAAACTTAAATTAGGAGAAAAAAGTGAGTCTTATACTCAGACCAATACGGTATTCAGCAATCACATACATATGTTATCCTTATCTATGTAAAACTTGTGGAAGCCTCCATTTCCTTTGCTTCTTAGGCAAATACAATTTCTGCAAGCAATATTGCAAGGCAACCATAGTGGCTCCATTGGTCATGAGTATGCATTTTTGTGCATGTTTCAGTTCCAGAGGCTATTTGATTTTGGGGCAATTAAACAAAAAGAACTAGAGAAGATCTGAAAGCTTTTGGGGGGAGGGGGTAAGCATTCAAATAGGAGTCGTCAACTGGTAACACCAAGGTCAAGTACCTGAATTGTACTATGTAGACCTCTAGTTGCCAACTCAGACCTGGTCTATACATGCAGAAAAACATGGAGGTAGAATGGATTACACCATTTCAAACTGCAAGGAAGAGATATGAGTTTTGATTGTTCTATGTGAAAATTCTCCACAAGTAGAAAACTAGCATATCAGGAAGAATACATCAGTTATAGACTAGCCTTTTGTACTCAAGTTTTGCATACAGGAAGATTTTTAAAAACATAGGGGAATATGCAAAGACTGTCTCAGGGACCTGAAGATGTGTGTGGAAGGAGTGGCAACTGTGGGCATAGGACTTGCCCCAAAGAACTTCTACTTTGGGGAAAAGTAATTGTGAGGCAGGCTGAACCCTAATTGCTGAATTGGGATATAAAGAGAACACTAAATGCATGAATTTCTTGGGGGACATAACACTACTACATTTGTTCACATGTGTCCCAAGTGCTCTCTGGAGTATTTCTTAAAACTATTGCAGGATATTCTCATATAATAGTTGAAAATGCACAAGGGTTATTTGAGGAGACAATGGAGGCAGGAAGTATGGTTCACAAGGATCTGTACTGGGACCAGTGCTTTTTAAATTGTTCCTAAATGATCTGGAGTTGCGGTAAATTGTGAGGTGGTCAAGTTTGCAGATGACACCAAACTATTCAGCTTGGTAGAAACAAAGTAGATTGTAAAGTGATCCAAAAGGACCTCACCAGACTGGATGCATGGGCAACCAAATGGCAAGTGTGGCTCAGTGTTAATAAGTGTGATACACACTGAGGCAAAAAAAAAAAAATCCAAACACCTATGTACTGGTGGAGTCTGAGCTGTCAGTGACAAACCCGGAAAGGGATGTTAGAATCATGGTGGATAGCACATTGAAAACATCAACTAGTGTGCATCTGCTGTGGAAGGCAAATTCAGTGCTATAAAAGGGAACAAGAGTAACAGCGCAATCCTGTCTATTGAAGACCAGCAGAACACATGCTCCACTGGCCTAGGGTGTTGCAAACATGCCTTACGTTTGCGGCACCTGGCGAGTAGGCAGTGCCAGTGCCGAGGCTGGCATCACTCTACTTGCCCTGGATCCGGAGCTACGCCAGCCGGGTGACAGAGTGGCGTGGGGACGGTGATTTTCCAAGGGGAGCCAGGCCCAGGAAGGGGGAAGGATCGGCGGTGGTCTCCTCCTCCAAATCCTATCCCCCTTCCCAGGCATGTCTGACTGCCGTTACATGGCTGGCTCGAATGTGCGCCAGCAAAATAGGTGGTGCACATTTAAGTAGACCCATTGGGGTGGCTGGGGCTAAATAGGATGCAGTGTGGGCTCTACACCCGCACTGCAGCCTAGCTAGACAGGATTGGGCTGCCCATCTGTCACTATTATAGTGCCCCATACAAATCAATGGTGAAGCCATCGATAGGCACATCCTGCATGAATTTGTCCAACCCCCTTTTAAAGCCATCTAAGTGGCCATCATGGCAATCTAGTGGCTATCATCACATGACAACAAATCCCACCACAAATTATTGGCAACATAATTCCTAATTATGCACTGTGTGAAAAAGTACCTCCTTTTGTCCATCCTAAATCTCCCACCAATCAGTTTCATTGAACCCCTAGTATTGTGAGAGAGGAAGAAAAAATTCTGTCTCTATCCTTTCCACACTGTGCATAATTTTATGTCTCAATCATCTCCCTCCCTTAAGCATCTTTCTCCCAAGTTAATAAGGTCCAAACATAGTAGCCTTTGATTGTGTTCCATCCTTCTGATCACTTTGGTTGGCTGCATTTGCACCTTTTCCAAACCTACAATATCATTCTTGAGGTGTGGCAATCAGAACTATGCTGTATGCAGTATTCCAAATGCAGCCACACCATAGATTTATATAGGGGCAGTATAATATTATAACTCTTATAGCTGAATCCTGTGTAGGATATGGCGGCTGGCCTAAAGGCAGCTTGGACAGCCTGGGAACATCTCGGGAGAAGGGGACAATCGTCCCCTTCCCTCCACGTAAGCGGCAGGAGGCCCTATGGGCCTCCTCGCATGTGTGCGAGCTGTAGAGCCCACACACAGTAACGCTGGCCATGTCGGCGTATCTGGGGCCTGGAGAGAGCTCTCAATACCAGGGATCTTGGCCCCCAGTATCCCCGCCCCCTCCAGGTCTCAGGCGGCCAATGGCTGCTCTCCCTCGCTGCCCAGTCCACCCGCCCCTGCCCCGACCGGCATAGGTCTTACCTGCTCCAGCCAGCACAGGGCCGGGGAGACGGCGGGGCAAGCAGCGCCAGCTGCAACGCCGGCGCTGCTTGCTCTCCAGGTGTCGCGCAAGTGCTTTACAGCACTTGCGCGACGCACTGCCCCGGGGCAGGACTTGCACTGGATCGGGCCATTATTCTCAGTCCCTTTCCCAATGACCCCTGGAATAGAATTTCTGACTGATTAGCTTAGGAAAAAAGGTGGTTAAGGGAGTAACAGGATTTAGGGCCCAATCCTATCCAACTTTCAGACACGGATGCAGCCTTGCCAATGGGGCATGTGCTGCATCCTGTGGTGGTGGGGCCGTCATGGAGGCCACCTCAAGGGAAGGGAGCATTGGTTCCCTTACCTTGGGGGTGCATTGTGGCTACATTGGCTCTGGAAAGTTGGATAGGATTGGGCCCTCAGACATATAAATGTATGCACAGTTTAGAGAAAGAGAACACAGTATTCTGGAAGTTTTACATAAAAGCCCTTGTAAAGAAGAGATTATGTGGTATGTTCTCCTAAAAGAATTAGTTTGATCTAATTGGATACAATCTTTCTAGTTCAAAGTAAGCATTTTTTTTTACATCATATTGATTTTAATGGCAAAGAGTTAAGTTTGGGCTTGAAGTCAATGGGACTTAAAAGTGCTTAACTTTGGCTGAATGGTGCCCGTTGTTTTTAAGACTCACTTGCTGACTGATTTATTTCTACATAGGTTTGTTCAAAACAATGGTGTTTTCAACCATGAGGCTTAAATAGGTCTGTATTCTAAGCAGTCTATAGTGTAAAACCTGCACTGACCAGAATGTACAGTATATTTGAACTTTCTTCTGCATTCTATGAAAATATTCACATACAGTGAAAACTGGGCGAGAGAAGATCAAAATCATTCTCTCTCTCTCTCTCTCTCTCTCTCTCTCTCTCTCTCTCTCTCTCACACACACACACACACACACACACACACACACACACACACACACACACACACACACACACACTTCTTCAGTTTAATTACACAGGCTAGGATGCTTCCAGGACCCCTCATTTTTTTTATAGTGATGCCATGTGGAAACCTCTCAATTAGGGATTTCCAAGAACATTTGGTGAAAGTCCAGTGAGTCTTTGAAGTTATCCTGTTATGCCCCCTAAATAAACTCCCTGCATCTGTGTGCTGTGGTGTGTTCCTATGCTATTCTGCTTGTCTCGTTTGATTTTTTTGCTTGTTGCATATGTATGTATGTGTGTGTGTGTGGGGGGGGGGGGGTCTTTGGATCCTTGCACAATATCTGAACTGCTTTAATTAATCTGGAATAACTACAATGTCCAGGTTCCATACGTAGGTACCTGGGCGGGCGTGACAGCAGAGCTAAGCCAGATTGGGCACTCCAAGGATCCATGCCCTTCAGAGGGCCCACCTGTCTGGGCCAATCTCCGAACCCTCAGTGCTAGTGACTGTGATGGAGCCCAATGTGCCTCCCTGGAGAAGAGCAGTGCAGAGCTTTACCTCAAGGCCCCCTAAAACCCTGCATGAGGCATCAGCACCCTACTTAGGCCTGCTCTTCACATGCAGCGGAACAAGGTGGTAGATTGGACTGTAGGTACTTCACAGTGCAAGTGGAAGGGTCACACTTTTAATGCTCCCCTCCACAAAAGCAAAAGCTCCCTGCAACAGGGAAAATCAGTGCCTCTTATCCATAGAAAGAAAACTAACCTGTCTCCCTCATGTAATGTGCTGAGTATTTTTACTTGCAGGAATTTGTTTTTGTGTTTTTAAACCTGTGAGAGCATTCAAAACAGTATCCACACCTGCAGTCATAAGTTGTGGTTGATTTGCAGGAGAGTAGATCTCCCCTTCAAATTGTGGAAGGCAGGCAATACCCCCCCCCCTGCACCTTGTACATTGAGTTCTGGTTCTCCCCCTCCCTCCAAGTGAGCTCACTCTGACTGTCTTCTGCAGCGTTTTAGAGTTCAACAGAGGTTGTTTTACATAACGTGGCCCCCTGGGCACCAGAGCATTTCCACCTAAGTGCTTCCAAAAATGACACAACAGAGGAGGGGGCAATGTGTTTCCTTTGCCTCGCTCCCAGTTGCTACTACACAAACCCCTACACAACAAAACCCAGAAGAAAAACTCCAGAGAGGTGATTTGGGCACTGAAGAAAGGAAGGACGGAAAGGTGCCAAAGCTTGGTGCCAGCCAACCAACAGTCCCTGCTGCTGGAATCCAAGTTCAGCTACAAATGAAAGTGACTCACCCTCTTGCAGCAGCTTCCCACATGTACCTCTGATCCCCTGACAGCAGTTCCTATGCAGAATGGCAGTTTCAAGGTACTAGACAACTAGGCATAAACACAAGGACCAGAGTATTGATTTGTAATATCATTGCCTGCATATTAATCTCATCCTTCTTCAAAGGAGCTCTCTGAAGTGTTCATGATTCTTCCACACATTATCCTCACAACAACCCTGTGAGGATAGGATGTGCGGTATGCTAGGCTAAGAGAGAACGACTGGACCAAGTCCACCTGATGGCTTTCATGGCTAAGCAGTGTCTTGAACGCCAGTCTCTCCCTAGTCCTAGGCCAACACTCTACACTGCACCAGATTTATAACATGCAGACTATCACTTGCTCACTTTTGCATACTGCTCACGAAGGGTCAGACACGACTTAATGACTGAACAACAACAAAGTTGAAGCCAGTTTTCACCATCCCATTTATTACAGCATATACAAGAAGTCACACAATTTTGCTCCTGATTAAATTGTTTTCAAATAGCTACACGTCTCTGATCTAATAATCACTGGGGGGCGGGGGGTGCAGAAGCCCCGGGTGACATGCTGGGTGTGTGTGTGTGTCAAAGTGGTGGGGGATTGGTAGCAGCAGCACAAAGAATGGGTGGGTGGCGGAGTGAAGTTGGGCCCTCCCACCCGCACTGCGTCTGGGAACGGTTTTGCAGCGGCAGCGGTGATGTCATGTCACTTCCAGGCAGTGACATCATGGGGGAGCCACAAAGCAACGTCGCTGCAACCCCCATAAACAAGAGCTTCAAAAGTGCGTGGAACTAACCTGTTAAACCATTTTTAACCACGTTGATACCACCTGCATGTGATTGTCCCCTTGAACCCTGGGATAAATATGTTGTGTGCTTCCAGTCCCTAATGCTTACATGGGCCCCTTAAATGTGCACTAAAGTAGAGAAAGAATAACCCTTATTGAACAACACATGAAGCTACCTTACACCACGGGTCCTTTCAGCCCAGTATTGTCCACTCTGACTGATAAGAGCTCTCCAGGGTGAGATCCCTTTTTTAACTAGAAATGCGGAGGACTGAACCTGGGCCTTTCTGCATTCAAAGCATGTGCTCTACCACTGACCTATATTGACACTGCAAACATAATTTCCATCTTTGGAGCAAGGTAGGGTGGCAGGAGCAACTAACGGCATCCTAACTAATGCTGATGCAGCCGTGCCAACAGGGCATGTGCTGCATCCTGCAGTGGGAGGGGAAGAGTCATGTTGGCCTGCTCAACATAAGGGAACATTTGTTCCCTTGGGGCTGCATTGCGGCCGTATCAGTGCTGGAAAGTTGGTTAGGATTGGGCTGTAAACCTGCTAAGTTGTCTAGAGAAGTAGCACTGAAGGGCAAAAGAGATGCTAACGTATCTCTACAGTGCTAACACATCTCTACATCTACTACAGTACAGGGCTAACAGTTCACACTCAGTGATGCAGAATATGCCCTCTGATTCTATCTATTCAAACAGAAGTCAATTTGATGCCATTGGGACTTCCAAGTAAATGCTCTTGGATAATAACTTCATAGGAACTAATCCTAGTGTCATTTGAGAATTACCCTGCTGGATCAGACCATGGGTCTGTCTAGACCAGCATGCTGTTTTCAACAGTGGTCAGCCAGATGTCATCTGGCACATTTCCAAGCAGGTGTAAAGGCAACAGCCCCTATTGATGGTCCCCAGCATGTGGTCCTCAATTGCCCTGTCTCTGAGCAAGGAGTTTCCATTATTTATTAAGACATTGATATTCCACCTTCCCTTTTAAAATAAAAATTTGCAAAATAGCTAACAATGTTAAAATCAGATGCAAAGCATAACATACGAATGTTTCCAGGACATCAACATAGCAACAAGGCTGTATATAAGCAGCCAAATTTCAAACTCCTGCCAGATATCAGGCTGAACCAAAAGCCTACCAGAACAGCAAAGCCTTAACCAGTCACCTAAAAGCTGCTATGCCACCACTGAAAAGTCCCTACAGGCAAGAAGGCAGTTCTACAAGTGATAGAAATCAACCAATCAAAGACTCCTCTCTCTCTCTCTCTCTCTCTCTCTCTCTCTCTCTCTCTGTGTGTGTGTGTGTGTGTGTGTGTGTGTGAGAGAGAGAGAGAGAGAGAGAGAGAGAATCTAATGTGTTACATCACGCTGATAAGGGCTGTTCTTTATTTCAGAGGTGAGGTGCCAATTTTATATAATGTGCATGTTGGTTGATCCTTAAAAGAAGGAACAGCAAAAACTCATACTGTACTTAAAAGTGTATGAAATAATGACTGTGTTCCTCCTCCCCAGTCCAAACGTTCAACAAAATGGTCCCGATAATTCTCTGACATCCAGTAACTAGTGCTAAGGAGGGACTAGTGGTTCGTTTAAGTGAATTACTAGACTGGGACAAAGAGGATGCACTGTACAATAGTTGCAGTCCAGCTAACATCTGGGTCATGAGCCAGTCAAAATCAACCACTTTTTTTAGTCCTATTGATTTCAGTGGGAAAGATGGGCAGCATAAACCTATACATGACGTCCACCACTGTGTTTAGTGGGGCTTGGTGGTGCACAGAGTTGCAGCCCTTCAGCAACTGTTTTTCTGGCCCACCCAGACTCCAGTCCTGAATTCGTTTTCCTGCTGAGCAAACATGCTTAGGTGTGAGCCACACTGAGGAAGGGACTGTAGCCTAGTGGCAGAGGACATGCTTTGCCTACAAAGATCCCAGGTTCAATCCCTGCCAGCCCTGCATAGAACAGGGGGGAAATCCACTTTGGAGAGCAGCTAGCAGCAGCCAGCAAAAGCAGTCAGTGGGATGACTTGGTAAAATAAGGCAATCTCTCTAGTCTATCATCATACAGTTCATGTTCACGGGATCCCGTCACCACGTCTGACCTCAACTAGTTCAGGGCCAAGAGGCGCTGAGTGTTCAGCTATGGCTGGGTCGGATCTCTGTAGTGGATTTATTTTCTTGGAAAGGTTTTCCTGCAGCGGTGTCTGTGTGTGTGTGTGTGTGGGGGTTCACCCTTGAACGTGAAAAAAGAACTAACCCCAACACACCCTCATCCATCTTTTCTGGTACGCGCTGCCCACTCTTCCCCCCGCCACTCAACAATCGGGCGCTTGTGCTGCGGCAGCCGAGAGAGAGAGAGAGAGAGAGAGAGAGAGAGAGAGAGAGAGAGAGGGCCGCCTTTTGGCTCCGGCGCGGGGAGACGTCATGGATTCCTGAGTGTGGAAGTTTGCAGGAAAGCCCTCCGTTTAAGAGATGGAGCCGCTCCAAGGGTTTCCATAGCGCCGGGGATAAACAGGAGGAAACAGTGAGGGAATCCCGTTATTTTACAGCATTCAACGACTATAAACACTCAGCGCAGGGAAGGAAGTGGCCTTTCCCTCTCGAGTAACCCACCTCTCGGAGCACGGAGAGAGAGAAGCGCCCTCCGCTCCAGAACCCACGCGCGGAGCCCTCCACGCCGGAGAGGCTAGCCAGGGGAAGGAGCGCTGCGCGGCTATACAGTCTATGTTTATAGGAGAGAGAAATATATGTAGAAGATATACGTGCTTCTCTCTCTCTCTCTGAATAGTATATTTATACAGATTTTATAAAAATCCAAATGCAGAGAGAAACAGCGTGCCGGCTGGTACACTATCACCACATCATGAGGTCTATGGATCAAGGTAGAGTCTTTTATTATTATTTATTCTAGAGTCTAGAATTATTATTATTATTATTATTATTATTATTATTAAAACCCACCTTCTCTCTTTCTCCCACTTCCCCATTTTATCCCGCGTTTAAACTTCTGTCGTTCGCGTCTGATCTCTTTAGCAAAAGCCTTTAGCCGGCTGCTCTCTTCTTGCTTAGGGGGGCTGTGTTAATCCTATGGGCGCTCAGGGGAGCCAGTTCTATTTCAAGCAGTGGGATTTGTAAATACTGTATTATAACTAAGATCGGGCTTGCCCAGCTTCAGTGTTTCAAGGGGACAACCCAATGACCCGTTTCTAGATTTGGAAGATCTCATTCTCTTTTGCCTGTTCGAAAGGACATTTGGAGGAGGAAATAGGAAATAAGAGATGGGGGGGGGGAGGTGAAGCGAAGCGTCGCATGCTATTTTGCATACACATCTCTGTACCAGGAGATGTGGGCTAGGGCTACAGATGCTGATGAATGGCTTTGGGGTGTGTGAGATACAGCAATTTTTCAAAATTCTTCCTGACCGATTCTCCCTCTGCTCAATTTCAACTGAAAGAGACCTCCTTTCAGCTTCATCCAGAAAGATTTTCCTCTTGCAAACCCATCAACGCAGTCGGGTTTGCTAAACAGCTGGTGTGGTTTAACTCTTGCTTCACCTCTTACGAACCCAAAGTTTCAGGGGTGGGAGGAGGACGCACATCCGCACACACTCAAGGGTCGTGGGGGCAATCATCTTAAATCATTGGCTGCCGACGTCTCGTTTATTTCTGTGTCGGCAGCGGGTGATTTAAGATTCCCTAGAGAGCTACTGTAAACTAGAGAATGTCGAGAAATGAGAGGTTGTTCTTGATAACAACTCCCAACCCACTCCTATGCCTGTTTACTCAGAAGAAATGCTGCAATCCTATACACACTTTCCTGGGAGTAAGCTCCCGCCATTAAACACAGTGGGACTTACTTCGGAATAGACCGGAATAGGATTGTGCTGTAACAAGTCGCACCGAATTTATGGCACTTGTTGTTCCCACCCCAAGTAAGCTTGCACGGATTTGCAGCCTCAGAGCTCACCCGTGCTTGCCGCCGGGATAAATCCGAAAGATGTCAAGGGCACTTATTCCACAAGCAAACATTCATAGGATCGCATTCGCAGCCGTATCAATAGTGCCCCTATAGCTTTCTTAGGCGGGCTTCCTGTTCCGTGCACCAGTGCATCACATTTGCTGTGTGCACGAAGCTGAGGTGAGGTCAGTTTTATCAGGGATGGGCAAGAGAACTTGATAACTAAGTTGCTAGCTAAGGGGCTTCTGGTTGTTATACCTCTGCGCTAAAAGTCTGGTTGCATCTTCTTCCCATCATCTGATCGTGTTGGAGCACATGGATGGATCAGCTGCAGCCAGACTAGAGCAGAGTGTCTCTTTCTCAGCTGACAGCTTGCCCGGCCTTCTCGCTGGGTCTGGGATGTTTGGATGCCGCTGGTGCCCAACTCGCTCGCTCGCTCTTTCTGGTCCGTTTCAGCACCGCGGGAGTCCCAAGGGACCCCACGACGGCGGCAGGCACGGCAGGGCTCCTTCTGGGCGCGACCGGTCGTTTGGCGAGAGAGCAGCACCGCCTCAAAGCAGCAAGCCCCTGCCGTCGTTGCCACAGAGTCGAGGAAGAGTTAAGGGCACCGGCGTGGGAGGAGTTTGAGCTGCGTGTCACACAGGCTGAGCTGAGGCGAATGTAGGTTTGGTTGTGCTCAACGTGGACGGCGCCCGGGGCCAGAAATATTTCCAAGTCTCTCTCACTAACCCCGCACAAATCAGACGCCTCGACTAAAATCAACCACAACAGGCCCGCCCCTGCTGCCGAGTTCCCCGAATGAAATCGAATCGCCTTCTCTCTTTCCTCTGTTTACGACCGATGGCTTTGATCCGTCCGGCGTGTACGTCCTGTTTCAGGCTCTGAAGGGGGCGAAGAGTTTGACTCCCTTTGCGAGGAGGGGGAAGGCAGAGAGCCTTACAAGCCGCAGGCTGAGTCCTGCCCCGCCCCCCGCCCAGGTGGTGTGGTCGTTTTTTGAGGGCCACCCAGGAAGAGTGCCCGGCGCTGCCGAGGCTGACGTCACCCCTGCTCGGGCGGGCGCCTGATTGACCGCCGAGGTGGGGATCGGGATCGGGATTCGGGAAGGAAAATCGGGAGTTGGGACGGGCTTGAGATCGGGGATGGGGATCGGGATGGGGATCGGGAGTTGGGACGGGCTTGAGAGAAAGGCACGGCAGGTGGTGGAGCCAAGAGAGGTAGGCGTAGGGAGGACGAATACGTGCTTTCAGCGGGATGACAGCAGGTAGCAGGAGGAGGGGGGGAAAAAGGCTCCGGTTCACAGTGGGGGACGACACTATCCTGTCCCATCTTGGATCGCCGCCGTATCTCCTTCTTCCAGCGGCCCGTGTTAGTCTGTGGGAGCAAAATGAACAGTCTTGCAGTCAGGGTGACCAGATACAATGGAGGACAAAGTGCCTTCTGTACCTTTAACCACTGTATAGAAGAGGGAATCTTGGCAGGTGCAGTTCATTGTGGAAGGGTGCAAAAAGCTTCCCTTCATAGTTGTTCGTGGACTAGAGACCGCTTCATGAAATGCCTTGTCCTCCTGACCGATTTCTTCAGTGCCTTCAATAGCGGGCCAGCAGGTGCAGCTCTCCCTGTAACATGCGGGGATATGGGAGCTGCGCATGCTCTCTCCTCCGCAGCAACCTTTTTTAAAATGAAAAAAAAAAGGCTCTCCTTGCCCACCATGAGGGCTTGCTCGGCTGCCTTTCTCTGCTTAGTCAGGAGCAGAGGCCGCTGTGGGAGAGAGGAGGAGGTTCTCAGGTTCGTGCAGGTCTGGGCTAGCCGGAGGAAAGTGGAGAACTGTGGCTTGAAAGGAGGTCTCCTTTGGGTACACTAACACAATTAAGGGTTCAGTCTCCTATCCAGCTTTCCAGCGCCGACGCAGCCGTGCGAATGGGGCATGCGCTGCATCCTGCAGTGTGTGTGTGTGTGGGGGGGGGGTAGGCCTCCTCAAAGTGGGCTTCATTGCAGCTGCATTGGTGCTGGAAAGTTGATAAGATTGGCCCATAAATCGTACTGCTCGAACAAGATCACATGTGCACTCTACATTCATTAATCCGCACTAACTGCCCCGCTACCAGCAGAATGAATCCAGGGCCATCATAATAACCCCTGTCGCTCATAAACTAACGCTGGTTAGAATCTCAACCCCACTGCTTCTCTAACCACTAAAGTATGTAATAATACTAGCATTTGCAGCTTTCGTTTTGGGTGTTGGGAGTGTGTGAAGTACTTTTATTTCGGTAATCCCTATAACCGTAATGGACGGACGAATCGGTATTCTGTATCCTTGTATTGCAGATATAAGGTTGGCTGAAAGCTCTAGCGGGCGGCTGAGGTGACATTTCGACCGGGCCCCACGCTTGTAGTTCGCACTTAAGTTTCCGAGCGGCATCAGAAACCTATATTAACTAACGTACTTCAGGTGCCCTTGAGCACGTTCCCTGCATATTCAAATGCTTTAACAGGTGTTTTAGGCCTGGGCTAAACAGGCAGCAGACTGAGGTGGGAGAAAGGATAACACTACTCCAGACTGCTGGTAAGCGATGCCCTTGTGAAAACTCCCTGCAAGGAGGAAACTAGCATTTCCTACTTGGGGGGTTGCATGTAAGAAGGAACTAGGAAGACACACACACACACACACACACACACACACACACACACACCTCCTTGCAGCCTGAAATGTCTATTGCACCTCTTCAGAATTCTTCCACCTCATTCTCTCCCTATAGCTACCCCTTTACCACTCCATCACACAGGCGACTAAAACGTGGGTTTCCCTAATCTCTACTTTGCTCGCTTAGTGAAATGGAGATTCGAGGGCACTTGAGTGAACTTGAACACACAGGGTGATCGTTCTTCCGCATTAAAGAACAGGGCTTTATTGTTCGACTTTGTGCACGACCATTCCACGTGTTGAAATAAAAGTCACACGCCTCCTAGTCGTTCGTGGACTAGAGTCCGCTTCATCAAATGCCTTTTAGGTTTGCTGCAGCTGAGCAGCAAGGCTAACTTCCTAAGAAGTCCCACTGAGATGAAGGGGGTGGGGGAGAGTCTGAGAAAAGGCGCAGGATCCCGGAGTACAGTGCTCCTTGCGAGCGGTTTTTGCATCGCCGCGGCAACTCGGCTCTTAAAAGGAAACTAGGAGGCGTGTGACTTATTTCATCAGCTGAAATAAACTTCACAGAGATACTTGCTCTAGCTGGCAGCAGGGAAAGGTTGGGTTCCCTAGCCTCTCCCCCTAGTTGCTAAAAATAACAATACAGTATCCATCCGAGCGGCTCTGGTGACTCCTCTCACGGGATAAATTAATATCTCATTCCTAGATTTCCAAAGCTCTCTATAAACTTGAACCCGAATTTTGTTACCCAACTGCAGGCTCGGTCGTCTGAGTACAAACTAGGGTCTCTTACTGTGAAAAGGGGGAAATGTTCGGACTGGCAGTCTACCAAAAAAAAAGTGGTCTAAGAACTTGCTCATTGAAGCAATTCTTCCCCTCACCAAGACGGAAAAGGAATAGTGTGAATATAACATTTCCACCTTCTCGCATAACCAGCCAATGAATGGGTGAGCGAATCCCCTCCGTCTTATTGACTAGGCAGATTTCAAACTTGCCCAATGGTTTCGCGCCTTGTGCCACTCGCCCGGGAGTCTCCACCCAGCGCGAAGAACAGCCAATGGCTGGCAGAAGGATACGAGTGACATGGTGCGTGGGGAGGGATCTTACTGTGGCAGCTTCTGGAGACGGGTAGCAGCTGTGCTGGAGACAAGATGCTATGCTCCTGCCTCGTTGCTAGCACGAGGATGGGAGAAGAACAGGAAGGATTGAACCCTACGAAGGCAGCTGGCAGGATCTAAATACGGAAGCATGGCAATTCTAGCGTAGAAGTTGGTGCCAATCTGTTAGTTTTTAAGGTGCCACAAGGCTGTTGCTTTTGCTGCAACAGGCAAAGGCGGCGCTCTTATGTACACTTACCTGGTACACTTACCTAATGTGGCATAGGGGCTTACTTCTGAGTAAATGCACATAGGGTGATGCACAACAGCTGTCCCTGCAAAAATGCAGATAGGGTGGAGGTGTCAATCATATGGTTATATCTGCTGTTGCTTCAAAAGTGTTCCGCCTACTACCATTTTTATATGCACGGAGCATTTTTGTGTGGCTGAAAAATCCAACATAACATTTCCTCATTTGTATTCTGAAGTAATACATTCTCAGGTGAGCTGTGCCACTTGTTAGTCCTGAATTTGTATCTCTCTTCTTAGTGACACTGTTTGGAGTGCACTGTGCCAATTTTTGTGATTCTGAGACAAAGCTGCACAAAGTATACTGCGACACCAGCTAAAAGAGACACAGTGAAGGTGTGATTTAGGTAGGAGAACTGATGTGTTTATAGCTAAGGTTGGTATAATTTAGCCGATCAGATCATGTCAATTCTGATAGGTGGAAGAGTTCTGTAGATAAGCGCATCTACAGCTGATGCAAGCGCAACAGGCAGCATGTGCATACTTATCCATATTTACTTAGAAGTAAGTCACTGAGTTAAATGGGGCTTACTCTCAAGTAAGTGTGTGAAGGATTTGGGTCAAAGTTGCAAAACAAGAGAAATTTTATTGTAAATTCTCCCTCACTAGGAGTGGATTCAGATGAGCAGCTGTTATAGTGAAATGTAGTGACTGTGTGGATGCGAGGTGTATATTAGTTCATGTTGCTGTTCGTGTCCAAAGCGGTTGTCCTGTTCATTGCAGAAAAAAAAGAACACTCCTTACAAAGTAGCCTCTGAATTATGAAAGTTTAAGATACTATAACTTTGTTTGTCGTTAAAGTAACACAAGACTTTTATTGTTGTTTGTCTATTCCAAGATACGCAAAGAGATGTACATGTAAAAAAAAAGTTAAATGTTTAAAAACCCAATAAACAATATGATTTATTTTGCTATGTAAACCGCATTGTGAACTTTTTGTTGAAAAATGGTATATATTCTTAATAATAAAAATATACGTAAACAAATACCAGCAGACTTACTTCCAAGTAGACATGCATAGAATTGGCCCTAAGATCCTAACTTTCAGTATCTTAAAATTGTGATTTGTTTATCAAAGCTTTAGCTTTGAAAAATTCATATTCAAGAGAGATGGCTGTGAACTAGCCTGTATTGAGCAAACTCTTTTATAACATTCTAACACAGACCATTGCTCCATTAAATTATTTCATCATTCGCTTCTTTGGAGCAGGCCTGGGATAATAATATCTTAGGATGCCTTTTCCACTATTTGGCTTAATACATACATTTTTTTTTATTATGATATGTACATTCCATTGGTTTTTCAAGGCTGCCTTCAGCATTTTTAATGGGAACATGGAGATTATGAGCAAATTTTCCATTGGCTTTTCTTACCAAAACCACACTGTGCCTCAAATTGGGAGAAATATCTCTGACTCAGACTGACCCCAAAATTGAATGTTTTTTTTTTTTTTAAGGACGTGAAATGACATGTTCTTTCAGGGTGAGAGGCATGGTGGTGTGTATGTTTTCCTTTTAGCTCTAGATATTCATAATGGGCTTCACTTTTTGCTAGAACCCAGGGTGTGCAGTTAACTGACCCACAGAGAGAGAGAGAGAGAGAGAGAGAGAGAGAGAGCTCTTTCTCACTCATTAGTGGGTGTGTCAGATGCCTTTATTCTGGATTCCAGTTTCAACACTCGACACAGCACAATCTCATATAACATGACTAACTAAGGCCTAATTATACATGACAATAGTGGTGTGGGTTTAGTTTGAAAATGGACCCACATGGGCACAGTTCCGTGCACAAAATTTCTTGTGTGAAGTGACTCCTCACACGGTGGTGATGATTTTAGCCAGGCTAATGCAATTTCTCTAGGATTCCGTTTTCACTCTGGAGCCAGTCACCCTACTGCTTGTAACATAATAAATTAGTCTAATGCAGAATTGTAGAACTGGAAGGAATCAAAAAGTCATTAAATTCAACACACTGCCTATTGTGTTAGGCAACTGACCACAAGTAAAGCCCAAACAAGGTTTATTTTTATAATCCATCATGCACAACAGCTGCTGCATCACTCAGTAAGTCATTCAGGCTGAAGCTTCTCCCTGTCACTTCCTGTTTTCTCTGCTATTGGACTACATTTCCCAGCAGGCATTTCCCAGCAAAGCTTCAGCTTTGTGGTTTATAGGTACTGCCATACCAAGTGATACAACATTTTCCCCTTCTTCTAAGGAATTCTCATATTTATTTTCTTAAAAATCCACATGACAGTCTAAAGACACAACAGTTTGCCAGAACGCTACGTTCCACACATCAGCCTCTCCATAGAATAACCAGGATCACAGCAGAAGCAACGTGTTTTACATCAAGATTCTCACAGAGCAAATAGTTCCAGATGACTCAAGCAAGTGAGCCAAACACAGAGGAAGACAAAAGGCGTCACAGGGTCATGAGCTGATAGGAGTAAATTTCATTGAACCCAAAAATGGCACCCAGCTCCATCAGCACATTTCATTTTTATGTGGCAAACTGATGCAGCAGATTTGAATGGGGAATATTTTGCTTGATTGTCTCATGTGGTGAGAGATGGTATTTATCTCTTCATGGTAAACCTTTGAAAACTCAAATCTGTCCCTAGACTATGTAAATATCAACTCTCACCACGTGAGGGCACATTGAAGCAAAATATTCACAGTGTATCAATCGCAGAGTAAA
Source organism: Plestiodon gilberti rubricaudatus (assembly GCA_026170595.1). Lineage (NCBI taxonomy): Eukaryota > Metazoa > Chordata > Lepidosauria > Squamata > Scincidae > Plestiodon > Plestiodon gilberti. The sequence continues at coordinate 197,574,868 of JANXHW010000004.1, read as the reverse complement.
TTCACCTTAACTTTATCAGTTAAAAAAAATATCATTGGACATATGGTTCTGAATATGAAGCAGAAGCTCCATCAGGACAGGAAATATTGACATACAAGTAAGCCGTGGGAAAGGAGTAGAAACTGATGTGGTGTTTTCCCCTCATTGATCATGGAACTATTAACGTTATTTTGCAAATAGTAACTATTCTGGATATACAAGGGAAATACTGTACTTATAATGCTTTGCAGTGATGCTATGTATTTAGTGTGCAACAATGGAAAATATCCAGTAGTAATTAAAACCCTTTGAGTTTGCAAACATCAGAACTACTGATCTATTAATACGCACGTGTGATCTATTAATATGCATGGGTTGGTCATGGAAGTGCTTGCCCCTGCACTTCGATCGTTATCTCAGCATCTCCCACTTCAATAGCTGTTGTAGCACTTATCCATCCTCTGAGGACTGCTTTTGATGTTATTTTTGACAGTCATGCATGAAGTGATACTAAAGATAGTTTTGTGGGTTTTTCAAGCTGTGTATATGATTAATGTAGCATGTAATGGTAGCAGCCTAACAAAACTGAATGACAATCTCTAACGTGAACATTTTCAGAGAGTTCATGTTTCTCCCTTTCAATTAGGCATATTTTTATTATTGACAAGAGTACAAGATGGTGTACATTATTCCCCCTCCCCTCATTTTATTCTTGCAGCAACCCTGTGAGGCAGGTTAGGCTGAGAAATAGTGACTGGTCTAAGATCACCCAGTGCAATCAAGGCTGAGTTTGGGGTTTGGACCAGTACCTCTCGAGTCCTAATCCAATACAGTACTCTGCTGTAGTAACAAATGGCAGAGAGGAAGAATAGGAGAGGCACAGGGAACAAGGGATAGATACGAGGAGGATGATAGGTGTAAGTTTAAGTCTCTTGTATTGCTGAGACAGATTTTTGGCTGAATGATCCAGAGTTCTTCTGAATTGGCAGTGCCATAGACACACATCAAACCATTTTGCAAGGGACATACATACATTTTAAGACTCGACTGTTCAAATATCTGCATTCATAAAAAGTAAGCTGGCAAGTGGTATTACTGAGCATTTTATAACTGCAGTCAAAACATGGTTGTGTACGCAAGTACAGTAAGTGTGAAAATACCATAAACGTTGGCTCAGCTATTGTTGTACTTTGTTCCATTTCCTTTTTATGATACTGATGTGTGAGAAGCCACCCACAAACCTGATACAAATTATAAAGTTGAATTAGTGCTTGCTTATTGAAGCCCTGGGACCAAAGAACACTAAGGGAAAATACACCCTCTTGACAAAAGAAGCTGTTAAGTTTTCAAGTGCGCTGATTCTCATTACGATCATATGGACTGTTCTGTCATTTGGTCCTTCAAGATGGCAACTGCTGTATTGACACTTGCATCAGCACAATCTAATCCCTGCCAAAGACACAGAAGAGTTACTCCCAGTCAGGATAGCTGGTATTTGACTAAAGAGACCAAACATATGACCCAGTACAAAGCAACTCCTCCTATATTTAAGCTCTGGAACACTTACTGTTGCCTCCAGTCAGCAAGCATTCCCGGCCTGTCCCTTCTCAGGACCCTTCCCATCTTCGTCCTTTGCTCTTGCACTCCAGAACTCAAGAGTCACACAGAGGGGATTATTTACTTATTTAAAAGGTTTATATACTGCTTTTCCCAAAGCTCAAATGTAACATAAAATAATTTAAAATGTTAAGATGCAATAAAATAAAAACTATTACAACCATACAGGAACACTTCCAATTCAGATTATTGGAGATGCTTCAGCTGCAGTAGTGCAAAGTTTACAATTGAGCTGACGAGTTGCTGGAAGGAATTTTCCACAAACCTGCCTGGAGCTATAGACCCGTCCTACTGGGTGACTTGGGGGCTCTTGAGGATGGGGCCATAGCTCATTCGTAGACCACCTGCTCTGCATACAGAAAGTATTCCAAGGCCAAATGAAATGGAAAGGTGCTCAGTCCTATTAACTGGAAGGGGCTTTTACACCTCAAGGATCTCATGAACAATACACTCCAGCAGCAGCATTCATGAAAATTGAGAGTTAGCAATAATCCCTGATGCAGCCTTTTAAAAAAGGTAGAACTTAGTTGGCAATTTTAAGATTGGCACAGCCAAATCCTGTGTAAGGACTGCTCGCTGGATCCTTACACAGGATTTGGCTGTCCGGACCACCATGCAGCGGTCTGGAGGTCTACTCGGGGATGGGGATGTTCGTCCCCTTTCCTGGGTGTAAACTGGGACATGCCCTATCAGCCTCCTCGGATTTCCGCCAGCAAAATAGGTGGTGGAAGTCAGAGGAGGCCGTGTAACGGCCAAGCCGGCCCGGCAGGGACGGGGATATGGCCGATGCCATCCCCGCCCCCTCCCGGGCCGGCTCACCCAATGTCCCCCCTCCCTTGTTGGCTGGACCGCCCATGCGGCCAATGGCCGCAAGCTCGGTCCAGCGACAGAGTGAGGGAGACCGGCCTTGCGCCAGCCTCCTTTACTCTTATAGGCAGCGCAAAGTGCCTTACGGCATGTTTGCGACAGCTGCCGGAGCACTCGCTCCGAACATTGTTTGGGCTGGATCATTGTTTGGGCTGGATCTGGGTTGGGAAGTTTGGGCTGGATCTTGCTGTAAGAGACAGGATGGCTAAACAAGTCTGTGTCAGGTATTTGTTTCCATCAGCACAATCTTTTCGCCCCTTCCACAGATCGTTATTTCACTCCTTTTAAATCTGCTTACTGTTTCATTGATATGCACATGTCTCCTTAAAGCTTTCCTTCTCCTGCAGTTGGTATTTTCTTCTCAGTGGCTACAATCCACCATGAATTTCTCCTGTGCAAAATCCACTTGAAATGAATTTCAGACCTGTGCAAAAGCATTGATGTCTGGTGTGTTGTGGTCTATGATTTCTCACCTTCTCCAGCTCATTTGTTCTGCACTGCCACTGTTTTTAAGGAAAACAGAGTTTTAGAGTACATTTCAAACCGGGGAAAGGACAGTGTCACTAAAATCGATGTAATTACTTTTGAGAAAATATTGCACTTTTTCCTGTACTCTCTAGACAGTACTTCCTTGTTCTTACTTTCCTCGGGAGGTCAGGTGGACTTCACAAGCAACCCAAGTGCTTGCTTAGGACACCAATGGAAGGACTGCACTTGCAAACACAAACTTGTGTTATCCCACCGTTTGTTAGATTTTGTAGGAATACATCTATATATTCCTAGCGGGCCCCCTGTGCCTTTAATAAAGGCACGTCTCCAAGGGGTAGGGTAGCTTCTCCAGTTTTCAGTCACAAGGTCTTATTTAATTTAACATCACTCTCTTAATAATGGTCGTCTTTGCCAGCCAGATACGCCATTTTTCAGGCAGGCGCCATGCCTCTTTTAACTCCTTTGTGGCACGATGAAACTAATCAGATAAAACTACCCGCTATACTATACATGCATCATCCCCTGAATTTCTTTCTGCTACTGCTAAAGGTGCAGGAGCGCTGGCAGAAAATGTGTCAATCCTGATCTGTCTGTCTCCAAACTTTTTTTTAAAAAAGCTCACCCACCACACTTCCTGCGTAGCTTTTTTTATTCTTTGCTACAGTAGTCCTCTTTCTTACTGTATTTCCTTTTCTGATCATCTCCCTCTCTGCTTCTGCCAACTCCTCCCCGACTTCTGGATCTCGTCTATCTTTCTCTAACCCTCAGATCGCTCGCTCTAGATTGATCCTGAGTTTATCACAAATCCACACACGCCTCCCACTTTCCCCTGATCGTGTTGCCTTGCTGGGTAGCAGTAGGGGCAGCTCCTCCCCTCCCCGAGGCAGCTCCCGCCCCCCCAGCCGCAGGTGGTTGATGAGAACAGGAAGTTGCTACCGTGCATCTTGCTAATTTCACGCTTTTGGTGTTAAGCTGCAACACGGTGGCAGGGCGAGGAGTCGAGGTGGAGAGGATCACCGTGCTCATTTCATCCTCATCGTCGTGTAAAGCTCTCTTTCCGACTTGCAGGTTTACTGGTACAGGGTCGCTGGAATTTCCCGGGCTTGCTTAAAACGAGTTGCTGGAGGAAATCCCAGAAGCTTAACGGAGACCTCGCGCTCTAGTTTTTTCTCTCGCTGTATTAGAAAGGGTTTTTATTTGGGAGAAGGGGGGGGGTTATATTGTCAAAATATTGTATAGCAGGGAAGGTTAGAATTTTGTCTCCCGCTTTCCTTTTCCATCTTCCTCGTTCCCTTTTAATAATAAAGAGGTAACCGACAGGCATACAGATGGCTTCCAGTCCAAACGACTCCTGTCCGAACTCCCAGCCAGGGGAGGACCCTGATCTAAATCAAAATATCAGCCCTCAGGAAGAGCTGGACTTCTCCATTTTATTTGATTATGACTATACGAACCCTGCAGGTTTGTGACCTCTGCCTCTTTTATTATTTTATTTGAAGACATGTTTAAAAGATCTTGATGTGCTATATCTGGAGTGTATGATTGGTTGATGGATTCATAGCATCAAGGTGTAGGGTACCCAGAATTAAAAGAATTGATTGTCAGCACTCAGGTAGGAAATAAACTGTATCTGAGTAAGAGACCGGCTAGTCTGTACTGTACAGGAAAGAGCAGTTATTGCAGTTAACCCTAAAGAGGATGATAGGGAAACATTGCAGCGTTTGCCCAGGTCAGATGGGCAGTTTGCCTATCAGCCAAAGGTGGAGTAGGAATTGTGCATATGTTTCTATTTATCATCCAGAGGGCTAGGGCTGGATGCTCAAAAGTGCAGCTTGTTGAGGCTCTCTTAGGATGAGGTTCAAAGTACATGTTACATGAAGCATGTCCTTAATGGTGATGTGCTTGTTTCTTTTAATACTAAATAGCTGAGCTGGGCCCCTGCAGGTCAGGACTGTGAATTGGGATCATGGCTCAATGGGGTTGCAGATAAATTGTAAGGATTAACCAATAGTCCCCTTGCTCCAGCAAGTACATACTCTCATTGCCACATTGCTGACTTCTGGTGCTAATGGCTCGGTTGAGTCTTCGCGCACTTTTCTGGCATCTTTGATCCTTTTAAATGCCTTCTCTGCCATTTTATGGTAACCACATCTTGACAGCTCGCCACTGTTGTTGCACCAGAACTTGAAGAAGTCCACAGAGGGGGATGAAACGTTGTGTTTTTAACTTCTTGATTGTTTTAAAGCTTAGTTTTTAACGTGTATTTTAGCGTGTTTTAAAACATATCTCTACGAGTTGTATTTCAATTTTTTACATGGCACCAGAACCTGTATATCTATTTCTTTGAAAATACATACTCTCTGTTCAAAGGGATGTGTTCTGTCCATGTTGACTGATGCAGATTTTTTGTTCTAAATAAAAATGAGACCCCTAAAGTAAGATGTAGCTCACTTTTCAGTGTAATTGTGCTATAGGTTGATGGCACTCAGTTGTGTTGCAGGCACTGGGCTGTTGGTGATACAAAATGCCGATACGCAGGGTATGGCAGTGTTGGATCTGTAGAAATGGAAGGCGCATTGAAATTAGTGTTGGGCCGTGGCTGCCATTTGTTTATCTTGCTGTAACCAGTGGCATGAGTAACTGAAGGCTAGCTGCAGGACATTGTTGGTTTGTGGGGAAAGAGAAAGATTAAACCATTTCTGCCCATGGGTGTATATTTAACAGTGTGACGTGACTGAACATATATACTGTATAATGTTTGTAAATTGCTATAGATGCCTTCTGAGTTAGAGCTGTTTCACGCATAACCTCAAATGTAGGTGTACTTGGATGTAGAAAAGTGCCTTTGTGTTCCCATATTTTGTATCATGTGTAAATGTAAATCAGTCTTATTTTAACATCTTCCAATTGTGGACTTCCAGTGCATGCGAGCATGCTAAACATGTGTGACAACTTGGTGTTTTCTCCACATCATGGTGCATCATGCTGAGATAATGTTATATGTGAAGTAGCCCTGCGAGCATTTTTGAAGACTGTTAAAAGGCTGCAGCTGGGGGGAACACACCACTTGTGGGTGGTCATCGGGTCATCCAGGGTGGTCATCGGGTCATCCAGGGTGACTACTAGGCATTGCCACATCATCCTGATACTTCAAAGTTTACAGAGACTTCCTTGAAGCAGGACTGTGTACTCAGCACCTTGTTAAAATAAATTCTGTGCTAAGATAATCACTGAAGGCTAAACTCTTTATATGATGATCATAGCACCCCAGGCTCCGAATCCTTGCTAGCCATTAAACAGCTAGCACCTCACCAAATGCTGGATAAAACAAATTAGGTTTTAATTAATTTTCAGAAAGATGGGACTCTGAGGAAATTGTATAGAAGACGGGCTATTGTAGAAACTGCCTTCCCAAGCAGTAACTAAACTTGTTTTTCAAACATGGGGATGTAGAGCTATTTCAAACAACAGAAGGGGGGGGGGAGGTTATAGGAAAAAATAAACAGTCCTACAATTGCACAATATGATCAGTATTCGAGGGTGCTGGTGCATGTCAAGGATTGATTTTTGATCCATAAAGACCAAGTTACTTGGCCTGAGTGACATTTGGTGTTCATCACAACCGTTCCTCTTCAAAGACAGCACCCTCTGTGAAGATCACATTGATGGTCTGTGTCTGAATTGCAAACAAGATGCAAAGACACAGTGTCCCAGGGAGGTGTTCTCCATTGTTGCCCAATCATCATCCTTTCCCTAAATATCCCTTAACGCCGGAACACTGTCTCCAATGCAGTGTACAAATGTAACATATTTCAGCTGGCATTTTGTGACCATATTAATTGAAAAGCCTTCCTTTTACTTATTTTCAAACATCTTTTCTGCCTGGAGCCCTTGGGACTAGAAGAGGCTAGAAATGTATCTGATTCCAAGTCTCAAGTCCCAAGTCTTTGCCCCCAAGTCTTTGGTTGCGAGTCCCTATCTATTTAATGGGGAAAACGGGTTTAAATCTGAATAAAATTTGACTTGTTGTCAAAGGCTCCTAGTCTTGAGTCGAGTCTTTCAAGTCTTCTACAATCGCCAATTCAAGTCCGAGTTAAGTTGTTGACGCGACTCGAGCCTGAGTCAATAGACTCAAGTCTACATCACTGATTTGTAGGGCTCTTTTGGATTGTATGACCCTACTGAACATAATAGAAGTCAAGAGCATTGGACATTGCTCTTCAGCTAATTCCAGCTACTTGAAGCTTTCAATATATGATTGCAATGAATATAATCAAGTATCTCTAAATGTATCGACACTGACATAATTTAGAGAACTTTACTATTTTCTTCAGAATGTGAAAAAGCTGAGTAGAACTGAGTGTGCCTTAAAGTCATTCCTGAGTAGTGTGCTTCCATGGAAGTGAGCCGAGGACTGCAACCCAGGAGTGTTGAAAGTACAGGACGTCACTTTTGGGCATGCAACTGCAACAAACAAAGCTTAGGGGACCTTTTTTATGATAAATTGTTTGAATGTGCAAAAGCAATGAGCATGGCTAAATATACTTCAAATTGGTATACTGTACTCTGAAAGTGCTGAAACCATGACTGAGAATATCTTTTCCAATGCAATAAAGGCAATGGTAGTTGTTAGTTTACATTTTCAGTGTTAGGTTTGAAGAAATTTGATATGCTTAGTATTTTTGCATCAACAATGTAAAGGCTCAGTTTAACAATAGACCAGGGCCAGCCAAAGGCTGCCTGGGGCAGTGTGCTAAATGCTGCCCCCCTCTTCATCTGGTGATGTTCCAGCCTCCACACTTCCTCTTCTGCTCTGTTTTTACTCTTCCTTTCTCCAATCCAAAGAGGAGGAGGAGGAGGAGCAGTGGATGGATGGATGGATGGAGGTGGGTGTTCCCAGCCAATCTACTGCCCGAGGTGATTACTTCACTTGGCCTCGTGGATGGGCCGGCCCTGCAATAAACTCAACCTAGGCTTAGTTGAACTCTAAGAAATTGAGGATTTACACTTGGTTCTGTACCCTGCAAAGGGAAAAAAAAATACTGTATATACAAGTGGTTTTCTTACCAAGCCCACCCATGTTCCTGCAAGAACAAAGTAACACAACGCGACTTTCTCAAAAGCAAATCCCTATTAATTTGCTAGCATTATGTATGTCTATGGTGATCAATAAAGCATTCAGTCCTGTTTGTGGTGTAAAGGGAAGCCATTGTGGTGTAGGGTTTTGGACTTGGATTGAGGAGAAGAAGGCAGGTCAGATCCCTGTTCAGCTGCAAGGCTCAGTGGGTCACCTGGGGTCAGCCATTTCCCTTAGCCCAGTGTTTTCCAAACTTTTTTGACCTGCAGCTCCCTTGACCATTGGCCACGGCTCCCTATTACATTATGGTGATGCCTGCCCATTGGCATTGCACTGTTTTCTGAGAGGATTCCGTGGCACTCTGTGGCTCCCCTGGCTGGTTTCCGTGGCTCCCCTTAGAGCCATGTCTCCCAGTTTGGGAACCACTGCCTTAGCCTGACTGAGCCTGGAGGATGGTTGTTGGGCAGGGGAAGGAGGGGAGACCCGGTGTGGTGCTGTCTGAACTCCTTGAAGAAAATTCATTATATAAATGTGATGATAATCCAGAATGCATACAAGATTAGCCAGTTGGAAGACAGTAAAAGAAGTACAGGTGGGCCCCCATATCCGCTGGGGATATGTTCCAGGCCCCTCCGTGGATACTTGAAACTGTGGATAAGAGCGAACACCCCCTCCATGGTTTCCTGAGGGCCCCCCCACCCTGCCTCCCCTGCAGGCAGGCATGCTTGTCCCCCCCCATCTCTTATTTTTCTTTTAGCAAGCTTTGTTTCTTCCTTAAAACAGAGAAGCAGCCTCCATTGCAGGCACGTAGAACGAGACTAAGTCCTAGAGAGGCTCTGCAAGGTTTCTGTTAACCTTGCAGAGCCTCTCTAGGACTTAGTCTCGTTCTACTTGCCTGCAATAAGCAGCCAGAGGCTACTTCTCCTGTTTCTTTAAGGAAGAAACTAAGCTTACCGGGGGAAAAAAGTAAAAGCCTGGGGGGGGGGTTTTCCCCACAATCCGTGGATAACTGAAACCATGGATAGTGAATCAGTGGATATGGGGGCCCACCTGTACTTCCTGATCAGTACGTTTTGGTGACTGTCTCTGAGTGGTTTTGGATGTGCACTTACCATTTCTGACGCAGCCGTGTTTTTGCACGTGTAGCACTTTGCACCACACATACTAATTGGATCCCAAAGTTGGTTTTTGATGATGTGATGGACGGTAATTCACTGAAGGAGGACGCATAAAGTCACTGTGTGTACCAAAACCTGTGGCTCTGGAGTTGGCTACTGTATGTCTAAAACTACCCTTGTTGCACAGAAAGTTGCTTTCCTGTAGCAGATTTATTTTATTTTATTTAAAAGATTTGCATACTGGTTTTCTAACATTCAAAGCGGTGTACAACATATAAAATGGAACACTAGTACAACATTAAAACCCTTTAAAAATCACCCACAGTTAAAGTTAAATGTTAAAATAAAATTACAATTGAAACATGATACAGAGCAGATTAAAAGTAAAGAGACAAACATATAGCAGCAACAGAAGTGAAAAGGGGTCACAAGGGAGCTCCTAGGTGGTTCCTCCCTCCTCAAATGCCAGACGAAACAAATAGATCTTTAACCCCTGCCGAAAACCATGTACCGAGGGGGCTGACCTCAAGTTCTCTGGTAGCTGATTCCAGAGGTGTGGTGCCACAACAGAGAAGGCCCTACACTTTGCCGCCATCCCTCTGACTTCAGACGGCGGTGGTATCCTAAAATAAGGGCCCTCCCTGATGATCTTAGGGGACGAACAGGATTGTATGGGAGAAGGTGGTCCTATGCCGTATAGGGCTTTAAAGGTCCTCACCAACACTTTGAATTTGAATGCAAAAAGGCTAGTAATTTGGAAGGTCATTTGGTATTTGATAAAGTGCTAGGTTAAGAGCTCGTTCATGCATGATGTCACTATAGTATAGGGTGGGAGAAAGTATGCACATTGTCACACAAGATGAAAGCACGTGACAATATGGCCTTGTTCATGCCCTTTTCCATAAGGCAGTGATATCTGTGAAGTAAAACCATTATGTGTAAAGTGCCTCTAAAAGCACCGATTCTGGGACAAGGGGGAAGAAACGGTTTAATTCAAAAGAAATACGTTTGCAAACAGAACGACAGACACTGATAGCAAAAACAGAAAGCTGCTGTACCATAGTGGTGAAGAGGCTGATTCAAATCTCACTTCGCCACAAAGTGGCTATTGGGTGGCCTCCCTGCTAGGAATGTGTGTGCTAGAATTTCTGAGATAATACTTGTGAAGCATTTTGAGCATTTGGGAAGAGTGCTACAGTATATAAATACTGTACCACTATTTGATTCTAGTCTAAAATAGTATTTCCTAAGCATAGGTCTCTTAGGTTAGCTGCTAGTGTGAATTGTTCTTAGCAGGAAGTTACATACCATTAGACTAGCATTACAATGATTGTGTGTAACTTTTCAGCAGGCTACTGATGAGTAGTACAGTATATGCTGGGGGTGGCCAAACGTGCTTAACATAAGAGCCACATGTGATAAACTTCAGCTGTTTGATAGCTGTAAGAGAGATGTTTGAGAGCCGCAATATTTAAGAAGCATTAAAATTCTTAAATATATTTACTCACCATGAACATTAAACTTACATTTTAATACAGTGGACTCTCAGTTTATACCCGATAAATAATTATAAAGCTTGAAAATGTCTTATTTACCTTTTATATTAATTGTGATGCAAAAAGGAGCTCAGCCAACATATTTCCGAGAGCCGCACATTATACTTCAAAGAGCTGCATGTGGCTCAGCAGCCGCAGTTTGGCCACCCCGATATATGCATGGTATATCCATGGTATATTTGGATATTTGGCAGTTTGGCCACCCCTGGTAAATCCAGAAAGGATTCTCCAAGAGACTGTTTTCCCTGCATTTAATGACTGAATATTTATTATTATTATTATTATTATATTGTGTATTTTCAAGATGGAAATAATTAGTGTAAGAGAGATCACAACAAAATTTATAATCTGGAGGACAGTCCTTGTCTTTCAAAGGACACCATTATGAGTCTGTTAGCAATCCTTTGTACATCAGTGATCTTTAATGTACTAAAGATTAAAGCATGTTTACAAAGAGATGGAATTTTTTTTAAAAAAGAGTTTCAGTCCACATGTCTAAGTGTGCCTGGCAGTTGTGGGAGATGACTATTTCTAAAAGATCTCAGCTGCGTCTGAACTGGCAAAGCTTCCAATTTTGGATTCCTTCCAGAATGTAACGATAGCAGTGTGTCCAGATTCCAGGCTCTCCCTTCGTCTAAAAGTTTTCAACATTTGCTCCAAAGATCTATCCCAAGTTAAGGGGGGAGGGGAGTTGGATTGGAATTGTTAGAACCACTCCACACGCTATGCAGGGTGGCTCACACGCATAACTTCACCACATGGCGCTATCACTTGAAGCCATCAACAGTAAGAGATTACTTGCATGTATGAATGGTCATATTAAGCCAGCGGGTGGCGCAGTGGGTTAAACCGCTGAAGCATGAGCTGTCGATCGAAAGGTCGGCAGTTCGAATCCGCAACGGGGTGAGCTCTCCTTGCTTGGCCAGCTCCTGCCAACCTAGCAGTTCCAAAGCATGTTAATGCGAGTAGATAAATAGGTACCGCTTGCGGGAAGGTAAACAGCGCTCCGTGTTCCAGCCGCATGCTACGCGCTGAGGCAAGGAGAGTCATGCTGGACACATGACCACGGAGGCATCTTCGGACAACGCTGGCTCTTTGGCTTTGAAATGGGGATGAGCACCACACCCTAGAGTCGGACACGACTAGACTTAATTGTCAGGGGTCACCTTTATCTATGAATGGTCATATGGATCATCATAGATTTAACACAACAGATGAGACTTTCATATTGGCCTGGTTCAAACAATCCATGGTTTGTTGGATTGGGAATGTAAGCCAAGAAGTGTCAAGCCCACACTCTCCTTTGAAACTTGAATGCAGAGCTGTGATGGAGGAATCCTGGCTTGTTAAACCATAGCTTTGCAAATCATCTGAACATGGGAGCTGTGGTTTCATTGTGGCTTACAAACCAGGATATGAAATTAGGTGTTTGTTTTTAATAAGTTTCTCCATTGAGAGATTTTATTTCTACAATAAAGTAACTTAGTTCACAATAGCTGATCTGTGCTAACTATCTCAAACTATCAACTTTTGTATCCTAATGTAGCATGGTGACTGACAGCTTGTTTTCAACAAGGTCAAAATACTAGGCTAGACTGACAAGCTTAATCGAATGCAAAGCTAACAAAACCAACCTATCATATCGGCCACTTGTGTAATGTGAGACCATTCCTATTTGACTTCCTCCTAGTAGTTGATTCCAGTGGGCCCAGAGGAATTTCTTTAAATTATGCTCATTTGTTTCATACAGTCTAGTAGGAGTATGCTTAACTGAATCCACTGCTGTTATTTGTGAAGGAAGCCCACTAGAAAAGCATCTTCTGCATTGAGTAAGCCTAGTACTTTTGTGCTTTCCAGATATGTATTCCAAAAATCAGCCCCACCAAACCAAGTTAGGCTGGTATAACTGTTTGTTAATTCCATGCCTAGTCTTGGTGGCAATGACGTCTAGACAAGTTGATTTAAACTGGAGCCAAATCGGGGAATTTAATCTTAAAAGCAGGAACTGCTGTGTTCACACCAGCTTTCTTCTTTTCTCATTCCATAATGGAGTCACAATGCTACGATTTGTACCATCACAGTTGTTCCCATGGCTACAGACTGTGATGTCATAAACACATGCTCTGTGGCCATACCAACTTGGACAGTGGTTCCATCAAACTGAAGCAGGACTGGGATTTGGAGAGGTGATCTATTTCCAAGAAAAACCTAAGAGCTGTAGAAAGGCATATAAGTGAATCAGCAAGTAGCACCTAGCCTCCAATTCAGAACTGGGCCAGTGTAGATGGGTGTTGTTAAGGAGTATGCTGTATTGCTGTTGGCACTGGCCTCCATGCAACACATCAATAGGAGGCATTCATTGCCTGTTCGTGATCACCTGGAGTTGCGTTATGCAAAACTGAAGATGACACTTTGCATTCATGCAAAGTTGTAACTAGGTCACAATAACTGAAGACGTGTCTTCCTTTTTGTTGAGGAATAGGGGAAAATGTTTGGTGTGGTGTTTCACTCTAGATCAGGAGTTCTCAACAGGTAGTATGTGTACCGCTACCGTAGTGGTACATGGACTATCAGGAGGTGGTACATGGGCCCCTGGCTGCCAAAATGGTGGCCGCGCTGTGCCGGAGCCCTGGAAATGGAAGCACGAGCTCTACAGAGCCTAAGCGCACAGATTTCCAGGGCTGGAAAAAGCCTTCCTGCCGGCTCTTGCCCCCTTATCTCTGCTTTCAGGCCTCCGGCGCAGGTGAAAACCTGGAAATAAATCAAATCAAATTTAAATCAAAATACCTTTATTGGCATAACACCTGGAAATAAGTGGCGATGATGTCATCGAGAGATCTTGGGGTGCTGGTGGACAGGTCGATGAAAGTGTCGACCCAGTGTGTGGCGGCTGTGAAGAAGGCCAATTCCATGCTCGGGATCATTAAAAAAGGGATTGAGAATAAAATGGCCAATATCATTCTGCCTTTGTACAAATCGATGGTAAGGCCACATCTGGAGTATTGTGTCCAGTTCTGGTCACCACACCTCAAAAAGGATATAGTTGAATTGGAAAAGGTGCAGAAAAGAGCGACCAGAATGATTCGTGGGCTGGAGCACCTTCCTTATGAGGAAAGGCTACAGCGTCTGGGGCTTTTCAGCCTAGAAAAAAGGCGCATGAGGGGGGGACATGATTGAGACTTATAAAATTATGCATGGGATGGAGAGAGTGGATAGAGGGAAATTCTTCTCCCTCTCGCACAACACCAGAACCAGGGGACATGCACTAAAATTGAGTGGAGGGAGAGTTAGAACAGACAAAAGAAAATATTTCTTTACCCAGCGTGTAATTCATCTGTGGAACTCCTTGCCACAGGATGTGGTGATGGCATCTGGCCTAGATGCCTTTAAAAGGGGTTTGGACAGATTCATGGAGGAAAAGACCATCACAGGTTACAAGCCATAAGCAGCAACCTCCTGGCTTTAGAAGTGGGTTTTCTCTGTGCCAGGTGCAAGGGAGTGGCGACTGGACACAGGTTATCTTGTTGGCTGTGTGCTCCCTGAGGCATCTGGTGGGGCCACTGTGTGACACAGGAAGCTGGACTAGATGGGCTTTTGGCCTGATCCAGCAGGGCTCTTCTTATGTTCTTACTTCTGGTGGTACTTGGCAATCCTGTGTAGGAAAAATGATGCCTGTATCAGTGTTTGTCAGATTGTGGGTCGTGACCCACAAGTGGGTCACGACCCAATTTTTGGTGGGATACAAATGTTGCCCACTGCCTTGCCCACACTTCCGGGTTGCTCAATTTTTATGTGCACAGTGGTCTTTGGCCCGTTCTAGGCCTCTCCGCGTTCTCACTGATGATCGCTATAATCAACCCTCATGCTAAAACAACAGAGTCTTTTGCACCTGAAAGCCTAACTCATTTACTGTAGCAGAAGCTTTCTTGGATTATAGTGGACTTCATCAGATGCATGAAGTGTGATCCTTCATGCATTCACTGACGTGTACAGTAGTTCATGAAAGCTACTGCTATAATAAATGTGCTACAGCCCAATCCTGTCTAACTCTGTGCCCTGAGATGCAGCGGGGCTAGTGCAGCCTCTGCTGCATCAAGAGCGCAGAGGGGCTGGCTGGTAGGTCACCTCGGGGGAAGGGAACAAATGTTCCCTTCCCCTGGTGTAAGCCTCAGCTGCCTCAATGGGTCTCCTCGGATGTGTGCCAGATATTTTGCTGGCGCAAATCTGGGAGGCCCGTGTGATGGCGGCCAGTCCTGGGAAGGGGGATAGGATATGGCGGAGGAAGCCTCCGAAGGTCCCACCCCCTTCCTGGGCCTGTCCGGCCAATCCCCCCCCGTATTCTCCATTCCACCCTCCCCATGCCCCTCTGTCGCCTGGTGGGGAACTCGCCTTCCCCGGCGGGCGCAGCTCCGGATCTGGGTGCCACAAACATGCTTTACGGCACATTTGCGACATCCTGGGCCGGCGGAGTGGTGCTCCGCCTGTCCAAAATGTAAACTGAATTGGACTGCCCATCTTTAAGGTGAAAGACTTGGTTTTTGCTGCAACAAGCTCTGGAAGTTGTCCTTATAGTTTAGTTAGTTTTTCAGAATTATTGGATTATGCTTATCTGTAGTTAGTCATAAATAGTTTTTTCTATTTTTTTCGATGCCTTTTGCTTAAACTGTAAATGTGAGTTGAAAGGGGGGAGGAATTATGCCCACATATGTGACTAATCTTTCTGAGACCAGACTTGAATGTGCTAGTTATTCAGGGCTAATTACAAATATAAAGGTAAGATCTTGTATATGTGCTGTTTTAATGCTCTTTGGGTTGAATACATTGCACAACCGAGAGCTAACAGTGGTATAGTGGCTCTCCACTTACACTGTAAATACATACAGATTGCTGCTTATATTGATGCTAAACAAAGCAGTAATTAAAGCAGACAAAATAAGGATGGATTTAGGTGACAACGTTTTCACTAGGAAGTAACTTCTTGAACACTTTTAGTTGAGATCTACAAGGTTGTGGGGGAAAAAAAATCCAACATGAATTCAGGGAATAGGCTAAAAAGTCAGATCTGCCTGATGAAAGACATTTCAGTGTTGTTATGGAGGCATGCAGATTTTCCATCATGATTTGGAAGCAAGCAACAGAAGCTGCCATAAAAACAGTAGAGACTGTCACACCTGGAAACTCATGCCAAGACCGCATTCCAGGTCTCTGAGATAAACTGGTCCCATTCCAGGTTACTTTGCGGTGATGAAAGTAGTTGAACCCATGAATTTGCACAGGCTTCCAAGCTCTATGTAGTTTGAGATCTGGGAATGCATGAAGACATGAAGTTTGTTGTGATACGCTAACAGTAGTAAATATCCTGCTGCAATGGATGTTTTTAGAAAAAGTTTGAAAAACCCTATTGTGAACAGGGCCATAAATTGCATGAAAGACACAAGCTTGAGGTTAGATGGCTGGTGCCAAAGGATTTGGTAGATTGCTAGATTTCTATTTGCTAGAAGCTTGCATCTATTTGCTAGATTTCAAAAGGAGTATTTAAAAAAAAATACTTTAGTTAGTAGGCTATGACACTAGACCTCACGGGGTTTCTCATTACCACACCATGAGCCATTTGTTCATGTGAAACAAGCAAAACTATCCTTTTCCTGCCATCAAATGATGGAAGGCAATTTGTAGTTTATGTAAGGTCTTAACCTTGGAAAGGATTTTTAAAATATATATTACTTTCTCCCACTTTAATCTGCTATCTGTTGGACTGAAACAAAACAGTGCCCAAGCTTAAACGTGGAACTGTGTAGTGCTTGTCTATGTGAAGCTTCTCCCCACCCCTGCCCTTATGTCGCGCATCTGTCTGCCAAAACTGTGCTAAGTGGAGCATTTCTGAGTCTGTAAAATATTTGAAATGAAAAATGAGACTCGTGAAAACGAGGCACATTTTGTTGTAATTCTAAAATGCATCTCTTTCCCCCCCCCCTTTTTTGGCAAAATTAAGTGTGTTGCCTGGTCTTTTCATTTCCTAGTAGAAATATTTATTACATGTGACTTTTTAACTAATTCCTGTAAAAAAAACCCCCCCTACTATTTACATAATTCTTTCAATATAAAATATTGCCCAAAATATATTATACACATTTTTTCCTATGATATAATTACAAAACATCAGGAAAAATGGAAAGAAAGGGAATAAGACGATAGAAAAGAGGATTCTAGGGGAAATACAGTTTTGACCCTACCAACATATTTCAGTTATATCTGATGATACATATTTTATATTCATCATAAGGGAGGGGAGAAGGTAAACAAGGTCATGTTGTTTCTATATTGGATTGGCAATGCTGCTTCCGTTCCACATAGATTTCACAAGAAAAAATGGATGTATTTTGCTGTGTGCTATTGCATAGCCGAGTGATTAAGTTTCCAGATCCACAATTGCTTAAGTTGATTTGTTTGGTCTCTTGCAAAGAATGCTGATGAATCAAAAATTACTTGGGAACACTTTCAGAGGGTATTATGAATAGAATCAAGATGCTCCTTGTCACTTTTAGTGTAATTTAGAGAGATGTTGCCCTTTTAACTGCCTCACATTAGTTATTAGTAAGTCGGCTGCAGTGTTGGTGAATCTCCAAAGTGCTTTGCAGATTGCATAGATTTGACTTTTTCTTATGTGCCTTGTGGAATGGCTCTAAATCTAGTAGATACAGAGTGGCAAGCAGCACTCAACGCCATCAAGCAGAGGAGCCTGTTGATGTGGGAAAGGGCATCTGGCCAGACAGCTGAATCTGTCTGTTCTCTGCGTGTAAGCCACATCAGGGCCTCTGAGAGGAATTTTATTAGGGTGTACTAAGTTTCTTTTGGGCCCCTTCTCAATGGGAGAGGGGTGAAACGGGGTGGGGTAGGGTGGCAATGGGGATGGGCAAAACAGGGGCAGAGAGGGGGTGAAACACGGGCAGGGTGGCAACAACTGGAAAATCTCCAGAGCCCAGGTCTACCAGGCTTCCCAATACGGAGCCTACCTGCCTGGTAGACCTGGCCTCCCGGTCGGAGTCTGCCTTTTCATCCATGGGTCCAGAGTCCGGGTGAGATCGGAAAATGTTCTGGGCCCCCTCCTTTGGCTCTTGGGGTCCCTTTTTAACCATGGGCCCAGGTACAATTTACCCCCTTTACCCCCCTCTCATGGACCCTGGCATACATCCAAAGTGCTTGCATGTGTAACGAACGGGGAGGAAGCCAGAAAATAGTTGGTATGCTCCAGAGTCCAAGGGAGTGATTAACTGGAGGGTAAGTGCTTAATGTTGTGTGGCAGTTCACTAGGAACCTGTTTTCAATGTCAGAACTGAGGTTTTCTATGTCTAGTAGTACAAAGAGTGTGTGTGAGCATATCTTGAGATCCCTGACTGCCAGGTATCCACACATAGCCAGACTGTACAGGTCTGTAACTGGGGAAGAAGGGTTTCTGTGTCGGAGTGAAGGTTTCTGGGCAATTTAGAACTACTTGGAGCTTTTGTTTGTTTTTTAAAAACCCTAGTTATATTGTTTAAAAAACAATCACATTTTCTTCTTGGCAGTAAGGGAAATTTGATTGAGAATTCGGAGCTCCTATATTTAATATTGGGCAAATAATGCAATGCAATTGGATGCTGTTGACCACGCACTGACCCAAGGTCCTGAAACATTTTGGGAGCCAATAGGGCTATTTGGTCTCAATAGTGATGTAACCTTTTGTGCTGCTTCTGCTTTTCTGCAAACAAATGGTTGGGGAGGGGCTATAGCTCAGTGGTAGAGCAACTGCTTTGTATGCCAAACGACCCCCCTGGTTGATATCAGTCCCTGGTATCTCTAGGCCTGGGAATCCACCACACCTGAGCTATATTGGTGCTCCTGAGTTAGATGGACCAGTGGTCTGATGCAGTTCAACAGGGGGTTCATCTTCTGAGGCACGATGTGGAAACTTCCAAGTGCAATTGCCATCAGCATGTAAAGATATTGCCATCTTTTCCTAACACACTATCGCTAATGCCTTCTTGTTAACCCGTGATTGCTCAGCTTCTGCAGTGGTATGTCTAGTCTTAAAAGCGACCCTTCTTTTTCCAGAAGAACCGACTCCTTCACATAAAATCATCAGCCCACCCACAGGAGGTTCTTATCCTCACGATGATGTCTCGGATTATGGCTTCAAGTCATACACCCCCTTCGCTTTGTCTAGCCTTTCAGCAGATCACATGGGCAGACGCGGACAGCTAGATAGCATAGGGTCAAAATGCTACTTGGACCCGGTCAAGGCTGCAGGTCCCTCTACCTTGAGCCCTAGGATTGAGATAACTCCATCTTATGAACTGATTCACTCAGGGGGGGCCTTCTACAGCAGAGACACAGATCTATTGGTAGAACATCAGTCCAACTCGGCCACCGCTAGCCCAAGGTTTACCCTGCCTGTCCCTGGCTTTGAGAGCTACCGAGAACCGCTGTGCCTGAGCCCTCCTAGCAGCGGCTCCTCTGCAAGCTTCATTTCAGAGACAAATTTCTCTCCTTATACCTCACCATGCGTTTCACCAAATAATGGCCCTAGTGATGACCTTTGTCCACAGTTTCAAAACACCCATGCTCATTATTCCCCTAGAACCTCGCCAATAATGTCCCCACAAGCAACCATCGTGGAGGATACCTGCTTGGGGCCACGTTCACCATCGCCACGTCCTAACTCAAGGTCGTCCTCACCAGGTGCAAAGAGGAGGTATTCTTGCACTGAGCTCTACGGGAATCAGCAGCCTTCTACTTCTCCGCGGCAATCGAGGACCCCCTCTCCACAGGCCTCTCCCCAGATCCCCTTGAGAGAAGACGGATCTTCAGTCACTTACACCCAGTTGTCCACCTCTTCTAGTCTCATGGATGCAATGAGCAACCTCACCACAGATTCCTCCTGTGGAGTTCCTACAAAAATATGGAAAAACAACCCAGATCCTTCACCAATGTCTTCCCACAAAGCCAACATGCCATGTCACGTGCTTCAGCCTATTGAATACATTGGGCATTGTGAGCAGGATGACCGGAGAAACCCACCGCCTGAGTCAATCCTGTTAGTGCCACCATCTTGGCCAAAGCAGCTGATGCCTGCAATACCCATCTGCAGGTAAGCTGTGTGTCTTGCAGTCATTCTGCAAACAAATTTCCTGGATTTTGGCCCTGATATGTGAATGTCCTGTTAAGTGCTTGTGTTGTAATCATGCATGTACTGTGGTCTTTTTAATTACTTTTCCCAAACAGTGGCTGCTACCATGTTGGGCATGCATATGAGTTGGGCATGTTTGGTTTGGAGAAGAGATATTTATCACGTCCTCTTCTAACCATCTATAAATATCTGAGGGGTTGTCACATGGAAGAGGGAGCAGGTGTGTTCTTGGTTGCTCCAGAGGGTAGGACCAGAACAAATGGGTTTAAATTACATGGCAGATTTAGGTTAAATATTGGGAAGAACTTCCTGATACGCTAGGGAATTTTATAAGTACTCTGGTAATGTGGTGGGTTGGGGGTTGGCATTGTTGTTGTGGTTGCCAATCAGTCCTTATCTTAGTAAAAACACCTTGTAGCAGATAACTAGTATTGGAAGTTTGAAAAGTTCACCAAACAAGCTAGGCACCCAGGGCTTATGTGTGTGTGGGGGGGAAGGGGAATATGTGCTGCCCTGAACTCCTTGAAGGAAGGGTAGGACAAAGATGTAATACATAAATGCTAATTTAAGGAAAAACACCCGGCTTAATCCTAATGGCCTCAAAAACCAAGCGGAATAAATATGTTTTTAAACCTTGCTGGAAACCATATGGGGGGGGGGGTGTCCTCACATTTTCTGGAAGTTGATTCCAAAGACATGGTGCCACAACAGAAAAGGCCCTTTTTGTTGCTGTTGAAAAGCAGTATATAAATATTCTTAATAATAATACACGTCTAGTTTTGGGTATAGCCACGTTATGGCCCCAGCCCATGCTTTTCTGTAACCTCAAAGCCCCAACTGCTTTGTCACTTTTATGCTGTACTGCTCCTCCAAGTCACTGTTAAGTGATAGAGTGCAGTATTCCATCTCTGCACATAATAGATGGGAGGGGAAGAGGAATTACTTCTGCAAGGGGATAAAACCATAAAAAGATTCCTAGGCATCTTTATAGCATTCAAGGAGGAATCATGTGACCTTCCTCCTAATTTTTTTTCCAGTAGTGTGCAATGGAAGGCACAATAGCTCAATGGTGGAGTGCACACAGAAGGCCCAAGGTTTGATCCCTGTTGTTGCTTCCAGTTCAAAGGCCCTCCTGCAGGAGGGCTAGGAGAGATGGCTGCTGACAGTTCTTGGGGTAGTCGATGAACCAGTGGTCTGATCTAAGACAGCTTCACATGTCTTCACACCAAAAAAAAGAGTGTAAACTTGCGCACATGTGAATTTTTATCCCTCGATTGTTGTACTTTTGCACGCATGTGTGTTTCTGCACAGCCCCAATTCTATTTCGAAGGAGTAGGAAGAATTAATTTACTAGCGGTCAATGAAAATTGGCCAGGGGTCTGTCCCTGAAGGTGAAGCTAGACATCACCTTGGCAAATGTGTGCTTTTAAACTTATGTGTGTTAAATAAATGGGTATGGAGGTGGGGGCAGAGGCGTTGGTATGCCCCAGGTGACAACTGCGGTCTCCTCACGAGGAAGAGCCGCGGCGGGATTTTTCACTCTGCAGCTGCTTTTTTGCAGCCAAAGGGCTGCGTTTGCAGCTGCAGAGCTGAAATGAAAACAGATGCGTTTTCTCAGCTCTCCCACCCACCCCGGGTCATAGAAGGCTTCAAATGAAGACTTCCGGGAACAGGGGGCGGAGCAATGACGCAAAATGTGTCATTGCCCCCCCCCCCCACGTGGTCTGCTAGCAATGCAACTGCGTGGGGGGACACTATCAGGGAAGAATTGGCAGGTGGGGTGTGTGGAGGATTTAATTCCTTCTGTATCTGCCTATTCTCCCCTCAAATGACAAAGGACCCCTGGGGTGGAGTATTTGGGGGGGGGATCCTTTGGTGGTTAAGGGTTAAGCGTTGCCTACCAGCCTGTCTGTCTTGTGTTGCTGGAGTAGACAAACCCAATATCTCAGTGTATTAAAATCTTTATATCTTGCCTTTCCACTCAGATGTTCAGAGAGGCTAATGATATAATTTTTAAAAAGTACAATAATAAACCAAAATCAATAAAACTAAATAATAGCACAACAATAGCTATTGGTACTTTAATCAGCAGTTAAAACGGTGTCTAAAAATTTACAAGCCACAATTTAAGAGCCAGCCAGCCCCAGAAACGTTTTGGGAAGGCCCGTCTGAACTCCTGAAGATCAAGAACCACCTTGGTGCTGCCGCAGAAAAGGCCTCCTCATCCCCCAACCATGCTTCTGATGGTGGCAGGATGTGATCTACCTCCAAGATCTGGGTGGATGGGCAGGATTATGCGCAAGAAAGCAGCCCTTCAAGGAACCTGTTCTCAAGCTGTTTTGGCAGCAGTTCAAATTGGGTTTGGAAAGGAGCCAGCAGCCAATGCAGAGCGAATAACAAGGGTGTCCCATGTTCCAGGAAACTGGCTCTGCCTAAAGCTCTAGCTGCTGCTTCATTCTGGAGCAGCTAAAGTTTGCAAACCCTTTTCAAAGGCAACCTCAAGTGCATTGCAGTTGTCCAGTCTTGATGTAACTCAGCCATGAGTGATGGCCTGGCCAGATTCCTCTTCTCCACTCGGTCTTGATAAAAATGACATTGTCATGACTGGATTTCTTGTTTGCTTGTCCTTCTGCATTTCATAACTATGTTCCAACCATTTTTCCCCTACTGTCTAGCATCCCTGTGCAATCCCTCCCACCGCTTGAGTGGCCACTCTCCAGTCACTCTGGCTCTTACGAACTTCGCATTGAAGTGCAGCCGAAACCCCACCACCGTGCCCATTATGAGACGGAAGGGAGCCGGGGGGCAGTCAAAGCGCCAACAGGGGGGCACCCTGTGGTCCAGGTAAGAGACTTTCTTAAAGCTGACGAACTGGAGGAGGAGGACCTTGAATGTCATTCATAATCTGATGTGCCACCTTGTTTGAAAAACAGGAATGACACAACATCACCATGTAGCCAGTTTGTGGTTTGGATTCTTGCAGAACCAATAGTGTGCCGCTCGTGCTGGCAAAGATCTTTGTTCGAGTATGCTGTCTTTCATAGATGCCATTGCATCAGGACATAAAATAAAAGGTCCTTTTGTAAGTAACAGAACTAATGAAAAGACCATATATCACATTAGTGGTGATGGGGAAAGCTTTCCAAGGTCCCAGAAGAGAACCAGGTGTTAATGTTTTAAGTTAGACAGACATGGTGACCTTTTTAAAAATGAATTGGCTAGACTTGACCGATATAGTCTGCCCACATCTTGCATGCAATACTTGCTCAAATTCAAGTATATGCACTCCCCCCCCCAAGACTGAGAAAAACAGTACGTACTTTAGTGCAGTCGATTTTGCCTGCCATTCAGCTTACTCTGCTTATGCCCTGGAGCGAGCCTAAGGGCTGATTCACACTACACTTTTCCAGGCGCGGATGCCCCTGCCCCTGCCCCAGCGCGCAGAGCTGGCCGGAAGTCCTCCTGCTGTCCCGCCTTCTTATGAAGGTGATTGGAGGTAGTTCTGATTGGCATGCAGCCACTCTCCCCCCTCTCATCCGATTAGTAGGCTGCAGTAGCTCCGCGAACCCGCCCAGCTCTGCGAAGCTGGCCCCCGGATGAGCTGAGGGGAGGCCATTTTTCCAGCTTCTGCCTTGCGGAGCTCGCAGCTGCTCCGCAAGCTTCCGAAATGCTGTCAAAGAGCTCCGCGCTACGCTCCGGAGATCCGTGACGCGCCTGGATTTCTGTAGTGTGAATCAGCCTTAAAGGGAGAGAATGAAGTTGCTGTTCCCTCAGTTCCTGCATGTCTCTCATACACATACTGTGCTTTTTAAGTTCTTAAAGAGACAGTACATATTTGGATTTAAGGGAGTTTCATCTACACATGCTTTGGGCTTTATGCGCCGACCTCGCAACATAACTCCCGCGTAAGATGCAAGCTGACTGTACTTAAATTGTTGGCAAAGAGAAAATGTGAAGAGTTCTGAAATCCTGTGAAATTTTGAATTTGCACATTTCACTTCAGCTCTGCTGCAAGTAGGCCAGAAAAGCAGTCTTGTCCTTCATTTTTAATGAGCTGCCAACTACTTCTACCCTTGGGCCTTTAGTGCTGTTGAGGCATTTCTTAATTGCAGTCCCCTGGAAGCTAAATTACAATGATAGTTCCACCCATCGTGTAACATAGCATTATTTTGCCCATCAGTGCCACTCCCCTTGTCGAAGCCCCTTTTATGTTGCGTAGTGTGAAGCCCTATTCAGCAAAAAATCTCTTGCAATATTAATTAAAAGCTTCCTGCTTGAGACTTCTGTCATTATTGGCAGAATTCCTATTGAGCATGGCAGCCAGAGTACTGATAGTCTGTCTTACTTGCTCCTTAATATTGGTTCCTGTTCGAGAGGGTGCGGAGTGGGAAGAGACTGCATTTACTGGTTTCTTCTCATTAGTTTTCTGCAGTGATGCTGACAACCTGTACGTGTAAGGGACTTTGAGGGACTTGCTGCTGTAAACCAAATATCAGCTAGCTAATTGTCTCCATATCTCTTCCCTCTACAATCTTTTTTTTATGTGACACCAGAGGAATGAATCTCTCTCTCTCTCTGTGTTGGCAAGCTTAGGAGAGTGATACGGGGACAAAAGGTTAATTGAAGCACTTTGCGAAGTTGGCACTAATTTCAATGAGATGTTCGGTGGCCTACTGTAAAGTTTATATAGTTGTA
The DNA here is from genome assembly GCA_026170595.1 of Plestiodon gilberti rubricaudatus. Classification (NCBI taxonomy): domain Eukaryota; kingdom Metazoa; phylum Chordata; class Lepidosauria; order Squamata; family Scincidae; genus Plestiodon; species Plestiodon gilberti. The sequence goes on along the minus strand of JANXHW010000004.1, from coordinate 197,550,304 downwards.
AAGAGATAGTAGGACAGGTTAATTGGGTTCTTGAATCCATAGCAGAAAGGTGAACAAGTTCGGAGCAAGACGGTCTTCTGCAAGTGGGACTGAGGCTGCAAAAGCAATGCAAAATCCTTAAGATATTTCAGAATTGGCTGAACTATAGACCTGCTCTTCATTAAACATGTGCAAATTTAAACCAAATGGCAATGGAGGGATTCTAGTGTAGCTCTGGTCTAAATTATAAAGTTAGAATTTGGCCCTTTAACACTAAATATGGATCTGGGATCCAAAGAAAGCACAACATAACCCTCCTTGGACCTTGCAATGGGAAGCTAGGTAGATGTGCAGACTGCAGAACAGTTCAGTCGTACTGGCGTATTTAACCTATTTAGGCCATTTGTTTTCTTATTCTCTGTGTAGGTTAGTTCCTCTCTAACATGCTTGCATGTAGACGGTGTTATTTATATTGACCATTCACATACTTCAAAAGCAGGTAGCCTTGTAGCACCTGTAGTCATATCTGAAGTGTATTCTTAAGTCTGGGATACAACAAATTTGCCCTGTTTATGAAATGCACCATCAACATATTTAATCTGACAGACACATTGTCTTGGAACTTCTGCTTGCTTGCAGTCTCTCTATGACCCCATAGCTCTGTGTAGTGCAGGGCTTCATTGGCTTTCCAGGAACTCGATCCTGCTGTATTGGAAGAGATGTGATATGCCTGGGCTTGTTTACTGCCCTTTCTGGTGAGCAGTGTTCACCAGCTAGTATTGCTATTCTCAGTGTTAAAGAACGTAAGACACAGTTTTAGACTCATGACATAACCTTAGAAATCATGAGATCAAAAAGGTACAAGAAACTTGTGGCACACTTCTAATATGTGCATACAACTTTATCATTATCATTTTTCTTTTATCAGAAAAAGAAAATATTTTTTCACCCAGTGTGTAATTCATCTGTGGAACTCCTTGCCACAGGATGTGGTGATGGCACCTGGCCTAGATGCCTTTAAAAGGGGTTTGGATAGATTCGTGGAGGAAAAGTCCATCACAGGTTACAAGCCATAAGCAACCTCCTGGCTTTAGAAGTAGGTTTTCTCTGTGCCAGGTGCAAGGGAGTGACAACAGGAAACAGGTTGTCTTGTTGGCTGTGTACTCCCCGAGGCATCTGGTGGGGCCACTGTGAGATACAGGAAGCTGGACTAGATGGGCCTTTGGCCTGATCCAGCAAGGCTCTCTTCTTATGTTCTTATCCAAACTACTACCGTAATGGTAGACCTATGGATGTAACAAGGATGGAGCCTGAGGGACAGCTGCCCAGGGCGAAACGCCGGGAGGGGGCGCAATGCTCAGGCTCCACCTTGGGATTTGGCTACCCTCACTTTGGGCTCAGAGCGCTCCGAGCCCAAAGCAAGGGCAACCGAATTCTCCTGCCTCTGCATGCTGCTCCTTCTCCTCATGATCGTGAGGAAGAGGGGTGGCACGTGGAAGCAGACAGGCAATTGGCTGCCCTTGCTTTGAGCTCTGAGCGCTCTGAGCCCAAAGCGAGGGCAGCCATTAGTGCCTGAACCCAGAAGTCATATCCTGAAGTCACAATATGATGTGACGTCATGATGTCACCGCCGGAGGGGCGCCACTTACTGCCTTGCCTCGGGCACTGGGAAGTAAGTTGTTATGCCTTTGGGTAGACTAAGGACAATTAAAATATATACATATTTCCCAAGAAGGCTAGGAAGTAGTGCTAATTTTTATGGAAGTTGTTACTCTCTTGATTCTTCTTAAATTCTATGGAGCATATGGACACACTGTGTAGTTCCAGAGCCTTGTTAGTCTGTTGCAGAAAGAGAGTCTGACTGTGGACCATAAAAACTATACAGTAGAGTCGCTTCATATGTGCATTCAACTTAGTGCAAATTCAACTATACCTGCTTGGCAAACAGTTTAAATAGTGTGTGCAATTCTGCCCACTGTTCCACTCAATGAGAGTATGCCCCAGAGTGAGTGCGAGATGAGACATGAATCTGCTGTTCCTCATTCAGTCTCGGTTCCTATGTGTCTGTCATAGTGTGATTCTAGTTTTTAAAGATACAGTACATATTTTTTGTACAACACGACCCCTAAACGCCTGCCATTTAAGGGATTTTCAAGGGTAATTTTGGCTATATGCAATTTTTGCCTTGCGCGACTTTAGAACCTAACCCCTACGTAAGATGCGACTCTACTGTAGATTTATTGTGACATGAAGCCCTGTTCAGATGTTCAGGCTGAACTCAAATAGAGGAAATATAGAAGTACACTGGCTTGCCATACACACGCTACCACCTTGGTACCATGCATGATTAAATAAAAATATATTTTAAATTGTTTTAATTAATTATTTTAATGTCTATACAGTATATGTATTTTAATATTGTGTTGTAAGCCGCCTTGAGTGCCCTCGGGCGGAAAGGCGGGGTATAAATTCTTTAAATAAATTAATTAAATAAATAGATGCGCACAATAGACACATGCATGCACTGTGGAGCAGTGGACCCAAGGTGTGTCTTCCTGCATTCTAAAACCCCAGCTGCCCAGAATGATAAAATGCAGGAAGAAAGTCTCCTAGGGTCAGTGCTTGCCTGTGTAGACACGTGCTGGGTGTGAGGTGAAAAGGGAGCTGGAGCATGGAGCATGTCAGCACAGGGGAGTAGGTTTAGCTAGCACACTCCCATTCCCTCTTTGTCTATGTTTATGCTGAAGGCCTGAATAAGGCTTAAAGTTTTGGTGGATTCAAGCCCAGTTTGTTACATTCACGAAGTGTTATCCTGAGTTTTTAGGTGTGTGTGCGTTTGCGCATGTCTATATCTGTTATGTATCTGTATGCGCATATAAAATAGTGGAGCCGAAAGGTCACGAAATGCAAAATACCGTTTGTGACATTTCCATGTCACACAAGAAAAGCACAGCAATAATTCACAACAGCAGTAATTGGTGATAACACAACTTTCCTAGCATTACAGAGTTAAAAATGACATTCTCTGTAAACTGGCCAGTTATTAAAAGCAGAAAAAGACACATCATCTCCTGATGTTTTGTTGGTCTTTACTTCCAAGATCTTCAGAGGATTGCTAACCGCCAGACGAGCAGAAAGACGTCTGCCGATTACTGACAGTCCATTTCCAATCTCCAAGCTTTGCTGTGCTTATTCCCACCTAGTGTGAGAGACCATCCTGGTCTCTTTGGTGTGCTAAAAGACTAGAGTCAAACTAGCTGATACATTCTTGTTCAGCAATTTCATGATGTGTGGATGTTGGGCTACGTTCCCCACCCCTTCATCCTTTTTGACTTGCTCAAGTTAAAGTTTTAGGAAGGAAATACCCACTATATTGAATCAACTTTTGCAATGTGACCTTTGTGCCACTTATATCTAAAAAGTTTTTCCCCCTCTTTTTTTTTTTTTTTTTGCATGGAAGCTGACTTTGGTGGGGGAAAGCAAGCTGCTGCACAGCAGTGGATATCATATCCTCCCCAGCTTTATCTTGTGGTTTTGCCCTCTGATGCTACTTCCTCCTCTTTGCATGCTTGATCTCAGGAGCTTGGCACACTCCACCGAGGAGGAACGTGCTTATAGGGGACTCCTAGAACAGCAGAACAATTGTCTGTCTGTGAAAGTTGGAGCCTCTGGCAGGACGAGATGCATTCAGTGAGGACATGAGCTTTTGTGTGTTTAACATCTTGTTCAAGGCCGAGAATAGCAACAACTGCCTCTGTGTTGAGGACAAAGGCTGGTGTTGGCATGAAGCTTTTTTCCTCCAGGTTGGCACAGTCATTCAATTCAGAGAGGATGTGGCACACACATCCTCTGCCTCTTGGTAAACTTCTGCCAAGTTTTACCAGCAATAGAAGTAGAAGTTTGTGTAAAAAAAAAAGAAAAAAAAAGGGATGGGCCGGGGCCTTAAACTGGCCCTAAACTCAGAAATAGGGGGTGAACTGCGGTTACTCCAACAGCAATAAATGTACTCTTCGTACCAATATATCGGATTTCCGGGTTTACCAGCCATATAAAAATTCTTTGTTAAAAACACATACAAAAAACAAGTCTAAAAACACATAGAAAAAGCTTAAAAACAAGTAAAAACAGTTTCAAATAGTCACGACTTTTTGTCCACAATCCGTGGACCTCCTCAGGTAAGCAGCCACAAAGCTGTAGGATGTTAACGCAGACGCTGAATGTCATTTAAAAGAAGAAAAGGCGCGAAAAACTACAAGCGCACCACAAACTACAAGCGCACCACAAAAAGAAGAAAAGGCGCGAAAAACTACAAGTGCACCACAAACTACGGGGTCCACGGATTGTGGACAAAACGTCGTGACTGTGTTTTGAAACTGTTTTTACTTGTTTTTAAGCTTTTCTAGGTGTTTTTAGACTTGTTTTTACCTGTTCTTTAACATAAAGAATTTCTACATGGATGGTAAACCCGGAAATGTGATATCTTGGTACATTGTAATGGGCCATGAAAACTTTCATTTTTTTCTGAAATGTACTCTTTGCTAAGTATCTGTTCTCTTTGCTTAATTTGCATGTGCCACAGCCAGCCTTTAGCTCTGAAAGCCATTCCTCAGGCTAAGCTCTGGTGTACAAATTAAGTCTGTCTACCTGTATTGGAAAGAACATAATCCGTTGTACACACTGTTTATATTTTGTATCTTCCCAAATATCCAGTTCTGTGCAAAGCAAATTCTGTGTCCAAAACAAATTATTCCACTTAAGTAATGTGCAAGTTTTCCTGCATCTATTGAGATGACTTTGGGTTGTTTTCATACTATCATTGGTCATGATCATACCTAAAATAGAACCTTTTGAGGCAGTAGACGTTGGTAGCCAAACAGTGGGGTATCCATTGAACTTGGCTTGGCATCTTCCTATGCGTATACGGTTCAGTAGTCTTCAGCAAGCTATTGTCGCACCTTGCTTTGCTCACCCACAATCTGCAGTATAGAGATAATATGTACAGTACCTACCTTTCAGGGTAGTTGTTGTGAGGTTTACTACAATAATACCCATGATGTGCTTCAAACACTCCCTAAAACTTTATTTGTAAATATAAATCTGTATTGAGGTGCTTTGCAAAATGTAGCCATGTGAACTTGAGACCTTTCTCAATAAAAACAAAAGTGCTAGTTCCTGACATACATAGGTTGTAATCCTATACACATTTACATGGGAGTAAGTCCCATTGATCTCAGAAAGGCTTACTTCTGGGTGTAGATAATGCATAAGATATTGTGCAGCCAGAAGCTTAAGAACATGTTACATGTAATTGCATGTAACAAAACCCCAATGGTTAAAAGTGACTTTTATGGGGAAAAGCGACTTTGGAGTGGGGTGATTTTCAGAGAAGACATGGCTGCACGAGGAAAAAGGGGATCCCTAACCCTTTCATCGCCCACAGTTTTTCTGCTGCCTCCTACAGCTGTTGTTTTGTCCTATTACTGGTCTGTGTTTCCTTCCAAATATATGATTGGAACTCTGGGAAGAGTCATGGTGGATAAGTGGCAGCAGGGACAGGGTTAAGCACGGTGGCCCATTGTTTCTCCCTGCCTTCTTCTGAAGCTGTTTTTCACTGATGGGGCAGCCACTGGAGTTCTGTTGCATATATTGGTGTGTAACATGGAGTTAGACCCTTGGCAGACTGGAGCCATAGCTACAGGCTATTATCGCATTACCCACACAGACCTCAGTAGTCTGATGCAGAATGATGTGCATCAGTATTTGTGTACTGAAAGAACAAGAGGAAGGAAGTGATAACAATTAGCAAAGGCAAACTTTTTTAAAAAGCAGATTACACCAAATCATGTATTTTGTTTAGCTCTAATAAGATTATTGCTTGCCACTCTAGTCTGACTTACTCATAAGTAGGTCTATTTTATTGAAATAATCATACCCTACTTTGGTCTGGGACACCCACACCGACCCACCCACCAAGGTGGCTTACAGCAATCACGTTTAGAAACATCAAAAGCAATTCAGCTCAACAAAACAATAACAGCGATGTAACATCTTCACAGGGGGAGTGAAAATCAAGCAAATCCAATGTGAATCCAAACCCTTCTTGTTTTACAGTTTGCATTTTCTGTGAAACGTGCTTCCTTAGTGGGTATGCTTAGGGGTTCAGCCTTTTGACTCTGATTTTGAAAGCAGGGGAGCAAGACTTTTTCTTAACAAAACCCAAGAAGGCACTCGGTAATTTTCATTGGCCATTTTGCTAAGTTGGCACCTGCTCTTCTCAGGTCAAAGAGTTCGTTGTTGACTAATGCAGATTTCCCTCCCTAGCTCTATAGTTGTATATGTTTTATATATGTTGAGCAGATTACTGTCGTCGTAGCGTGGAACCTTAGGGCTGGACTGTGGTTATCATAGACAGCTATGTTTACTCACAGAAATGTTATCATGAACTTGAGACTGTGGGAATCTCACCAGGTATCTGTTTGGTGTGTACACACACAATAATCTAGTGTGGAATGTGATGTCCTGACATACCAGCTTTTTTCTTTAATTGCTATGAAAGCAAATTTCTAGTCCTCATGGTTCTGAAAAAAAGCTTGGAAAGGCAGCTGCAGTCTTGAATAAAGGATTAGAGAGAAGACTGGGACTGGGCAGGATTAGGTTTTGTGTTCAGGTTCTGCTCTATAAAGCAAAGTAGCATTCAGCTGTAGTCTCTTCTCACAGGCTACCTGAAACAAAAATGACACATGATTTTGTGTGCTTGAATATTAGCCATCAACCTGTGGTAGTTATGAGCTGTAAACCTGAGCCATTCCTCTGAAACAAGAGGGAGAAAACCTTTCAAGTTCTTTCTTATCTCCTTGTGTGCAGCAGGAAAAGGGAAGAGGTAGGAGGAAGCGATTTCTCACTTCGCCTTTGTATTTGCCTTTAATTAACTGTAGGCAGTGGGGATCCAGTCTTCCTATTTAGCCAAAGATTACTGAAAAAGCTGACTACATGCTGGCACACCCCACCTGCAGAGATGCTACAAAGGCTTTCTTCAGGATTCAGTGGGTTATTTGAAGGAGTGGATAGTTGAGCTCTTATGCACAGAACAGATGTTCGCAGTGGGATTGGTCAAATATGATCAAAAGGATCCCCAAGAGTAACCACGCTTATAACAAACCACCACCACTATGCACTCACCAGGTTTATAGAAATGATGTGTATATATACAGGTGTCACCTCCTGTATCTGCAGTTCCGCACCCGCTGTTGTTATCTGTGGCTCACAAATCCCCCCCCCCATCGCTGAAATGACTTATCTGCCTCTGATTGTAGCCCAACATGACACTCAGCGCAATCCACTGTAAGAATCCGGACGGCAGCGCAGGGCTGCCCGCCAGATCCTGTGCACCGGCGGCTGTTTTGCCGCCGGGCCGGAGGTCTACTTGGGGAAGGGGACACTCGTCCCCTTCCCCGGGTGTAACTGCAGGCCGGCCTGACTTGCCTCCTCCTCGGAAGCCGTGTAACGGCCTAGCCTGCCTGGCGGGGACCGGGATATGGCCAAGGCCTTCCCTTGCCCCCTCCCGGGCCGGCTAGGCCAATGGCCCCCCCTCCCTTGCCCGGCGTACCGCCCCCGCCGGATCCCGACTTACCTGGTCCGGCAGCCGCACGGGTGCGCCGGTGATGGAGCAAGGGAGGCTGGCCTCTGTGTCGGCCTCCCTTGCTCTCAAGTCATCGCAAACGTGCTTTACGGCATGTTCGTGACATCTCCTGGCGACGGAACGCTTGTTCCATCGCCGACGCAATCCTCAAGATTGCGCAGACTGTCTCCTCTGTCTTTGTGCTGTCTGTGTGCTTATGCTGCATTGTTTTCAGCCCTCCAACCCACTTCCTGTTAGTACTTCCTGCTTCCTGTTAGCGATTGCAGACAGCAAGACACAGACAACATTGCATTGGACTGCAGTCAGAGGCAGATAAGTAATTTGCGTGATGCAGGGAGAATTTGTGAACCTCTTCTTGTAGGGTTTGCTGTTATCTGCAGTTTCCGGTATCCGCGGGGGAAGTGGGAACGTATCCCCTGTGGATACAGGGGGGTGCCTGTAGTTACAAGTAGTAACTTGCCATGGTGTGCTTGCAAGCTGGTTGTCTGGCTATATTGCTCTGCCAAGAGGTGCATCAGAAGATCAGTTGCAGAGGTGGGGTGTCCACTTAATAGGACAATATGAACTGCTTCATACCAAATCATGCCATTGTCCATTTTGCCCACTGTTGTCTACTTTGGGCAGTATTAAAGGTCAGCTTTGCTGCTGAGGATCCTTTTAACTGGAAACACCAGACATTGAACCTGGGACCAGCGTTCCCTGTAAGGAGTCCGTGCCAGTACTCCTTCTATAGCTGTGCGGCATTGCAACTGTGTTGTGATGCTGTCTGTGTCTCCGGATGTTTGGTGATGACGTCATTGCCGAACTTCCGCATTGCCAAGTTCCGTGCTGCATGGAGCTAAGCTTGGAAGTGTGCAGCTGCTTGGCCACGTATCTTCGAGGGAACTGTGCCTGTGACCTCCTGGATGCAAAGCATGCACTCTGTGACCTCTTCCTCAAACGTTTAGAGATGCCAAGGCCACCTGACTCTAAGCACAGGTCAAAGGAAGTCTATCTTTCAATTTCAAACAGAGCCACACAGAAAGACAATCCAGATAACCAAGTAGCGACGATACCTAGTTAGCATTTGGCAAATGCTCAGCTGTAGAGTGTCCTCCTGCGTGCAGGCCCTCTAATGCCGTCCCCTGTGGTGTGCTAGCTTTCTACATGCAACCATCACTAAAATACTTATTATTATTATTATTATTATCCAACAAAATGTTTTCAGATGGCTTGCATAGCAAAAGAAATGTGAAAAATAATTCCCTGTCCCCAAAGAGATCTCAGTCCAAAAGACAGGAAGGAGAATGCAAACAACCACTGCTGGGAGGAATTGGGACCGTTGTCTTCTCCTTGCTAAATAATAATGTCCACCTCTTTGCCCGGTTAGCAGGTGTCATAATATTGTTCTTATGACTCATCTTCTCTGACCTCTTTTGTCTGCAAGTTAAACTTGCTGAGATCTTTTAGTCTCTAATAAAAGGACATTCATCCTTGGAGATACTGCATCTCTTGTTTACATCTAAACCTTATCCAGTCAACTGGTCTCCAACCTGAGACTTAATGCCAGCAAAATGGACATAGAAAATAATAACTACTTCCAAAGCAGCATCCGTGTTGGTTTGTTTGTAGCAAAAATAACAAACTGCTCAATCCTATTCCTTGCTGGTGCAGCAGATCCGCACAGCCCTCGCTGTATCCAGCACTGGGATTGAGCAGGCTGGAGGTCTCCTTGGGGTAAGAGCAGTGGTGTTGCTCCGCCCCCACGTGGGGGGGTGCCGACGCAACACCGCCCCACGTGACGTGTCGCCGCCCCCACGTGGGTGGGCATGTGACGTCATGCCCTGCCTCCAAACACCCCCCTCCGCTATTTTCATGTGTATTTGGGGCTTGTTCGGACGCAAGGGTGGGTGGGAGGGCTGAAACGCGGCCATCCCGGCTGCGAAGAAGGTAAGTTTTCGCCCTCCTTAGCCCGCGATTCCGCCCCTTCAGGCACCACTTGATGCCCTGGGCACCAAGCCCCCCCCCTTACGACGCTTCTGGGTAAGAGGATTACTCTATGTTGAGTTCCGACCAGCTCAATGGGGCTACTTGGATCTGCGCCAGCTAAATCAAATATAGACCAAGTATACTTATAGCACAAATAATTGGCATTTGTTGGAGTTTCGATGGTTTACATATATTGTTATCATGTAATTCTTCACAAGAACCTTGTAAGGTAGCTCATTATTATTATTCCCAGAAACCAGATGGGGACCTAAAGCTCAGAGAGAATGGCTTGCCTAACACATTCACAACAGAGGTGACATTTTGAACCAGAAACTTTCTGATTTGTAGTTCAGTCTCTTACAGCACAATCCTATGTAAGGATCCGGCCGGCAGCCCACAGCCGCCCACCGGATTCTGAGCCCCGGCGGCCGTTCTGCCGCTGGGCCGGAGGTCTCCTCAGGGAAGGGGACGCTTGTCCCCCTCCCCGAGTGTAACTCCAAGCCGGCCCGATCGACCTCCTCGGATTTCCGCCAGCTAAATAGCTGGCGGAAGTCGGAGGAGGCCATGTAATGGCCTACCCGGCCCGGCGGGGACAGGAGTATGGCCGAGGCCATCCCCCTCCCCCTCCCGGGCCGGCTGGGCCAATGGCCCCCTCCCTCTCCCACCAAACCGCCCCTGCACCCGCCGGATCCTTACCTGCCTTCTCTGGTGGACGCATGGGCGCTCTGGCGACGGTGCAAGGGAGGCCAGCCTCCGCGCTGGCCTCTCTTGCTCCAGAGTAGTCGCGAACGTGCTTTACAGCATGTTCGCGACTGCTTCTGGTGACGGAATGCTTGTTCCGTTCGCCGTCGCAATCCTCAGGATTGCGCTGCCAGAGACGTTACTCTGTATCAGTAGGTGTGTTCATTGATCTTTGCACACCTGGCACTAGGTAGCTAAATTACCTTACAGCCTGCTCACCTTCACTAATCCCCACTATGGCACCCAGTCCCAGTACACAGGCATCTGTGTGTGAAAACAGTGCACACAAGGGGAAAAGGCAGGGACCACAATGTTGATTCCTGTGAATGGCTGTCATTAGGTCTCTGTGCACTAGGCCCAGTGCAAATACACTGTTTTTCAGAACAATTATAGTTTTGCACTTATAAAGCGCCTCAAATCGTATTTTGTCCGTCACATTTGTCCTTCACCCTCCATCCACGCAGCTCAGGGCGGCAGCATGGGGATTTATCTTCACAAGAATTTTGTGAGGCGGATGGACCTAAAGGGTAGTCGCTGACCCAGAGCCACTCAATGGACGTCATGACTGAGCAGTGATTTGAACCCTATTTCCCCCCCCTCCACATGCTCTGTTTGCTGCCCCACACTGGCTTTTTAACTATGCTGCTGAAGTCTAAAAAAGCTGGTCCTACCTGCCCACAGGTCTGCAATCTAAAAGCGAAGGCAAGAGCAGAAATGGCAAATTGCTGTTGCCCCCTTGCCCACGCAGTAGTAGAAGTACACTTACAATGCTGGAGATAGACAAAGTGAGGGCAAGTAAAATTGGGGCCAGTAGGCTTTAGAGAAGGCCAGCGGGTGGCGCAGTGGGTTAAACCGCTGAACCATAAGCTGTCGATCGAAAGGTCAGAAGTTCGATTCCCGCGACGGAGTGAGCGCTCGTTGCTTGGCCAGCTCCTGCCAACCTAGCAGTTCCAAAGCATGTTAATGCGAGTAGATAAATAGGTACCGCTTGCGGGAAGGTAAACAGCGCTCTGTGTTCCAGCTGCATGCTACGCGCTGCGGCAAGGAGAGTCACGCTGGCCACATGACCACGGAGGCGTCTTCGGACAACGCTGGCTCTGAAATGGGGCTTTGAAATGGGGATGAGCACCACACCCTAGAGTCGGACACGACTGGACTTAATTGTTAGGGGATACCTTTACCTTTTTAGGCTTTAGAGAGCTGTGATTCATATCCAGAGTTTGGTGCTAGACTGGATCAGTGAGTCCCAAAGGGCGAGCACCAGAAAAAAAGGCAGGTGAACCCAAAAGATCTGAACTGTTATGGTTTTTTCTTTTTCCCCCTTTGGGATTTGCCTTCTGTTTTTCCAGCCTCTTCACCCCACCTCTTCCTTAGACCCTTCAAAGCTTGAACCAAAATCCCACCGGTGATGGATGCCTAATTGTACAATATCCATTTAGAAATAATGCAAAATGGCACCTGGCCACATTTGACTTTTTAAATGCCTTTCTAAGTGCTGGTTTATTTTGTTTTGTTTTCCGACTGAAAATTGTGCCAGCATTTCCTTTCATTGGCTAATAAACAGCTTGGGGTGGGTGGAGATTTGAGTTGGTGAAATGGCATGGGTTAAACCGCCCTTCCCCCTGTGCCATGTCCTGGATCCAAATTTTCCACCCAACCTGGTTTGTAAAAAAAGACATTGGGAATGTAAGTTATGGAACTTCTGCATTGCATCTAGTTTGACCCACAGATTGGATACCCACAAAGTTTGTGTGCATGTGTTGTACACAGCTTTAATGGTATGCATAATTGAGAATCTGAAGCTGCATTAGACCACTGGTCCATTTAGGCCAGTCTTGTCTACTGTAATTGACTGCAAGTCTCTGCAGTCTCAGGCAGAAAGAAGAGTCTTTCCCATCTCCCCTCAACTGGAGGTTCTGGAGATTGCACCTGGGAACGTTTGCGTATGAAGTGTGTGCTCTACCACTGAGCTATGGCCCCTTCCTCAGTCATGCTCTGTTTACTCAGCTGGGATTTTTAAGCAGCCAGTTTGGCACAGAGAAGCCATTTCTTCACTTGTGCTGCTAGCTGTGTGTTCAAATGAAACATTCAAAGTAATGCACACGCTTATCAACATAACTGCAGATCCGAAAATGGGAGCGTGTGCATTTTTTTCACATTCTGTTCAGCCAATGAGGAACCGAAGCTCCTTTGTGAAGGGCAACTTGGTAAATTTAGTCGTGCAATTCTATTTTATTTTTTTTAATAACCATTTGCTGCAATAAAACCAACCAAGAAAAGTCTCTTTGTTTTCTGAATGATATTTGTTTACCTACCAGCGTGCCTAGCATTTCCTTGGGTCACAGACCAGTCCAAGTCTAGTCATGTTTAATATTGTAACTTTGATGCAAAAGTAGAAAAAAAAAACCCAGTCCATTTCTACTGAAAGAAATAAAATCCCAAAATAGAATGTGGAAAGGTACACATCATGTCTGGCTTCCCTTTCCCTTTTTGGTAAATGTGACTCAAATGAGTTGGTTTCTCTCCAGTCTAGTCTATATATACACTTTTGGGGGAGGCTTATTGTGAGTTGCTCACCTTTATAATATGGGAGGTGAGATCTTTTTTTTAAGGACTCCATTTCAAAAGAACACATCCCTCCCTTCTATCCTTCACATCTAGATTTTTCAGTTTTGCTGAAGAAATGGGGTGAATAATCAAGGGCAGTGGCCTGGCCTTTGGCGATAATCTTCATTCCTCAAGGTGTGCTTACACCTTGAGGTGTAACACTTTTTTACAGAGTGGTCATGTCTAGACTTGACCTCAGTGCAAATACCTGTCCAAGACATTGCAGTCTTTGTGATTGACTGAGAATGCTACAGCAGTCTCCTATGGCTCAGTGTGCATAGAGAAGGCTCCCAAACACTGAAGTTTCCTTCTCTGAGGGCCTGGTCTATACATTCGTCAGCTGGGAACATGCAGTTAGAAATTCTGTACCACTTCAGAGTGTAGATCGAAAACGTTTTACTATGTAGAAGCAAACAAAAAATCTCCCTGTAAGTAGAAAATTAGCACAGCAGGGAGTAGGTTGGGCTAGCAACGGTCTCCTTGCTTTGCTAGTTTTCTCTTGCAGGGAGTTTATACACACACATGGTGTGTGTGTGTGTGTGTGAGAGAGAGAGAGAGAGTTCAAAAATGGTACTTCCACCTATATTTAAAATATTTTACCCTGCTCAAATAAAAAAAGATTTTATTTAAAAGATTTTTATCTGAAACTCAAAGTGGCATACAAACATAATAAAACATAATTTAAAATATAATACAATAACAGGTACTTTAAAACCAACTAACAGCAATACCATACAAGTGGACTAATAACAAAATAAACCTTAAAAGCAGCATTAATTAATACACAAGCTCATAAACGATAACTAAGAAGAGTCGCCTGAAACTCCTGATGTATTACAGTTCATTCTACTACCTCATTCTGCTGCAAATTTAGATCTGAGCTGGAAAAATGAGCTTTGCTTCCTTCAGTATTTTACTCAGAGCTGGAGCACATGATACAAAAACCATGCAGATACCACTGGAAACCGCTTCTGTGTGATGACTTGGCCATCACACAGTGTGTAGTATTGGCCATCATGTTCTTCTGGTGCTCCCAGAGTCTCACTTCTGCTGCATCTGGAAGGCTAGTGTTGGCATCAAATCTCAACGCCAGAATTATGTGACGGCTGGTTGGTGCTATATGTAATGGTCACGATGGGGGTGAGCAATGACTCTAAATCCCCCTCATCATGAGCAGGTGGTTCACAGTGGTCTCTGCATGCGTTACATAAGTCCTTTGTTTGGAGGACTCAGTTCTGTGTTTGGTCTAGTCCACATTTATGAGCTACAAATGCAAATTAATAGCATTCAAAGAAGGTGGTGGGAGGACACCCCAGTCTGTTGCACTTCCTCTTCTGTGAATGTTTGATGCTGAGATCATACACCTTCCTGGTTCACGGATGAGTGTGTAGTGTCTCCACTGCTGCAGGCAGCACATGCATCTCTGAACATCCATAGCTGAGCATCTCATGGCCAATGTTGCCTCTATTTTTTCCCCATTGTGTGGAACAGTTAATGAGCAGTATATAACCCCTGTAATTTTAAAATGGGCAATGGCCAGACTAACCACTAGGCAATAAGTGAGATATTGCTCATGCATCACAACTAAGGTGAGCAGGTGGCATGTAAGAACTTATGTAATCAGTATGCAATTGGCTTTTTTTAAAATGAAACCAACAGAACTCTGTGAATAGTCTCTTCTCCCATTGCGCTGCAATGTATGCCATGTTCTGCCATATATGAAGCAATTATACTTCACTATAGTTCACTAGAAGCAATTATTATTTCTAGTAATGCCTGCAATGTGCAGGTGCTTATTAAATAACAGGACAGTAGTACAGCCCATATCCTGGAGGAATTCAGATAGAAGCCTATTACTTCAAGCATGTACCGGTAATATACCGTAATTGATTTTTACAAAGAAAATCCTTTGTGTCAGACCCCTAACACTGTCACATTATAGGTTAATATGATTTAGCAACTCTAGAAGGATTTTGTTACCAGCCTTTTCCAAATGGCACATACAGAACTGTGCCATGTTCTGTCACTCCTATCACGCATGCGAGGAGGATGGAGATAGAAGCTAATAGAGGCATCAGTTTATCAGTGATCTGCATTCAGGTCTGGCTGTCCCAAGCATTAACATAAGAACATAAGAAGAGCCCTGCTGGATCAGGCCAAAGGCCCATCTAGTCCAGCTTCCTGTATCACACAGTGGCCCCACCAGATGCCTCAAGGAGCACAAGACAACAAGATATTTGTATCCTGTCGCCACTCCCTTGTACCTGGCATAGAGAAAACCTACTCCTACAACCAGGAGGTTGATTATCATGGCTTATAAGCTGTGATGGAATTTTCCTCCATAAATCTGTCCAATCCCCTTTTAAAGGCATCCAGGCCAGGTGCCATCACCACCTCCTGTGGTAAGGAGTTCTACAAACCAATTACACGCTGGGTAAAGAAATATTTTCTTTTGTCTGTTTTAATAATAATAATAATAATATACAGTATTTATATACCGCCTTTCTTGGTCATTGGATTTCTCCTCTGACTTTAATCCAAGGCGGTGTACATGGGCAGGCTGTCCTAACCCCCCTTGGGGTTTTTTACAATATATATAAATGTCCAATCTTTCATGAATGACTACTTTCCAGGTGGTATCCTTTTTAAAAAGGTAAAGGTATCCCCTGACAATTAAGTCCAGTCGTGTCCGACTCTAGGGTGTGGTGCTCATCTCCATTTCAAAGCCGAAGAGCCAGAGTTGTCTGAAGATGCCTCCGTGGTCATGTGGCCGGCATGACTTTCCTTGCCGCAGCGCATAGCATGCAGCTGGAACACGGAGCGCTGTTTACCTTCCCGCAAGCGGTACCTATTTATCTACTCGCATTGACATGCTTTGGAACTGCTAGGTTGGCAGGAGCTGGCCAAGCAACGAGCGCTCACCCCGTCGCGGGAATCGAACTGCCGACCTTTCGATCGACAGCTTATAGTTCAGCGGTTTAATCCGCTGCGAGTCTGACAATTCTGATGGCTGGCGCCTCCCACACTCGAATGACGCAGCTGGAAGCTCTTATCCCTCCTCCTGGAGGCTTTCACAGCTTTTTGCTGGCGGCCTGTCTCAAACTTAAAAAGTTCATCGGTCTTCGGGCTTTGAAGGCAGCAGCTCTCCCAACTGAGCCAGACTCTTCTGAATGATAGCTTGACTCCACGTTCTACCACATCCACTGAGAGAACATATCCCATCCACCATGAGTTGTCATAGGCACATGCCACAAAACCATTCATACAATCAAAATCTACATCTTGAAGTTCAGGAGTGATATTTAATACAGTGTAAAGCAGTATCATGAGAAACTGAAAATACTTTTTTTTTTCTAATTTCTAATCCTCCCTCCACTCAATTTGAGTGGATGTCCCCTAGTTCTAGTGTTGTGTGAGAGGGAAAAGAACTTCTCTCTATCCACTCTCTCCATCCCATGCATAATTTTATACGTCTCAATCATGTCCCCCCTCAACCGCCTTTTTTCTAGACTGAAGAGCCCCAAACGCTGTAGCCTTTCCTCATAAGGTAGATGCCCCAGCCCACTAATCATTTTGGTCGCTCTCTTCTGCACCTTCTCCAGTTCCACTATATCCTTTTTGAGATGCGGAGACCAGAACTGGACGCAATACTCCAGATGTGGCTCCATTCTTTCAGCAATCTGCTGAAATACTCCATTCTTTCAGCAATCTGCACACAATGCCTGGTTCTCCTTCGGGAGGCTCTATAAGAGAACAGAGGGAATAGATCGAAGCCCCTGTTGTGTGGCAACTTCTTTCAGTGTGTGCGGCAACTTCTTTCTGATGCATTGGGCTTTTATCGCGCCTGAGCAGCATAGAGTGAACAGTACTCCCCTACTCCTCCAACCAGAGGTGTCACTAGGGTTTGCCATACCCGGGGGGGGGGGAATCTCATCATGTAACCCCCATGGACCTTCTCCCGTGCCCAACCATACACAATCCTTAGTAACGTTTTTGTACTAATGTTACTCATAAATAATAATTCCCGTGTATCACTGAATGTAATGGCAACAGTAGTGTCATAAACTCGTCAACCCTCTAAGAGATCCCAGCAGCATTTATTGGGGGCAATAACATCGAGCAGCCATCAAACCGGTCACTGACTACCTAGGCTCCAGCAGACAGAAGGAACGGAAGCCCTATTGCAACCCCCCCCCCCAAATCAAGCCTCTTGGCAAAAATCAAAGGAAGCCATCTCAATCCCAGTACCCCCGCTCCTGTCTTGTCCAACAACAGATGACAGCATCTGAGCAGGCTCCTACTTCCAGGAAACATGACTACAAAACATGACAGGGCATGCAGAGAATACCTACAAAGGAAACCACTTCACCTACTGCAGTGGACTTTCCC
Source organism: Plestiodon gilberti rubricaudatus (assembly GCA_026170595.1). Classification (NCBI taxonomy): domain Eukaryota; kingdom Metazoa; phylum Chordata; class Lepidosauria; order Squamata; family Scincidae; genus Plestiodon; species Plestiodon gilberti. Next base: position 197,532,981 of record JANXHW010000004.1, on the reverse strand, counting down.
ACTGCAGCTACTTGAGAACCTTTTCAACTGGAGATGGCAGAGGAACCTTGTGCATGTCAACAAGTATGGCCCTTTTCCTTAAATCACAGTCAGAACCATTAAAACCCATCTTCTACCACTGGTGCGTTTTCGCACCACCAGTAACAAATGGGGTATTTAATTGAATAAAATGTAACTTTGGTGTCACCTCTCCCTGGGGTGTCACCCAGTGTGGTCCGCCCCCTGCCCTCCAAGTGATGTTCCTGCTTCCACCAAAGGAATGGAAAGATGCATATACAGCAGCATTTTAAAAATGCACATTGTACATTGATGCAACACGTACCATTCTGTCACAACTAGGATTGCCATTTGGCCTGTTCTTTGGGAGATTTTATCCAGATTCTGGACATGCTGTACAGTGCCTGTTTAGACCACTAGCTAGCCTGGATTTGCAGATTTTATTTTATTAACAAAGTCAGTGTCTAGTCCTTGCAGAAGTGGTGTCAAGTCCTTGCAGTGTCATGGGTTGGCCTGTTTGAGCACTTGCCCAGGCAGACTCCTGAACTCTTAGTACTGGAACAGTGGAACAGCTGAGTGCAGTATCAGGGGACAGGCAGGAAGGCGGGCATGCCATGAAGGAGCCAGTGCAGGGTTTTGTCTCAGGACCCCAAGCAAGTTTTATTAGACACACCAGGCAAAGGGTCTGTTTCTAACCTTTTCTTCTGCAAAATGAAATGTATGGGGGAGGGGAGAATCCTCGTCAATCCCTCCATGATTCTGGAGCACACTCAATAGAATCCTGCTATATAGGGAATCCTCCAACCTTCCAGAGCATGGGAGGGGGGGAGCAGAGGGTTATCGGGGCTAGATGCGGGCAAGGAAGTTTACTTCCATGTGCGTTGCTTAGAATGCAATCCAAAATGTGTGCACATAAAATTAAACGTTATTTTTTGTTTGTAAACATGTTAAAAAATTGCCCTGTCAGTATCAATACTGTCCATTAGCCCTGTATTGCAGGCCAGGCAGAGGATTGGGGTGTTGAGAGAGAGAGAGAGAGAGAGGCTTCCAGCAGTCTTGCTAGTCCACTGGTATTGCAGGTTGGAAGCAGAACTGGGGCTGGTTTGGATTTCCAGCCAAAAATCCATCGTATTATAGAACACTCCTCAGTTTGCAACAAAGATAAATCTAGTTCAGTTGCCCCTTCTCAATTCCCTGTCCAAATCCAGTGCTCAGTTGCAGGTAAAAGCTTTTTGGTCTACTGCTTTGCATGCAGACATGTTGACCATTCGTGTGTGTGTGTGTGTGTGTGTGTGTGTGTGTGTGTGTGTGTGTGTGTGTGTGTGTGTGTGTCCAAAATATATGGAGCAGTCCTTGGTCTTTCTGCTTTGCAAAGTGCCCTTTATCTAGCTATTTGGGAGAGAGCAAGATGGATCCCAAGACACTGTGTCTCGTGGTTTCCTCTTCGTTTACCACACTGAGGGAAAGCAGCCAGCAATGCATAGATGTTGCATGTGGTCTCCTTCTTTCCAGAAGGGTGGGGGAGCTGGATTAATTCTTCTATGCAAAGATACCTCCTGCTGACTGTTGAAAGGGAGAACAAACAAAGAGAGAGACTTTCAACCATGGATGCTATTAGCTTAATGTTTCTGTTCTCTGATCTTCCTGCCCTGTTTGCTTTGTACAGCTTAATCAAGTTTTTTTTTAAAAAAAAAAATATGCGGACCAAGTAATTGAAAACAAATTTAGCATGTCCCAGACCATCAAGTTCCCTTTCAGCTCAGTGGCTGGCTATGCGGTAGACACGTCTGCTTTCAATTTTCAGTGATGTGAGAAATGTAGAACGGCTTGATTTGTAATTGTAAATGTTAATAATGAAAGAGATATTCCCTGGTTTCAGACCTACATAGGAATTCTGGCTTCACGCTTCACGTAACAAAACCCAAGTCAAAATCCTGCTGTTGTTCTTTACTGATTTGTTGGGGTTTTTGTGCTCCGCTTTTTATATAACCCCCCCCCTTGAAATGGCCTTTTATTTCCCCCTAACATCTGGTGCATATAGGATACAGAAATATTTGTGCAGAGAGAGAGAGACAGAGACAGAGAGAGAGAGAGAGAGAGAGAGAGAGAGAGAGAGAGATTAACATGAAAATTTTGAAATCTGCTTGCAAAAATAAAGTTTTACTTAGTAATGACAGGTTTTTTTTAGCCTCTGTCCACCAATGCATCTGTTATTTTACGTAGAGCTATGATGAACATACAGTGACCTTTCTCAACTGTACCTGGAGCTGCAACACATTGAAACTGGGATTTATTCAAGAAGACACTGCAGAGGGGACAAGGAAGGGGAGCAAAACCCCCTCTAATAAGTAGCCCCCCCCCCCGGTCCCAATTGCTAGACTCCTGTGATATGCTGAATGAAAGGCACTTTTGATTATACTCAGAGTGCTTTATTATTGTCAGGCAGTCAGTGTGTGTGTGTATGTGTGTGTGTGTGTGTGTGTGTGTGTGTGTGTGAGTGAGTGAGTGAGTGTTAGAGAGAGAGAGAGAGAGAGAGAGAGAGAGAGAGAGAGAGAGAGAGAGAGAGAGAGAGAATTATGAACTGCATGAAGAAGCAATGGCAGCCCTAGGGCAAATATTGGAGGGGAGGCCCCCCAAAAGGGGCAAATTGCATTTCAGGAGGAGAGACAAATGTCCCACCTGTTAGATTTCTGCATGAAAACTAATGGCATATTGTGCATGAATGCTTCCATCTGACACATAAACAGAAATGAACCCATGGGGAACTGCTCATTTAACAGATTGGTGTATGCATCATATTTTAATACACACAGAGAGAGAGATTGATTGACTGATTGAAAATAATAAAGAAAAGCACTCTGACTGAGCTAGATCTCCTCTCCACTCCAACTTATGCTTTTCCTCTATGTCTCCAGGGAACGATGAGTGTTCAAGTTTTGGGAGCAACTAGGGAGCTGTGCCTTCACTGACCGCACCTAACCAAGCTTATGGAAGCTCCCTGATGTGACTATAGGCCTGGCTAGGGCAGGGCTGCCACCAATAACATGGGCTGGGGGTGGGCTGTCAAAGTAGAGAAAGGACTTTGCCTACCAGCTCCGTTGGGCCTGGGCGCTTTCCAGCCTTGCATTTTTTTTAAATCTTGAGGTTTAGGAGCTGCTTGGCGCTGTGCCCTGTGCACTCGTTCAGAGACTGCATAGCCTTCAAGGAACGTTTGCACTTTGCTCCAGGTTGAAAAATAAATGACATGGGCGAGGGGAGGCCGCCAAAATCACACTAAAATTCAGGGCTACTTTTCAACAATAACAAAAAAGAGAACCTCTTTTCTAAAAAGTGCTCTTTCAGCTCTGCTCTAATTTTACACTCCAAATAATATGCCTATTACGTCCCTAACTGGAAACCTTTCTGTTTTCATACAATAGCAGTAGATTTCATAGTGTTTTGTTGTGCTTTTGCAAATATCAGCTGGTAGATTTGGTTGGCATGTTTGGAGATGGTTTGCTATCTGTTTATCATGTCTGGTTTGCTATCTGGTTGTCATTTACGTTGGTGCGTTATGTGTTGTGGATTATTTTTTTTTTTGCCGTACTGTGTTTTTTATGGTTCTTGAAAAATGTTGTGAGCCCTTTTGGATCAACATAGAAAGGCAGTATAGAATTTATTCTAAAGAAAAATAAAATATGTGACCCTCACCTTCTCCCAGGTAGATTGCACACTCTGCTAACGCACCCATTGCCAACTGTGGGGTACTTAGCTGGCCCACATACTAGGACCAGCACTCAGGAGTGTCCTGCCACATTTTTCTCTGTGAGTGACTCATGCTTCCTCTCCCCCTGCTTCTGTGTCTTGTGTGAAGGGGGGGGGGATGTGAGCATATCCTGCCTTTCCTCCAGACCTGGGGTTGGGGGAGGAGGAATCACTTAAGCATTACCCAAGGAAACGTGAGTCACTTGTGTATTTTCTGTCGCCATGCAATGGAACATGCAATGTTATGCACTGAAATGCTCCAGATCCATAGGTAAAGGTAAAGGTGACCCCTGACAATTAAGTCCAGCCGTGTCCGACTCTAGGGTGTGGTGCTCATCCCCATTTCAAAGCCGAAGAGCCAGCGTTGTCCGAAGACGCGTCCGTGGTCATGTGGCCGGCATGACTCTCCTTGCCGCAGCGCGTAGCATGCAGCTGGAACACGGAGCGCTGTTTACCTTCCTGCAAGCGGTACCTATTTATCTACTCGCATTAACATGCTTTGGAACTGCTAGGTTGGCAGGAGCTGGCCGAGCAACGAGAGCTCACCCCGTCGCAGATTCGAACTGCTGACCTTTCGATCGACAGCTCATGGTTCAGCGGTTTAACCCACTGCGCCACCCGCTGGCCTGAAGCTCAATTCAGACATGCAGAAACCAAAATGGTGGCGCTATGTAATGCTGCTCTGTAGGATATTTATGTGAACTAGCTGTTCATCATGGCATTTTTTCCCCACCATGACATCACATCCTGGTGTGTATACGTTTTCTGGGTGGCATGGGATGTTGTTTACAGATTTGCTGGAACCACGTGGATCATAACAAACAACTTGTATGGAGTAGTCCCTGTGTGTGTGTGTGTGTGTGTGTGTACAGTACTTTAAAAAAGGTATACAGTATTTTATGAATGCTTGAGCTTAGAATAAAGGCAATTGATCCATGCAAGCAGCATGTCCTTTTATGAGGCCTGTACATCATGGGGCCAACCATGGTGAACACAGCGCAAACCATGAGCCCAATCCTCTCCCCCCCAGCTGATGCAGCGCCGCCGAAATGGCAGCCGCTGCATCCTGTGTGGGGGGCAGTACAGGACCGGACTGGGAGGCTTCCACAGGGCAAGGGGATGTTTAATCCCCTTACCCCTGCATAAGCCTCTTGGTCCGCAATGGGTCTCTTCGGACCTTTTTTGGATTAAATTTCACTAGCGAAAATCCAAGGAGAGAGAAGGGGCGGGGAGGCTGCAGGGAAGGGGGATAGCATCTGGTGTGGGCCTTCTGCGATGGATGCTCCCCCTCCTGCAACCTCCCTGCCCTGTTCCTCTCCCCTACCCACCCCCATCCCGCCCTCCCCCTGCCTTCCTGTTGGTTTACCTTTCCCGGCGTGCTTCTGGAATCCTCTGACGTGGCTGGGAAGGTGTAGGCCTTCCCGCCAATATCCCTGGCAGTGTGCTGAGCAGTGCACTGTCGGGGAGACCTTTGCGACTGGCGCTGACTGCTTTATGGCAGTCAGTGTAAGCGCGGAAGGCGTGCCACCATCGGGCGACGTGCATAGGATTGGGCTGTGTGTCTTGTCTCTAGCCAGGTGCTTGACAACCAGCCCTGATTTGGCACTCTCAGGTTGGCAGTACTTTCCCCTCCTCTAGCGCTCTTCTTAGTTTTATTACAAGCCACTGCCTCTACTGTTGCCCCTGCCAAACAGGCACTCCACTTGCATGCGTGAACTGGGCCTAGTTCAGGAAGCAGAATTTTGTAGGCCAGACTTCTTTTTGAAAAATATTGCGTTTCTTTTATCCTTCTCCTTTTTCTTAGATTTGGTGTAATCGTGCCTAGCCATTATTTGTTTTGCTGTGAGATTATGTTCAGCCTATTCAGAAGCAGGAAATGCTTTGTGAGTTGGCTGTCTAAATTGCCATAGACGTTTGGGTAAACTTTCAATTTATGCCTCACCTACTGAAATTAAGCCTTTAGTTTTAGCTTTGAAACTCACCCTTGCATATTATACAAAGAAAATTTTGAATATCCTCACTTGTTAGATTAATGGCAGTGGTTTGCCAAGGGAGGAACTGCCATTTGATGTAGATATTTACTCTACATCTCATTTACTCGTAAGAGCTCAGAGTGAGACATAGTTCCCAAATATTCAGTTCTCGATGAAGACCCAGAGTAGTAGTTGTTTCTCAGAGCTATTTCAGGTCTCTCTCATCTAGGAATTCTCTTTTCAAAATGGTAGAACACTGTGATTCCATTAAATCTGAGTACAACTGCATATGAATTCTTATTTTTTTTTTAAAACCCATGTGTCTTGCCCATCTCATTTTGAAAGAGGCATTCTCCCTTCTCTTTCCCATTGGAGGGAATGTCTCTCTTTTTTTTTTATCATGGCACATTTTTTATAAGTACTCTTATCAAAAATAATTTTAAAAAATTAAAAATGTGGCCACCCAATTAATGGAGACACCTTTTATTTAATTATTAAAATGGATGAATGGAACCAATTCAATCATTATACTTTTTGTTTTTTTAATTAAAGACATATAGCACAAATTCACCCACTTCCATGTATGAATGCCTGCATACTCATGCGTGCAAGTGTCATTTGGTCTGACTAGGCAATGCCTCTTACTTGAAGAGTTTAAAAACAAAGCAAAACAAGTTTATTGATTTTTAAGTGCCTACTAGGATGGTTTTGCAGAGGGAAATTTGAGAAGTTTTCTTGTCCTTGGCTCATCATTATGGCTTGAGTTGAGGATCCTGTACACTCATGCACAATCCAGAGGAATTAATATTCCTTGGTGCCTGATAGCAGGCATTAGACAAGATAATAAATACTTTCTAAAAATTCCAGTATTTTGTTCAGTTTTCTTTTGCACCAGTTCCAAAGAACTGGGTGAGTTTACAACTCTATGGAGGAAATTAGGAAAAACATGAGGTCCAAAGTAGACATGACTTACTGTTTCTTCATATACATGTTGCCATGCATGCTCATGGTCCTTTACAGAGAATGAGAGGACAGGTCTTTGCCCTGAGAGGTTTGTGTCTGTCTAGATGACGCAGGTGTTCCAGAAGACAGTTCCAGGAGTAATGGTGGCAAGAGAGAATGGACAGAGATATTGAGGGAGCAGGGGATCTTAGAAGGAAATTTTGTAATTGGCCCTGCTCTCCTTGCTTTTCTCCCCTATACGTAGCACATACACAGTGCAATCCTAACCAACTTTCTAGTGCTGGTGTAGCCGTGCCAAGAGGGCACACGCTGCATTTTGCAGTGCAGGGGCAGTCATGGAGGCCTCTTCAAGGTGAGGGAACATTTGTTCTCTTACCTTGGGGCTGCATTGAGGCTGCACCAGCGCTGGAACGTTGGTTAGGATTGCGCTGGCAGGCTACGTGGTCCATGTCGCTGCACCACCCCCACCCCTGGCATGCTATTAGCCCTGGAAAAAAGTTCCCATTTGAGTGAATGGAAGGCTTTTCCCCCAAGGCAACAGCATGTGCAATGGGTGGGGGAAGGGGGTGTCCAATCCAGAATGGGACTGAGGTAAGAGGTAGTATCTTCCCTCACTGAAATCCCAATCCTAATTGGATCCCACCCAGATGCTAAGGATGGAAAGCAAGAATATCGGGACCAATTATGGTTAAACATGGATCGCCAAAAAAAGTTCCATTTACTGTATCAAGCTGGCATCTCTTCCTAGTAGTGTTGTATATAATTGAAATATGTTTGGGAAAGAATTGGGGATTTAGTGGGGAGTAATAGCAGTAATAATTACTGTTCTTTTATTACAGTGAAGTAATGAGAATGAGTTCAGCATTCTTAAGCTGGGTTTATTAAGCAAGGATGACCACAAAAGTTAATGGCCACAAATTTATACAAAGCTTCCTGTTCGGTCGTCTAGAGGCGATTTTCACTCGTCACAGGAGACCAAATGGGTGCCTATTTATAAGCCTGGTTTTTCTCTGTATGACACTGTTTGTATTTTGATTTCTCTGTGGTATTTGTAGTCGAGATGATGTAACAGATTTGGTCTCTTGCCAGCTTCATGGTTACATGGATAACAAGCCCCTGGGCCTTCAGATCTTCATTGGAACGGCAGATGAGCGGATTCTTAAGCCTCACGCTTTCTACCAAGTCCATCGCATTACGGGGAAAACCGTCACCACCACCAGCTATGAGAAAATTGTTGGCAACACCAAAGTGCTGGAAATCCCCTTGGAGCCAAAAAACAACATGAAAGCAACGTAAGGGTGCTATTATCTCAAGTGTCTTGTTACAAGATACTAACAGAGAAAAACTAGCATTTGTGTTTATTTTGAATAGAAAACACTCAAATGTGAACTTCCACTAAGGCTCAATTTTCACATTACTTGCCGTGGTCAAATCACCATCTAGTGAACATTTCTTCTCAATGTACCCTATCTGAGATTTATTCTGATCCAGAGAGCTTTTATGTAGTACTTTTTATTCCCACCTTTTCTCTAAGGCATTAAGGACAGCATACATGGTTCTTCCCCTTCCCCCTCCATTTTATCTTTACAACAACCCTGTAAGGTAAGTTAGGCTGAGAGAGAGAGAGAGAGAGAGAGAGAGAGAGAGAGAGAGAGAGAGAGAGAGAGAGAGAATTACTGGCGCAGCCTCCTCCATTGAACTTCATGGCAAGGTTTGGATTTGAACCCCAGTCCATTGTACCCTATATGCTACACTGGTTCTTCGCTTTAAATTGAGCCTGGAAATAAACTAACAACTAACCCATACTTTATGGTGGCGAGATCTCATGCCATCATGGGCAGAGACTTCCCTTATGCTCAATGGGACAGGGGAAATGACCCTGGGGGCGGAGCCCAAGGAGGGCCCGGGGTGGGGCTAAGAAGGGTAGGGCAGAGCCAAGCAGGAGATTATAAGGCGGACTGGCGGCAGGTGTTGAGGGTTGGCGGTGAGGCTCTGGTTGTTGTTGGCGCCAGGTTCCTGTGAACTGTTTCCGACTGGACGGAGAGGAGAACGAAGGTGACTCTCACCTCCTCCCTCCGTCCCACTCTGAGACCCTCGCTAAGGTCCTCGCAGCTTCTCCCTCTAAGAGGGAACCCCATTGGGCAGGCCTGGAGGCTGGGATGGGGTCCGACCCATCTGGCGAGGGCGGCCTCGCTTTGACCACTCCCCTCCCAAGCTCCCCAGAGTGGCCACCATTACAGAAGTTCTTGAGTGAGACAGTCCTGGTTAAGAATGTGCTTCAATAAGGAAGCATGTGAAAGTAATATTTCAATTCCTAGTCATAATCAATCAGGCAGGCGTCATCTCCCCCATTAACTTTATCGTTCCTACCTTGCCAGCGCTCTTGAGAGTGAGACACAATCTACACATTCTTCAGGGTGAGGTGGTGATATTTCTGAATTGCTCCCCTGTGAAAAAATCATGCATTTAGGAAACCATCAAATCAAGGAGAGCTTTATGCTAAATCTTCCTCCATTGTGCTCACTGACTACATGCAGTGAGATTTTTGGCATAGGTAAGCATTCTAAAAGATTACCCTCCATCTGAAATGCAACAGGCCTCAATTCTCCCTCTCTGATTCCCACCTCAGTCTGTGTCATGTGTCGATTGGTTCTAAGGACATTAATGCCCTAGGTAGGGACTGAGGTTTCTGTTCTCCTTTTCAGCATTGACTGTGCAGGAATTCTCAAGCTGAGAAATGCAGACATTGAACTACGGAAAGGAGAGACGGATATTGGCCGGAAGAACACCCGTGTGCGACTGGTGTTTCGTGTGCATATCCCTGAATCCAGTGGCAGGGTAGTTTCGTTGCAAGTGGCATCCAACCCCATCGAATGCTGTGAGTTGCTTTTCTCTCTAACATTTCCTTGTGTTCACGTTTTGTTATTAAGAACTATAGATCTGCAGGGCTGAAAATGAACCCTGAAAGCAGCTAGGCAACTGCTTGCCAAAAGGCGGTTTCCTCCGTGCAGCAACCTTATCATGAGCAGAGGTTAACATTTTTCTTTTCTGTTTATGTGAAGTTGGTTAGAATTCAAACCACAGGTTTCCTTCCAAAGCCATTTTAAGTTGTGTTTTTTTTTAAGGACGGGAAGGGCAGTTTGGTTTGAAAGTCCCTCCAAATGGCCAACTGAAAGGGGGAGGAGCTAAGGAGCCCCAAAATGTATACAAGGGCAAGCTCCTAACCAGACTGTGTGGGGAGTTGGAGCTCAAAACACTGAGCAAAATCACTGAGCTGGGTCATGCTGAATCACCTGCCAAAGTATTTGAGAGAAAAATTGCTCTCAAAGCATCCTTTGTAAATGAGCCCCGTTTGAAGAGCTGCGTTGTCTCTACTTCAGTCCTGCCCTACGTTTTGGCAGAGCACAAGGTTACCGGAAGGTAAACCGGACTGAAGGGTTGAAACCCCAGAAGGGAGTGTCCCTATTCTCGCAGTGCCTTGTGGAGAATGAGATCCTGGCAAGTAAGGAATTGGTGGCAGTGGATGAATGACTGGACAAATCGAGCATCTTGGATTCCCGGGTCAGGGTTCTTCAGGAACACCAAAAACCTACATGTAACCCATGTGTTAATCTTTAACTGATTGAAACTTAACGTTCTAGTGCACATCATAAATAGAAAGATGCTGGGAAATCACGAACTTGCTCACTCATCGGAGTATTGAAATGTATTTGGGTACTTCCAGAACACAGAAAGCACTGAAATGTGGTGCTTGTGTAGCCTGAGACATATTGATTACTAAAAAAATAAATGAAATTCTGAAAACAAGACTTTTTAAATGCTGCTTGCTCTGATGACATGCAGCCTACTTCCAGGCAGTTCTCCAAAAGAGTGCAGAAGAAGCCACACATGTGTTAGAATGGAGGAGTGTGGGAGTTTCGCACACTTGAATAATCTTCAAGTTGGGGAAAAGGGGATTTCCACTGACTGTGTCTGTGATTACAGAATGCGCACTATAGTCACCCACCAAGTCTCCCCTCAAGAAAGCATTCTTGGCCCACTAGCATAGGTTCATCTGTTAGATATCCTATCTCCAGCTATCATCTTTTCAGTGGAGGAGGGTTACGTCAGGAAAGAAGGGTCTCACAGGGACTGTGGAAGGGCCTCCATCCTGGCACATCCAGGGAGACTTTTGGAGATGCTTGCACTTACAACTCTCTTTGCTCATCCTGTGGTGCTTTTTGGTAGTAGCAGCGAGCTTTTCTCGGTAATTTGGGGATTTCACAGAATCATAATGAACCATTTTCACTTCTTTTATTTTATGAGTCATGTTATATACAGAATCGTGCTGTGTTACAATAAACCGCCTGGGACAGGTTGCTAAAAAGACCCACTCTGTGGCTTTTAATCTCAGTATAATGCTTTCCCTAAGGTATGTCTGCATCAGAGCGTCTCTGCTCCAAATTGGTTCCAACCTTGATTGCGTCTCCTCGTCCTCGTCCTCCCCCCGTGAGCTATTTACGGGAGAGAGAAAAAAAGCTTCCATTGGCAATCAGTAGAGGCTTCTTGGACTGGAACCACAGTGTGCACAAAGTGCTAAAACCCTCTTCCCATCCACAGCAGTTTTGCTCCATTTTGCGCATCTCCCCCAACACTACTTAAGGAAAAACAAATAAACCCAGAGCAACTAGGCCATTCTATGTAATGTGTAGTTTGGCCCTAGCTCTTTAAAATCCAGCTTAATTAATCAGTACTGCATCTTCTGGTAGTGAATTCCATAAGTTAGCTATGCATGGTGTGAAGAAGTACATTTGGTTTCAATTTCTGTGCTGCTTACTGTTTTACCTTAAATGCCCCTGAACTTCACTGTGAATTGATCATGTCCCTTCCTATGGCAATTCGATCAGATACATTTTATTTGTTTAGTTAGTTTCTGCATTTATAGACCACCCTTCTTCCCAGGCATTCAAGGCAGTTTATAGTGTGAAAATACTAATGCAACCACAAAAGATGACCAAAGATAAAACAGAGTTGTCTCAGGGCTGTGCTGGTCCCTTCAGAAGCTGATGGTCTGAGTTCTCTGGCCTGGGCTCTCTTCTTCTGCCTCCCTCTCATCATGACACACCAGTCTTAAGCAGCTCCTGGGAAGGTGGGATTGTAGTGAAATTCTAGAAAAAAACACACAGTCCTGGTTTGAGTCTGGGACATAGCCCAGAAGAAAAAAGCCATAGAAAAAAAAGATTATTGTATACAAAATGATCGGCAGTGATGTAGACTTGAGTCTATTGACTCGGACTCGAGTCGAACTCAAGTCATGTCAATGACTCGATTCGGACTTGACTTGGCAACTGTAAAAGACTCGACTCGACTCGAGACTTGGAGCCTTTTACGACTGAATTTTATTCAGGTTTAAACCCGTTTTCCCCATTAAATAGATAGGGACTTGCAGCTCATAACCAAAGACTCGGCGGCAAAGACTTGGGACTTGACTTGAGACTTGGACCCAGCGACTTGGGACTTGACTCGAGACTTGGAGTCAGAGACTTGATCCACATCCCTGATGATCAGCTTTAGTGTAGTTTAAGCTCAGCCCTTGAATTACCATTGTGTCTGGACTCCTTTCTTCTGAGAATGAAGGGTGTTTTCAGCCTGACTGCCTGGTATTTCATTGGTTATCGCTACATAGTAGAAAGTTGAGCCTTGCATTCATTGCAACCATCTTGAAGGCAGCTACCCTCTCCTGTTATTAGCATTTCTGGGCTGCAAGCACAGCTTCCATAGATGCTGCAGCTCTGGCACCTCCCTCGTTTAGCAAATTAACAGTTATATACTGTAGGTTGCTCTTGCATCTTTTTCGCCCTTCTCATTTATGTATTGGGGATTCTCCCTAATTTCCGCATCGGTTCTCAGTGAAACTTTGGCTTCTGTTGAAACATTTCTCAGGAGGTTGTGAATTGGGGCAGGTGAATGACTTGTGGAACTTGAGTCACACGGGCAGATTCATGAAGCTGAGACTCTGAAACTTATTAGCTCTGAAATTCTACAAGCAGGGGAAATCCTCTCCCAATTCCACTGCCGGTATTTATGGGTGCTTTACTTGTCTGCTTTTGCAGCTGATCATTCTTGTTGACAATAAATCCTCCTGCAGGATCCATCAGATACAGGAGCAGCTTACAACATCCCTTAGGGAAAATCTCATGAAATAGTCACTTTGAGTTACAGTAGCTGAGCTTTTGTTCTCATCAATTGCTGCTCCCTTGAGATGGTGGTTGCTAGCAACCGAGCACCTGGCAACTGCCATTGCAAGGCACTGATCCGCAGCTGCAATAAAGTGAGACCTGGCTTGAGTAGGGGGTTAAATCCCACTGCACTTATACTGTGGGATGCAGCCCTCAGTAGCTTGAGGGGTGACTACAAGGGTTTGGAATGACTTCCTAAGAAGATGTGCTGAGTGCTTGCAAAGGGACCTTATATCCTGACATACATGCAAAGCTGGTGACTACATTTTTGAAAGAAGAGAGGAATTTGTTAAAGGACCCAGCATTTAAAAAAAAAAAATCTTATTCAGGGGAAAAAACTCAATTCACACAGAAAGATATCTTACAGCGCAATCCGACTTAACTTTTGTGCCGGTGTAACCAGTGACGCGGTTACAGGCCAGCAGGTGGGTTAAACCGCTGAACCATGAGCTGTCGATCGAAAGGTCGGCAGTTCGAATCCGCGATGGGGTGAGCTCTCGTTGCTTGGCCAGCTCCTGTCAACCTAGCAGTTCCAAAGCATGTTAATGCGAGTAGATAAATAGGTACCGCTTGCGGGAAGGTAAACAGTGCTCCGTGTTACAGCCGCCTGCTACGCGCTGCAGCAAGGAGAGTCATGCCAGCCACATGACCACGGAGGCGTCTTCGGACAACGCTGGCTCTTCGGCTTTGAAATGGGGATGAGCACCACACCCTAGAGTCGGACACGACTGGACTTAATTGTCAGGGATCACCTTTACCTTTTAACCAGTGGCGCAGCGAGAACGGGAGGCCCCAGAACGGAAAAGGGATTCAAATCCCCTCCAAAAGAGGAATTCAAAGGGGATTTGAATCACTTTTCCATTCTGGGGCCTCCCGTTCTCGCTGCGCCGCTGGTTACACCGGCATAAAAGTTAAGTCGGATTGTGCTGTTATTTAGAAGTGTAGTCACAGCAAAATTATGCTTTATTCCATTATTCCTCCAAGATGTTCTCGGTACTATGATGACTCCCCTTTTATCCTCACAACAACCCTGTGAGGTAGGTTAGGCTTATAAATGATACTGGCCAAGGTCATCTAGCTCATGAACAGCTCCCCTCCCCCCCAGTTCTGGTTTAACTCTCTATCTAGTATATCATGCTGTGTCTCTTTTTTTCCCCTCTGCTTTTCACTGTCTGATGAATTTATGAAAATCTACAGTAGCTGGGTAGCTCACAACGGCTAATTCAAACCATATTCAACATTAGATGAGAGAATTAAAAGAACATTTTACAAGACTATAGTTGGATAGTTTTCTGCAGGAGTTGGCTCTAACTGGTTAAATGTTTTGGCCAGGCAGAGCCGTTCTCTAGAAAGATTGTTGAACAAGCATGTGCAGAGTGCCTTCCCACACCATTAAGTAACCAGTTCAGTTGGCCCTTCGTATCTGCGGGGGTTCCAGATGCGAAAGTCCATGGTTGGGGTGTGGGGCAGCGCCACACTACTTTATTTAACAGCTGCGCGAGATCGCTGTCCGCTTCTTGCCTCTCACGGCATTTTCTAAGCTGGTAAAATGCCTATAAAAGAAAAAACCGCAACCGGAAGCGACTTCCAGTTGCACGCACAACCGGAAGTTGCTTCCGATCGCGGTTTTTTTAATAGGCATTTTACAAGCTTAGAAAATGCCGTGAGAGGCAAAAGGTGGGCAGCAGGCCCCACCCCCAGTGGGATCAAATCTGTGGATGGCTATTCCACAGATAAGGAGGGCCCACTGTAATTGCATGCTTCTCTCTGAGCCCTGTGGAGCAGGCCTTCCAGACAAAAGGCTTGCTAGTTCAACCCTAGCAACACTTTCTTAGGCATTTACTAAATACATGTCAGCCAGTTAAGACAAGTGTAGGGAATAGAATTTGCAGGAGAGGAACATTTCCTGTTTCAGAGGTTGGCTAAGAGCAAGACAGTAAGAAAATGGCTTGAGAGCATTTGCAGAGGAGAAATAGTGGGTGCAGAAATGGTTTACAGCAGGGGTTCTCAACCTTTGGAGGCCCGGGTACCCCCTATCATGGTCCAATTTTCCGAAGTAACCCCTGCTAATTAATTGAATTAATCAATCAATTAATTAGGTAATTAATCATTAAATAAAAAGTACTAAAACAATTTTAAATGTGAAAAAATGTCTTATTTAACTCTGTGAGCGTGAGAGTGTGTGTGAGAGAGACAGACATGCAAGGATCTCTTTTTTTCTCCAAGTCACACTTCCCAAAATCAGCTCCTCCCTCCCCCACCCCACCAAAGTACATTTTCCAAAGTACAAAAATAAGCCCAAAATCAAAATCAGAGAGACAGAAGGGCTCCAAAAATAATTACAATTTAAAATCCATGTTAATTAACACTTAATTAGCTGCTGATGGGGCAGATAAGGGGCAGGACTTGGCGTACCCCCAGCAAGAGGTCTGCGTACCCCTAGGGGTACCCGTACCACAGGTTGAGAACCCCTGGTTTACAGCATCTCTCCCTTGACCTCTCATTCTTCCCTGCAATTGCCCTCCTTCCCCCCCCCCCCTGGTAATGTTGCAGGGCAGAGACACCGTTGGGAATCTGTGTTCACCTTGCAACCTCCGTGGCAAAAAACGTGCCAAACAATGCTATCTTGCAAACCTTTTCTTGCTATAAATATCCTTAAGGCAAGAATATGTTTTTCCCTTTCTACAAAGAATCCATCTGATTAATTTTGATGTTTCCGATTATTTGCGAAGTTATTTTATGCCAGTGAATCTGGGGTCAACTATTTTGTTTCCTTTTAATCAGCTTCCTTGGAAGTTTCCTTTTATTTCTTTCCTCCTCTCCAACTCAATTTTCCCATAAAACTAGATATTCTGCCATTATGGTGCCGTAGTAAGTACAGTGGAAAGAAGTAGTCAGTTTAAAAATGCCTTCATCTTGGCAGTCCCACTATGGCTTTCCTGCAACCAAGAAAGCCAGCTGGTTGATTGTCAACAGTAGGCTAGAGGCTGGTTAAAGAACCGTTCTTGTGACTCCCAGGAGATTCATCAGCCTGCTGCTTTCAGGCACTGTACTGTGGATGCTTTGCATTTTCAGCAACTACACCAGCAAACTCTGAAAAGTGTGTGTGTGTGTGTGTGTGGCACATTATTTTAATTTTATGACTGTTCTCATAAAGTTTTGTGCCAAGCAAGCTCAAATTCCTTTCTTAAAATGAATGATGCAAATCTGTTGGATAGATGTAAATAGGCTGGTTTTGCATAAATGCATCCTATTTGTGTGGTGTGTTTTGAATTCAGTAATTAATTCCGTGGGACGGAGGGTTTGTAAGGACTGGCATCATGGCAGGAAGGGTATGTTAGTACAGAATGGTGATACTCCAGGAAAAGTTTGGGTAAGTGAATCGGGTGCAGAGCTCAATAATCTGGCTTCTTGAGAAGCCAGCATTCACTTTTTCAAAGGAATGTTTCCTTGGGAAGTTTGCATGCTAGCTGGAGTCACTTAGCATCAAAACGTCCCTGAACACGGTCTAGCTAGAAATACATCCCTATTTGCTATTTCTTACATTTGTCTAAGACAGCGGTTCTCAAACTTTTCAATCTCGAGGAGCCCCACCAGTGCATGCGTGGAGTTTCGGGGAGCCCCAGAGTGCCAGCACATGCATGGAGTGGCGCAGCACCAAGCAGATGGCAGCGTTGTAATTCTGGGAACTTTTACAACGCTGGGAACTTGCACTAAACATTTTAATAAGGCAAAGACGGGTAAAATAAAGAACAGTGATTTACTAGGGGCAGCTATCTGGATATAGAGATTATCTCTGGTACACAGGGACAGTTGGACATTGGCTCCTGGCTTCTATGGCTTTAAAAGGAAATCAATCAAATGTGCAGAAGATGATCTATAAATGGCTGTTTATAATAGCTAAATGGAACCTCCATATGCCTGCTGTCTTTGAATACCAGTTGCTGGGGAGTTAGGAACAGGGGAAGGCAACAGCCTTCAGGCCCTCCTTGTGGACTTCCTGGAAGCATCTGTCTGGCCACAATCGGAAACAGAATGACACTAGATGAACCTTTGGTTTGATCATAAGAAGAACTCTGCTGGATTAGACCAGAGGTCCGTCTTTTTCTTAGGAAACACAAGAAAAACATCAGCAAATATGCTTGGAACTATCTAAGGTACTTCTTTCCCTTATCCATGTGGACTGGTAACATGTCTGAAAGCCTGAAAGCCAGACGGTGAATTCTATACCAGAGTCTGGGGTTTGTGCTGTGTGGCACCAATATTTCTGAGAGAGAGAGAGAGAGA
Source organism: Plestiodon gilberti rubricaudatus (assembly GCA_026170595.1). NCBI lineage: Eukaryota > Metazoa > Chordata > Lepidosauria > Squamata > Scincidae > Plestiodon > Plestiodon gilberti. Next base: position 197,515,799 of record JANXHW010000004.1, on the reverse strand, counting down.
GAGAGAGAGAGAGAGAGAGAGAGAGAGAGAGAGAGAGAGAGAATTTTTGTCACCATGTCCTCACAAGCTTTCAATAGTTTGGGTACCAACTCTGGTACCAACTCTGAAATACTGCCATGTGGGCAAGGGTGATATGAAATGATGAAATGTACCTCCCCTGGAGAAAAACAACAAACAGAAGTGGGGCATCTCTCATTTTAATACCTCATGTCTCTTTAAAATAATTTTTATAGCTCAGATTCTTATATCTCAGATCCTGGAGGAAAGTGAGCCTTGATCCTTGAAGTCTGGGAACAATACTTGTGAGATATAGGGCCTTGGTCTGACTAGCGTGGAGTCTGTCAGCCCTGGGTCCGTGAAGAGTCCATCACATGAAAATCGCTAGAAAATGAATATCACATGAAAATGCCAGAAATCGCTGCCTGTGGCAGGAAAGCTTGTACAGTATGCATAAGGAAGGTGCTTTCTACCTTCTGTGAATTTGCATGAACTGGTCTCACCATGTTCTGTAAATGATCAATCACCTGGCTCAGGGATCATTAATGTTTTAGTGGGTAGGAGGAGAGCAGCTGTCTGGCTGTGGGTAGTAATCTCCAGTAAAGTCCAATTTTGGATTTTCTTGAACTTGAGTTGACTCACCTCAAGAGGTGCATTGTGTGTTAACTGCCCTGAATTCATGGGCAGTGATGGACTCCTACAAGGTGGAGCTGAGAAGAGTTGGAGGTGAGAAAAGTAGCTGAAGAGCAACACTGAAGAGCTGAAGAGCAACATAACAAGCAACACTAGAGCAAATTTGCATATTTTATGCAGAAGGCAGGAGTCAGAATTTTGGGAGGCAGAATGTAGATTACCAAAATGTGGATTTTTAAAATCCATTTTTGGTTGTTTTTTGCACAAATTACACATGAAAGAGGGAATATGAAAGAGATTGCATTATGAATGGTATGGTGAGGATTGATAGGGATGTTTGTCTCTTCTGGTGTCCAGTTCTGGTCACCACACCTCAAAAAGGATATAGTTGAATTGGAAAAGGTGCAGAAAAGAGCGACCAGAATGATTCGTGGGCTGGAGCACCTCCCTTATGAGGAAAGGCTACAGTGTCTGGAGCTTAGAAAAAAGGCTACAGTGTCTGGAGCTTTTCAGCCTAGAAAAAAGGCGCCTGAGGGGGGACATGATTGAGACTTATAAAATTATGCATGGGATGGAGAGGAGTGGATAGAGGAAAATTCTTCTCCTTCTCGCACAACACCAGAACCAGGGGACATGCACTAAAATTGAGTGGAGGGAGAGTTAGAACAGACAAAAGAAAATATTTCTTTACCCAGCGTGTAATTCATCTGTGGAACTCCTTGCCACAGGATGTGGTGATGGCATCTGGCCTAGATGCCTTTAAAAGGGGTTTGGACAGATTCATGGAGGAAAAGACCATCACAGGTTACAAGCCATAAGCAACCTCCTGGTTTTAGAAGTGGGTTTTCTCTGTGCCAGGTGCAAGGGAGTGGCGACTGGACACAGGTATCTTGTTGTCTTGTGTGCTCCCTGAGGCATCTGGTGGGGCCACTGTGTGACACAGGAAGCTGGACTAGATGGGCTTTTGGCCTGATCCAGCAGGGCTTTTCTTATGTTCTTATGTTATGTTCTCTTATGCTGAAATAAATTGGTTAGACTTTAAGCGGTGTTACAAGACTCCTTATGTCAGTTGCAACAGACTAAAACAGCAACCCTACTGGAGGATACTGGCCTAGTCTGAGGACCTTTTAGTTTAGTCTCTCAGGGTAGTTCTTATTATGTTCCTGCAGCCCTGGATACTGCCATTGTGCTCTGCATGTGAGCTCTCCTGTGACGCTCGGTTGACACCATAGTATAAAGAACACCAGACTAGAAGGACCATTTCTCCGAACTAGCGTAACACTTCTGGTGATGTTTTTGAGCCACAGGCTTCCTGCTTGCCTGCATCTTTCTTAGCCAAATTCTTTGGCTTCCTCATCTCGGTCCCTTTCTCTTGCAAATATGAGACTTAGGAAGCAAACACAGCAGACCCCCCTGATAACTGCAGTTCCTTTTTTTGTTTCTTTTCTACTGCTGGCTGTATTGTAATTTTTGGCACGGAGGATGCGTAACATCTTGCTTAGCAGGCGGTCAAATAAAATAAAGAAAGAAAATCCCCCACCCACCCACCCCCCAGCACCATTAGCGGGGTTGACATGCAGTTTCAAGGCAAAAGTGAGTGTTTCGTTTAGCAGTTGCTTTCCTGCATTATGTCAGTGTTGCTATTGAAAGTAAACACCCCAACTGGATAAGTCAACAGTCTTCTGTTTATACAGAGCTCATAAACTACAGTAGCTATAGGTCTGCTTTATGGAGTGCCAGCCCCTGAGGGGAAGAGAAGGAATAGTGTGAAATTACTGCCTTACAGTTCACCTATCCAGAGCCTCACAGGCAGTGGGTTTACTGCATGCAAAAGAAAACAATCCCAATCTTAATTATGTCAATTTATCTGTTCACATTGCTCATTTTGTGGGTGAGAATGTAGCTTGGACGAATGTTGCACGGCAGCAGACCCCAATTTCCTTTCATTTCTTTTTATCTTTCCAGTTTGGTGGGAAAGAAATTATGAACCTGAAAATAGAATTTAAAAGAGAAACGTCAGGGTGGGTAACAGTGTTTTGAAACCACAAGCATACAATCAAATATTAATAAATATCAGTCAGCCGACAAAATGTCCGCATCACAGTGTTGATATACTGTATTGTCCCGAGTATAAGATGCACCTGATTATAAGATGCACCCTTAAAGTTTGGTGCTATTAAATTTTTTTAATTAAATCACTGGCATTATTGCAACAGCCTGATTATAAGACGCAGCCCTAGTTTAAAAACTTAAATTAGGAGAAAAAAGTGAGTCTTATACTCAGACCAATATGGTATTTGGGGTATTTTGTTAAAAAAAAGTCAACCAACCAACCAAAGAACAACAACAACAAACAAACAAACAAACAAAACAAACAAACCAGAAAGGACATTTCTAAATATGCATCAGGCACAAGTAGGCAAACATGGCTTCTGAAAGTGAAATTATACAAAATGCAACCAATAGGTTGGGTAGGTAACTCCAGCATCGATCTAACTGTTTGCTTGCCACTTTGACAGTAACCAGTTTAAAAACTGGGTTTTTCTGTGCATGAGCAGCAGTACTCTCAGACCTGGTGGATAATTATTTATCTGCAGGTATGCAACTTTTTTTTTTTAATCATCTACTGTTTCATAGCGCAATCCTAACCAACTTTCCAGCACCAGTGTAGCCTTGCCAACAGAGTGCACACTGCATTTTGCAATGTAGGGGCAGTTATGGAGGCCTCTTCAAGGTGAGGGAGGAACATTTGTTCCCTTACGTCAGGGCTGCATTGCGGCTGCACCAGCGCTGGAAAGTTAGTTAGGATTGTGCTGTCAGAGTTGTTTGCGGGTTCAACTGTTTTCTGTGATACAGGAATACCAAGGACACATCTGTCAATATTGGCCAAGATCTCCTATGTAGTAACCTTGCCAGATGAGTAGGTTCTTTTTGCGTAGGGTGTGTTTTTGCTATCTCAATCTGCTGATTTCAATCTGCAAGGGTCTTTAAATTGTGCACAGCTTCCATCTGGGTATGAATGATTGGCTATATTTCACGAAGGCAACTCTGGCCTGAACTGCATTTTTTTTCACAGCGAATGTTAATAAAATCTCAAACGCCATCAACCAACATCTAGCTTGTCCTAGCTTGGCCATTAAAAGCCACCTTGCTTAAAAAAAAAAAAGAATCTTTTTTTAATCACTTCTGGTGAAAACTGTCAAAAAGTGGAAGTTCCCTGATTGTATTGCTAGAAGTTTTGTCTTTGTGCTCTTGTTACACAAAGATGGCACATTGTTTCTCATGTGCTACCCACTGATATTAGAGATTGCAGCAGAACACACAAAAGGGCAGACTGTAAAGTAAAAACCTGTTTCTTTGGAGGTTTCAAAGGGCTTGGAAGTACTTTTGACAAGCCCTGCAGTATGTACGTGTGGAGGCGATTGTGCTACACTAGTCCTCCTCCTGCATCTGGCAGTGCGTGCATACCACAAAGTGTGATCTCATCTTTGTATCAGTACCAGCTATGCAGTCGTCATGACTAGTTTCCAATTTTCAAAGAATGTGCCACCTTCTTTGGGAACATAAGAAGAGACTGATAGTGGCCAACCAGATGCCTTGACGAAGTTGACAAGCAGGACATGAGGGCAGCAGCCCTCTGATGTTGTCTGTCCCCATCATCTAGTATTGAGCGGTGTTGTTGTTAAATACCGTATTGGTCTGAGTATAAGACTCACTTTTTTCTCCTAATTTAAGTTTTTAAACTAGGGGTGCGTCTTATAATCAGGCTGTTGCAATTTAATGCCAGTGATTTAATTAAAAAATTTTAATAGCACCAAACTTTAAGGGTGCGTCTTATAATCAGGTGCGTCTTATACTCGGGACAATATGGTATTTACATACCGCTTTTCAAGAAAAAGTAGTTGGGGGGGAGAGAAAGTTCAGCCTGTACCTGTGCCCCTTGCTAGGACTGTCTGAACCCAGGTTAGGTCTGAAACATCTTGTTCTTCCGTCTTCTTGAAGTTGTAAAACTGTTTGGACCGTCTCCATTGCATTTTTATGGGTTTAAAACATCATGTAAACATTTTTTTATAATATCAAACAAGTAAGAGGAATTCCAGTTTAAAATATATAAAATATATAAAAATATATAAAATATATTAATAGGCAGACCGAACTATCTTTTATTAATAGAATATGGCTACCGGTTTTTGAAAGGAAGAAAAATAGGGTGGAGCTGTAGCTCCATGTGGTCTGGTGGAGTGTATTTCTTTTACTGTTATAGTTTGGTTTGGTGGGCTGTGATCACAATGTTGGCCGATCTGAGCGCATTGCTTTCATGTTTATTGGATGCTCTTGGTCCAGAGCGGCTGTCAGCTCCGTTGCTAAGAAGAATAAATAGGTGTTGGAGATGTATCTCCTTTTATGGGTTTCCCCCCCTTTTTACTTCAATGGATTATTTGTTAGAAGTGTGATCTTTAATGTGGTTTGTTCAGCGTGTTGCCTTTAATTGAATTAATTGCTTAGGTCCCGAGTAGCTGTCAGCTCCACTGGAGTGGTATTCCCCTTTGTGATTCGTGGGAATGCACTGCCTTTCCTTAATAGATTGTTTAGTGGAGCTTTGATCTCCAAGTGATCTGTCTGAACGTATTACTTTCTCTTTAATTTGGAGGCTTTCGTTAAGGAGCGACTGTCAGCTCCGTGTGAGCACACTATTTGTATCTCAATAGATAGTCTGTATGGAGATGGTTGTTGATGTAAGTACAGTACTTCTGAGGGTCCTGTTGCTTTAATTGATTGCTTCCCTGTTAGCCTGTTGCCAATTGACAATTACAGTTTTTTCAAGCCTATTCCCCTTTTTTAAACTTGTGCTTCTGCTCCAGCAGCCAATTTCATTCTGCACAGCATACCTGTGTTTCCCTTGAGAATGTCCAGAAAGTGGATGAAACGTTGGGACTGATATTGACATTTTATGTGTTTTTTCTGTGTTTTTATATATTTTTATATATTTTAAACTGGGATTCATCTTACTTGTTTGATATTATAAAAAATTTTTTACATGATCTTTTAAACCCATAAAAATCTCTACCTCTTTTTTGCAATATGTCTGATCATGAGAATATCCACGCTACATTAAATGGCCGTTGTTGCTTTCTCTCATCCAGTTCACTGCTGTTAATCCAGGCCCCACAATTTCTTCTCCCCCAGCCAGAGATTGCTGGTGGGGAAAGTGCTGTTACATATATTTGGGGAGGGCTCTATAGCTCAGGGCCAAATTGTAATTTTGAACTTGTGACTGGCTCTGACCTGCTTATCATTTGTTTACTAAATAGCATCTTTGCCACCATCATCACAGTCCTGATCCAAGTCAGCCCCCTCTCACTGCTGATTTTCAGTAAACAAAGGTTAAGCACATCAAGACCAGAGATGTGCTTAATGCAGTGTTTCTGTGGGTCAGGACCCAGTTGGTGGGTCGTGACCTGATTTCAGGTGGGTCCCAGGTGATGGAAAGATCAGCAAAGTAATTGCCACAAGCCCTGAGGCTATTCAAAAATCAGATAGCTGCTAATTGCCCTTCAAAAAGCTGGGCTCCTGCAGTTTGCAAGATAGCTGCTAATTACCCTGCAAACAGCTGAGCTCCTGCAGTTTGCAAGGAGTTGAGCTCCTGTAGTTTGCAAGCTTGTTTAAATATAGGGAGATCAATGCTTGAGCATCTCATAAAGCTAGGTGGGTCCCAATAGAGTATCATTTTAAAAAAAGTGGGTCCTGGTGCTAAAACGTTTGAGAACCACTAGCTTAATGCAATGTCGTCTCTGAAAAGGTTCAGGGTTCAGTTTTTGGCATCTTCACTCCATAGGTTCTCAAACAGCAGAGCCAGTAGAACTACCTCTCCCTGGAGAGCTGCTGCCAGTCAGGACCAGGAAATACTATCAATCCTATGTACACTCACTTGGAAGTAAGCCCCACTGAACTCAGTAAATGAAGCTTAAACAAAGAGGAATGTAATGTTTTTAAAATATACATTAACCATATTTTTTATATATGCTGCTATTCTTGTAATGATCTGTTTTCTTTAACAATAAACCTGAATACGGGAATTATTTTATTAGCAAAACTTAAGCTTCTACAACGGAATGTGCATATTTGAAGCACGTTCGTCAAGCTACATTGAAGCTCCCATCAGAATGTCTGATCCCAGAATTGGCTCAGCACAAATGCTCTCAAAGATGTCAGTTAAGCTTATTTTCTTTTGAATGCTGTAGATGTATTTTGGGGTGGTTTGTGTGCGTGCGTGTGTGCGCGTGCGAGCGCGCTTGCTAGATATAATTTCTCTGAGTTTTCAGAAGTATAAATCTCTAAAGTGGCCAATCCAGTTATGAACTCATCAGAACCTTGACTATTTACAAAAAGTGATTAATCATACACACCATGTGGAAGAAATAAGCAACTTCTGTGAAAGTAATTTCAGTACGCTCTTAACTGGCAGTCCTGTGGACCAGCTGTGTGAATAATAGAAGTCCCCTAAATTTAAAAACAAAAAAGTCCCTAAAATTGCACAAATGATTAATTGTGATAAGCATTGGACTGTTGGCTCTGGAAAGTACATATTTAGAAGTGGTTTTTTAATCGCCCAGTGAATGGTTCTTGGAAAGTCACACAACCCATCGTGAATTAGACATTTATACTGAAATCCAGGATATATGCGTATAGTGATAGAATTGTACCAATATGCACATTTTATTACATACTATAAGCTTCCTCCCCCCCAGTGTATAATCTTTGGAACCTTCCTTTGTGTTGGAAGTGAGAGCGTTAAGCCTTGCTGGAGTGTAGCAAGTGCAAAGCCGTGTAGCAAGCGCAAAGGCAGATTCACATGGAGAGCACAGGCCATGTATGAGGGAAGCCTCGTGTCCAACCCCTGGCACCTCCTTTTAAAAGGGTTTCTGGCCAGCTCCTTTGCCTGAGAGCTTGGAAAACTGTGGTAAGTCACGTAGACAGCACATGGTCTAGACAGACGTAGACAGAATGGATGATTGGTCCTCACAAAGTACAGTATAATTCATGGGAAATCCTGCCCCTCCTTGGCACTGGTGCTGCAGCCTCAGCACTGGTGTTGCAAACTTGCTGTCAAGCATGGTTGCAACACCTGATGAGTAGGCGCCGGCACCAAGATCTGTGCTGCCTACCCGCCAAGGAGCCCAGAGGACAGTGCCCTGGAGCGGGTAGGACTTGCTCTGTGACGCAGGGGCGGGGGAAAAATGGGGAGGGGTGTAACAGGCAGGGGGAGGGCTGATCGGGCCCTGGAGGGGGCGGGTTCGGCCTTGCTGGCAAACACTGAATCCTGTGCTCCCTCCCAGGCCTGTCTTGCTTACATAGCGCTTCTCAGATTATTCTTGGGTCAGCAAAATAGCTGACCCGAGTAGCCCCATTACGGCGGCTGGGGTTTTACTCAGGGTAAGGCGACGAATATCCCACTACTCCGAGGAGACCTCAAGCCCGCTACTCTCTAGCACTGGATACAGCGTGTGCATGGCGCCTATGCTGCACCGGTCCTGGATAGGATTGGGCTGCCCGTGTATTCAGGACTGAACGTGTACAGCACTCCCCCCATATCCGCTGGGGATATGTTCCAGGCCCCTCCGCGGATACTTGAAACCGTGGATAGGAGCGAACACCCCCTCCATGGTTTCCTGAGGGCCCCCCACCCTACCTCCCCTGCGGGCAGGCGTGTGCGCACCCCCCAGCTCTTATTTTTCTTTCAGCAAGCTTTGTTTCTTCCTTAAAACAAACAGAGAAGCAGCCTCCATTGCAGGCAAGTAGAATGAGACTAAGTCCTAGAGAGGCTCTGCAAGGTACATCTGTACATTTTTCTCATAAATACACCTGTACATTTTTCTCATAAATACGTGGAAATAAGTCCTCAGCATGTATAGCACAGGTGTTTTTCTTGTAGCCGCTGACACAGCCACTCTGTTCATATAGTAGGGGTGGCCAAACTTGATTAATGTAAGAGCCACAAACAATAAACTTCAGATGTTTGAGAGCTGCAATATTTAAGAAGCATTTAAATTCTTAAATATATTTACTCATCATGAACATTAAACTTATGTTTTAATCCAGTAGACTCTGTTTATACCTGATCAATAATTGAAAATTTCTTATTTACCTTTTATATATTAATTGTAATGCAAAAAGGAGCTCAGCCAACATATTTCCAAGAGCCAGCCGCACATTATACAGTATGTCAAAGAGCCACATGTGGCACTTCCGGTTGGAGAGGAATGGCTGGGTGACAGCTTTGTCGGTTGCTCTATACCGACGGAGCACGTCTGATGGACTTAATTACTCTACCCCTGGATTAAAAGGGTGTGCGATGAGATAAACCACATATCTTCAGATCGCTCCCATTACTTTCTCGGAGAGCGTAGGCTTTTCGAGTTTGTTTTGGTTTGAGCGTGGAAGAAACGGATCAACAACGAGCTCAAAAATCAGCCGGAATGTAAGCCAAGCCCCCTCCCGCTTATACTTTTGCTTTGCTTATGCAAGTGGCGAGGAACTGCAGTAAGAATTGAAGAAATAAGCTAAGATAACGAGTTAATTTAAGAATAGAAGATGTGTTGTGAAAAGGATATAATTTGGAAGGAAGATAATATACTACAGTGAAAATATTAAGCGAAAATACTAAGTAACTTGTTGGTACTTACGGAAGATTGAAGTAGTGAAGACACATTTTGGGGAGATATCCATAAACTGTTTTAATGAGAGAATGAGACTTGTTTTGCTTTTGAATTGTTTGTTTTGAATTCCTGCGGTTTGGAACTGTACAAAGACGGACAAACAATCCCTTCCGGGCAGAAGGTCATCATGAAGGATTGAAAAAAGATTGAAAAATAATTATGTTGGTTGGTATTTGCCGCCTGCACACATTTTAAGAAGTTGAGTCTTTGTTTTTGGTTTCAAAGAGAAGGAAAAGAAGTTGAACTGAGTAAGTGAAAGAGTGCCATTTGGTGAAAATTAGAAATATGGCTACAAGAAGAAGAGGGAATACATTAGAAAAAAAATCACCTCCAAAGTCGCCTGGAACAGAAAGACCAGCGGAAACACTGGAAGAATGTTTTAAAAGATGGGAACATAAATTCGATGCAAAATTGGGAACTTTGCAGGAAGAATTTCAAAAGATGAAGGTGGAGCTGAAACAAGAACTATACCAGCTAGATGTAGCTGTGAAAGAAATAAAAGGTGATCTGCAAGAGATAAATATCAAGATGAAAACCCAGGAAGATAAAGTGCCGCACATTATACAGTATGTCAAAGAGCCACATGTGGCTCAGGAGCCACAGTTTGGCCACCCCTGTCATATAGTCTGGTGCTCATTTCTTACTTATGATTTGGCATGCTTGTTTATCTTACCCAGTTTAAGCCTGCTCATGAAGAACAGGTTCTATGTTAGCCACGGTTTTTCCACACCACGGCAAATCAATTGGTGGTATGCACAATGGGGATTCTGCTCATGGCAAAGAAATTCAACAGCCCATGTGCTGTGATCATTGTTCAATCCAACCAGCCACAAGCAGAGAAGCAGTGTGAATTGGCTGACAGTCAAAGGGTCACCACCTTTCAGGATAAATCTCTTTCTTCTGTGGCCCCAAAAGCAGTAAGAGTTAGCAAAGAACGATGTTTTCCAGTTTAACGTCTAACAAAATGCTCTGGAGATCTTCATTGTGGGGATGGGATGAGGGTGGAGGAGTTTGAATTCAGGTCCTGAACTCCTAGGTCATTTAACCTAAACATTTTCCTTAGAGACACATCTGGACAAGTCAAAGGAAAGCTCTTGATCCTTTCCAGCTGTTGTAATTGTGGGGGAAGAATTCTCAAATTGCAGGTCTCTGCATCATGCTGCCTATGATGACAAGGGAACAAGGTGATCTAGATGGATATTATATGCTTCTATTGAGCTTCATTGTATGTTGTGTAATGTGCATGGATGTGCTTTCTTCTGGAGTAATGAGTGTGAGGTAGGACTCATTAAGAAGACAACATGGTTGCTAAGTAAAGAGCATACGTCTTACTACTCTCTCAGTTCAAAGACAGCACATCTGACTAGGATGTGCCTAGCATTAGCCAAGAGAGAGGCAGACATTTTCCCTTATATTTGCCGAGGCTGGGGCAAGAAGCAGCCGGGCTCCAGTTACAAGGTGGTGGATTTAAGGTACTTGGTAAGAAAACCTCCTAACTACAAGAGCTGTTTAGCACGAGGCTAGCTGGCTGTTTGTCATGGATGGATATGTTTATGTGCAGAGAACCTTGGGGCAAAGGTTGGTATAGAAATTTTGTGAGGTCTTTGGTGACAGTTGTGTGAATTTGTGGATTTATGCAATTCAGCTTCCCTGCCTCTTGGCTTCCCTTATCACAGCCTGGTCCTATCTCAAGATCTTTTACAAGATTTAAGTGCGATATAGAACTTTAATGAACCATAAGCTCTTTTTGTATATTTGAATATACTGCAAGGTTACGTATTGTCCTTTTACTCAAGCTTACTAGATTTCCTCCAGCATCCTCTGCAGCACATATCTCAGGCCTAGGGTCCTCTTGCCTTCACATCCTCCCTGCCCTGTCATCCTTTTTTGCAATGGCATGTTCTTAAACCCTATGTGAGGTTTTCCCTTCCAGCCCACCTATCCTTCTACTTACCACACAAACCTGCAGTATAAACATTCTGTGGCTGGCCCTTCCCATTCAACAGCTAGAATATTTCTGAACACTCCAGGATTGTGGCTTGTAGGGGGCAGTTAGTCAGTTTTTATACATACGCATGCAGATCTATACACACATGCAACTACAGGTACTGTATAAGCCAGACTGCAAAGCGATGGGGATTGGACTCCTTCCTGCTACCCAGGTGGTTCAAAAGACTTCACATTTCAGTTTGGAATGAGTCATGCTTTAGTTCTCTTTAAAGGAATTCAGGGTTATGCACTGGAATCCAATCTGCAGGTGGCACATTTAAGGTTCCAGGGTTGTCGTGTACTTGCACTTGGATATTTGGCCATCGACTTGGAAACAGACATGGGCTGACTCCAACTCATTCAGCCGAGTTCTCCTTTGTCAAGGACAAGGAGTTAGGCCAGCACAGCTGAGGTACTGGAGCCAGCTCCTGACTGTTTCCAAATAAAAATGCTTCAAGGATAGGTTTATTTTTCCTCTGGTTTTTTTTTTAGCCCTAAATTTAGCCTCACGGAGAAGCTCCTTTGGCTGTGAGAAGATGGCAATAGTGACAAAATCAACCCTGTGGGTAATTCTGAAATGTCCTAGTAAAGAAAGTTTGATTTCATTCATGCTTATGTTTCGTCCACAGCCCAGCGCTCTGCTCATGAACTTCCAATGGTTGAGAGGCAAGATGTTGAGAGTTGCCTAGTCTATGGTGGGCAACAGATGATCTTGACTGGACAGAATTTTACCGCAGAGTCTAAGGTTGTGTTCACAGAGAAGACTTCAGGTAGGCCATTGTTTGTATTGGTTCTCTAATTTGAGTGGTCAAGGGAGACCATGACATGTCGTACTGGATTCTTACATACATGGCCAGCATAACCAGAAATGAACATAAGCAAAATCTTGTATTCAAATTCATGAAGCCAATTGAGAAGAAGGAGCGAGACATTAGGAGCAAGTAGTGTAGCTCTCCATGCATCAGTTGTGTCCCATTCCCTAGAACCAACAAGCTGAATATCTAGCTCATGACTGGTTGCACCCAGAATGGTCCCAATGCTGCCTCTGGTAGGTCCTGAAGAAGTAAAATTCTCCAGAGGAGGCAGCACAGCTGGTGCAGGGATTGGGAGCTCCCTTTGCAGATGGCTATAGGTCAGCAGTAGAGCATGTGCTTTTATGCAGAAGGTCTCAGGTTCATCTAGGCATAAGAACATAAGATCCCTGCTGGATCAGGCCAGTGACCCATCTAGTCCAGCTTCTTGTATCTCACAGTGGCCCCATCAGATGCCTCAGGGAGCACACAGACAACAAGATAACCTGTTTCCTGTTGTCACTCCCTTGCACCTGGCACAGATAACCTGTTGTCACTCCCTTGCACCTGGCACAGATAACCTGTTGTCACTCCCTTGCACCTGGCACAGATAACCTGTTGTCACTCCCTTGCACCTAGAAAGACCCCTGCCTAACATGCTGGAGAGCTGCTTCTAGTCAGTATGGTCAATATTGAGCTAGATGGACCTGTAGTCTTACTCCGTACTAGGCAGCTTCATACATTCACGTTCAGAATAAGAATAGAATTGTATCTGCACATGCCATGCATACATGTGGACATGAGCTTCTTTGGCCCCATTTGCCCTTCTCAATGGAATCTTCTTCTCTTCTCCACTCAGGCTCCAGAGCAATATGTACTGCCTGATTGCTTGTTGCTCCAAAGAAGCTATCAACAGCCTTGGACAAATTAATAACATTTACTGTGATTACTGTAATCGGGAATAATTTACTCTTACCCAAGATTTTGCAGGGACTAGAATCCATCCTTCACGTTCCTTTGCTCATGAAACTGATTATGCAAACGTGAACCCTGACGAAAGGTTCATTTCAGTAGAGTCAGTAGAGTCATTTTTCTAAGTACAGGTATGGTAACTTGAGAAAGCAAAAATACTCCTGATGTGTAAGAATGTCATCCAAAATTACCTGGCGGCTCTAGGGAACTGAATACTTAAAGAATATTGATGTACTGTGATGGTGTCAAAAAACATAAATGTTGATTTAGTTTTGCTATCAGCAGAACTAGAAAACTGGAACAAAGAAATGAAACCCTGTCTGAGGACAATGTTGATATGTGGAAAGCGCTGTAAGGATAATGATTTGACGAGGGCAAATTTAAAATTGCATGCATTGAGACATTTTATCTATCGTATTTATCTAATATAAATAGATGTTTATTTGGGGAGGTAGTTATAGTCCCAAAAGAAACAGGCTTTTGTCCCTTTAAGATCACTGAAGTGAATCAAAATCCCCATGAGGGAAGAAGCTTCACCAGTGAAACTTCTGCCTTTGTGTTTAAAAGGACAGGAGTCCAAAGTTGATTTTTTTTTTTCTATAGCAGATTTGACTAAAGGCGGAGGCACACCAAGCACGTCTTCTGTGCGGTGCGCCCGTCGCTCCGGCTGCGTTGCCGCACCGGACGCACGTTAGGGGGCTGGATGGGACGTTACCATGTCCCACCAGATCGCAGCCGCAGCGAGGAGGATCGAGCAGCAAGCGAGCGAGGGAGAGGGTGGGGAGAGAAGGGGGGAGAGAAGAGGGAACTTCCCTCATCTCTCCCCCTTCTCTCCCCCCCTCTCTTTCGCTCGCTCGCTGCTCGATCCTCGCTGCGGATCTTCCCTCAGGGAAGAGAAGAGGTCAGGACTAGTGGGGACTGCACAGAAGAGAAACACATTTGTTTTGTGTGTGTGTGTGTGTGTGTGTGTGTGTGTGTGTTGTGTGTGTTTACTAAAGCCACAATATAAATGGCAGTAACTACAACATAAAACGGGGGGGGGGGAATCAGCAAATGACAACACACACAGCTAGACGCATTGGAGAAAAGGATGGAGCTTGCTGGCTGCCCAAGGCACGTTTCAACACTGTACTTCTGGATTATCAAAAAGTTAAAACCCTTCCAAGTGACGAAAGCTTGAAAAAACAAAACCGCGTTCACTCGTAGTTACCCCAAGCGAGGAGAAAAATGGCTGCTTTACGACAACATTCTGCCCCTCTTTCCCTTTGATTGACTTTGGCTTCCTTCCCTTTGATTGGCTCTGGCTGCTCTGTGTCCTGCCCCCAGGGGGCTGGGACACAGACGGAACGCGACAAACGTTCCCAGAGCTGGGATTTGGGCAGCTGAGGCGTCGACGCGCCCGTGGCTGACGTCGGCTGCCGGTGGCTGCCGGCAGCTGCTACGAAGCCATGTCATACTAAAAAAATGCACGTGCAGCCCGGACGCACCTCCGTGCCGGACGGAAGATGTGCTTGGTGTGTCACCACCTTTATTGTTCTCAAAAGACTGATAGGGGAACATATAGGTCATGTAGTGGGACTGAACAAATGATTACAAACTCTGGTGAAGAGCCACTACTTTTAATAGGATGTAATTTTGTTGCTGAATTTGTTCTGCATGGCATTCTGTAGACTGGGTCATTCTGAAAAGAGAGAGTGGGTGGTGGTGGACCAAAGCCCCTCATCAAAGTGGCCAATTGGCAATATCCATTACTACAACTGCTGTACAACTGCTGCATAATGGAGGTTGCTGTTCCGTATCCCTTAAAAAAAAAAAAAACTCCTGAGGGTCAGTAGAATCTAGGAGGCCAGGCATCTGAACTAAGCCATTGCTGTAAGTGACCGTAGACATTTCCCATTGAATTAATTCTTATTACTCCTTCCCCTGCCTTCATCATGGCCCGCCATGAATAGCTGCAGCAGTGCTTTGATTTCTAACCTGAATCATACCTGACATCGAAGAAAACATCAGCATGAACTCATTGTTTTTAGTAGGTAGTGCACATGTTCAAACAATGGTGGTGACTAATAGAGAATACAGCACAGTTCACTCACGTACGATTATAAAACAGTTATAACGGAGTTACAAATGAGTCAGAGCTGTAGAGGTCAGCCTTGACCTCTACAGTTCTGACTCATTTGGGGGGCTAGTTAGTAATAGCTGTCACTTGCTTTGTAATCTCTCAGGGACTGGCTCTCATTCGGAGAAACAAAATCTTCCTTTGCAGTGGGGCGTTTACCTTTTATTAAAAAAAAATTAACAGTTCTACAAGCCACATTAAAAGCTGCTTCTGAAACTCAGAGACTTATAAGAAGCAGCCTCCAGAGCTGTGTGGGAAGCTACTGGTTTTTTTTTTTTAAAGAAAGTTGGAAGCCTCATTATGCTTGTGGTGGCCTGTGCTCGTGTATCAAGGTATGGGCATAATGGAGGTTGCTGAAGGAGCCCTAGGTCTGGCTTTCTTGCCATTATGCAGTACCTTATGCTGCTGGTTTGAGTGGTCTTGCAAAGATTCACAAAATCTACTTGCCCACAAAAAAGTTAACTACCCTCCCTGCCACTGCACACCTATATTAGTCACCTGTGGTTTATTGATGGCCTGAAAAGGGGAGGCGTCTTCTAGTGCCCTCTGTTTGGTACCTGGTGGTGAGTCTTGCTCATCTCAGGCAAGTGGCTACTTGCAAACGTGAGTTAAGGGATAGCTAGGCTGACCTAAGCCTAAACGTTTCCTTCAATATATAGCCTAAACCTAGGCTGTCACATCAAAAAAATGCATAACGGGAAGGATAGACAGTGGGCGATGTGTCTCCATGTACAGCAGCACTATGCCACTGACTAGGCTTACCATATCCAAAGGGGGACTGGGTGCCTACACCTTTAACCATTGTAAAAAGAGGGAATTTGGGCAGGTGCAGCTTGTTGCACCCTTCCATTATGAGCTGCACCTGCCCAAATTCCCTCTTTTTACAATGGTTAAAGGTGTAGGCACCCTGTCCCCCTTTGGATATGGTAAGCCTACCACTGACTGCCAGTTCCTCAGGAGCAGGAGAGGGCTTATTTGTCTTCCCATGTAAGGGCCCTTCTTGGAGGGATCTGTCTGGCCATTGTGGGAAGCCAGATGCTGGACTAGTTTAGCCCTTTGGTCTGGCTCAGCAGGGCTACTCTTCTAAAGTCTGTAATGTGCTCTAAAATGGTCTACTGATCATCCTTCCTCTTTGCTGATCTAATTGCATATTGTGGGGTGTGAAGATGGCTTGTCTGCAAACAGTGGGTTGCCGTTGCAGGAGGCTGCCCTTTACTTTGGAGTACTGCTTTCAAAGGACTCAGGAAGCCCTACAGATGTACAGTGTGTGTGCCAGTTTATGCACATGCTAACTCATTTAAATTGCCTACGGCAACCTGTGTAAGAAGCATATAGTCTGGCTTAGTTTGCATGTTTCCTACAGCATGCTGATAAGCAGCTCAGAAGCAAGCAAACCACAATGAACCCATTGTGGGTGTGTTGAGCATCCTCCTTGGTGACACTGTCACTGTTAATTTCCTCTTTCAGAAGGCTGAGGCTAAGCAAGGCCTGCATTTTTATGAAAGAAGGGGGGAAACAGTAAGCCAGTGCTCAGAGGGGAAAGCATGCTTGCCTGTCTCTCTATTTCACTTTGATGACTCATGGGACATATACATGCTAGCTTACTTTCACTCATCACAAAATCAGCTCAGTAGTGTTGCTTAGTGAACAGTAGCAAAATGTCATGAGGACCACAGGAGTATCAATCTGAGGTCTTGAATACTGCAAGTTTGCAATGTTTTTCTTTGCAAGAGAGGTGAATTGTGCCCCTTCCAGGGCCTCTGACAACGAGGCCCAAGCCAACCATTGCTGGAATAAAAGGCATCATTTGCCTACCCTTACAACAGTGTCTTTAAGTACAGCCTTTTACTTTCTCTTGTAGAAATGAATGGCAATTGTTCAGTCTTGTGGGAGAAACAGTGCACTTGTGGATACGGTTTGTGCAAGGGCTAAGACTTCTTGCCTGCCCTTGGTGACTCCAGCTTTGGAGACTCAAACCTGCTCCTTTCTGCATAGTCTCATTCTGGGTTCTCTCCATGGTCACACAGGAGATGGATGGAACGTTGGAAAGTGGCCAGTATATAAATAGTCAGATTGGTTAACCAAGGACCATTGGAAGATCAAGACAGAAAAGTTCAAATAAATGTATTGCACTCCATATCATGTGTTTGTTGAGAGCTAATGTACTATCATACTATCTCCAGCTTCAAGCTGGAGAGTCTCTAGTTAGAATGTAAACTTGGTCATAACTCTCTTGGTGACCTCAGGCAAGTCATTATCTCTCAGCCTCAGCATCCTTTCTTCCAGTGTATAATATGGAGGCAATAAAGTTCACCTTTTTACAAGATTATTGTAAGGGTTACTAATGTATATAAAGGTTGTATATAAGGTTGAACCAAAAGTTCTCCAAAGAGGACTGTTGGGGTGAATTTGAGGGAGGTGGGGGGAGGCAACACTGACAACTCTTTGCTGGGCCATCTCCCTTTCACTGCTGCCTCCGGTTTTGTGGCAGCAGGATCTGTGGTCCTCCCAGCTGCTTGCCACCTGCAGCCACTATTCCCCCCCCCCCAGAATACCTCTCTGGATGCAACTGCAGCTGCCATTGCTGCAGCTGCCTGGGGGCAAAGAGGGAGCTTACAAGTGGCAGCTGCAGCAATGGCAGCTGCAGTTGCATCCAGAGAGGTATTCTGGGGGGGGGGAATAGTGGCTGCAGGTGGCAGCGGCTGGGACACCCCACCAGAAAATTGTTCACACCCCACCAGAAAATTGTTAAAAATGGGAGGTGATTTTGCCTTAAGTATTTTGAACAGTAAGAAAAAAAGTGTTTGTATATATTTTTTCCATCAAATTTAATGGGATGGAGAGTTCTCCAACCTTTTCCCCAGCTCCAAATTGGTATTTCTCCTTCCCCATGCTGCTTCTATTGCAAAGCAAGAGTTAAGGCTAGGGCTGACTTTTCGAGTTCAGTCCTGCCCGTACCCTCTTAAACCAAACCTAGCTGTTAGGCACTGAGGTGGAAGGGGGAACAAGCATCAGCATTGCCTGTCTTTAAGATACAGATGTGTGTGCCCATATCTTCAGACTTGGAGCACCATATGAAACACTTAGCAACTTAGCTTAGGAACACTTGCATGCTAGTTTGCTTCTAAACTAACAGCGCAATCTTGTGTAACCTTTGCACCAGTTTTAACAGTAGATCCACCGGTGTAAGTGCACTTATACCAGTGTAACTTGCCGTACTCTGATTGGCGCAGGACGGACACCAGCATAACCCCCCTTGGACACCGCGCATATGCAGTTTGGATGCAGAATGAACGCCAGTGCAACTCTGCTGGCGCAGGGGGCATTCCAAGGGTGTCCGAATGCCCTTGGAATGCCCCGTGCACTGGTGGAGTTGCACTGACATCTGTCCTGCGTCCAAACTGTGCATGTGCGGTGTCCGAGGGGGATTACGCCAATGTCTGTTCCGCTTTCGTTGACGTACAGCAAGTTACACTGGCATAAGTGCACTTACACCGGTGGTTCTACTGTTACACTGGTGCAAGAGTTACACAGGATTGCGCTGTAACTAAGTTAACTAAAATTGCTAAGTTCCAACTACCTACCAAATTAGGGGAAGTTGGAATTGGCCATTCGTCCGTGTTATCTGGACTGCAAACCTGAAAGTGCTGTAGGTTGCAGTATATCAAGCTTGCACCATGAAAATAACTGACCCTTGCTGGGTTGACTTGACCACAATACATATTAATGAGATCCACAAGAGGTTTATAAAAAGACACAGTCATTCAAAGCCTGGCACAGGAAATGGTGGAAGGAAGTGAACTCTGGGGGACTGGGAGTTTGCAAATTTGTGTGTTAGCAGCAGCTGAATAAAGCAATTGTGTTTGAGAAACCAGTGTGTGCACTACACATGTAGTGTGTTTATTTACACCATCTGTGGATGATGCATAGTGTGCGGAGTGCATATCACATGCTTAAATTAACCTTACAAACTTGCTAGCTCTCCTGACTGGGTGTGGGGAGTAACGATTGCTTCTAGAAGAGTAGATTTTCTGGTCATGTCTGAATTCCTAAGACACAACATCAGTCTCAGTGACCATGTGGTGTGGAAGGATGCCTAAATTTATTTGAGATTTTCATTGCCTGATGAGCCTTTAATCTTTTTTTTAAATTAACATTAACTTTTTTTTTAATGTAAGAAATCTGTTACTGTACCAACATGCACTCTCGTGACCAAAAAACAGAACCTACAATAGGGTTCTGCAGACAAAGAGACTGGACTCTTACCAAGAGAAGCTGGCTTGATTCTAAAGGCTGGAGTCACCAGGGTGAGACAGCCGGTGTGGGCTTCATACCAATGGCAAAGTGCATCCTAAGTGCACCTCTTTACGTTTCCACATAAAAGGATGATGGTATCCATTTGCTTCTGTAATGCAAAGTAAAGGACTCCACTAGAAGACGTTGGTGTGAGGAGGGCAACGGCTGCCCTCCACTGACTATGGGTAGCTTGACCCACACAGCAGGGGGTGCAGCATGTGTCTTGATGTGCAGAGCACACAGAAATGCGCTGCACTCCCTGCAGGATGAGGTTTAGATTTCACCCACACTTCATGCTCCACTCCACCTGTTGCAACGACAGACCTGCCAATGTGTAATATACTTCCAACAACTTCTGCTTCTTATTCTCCACCTCCTACAAAATACAGAAAAAACCTACAATACAAATACTAGCTGCTGTGGCTTGCAGGGTTGTTTGGATGAGACATACAATACAATTGTTAAAGCACTAATTTGGGGATCAAGCAGATGAATTTGGTGCTTCTAACTACAATAGGCTCGGTTCAGAGACCGTAGTTGGGTCTTGCATGCATGGATCTTGGACTTCTGTGCTCCCAGCTCATTTTTCCTTCCTTCCCTCCCTCATATGCTCTAATAATTCCCTCCTAAACTTTCCAATTCTCAGCACGCCATGATTTCCAGTTCTGATCTGCAGACAAACTGTGGTTTGCACAAATTACAGTTTGTCTGGTTTGGACAAAATAGCAAATGATGGTTTGTTGAGAACCAAGACAAGTGGGAAGGAGTAGAAGTGCATAAGTAGAGGATGGAGAAGGAAGGGGACAAGGTAACGTGCAAGCCCAAGGTCTGTTCACGTCATGTAGGCATGCAAGCTATTTTCACCCACTAACCACTTTGCCAGTTCCACTATTCTGTGTCTGGAATTCAGCTCCTGCTTCACAGGCACATCCTTTGTCAATTCCTGCAGAGGACCAGGTGATAAATCATCTTCACAGACATCCACCTGTTTATTACATTAGTGCAAGATGACTTCTTTGCAGTTTGATCCCTTCTCTGTATGGTTTGCAATCCACTAAAGAATATGCTTTGCAGTGTTGAAAAAGCCTGGTTGGCAGGTTGCACTCCAAATGTCCAGCATTCCCCCCCCCCCCCGGATAATGGAATGGAGTTTAGAGAGAGCTGCAAATAAAGAAAAATGAAGGTGCGTTGATATCTCCCACTGGTTCTGCATTTCCCAACATCACTCCCTGTCACCCTTTAAACTCATAAAGAATGTTCTGTTTCATTCTGGCTTAGTTGTGTTTTCTGCTGGCCCACTTGAGATTTTTAGTTATGAAATCTTAAAAAAAAAAAAAGCCACCATCCTTCTCTTACTTATTAGAAGTAAAGGAACAAAACTGGTAGGTCAAAACTGGTAGATCATTTAAGGATCCCTAAAACCTTGTTTTCCATTTCTAGTGGTGGTAATAATGAAATTAGGGTTTTGCCACAATCGCTTTCTTAAAAGGGGACTGTACAAATTCATAGAGGAGAGTTGTCTTGATGACTGCATGGAACGTTCCAGTTCAGAATACCAATTGGTGGAATGCAATAGTGGGAAGGGCTGCCGCCGTCAAGCCCTGCTTGTGGGCTTCCTTGAGACATCTTAGGAGCCAGGATGCTGGACTAGATGGAGCTTTGGTCTGTTCCAGTAGGGCTCTTAATGTATTGACATGGAAGGCTAAATGGTTAATCTGAGAAATAACTGTTCAAGTGTTTTATAGGACAGCTAGCTATAATTGCTCCAGATTACTGCCCCAATGTGACATCCCCCCCCATGTGTTGCTCCTATGTCACCTATGTTATGTAGTTGTCTATACTTGTGTGTGTGTGTGTGCTTAACATAAAACACAAAATAATGCTTAAAAACCTAAACTTTATTTATTTATTTAACAGCCTAATCCTGTCCAGAGCCACCACCGCGTGCAAGAGCACGCTGCACTGAATACTGGGCAGGATCAGGCCAGTGCTGGTGAAGCTGGAGGCCTCTTCGGGGGAAGGGACGTTTGTCTCTTTCTCCCGGGTAATGCCCCAGCTGCCCCTATGGGTCTCTTGGATGTGTGCTGGCAAAGTGGCCAGTGCAAATCCGGGGAGCCTGTGTAGGGCTCACTAAGCCCGGGACGGGGGATAGGATTTGGTGGAGCGCACCATTGCGAATCCCTTCCCCCTCCCAGGCCTGGTCATCCAATCACCTCCTCCCATTCCGCCCTCCCCACCGCCCATGCTGCCTGGCGCAGGACTTACCTGTGGCCGCCAGCAGCGTCCTCTCTCCGGTGGGGAGTGAGCAGCACCAGCCTCACCGTCACTGGCGCTTACTCTCCGGGTGTCGAAAACATGCCTTATGGCATGTTTACGACACTCCAGAGCGGCGGAGTGGCCAGCGGCCGCACACAGGATCATGCTGTAAATTCATGCCTTGTTGACTTCTGTAGGATCAGGGCTTTAATTACAGGACATGGAAGGCTAATCTGTTCTCCCCACCCCCATCCGAAGACAAGCTTTCTCATCAGCCAGCATTTATTTGTTTTATTTATATGCCAGCACCCCAAAGGCAGGTGCTCATGTTCACTTGTGCTCATACATGCCCTTGCACAGCATCTCTGCCCTGTCTTGAAGAATTCCAAGGAAAGGATATCTACAACCTTCAGTCTTTTAGATTGTTTCCTAGATAATGTTTCCGGGAATGGAAACGAAACGTTGGGATTTTTAAACATTAGACTTCGGATTTTAATGGATTTCTGTCTGCCTGTTGAAACGTAAATAACGAAAGACACAAGTAGAACTGTATTTTCGTTTTTATTCAAGTCTGGTAGTCTCTCTTATCGATACATGGTCATGTCACCTGTATTACCCAAATCCTTGAAGATAGTTGCTGGCCATGAAAGTTTTTGTGCAAAAAAGAAAGGATATTACCTTTTCCATAAGTCTAAAACATTCCATGAGCAGCATGAGAGAAAGGCATGTATGAAATGCTTAATGTATTAGAAATAGCCATGACGGCACTTTAAATGTAAGCAGTGCAAATAATACACAGTACATGCAATACAAAACAGCTCTGCTACACAGGTGGCATTGTCTGTGTCCTTAAAGCCATAGCAGCTATTCTTAACTAATGGTTCAAAGAGAACCAAGGCTGCATTTGTCCCCATTAACCATGTGAACCAGTGGAGGGTCAGTGCTGAATGAAAGACTCTGCTTGTCCGAATTGCAGGGTTTGCAAGTGCTGGAACAGCATTCCTGGCCCCTGTTTTTAGAACTATCCTGATGTGCCTGCAGAGCTGTGGTACTCCTGGAGTGAGGATAATAATGTCAGCTAAGGAGCTTCTGGAATCCCTTGCTATGTTGCACAGACTGCTATAATGTGGGACAGACAGACAATGACACTGTACATTTGTTGCAGCATAAAGGTACATTTTCCAAATTGAAAGCTATATGAAAATGTACCTTTTATGCTGCAGCTTCTTGTGTGCTTAGCTGCAAGCAAAAGTGTTCCTGTAACCGTAGCCAGAAGATATCCGAGGGAGAACAGGGGAATCCCAGAAAAACATTGCAAAAGAGGGGGGAGTGCAAATTAAGACAAACACACAAGCGCAGAACTTTAAAAAAAATGTGGCCGTAGAAACTGAGTTGCCATAGCTGAAATAGAATCACTGAGACAGGGTGGAATCCAGTGTTTTGGAAGGTCTCTCTGCATGACACATGGTTTTGGAATTTTGCAGCTGGTAAGCCCTCATTAACAAAGGCAACTACTACTGGCCTAGATTCTCTGGCTTGCTTTCTACTACGGGGGCGCTTAGAAACAAGCCTGTCTGCGATTATTCAGCTCTGCAATGCATTTGTTTAAAGACAGTGATTGCTTTTTAATGCATTTGTCTTGGGATGAACAAAAGACAGAGTGAGAGGGGTGAGAAGGAGAGAGAATCTTCTATCACCTGTCAAAAGCTAATTGATCACATAGAAAACTGGCAGGGGGAGTGGAATTCCCTATTCTCCCACTTAGTCATCGCATCCTGGTGTGAGTCATTTTATTACAAGGAGGTTCCCAGTGGTTTTATTTTGAGTAGAGCTTTTGTTTCACAAAATGTTTATGCATTTCTCACTTTTTGTTTTTTTGCTAAGTATATTTCCATGAATTGGCACAAGACATGAGCTGAAAGAGACCTGGAACAACATCGGCCCCTGCTGTTTCACTACTCAGCTACTGTTGTTATGTTTTGCCGGGACTCAGGTTGCATTTTTCAAACAATGGCCTGGGAGAGAACCCCTCTCAACTTGTTCTCTTGATGCAAAATGTCAATTTCAGGGTTGGGCTACAACTCCGATGGATGACTAATCCCTCTGGTCCTTGCCAGACAGACCTTGACATGCATCTTTGGCCTCCGTGAATCATCCTTGAGTTCTTTCTTGGTGACATGAAGGCATTGGCCACAGCTCTCCATAAGGCCAATTGACCCATGAATCAAACAAAACCCACCACAGAATTCAGGCCTTCTGAAGAAACGAAATGCCCTGTTGGCTGGTGAACGCCAAATTCTTTCAAGCTGCAGCAGCCTTTCTAAAATTACAGAATTACCCCTTCTGTAACTTCACAGGGCAGACAAACAAGAGGTACAGGAACGTAAGATTTGCTTTGCTGGAGGAGACCAACATTCTGTGTTGTCCAGGGCTCTTGCCTCCCCTGGTGGGCCAGCCAGATGTCCTTGGAAAGCGGAGAAGGGCATGGTGGATATAACTGTCTCCTGTTGTTTTGACCCTAGGGATATTGGCCCAATTCCAGTTTTAGACTGGGCATGTGCAAAGCTATTTCTGTGGAAGGCTCATAAGAAAGCTGCCTTATGCCAACCAGACATGCATTGGCCAAACTCTGTCCCGATGTTTGCACTGGTGTGCGCTAGAGTAATTCCATCAGTTGTAATTGACATTTAATTCTCCCTCTAAAATGACACAGGAACCAGTCTTGCTTGCACTTTGTGGTACCACGTTCTCACTCTGATACAGGAGTCTCGTGTTGTCTTTGGAATCACTTACCCAAGAACAAAATTCTCAAGATTACACTCTGTAATCAAAAGAACATCACAACGTTCTTTTAAAAGAACATCATAATCAAAAGAACATCGCAAGAAGGGCTTCCTCATTAATTTCAATGGAAGGTGGCAGCCCACTTGGGAAGAAGCTCCTTGTGCGCGTCTGTGCACATGCACAGAGGTGGCATTGCAGGGGGAAGGGAAAATGCCTTCCATCTGTAGGACAAAGTTACTGACTCACCCCAAGGGCTCTATCTAAGATGTAGCTCCCTGGTGGAGCCCATGTCTTGAATGCAGGAAGTCCCAGGTTCAGTCCCTGGCATCTAGGAGAGATCCTGCTTTGAAGCCCTGAACAGCTATTGCCAGTCTATGGAGATAATGTCATTCTGAGGGGTACTGTTGGGGGGGGATGGGGACCACCAGTTTGCGGGGCCAAACTACTTATTTAATGTGATCTGTAGTTTTTCTCTCTTGTTGCCATAATGCTGCCTTTACTTAGAAAAGGTTCTGCAGTCTTTGCTGTGCTTACCTTTGCAACATCCGGTGCAGTCAATGCCTCCTGTTCCACATTTTAAAAATGAAGAAGCAAGGCTGAGAGATGGACTGCAAACTGGCTTTACTAAGCATCAGTGGGGCTCTTGCCAGTAGCTTCCGTGGGAGATGGATTGCGCCCCTAGTGAATTGGCCATGATCGCACAGTGAGTTTGTGGCAAAGGTGGGACGTAAAACCAGATTGGACTCCCAGATGGAGTCTGATTTTCTATCAACTGGGTCAGACGTGGTGTTGGAAGCAGCAGCCAACTTTGTCTTCACTGTGACTTAAGTAAATGTTACTTATTTTGGACATTTTGTTTGACAGTCTGTCAGATCTCTGCTGCAAAAAACCACGAAGTAGGCTTGTGAGAAATGTGAGGAGAATTTCACAAACCTCTCAGCCCATCTCTCATGCCAGCTCAGCTAAGCTGCGGCAGAAAACACGTTTTTACTGCCATTTCACAAACCCATAGTAATGAGTAAGGGATCGTGAGTAATGTGTACAGGCTCAACGGACCCTTTAATTGGCTAATTAAGCCAAACAACTCCGAGGGTACTGTAGCGGATCAAACAGGATTTCCCTAATGCAGACTGACATTTTGACTTCCCCCCAGAGTTTGGCACAAAACTTGTGGTCCGATCACAGCTCGGGCTAGACAGGCTAGAGTTACACATTTTCTTTAAAAACGCTTTTATTCCTGTAGAGAGTGCTGACACCATCATACATGTTACTGGAGCTTTAATTTCATATTAAATGTCCCAGTCTCAGGACAGAACATGTCGCTGTACTGCGGAGTTAACATTTTGCCCAACAGTTAGCCCAATCCTTCAAAACAGATGGACCTTAGGAGCATCTGAAAGCCAAGAGGGAGGTACTGGGGGAGGTGATTCCACAAAGCCAGGGACACTGCTGAAAGAGCCCTTCTCCTTAGCAGTGAGAATTCTTATTCTCACTGCTAAGGAGGTCTGGCTCAGTTGGTAGAGCGATCGTCTCGTAAATGCCTGAAGATCTAAAGGACAGCAGTTCAAGACGGCCAGAAGTGTCCGTGTCTGTCGGAGAGCTGCCGGCACGTTGAGTTGATAAGTTGCAGAGCCTCTGTGGGGGAGTGGAACTGCAGCTGCACTTGAGTGAGAGTCAAGGTTGCCTGTCAGCTGAAGTGTGGTGAGGCGAACACCAGAGAGAGAGAGAGAGAGAGAGAGAGAGATGGACTGTGAAAGCAACATCTAGAATGAAGGGTTCTACGAAAGATTAGAACATTATTATATTGTAAAACCCCTTGGGGGTTCGAAAGCCTGCCCATGTACACCGCCTTAAATTAAAGTCGGAGGAGAAATCCAATGACCAAGAAAGGCAGCATATAAATACTGCATATTATTGTTATTGTTATTATTATTATTGTGCCCCGAATTCTTGTGCTGCAAATTTGCTGTTAGAGGTCATTAGCCCCACCCTAGAACTAGAACCCCTGCTCTAAACCTGTGGCACTAGTACCACCAGTGGTACTTCAGCCAGCTTCTGGTGGTACTTGAACCACCGGAACCCTGCTCCAACACAGCACTTTCAGCAGCGCGTTTTTGCTCCCGAGAGGCTCCTGCCTTTGGCCGAGTCTCTTGGGAACACTGAGAAGGGCCCTCCCACCTGCCCAGAGCCTCCTACCTGCATTTTCTAGCCTCTGAAAACCAAAAACCCCGGAAGTAACTGGTGATGTTATCATCGCCAGTCACTTCCAGTGGTACACAGCAGGAGAATGGCACCGGAGGTGGTACTTGGACGGAAAGTGGTTGAGAACCCCTGGTCTAGAGAACTATAGTTCCTGGACTTCTCTGTGGAGAGAATATAGCTCTTGAACCAGGTTGTCTGTAGTATAGAAAACATAAATGTGAAGTCATCCAAAGGCTTTGCTGCAGATGAGCGCCAGCTATTTCATAGGAAATCTCCCTCGATGTGTCTGTACTCTTGTGCTGTTCTTGATTTAGTGCTGTAGTTATTTTTTATTACTTGTTTTATTGAACATGTATTATTTTAATTTGGTGCTTGATTCTGTTATATTTTAATGGACTGAACACTGCCTTGGGGCCTTTATTAGGGCCAAAAGGTGAGGAAATACATCAATAGAAAAATAAAAATAGAAACCAATGTTGCTGCTGAATAGCTGCAACCAGTCCACTAACTTCTAAGTTAGTGTAGGGAAGTTAGTGTAGAGTATGGAAGTAGGCTCCCCTTCAACCACAACAACTTTAACCATAGAAATATTACGCATTAGACATTTTATCTTGTATACTTTTAAGCTTGTCTCAAGGCCAGGCTTGTTGCATTTCTTCTTGCAATTGACTCTGCTGTTAGTTTATATATACCTTAAACCCATGTATCGAGGGGTATCCATATACCTGCCTATTGAGGATTTCACTTGCATCTGATGATGTGGGCTATAGTTCACAAAAGCTGTTGCTACAATAATTTTGTTAGTCTTCGCTACATGACTCTTGGTGGGTTTTGCTGTTGCAGACTATCACGGCCACCCCTCTGGAAGCTGCAGTCTACTTCCATTCAATTTTTTTGAAAGCATCCAGCTTAGCATCTTCTCTTTCTTATAAACTGCAGACAATTGCACTTGTTCTAGCACAAGCTCTTTTTCCTCCCAGCCAAACACCAGTTTCTTTTATTTTTAGCTTCATCTACTTTGCCATAAACTCACAGCATTTTAAAATTCAGAGATGTTCAGGGAAAAGCAAATATTGACCATCTAAAAGTAGGGTTTGTACACTCCAGATTATAAAAGCAAGGCAATGAGACAGATGGAGCATGATATTTAAGCAGAAAGGTCAATGCAATTGCCATGAAATGTTTGCTTTTTATGCAAGGGTACTGTGTTTGAAGAACCAGAATTGCTCCAGGCGACAGATTTGCTTGGGAAACATTTAGAACAATATGACATAAAGAAATGAACTGCTCGGGGGGGGGGGGAGGGGGGTTGTCATTCATTTTGTCCATCCTGATGCCCTTCCAACTTCTGTAGACTTAGGGGTTAATCTGCGCATCATCTGGCTTTCTTTACCGTTTTAGATTCACAAGGTTTTATTAGTGCCATTCCAGTGGTCCTGTCGCTAAATGAAATCAAATGTTCTCGTGGCTCCAATGTGATTCACTGTTTCTTTGAGTACTGCGTGTGATTTTGCAAACTCTGTATAGTTTGTGTTAGAATCATTGCTTGCAACTAGACTTGTATCTTCTTTCCAGATTATCTGGAGAGCGGTTGCATCTCTCTCTTCCTCTTAATCCTTCCTCAAAACCCAGATTTTCTGTAAAGCCTTTGGATGGACTAGACTGGCCTTGGTCTTATCTAACAAGGTAATTTAGATGTTGTTGGGTGTGCCATAACGTGCTGTTGGGCCATAGCCCATATGCCCAATGCCCATAGAATTCTTGAGAATCTTTGGTTGTATTTAAAAACAAGTTTTTTATCCTCCAAGGCTGGGAAAGACAACAAATGGACAATGCTTGATGAAATTTCAGGAGCTAAAAGGTATCAGGGCAGGTCAGACGTCAGGAGGCAGAGAGGGAGGAATAAGTGGCCTCCTTCAGTGATGAGTTGCCTAGATCAGGGATTCTCAACCAGCAGTAATAGTACCACCAGTGGCACTTCAGCCGACTGCTGGTGGTACTCGGATCGCTGGACCACTGGAACTCTGTGGCGCTTTTGGCGGCGTGTTTTCGCTCCCAACAGTCTCCTGCCTTTGGCCGAGCCTCTGAGGAACGCTGAGAAGTGCTGTCCCACCCGCCCAGAGCCTCCTTCCTGCTTTTTCTGGCCTCCAAAAACCTGAACACCTGGAAGTAACTGGTGGTGATGTAATCTCCGGTCACTTCCGGTGGTACGCAGCAGGAGAGTGGCGCCGGAGGTGGTACTTGACCGGGAAGGGGTTGAGAACCCCTGGCCTAGATAGAAGGTAGTCAGTATATCTGCTAGTGTCTTTATATCCCATAGAAATGCTCAATTGGCCTTCTACCATTTTCTGACTTCCCAGGCTAAAAGGATCACAGGCTGCTCTGGCAAATTCACAGCTGGAACGAAGCACTGCTGTCTGTGGTACTGGACGTGGAGGACTGACTGAGATGCAGCCCTTCTCATTTGAACCCCACAGTGCCTGGCAGGAGTGGCTGCATAAGATTTCAAGTAGTTGGGAAGTTGGTGGGCTTCAGCCCTCTGCATGGCCCCCATGCCCGCCAGTAACTAGCAGAAGGAGAATACATTGGGCCAAACAGGGACATGCGTGCAAATTTGCTTCCTTTGGATACAGGCTGCAGAATTCAGCTGGACTTGGCACAGAATGGTGCTGATTTATTTTAAGGTATACCTGGGCCTAAATGTCTGCCCAAGGTTTAGTCTGTTGTGTTGCAGTCTAGGTCACCTTGACTTGGCTGAATATACAGTATGTGGCAACACCATAATTAACCTGTTTAGAAATGTGACTGGTCACTTGGGATGTGCTTGCCCAGGGTGGTTATAGGAATGATGCATCAACACCTTCTGAAACTCTGGAAACCTTACTTGTTAGCTGACTTAGAAACAATGGAGTACTTTGTGCTTTCAGGAAACCCTGGGGTGTAAACTGCAGCCATCTTGGGGTAGTCCCAGAGGTCCTCCTGACTCAGATGTGTCTGAGTCATCACTCCTTCTCCACCTCTCCATTTTTTTCTCTCAAGAGACAATTATTTTCCTACAAGCTTCTAACAATGCTGAAATCATCTCCATGATCTTTGCATTGCTTTGGTTATTCTGGTCAGCAAAACTCTAGATCTTTAGATAACAGCCATGGTTATGTTGTGTTATCAAGACTAAGTAGGATTGCCAGCTCTTGACTCTTTCTTCTATTAACATATATGCAGGGAAGACAAATGTTATACATCAGGTGTGGCTTATCTCATAACCATCATGCACAGAGAGCAAAAATTGTACCTACTTACATAATTCCAAATAGCAACAGATAAAGAAACAGAAATAACTAATGGGTACACCCTATCGAAGACGCCATGCTGTGTAATGTTGCTCCGTGTGGGAATTTGTACTCCCTTCCTTTCTACCCCCCCCCCTCCACTTCATTTGGCCTAGTTCTCAGAAACAGCAGATGCGATAGTAAAGTAGTTTCTGGACTGAGCCATCTGCGAACACAGGTGAGAACTCCTACAACTAAATATTCCTCCATACCAACCCCCCCCCCCCGAAAACCAGCACGGCAGGGAGATGTCTAAGGAAAAACGTTCTTCCTGACCTCTTCTTCCTAAGAGCTGGTATAGCATCATCATGACTAAGAGACTGAGCTGCAAATCAGGACTTCTCTGGTTTGAATCTGCCATGAAATCAATAGGTCAGAGAGGTCTTCAGCAGGTGACTCGGGATCTGTAGGTGGGCTGGGACGCAACGATAGGTGGCTGCTGCTGCCACCATTTTGTTTTGAGGCTCAGAACTGCACAGTTTAGTCAGGTCTAGGGGTTGTAGATGGGGTAAATCCCACCAGAGACCTTTTGACTTTGGAGAGGTTGCTTTGGCCAAGCCCCCCAATCTTCACTGGGCTCCCTCAGTCTCTGATCGTCCGCTCTCCTTTGACCAAATGCTTCCTCTGCTCTTGCTCTCCACCCTAATTTCTCTTCTTTCTTCTTTCCCCTCCACCATGCTGTTGCCATACCACTTTCTGCCCTTCCTCCCAGTTGGCCTGGAAGCAGGCACGTCACTAGGCGCGCCCCGTCCTAGTGACCCCCCGTTCCCCCCCTCGAAAATTTTCGCGCTGCCCCCGGGCCGGCCGGCTCCACACATCCACGCCAGCTGGATGTCCAAGGCCTAATGACGAGGCCCAATGCGTTAATACATGATTTATTACATTTTTCGCGCATGCGCACAACGAGACATGTTCTGTGCATGCTCAAAAAACGTTATAAATCACATATCGCCGCATTGGGCCTCATCAGAAGGCCCTGGACAGCCGGACGGGGTGGACACTCCGAGGCCTTCTTCCGGCCTCGGAGCCTCCAGAGGGCGACACGCGCAGCGGAGGTGACGCGCGTCACCCTCCAGCGGTCCATCTCCAGCGCCATGCTCTAGCGACATGCTTGCCTGGAAGGAAAGAAAGGACAGAATAACACAGTACCGAGTGACACTCACTGATTGTCGCTACCGGGCAGGAGAAGAAGAGGAATGATGGCTGCTCATCTACTCACTCCTCTGGCCTGCAGGGCTCTTGAAGGTGGGTCCCATGTTGCAGGTTGGGATTTGAGTGAATCCCAGCTCTTGACCAGTTTGAAGACCACTACACTCAGTACTCGTAGGCAAGCTGCTCCACCTCAGCCTCAACTCCTCAGCTGCAATATGGGTAAAATAATCTTTCCTTTCAGTGTTGATGTAAGGACAACAAGGTGATACCTGTGAAGTGCTTTGAACACTCAAAAATGCTTAGTAGAAGTATTAATTTTCTACGTGCAGGGAATTTTGGGTTTGTTTGTTTTATCTATGGGCTGGAGTAACATTTTACATCGCAATCTACACCACTGGTGTAAGCAGCGGGGGAGGGCAGGGCAGGAGGTTTGGGGGGGAGGGGAGATTTAAATCCCCTATGAATCCCCCTTTGGAGGGGATTTGAATTCCCTTTCCGTTCTGGGGCCTCCCATTCTCGCTGCACCGCTGGTTACACCGATGGTGTAAGTTGGATAGGATTGCATTGTTAGTCATGGGAGCTTCCATCTGCAGCCTGAAGTAGTAAAGTTCAGAAACAAGTTGACTAGTTTGAGAACTAAGTCCTTGGTGATGTGGTTTTAGAGTTCCATGTGCACAGATGCTAACCATGGTTCAGGGCAATAAGATCTGCAAACGCACTTTATTAAACCATAGTTTCAAACTCTAGGAGGTTAACATTAACCATGGGTAGTACAGGTGGGCCCCCATATCCGCTGAGGATATGTTCCAGGCCCCTCCGTGGATACTTGAAACCGTGGATAAGAGCGAACATCCCCTCCATGGTTTCCTGAGGGGCCCCCCACCCTGCCTCCCCTGCAGGCAGGCATGCTTGCCCCCCAGCTCTTATTTTTCTTTCAGCAAGCTTTGTTTCTTCCTTAAAACAAACAGAGAAGCAGCCTCCATTGCAGGCAAGTAGAACGAGACTAAGTCCTAGAGAGGCTCTGCAAGGTTTCTGTTAACCTTGCAGAGCCTCTCTAGTACTTAGTCTCGTTCTCCTTGCCTATAATAAGCAGCCAGAGGCTGCTTCTCCTGTTTCTTTAAGGAAGAAATGAAGCTTACTGGGAAAAAAGTAAAAGCTTGAGGGGGTCCCCACAATCCGTGGATAACTGAAACCGTGGATAGCGAATCAGTGGATATGGGGGCCCACCTGTATCAGTGCACACAGAACTACAAACTATTTTTAATGCCAGCAAGAAAATGAGGGGAAGAAGTTGAAGGGAGCACTTGTTCTTAAGAATGGATTCCAGTTTGCAAGTCATAGTTTCCAGGGTGCCAGCATTCTTCTGCTCTCAACAGAAGAGATTAAAGTATAAAAGAAGAGCTCTCAAGATGATGATGATTACAATATTAGGCATGTATTGCTTGTATAAAACCACCACATTCAGTTCTCACATTGCCTCACTTTTACTTTCAGCATAATAATTCTCATTGGAGAGACAGTTCACACATTCACTTGCATGTAATTGACGGCTTTGTACCTGCATGTGTGACTCAGCCCTCTGTCACTTGTATAGACATGTCATTTTGGTATAAGGGAATCATTGCAGCCTGTGGGAAGTGATGAACTTAGACCTAGGAGATTTCATTTAATGTCACATCTTAGTCTTAGTTAGATAATAATACTTACGCTTACCAGATCGCCGACCGGGACAGAGCTGCTTGCCCTTAAGGGGCGGGGTGCGGGGGGGGGCCCAGAACGTGCACGTTCTGACCCCCCCTGCGCCCCACCCCTTAAGGGCAAGCAGCTCCGTCCCGGTTGGCGAGCTGGTAAGCGTAATAATACTACAAAATGAATTGTACTGTTTAATTCTGATTGACCATTTGCTTTACCCTTAAATGAAAATTCTGTAGCAGTGGTTATACTTCACATGTGAATGCTATCCTAAATATGGTTACCTTTCTGGTATAGTTGGTATCATACCAGTGTGGTGGGTGACACTATAGCATAGTGGTTGAAGCATTGGATTGGACCAAGAAGATCTTGATTCAGATCCTCACTCAATCATGAAGCTCACTAAATGACTTCGGGCCAGTTATCTCTCAGCCTAACCTACCTCACAACGTAGTTGTGGGGGGAAATGGGGGTGGGTGACCATGCACACCCCTCTGAGCTTCTTGGAGGAAAGGCAGGATATAAATGTGAGTATGGCATACCTGCCATGCACATGCTTGATTAATTTATCTCCTTACAGTTTGTTTTGTGACTGTGGGCTCTGAAAAAGGGCACCACCACCCCGACTTGGTTTAGCCATATATATATGGAGCCACGGTGGCTTAGTGGTTAAGACGCTGAACTGCAGTCCGGGAGGTAGGCAGGACAACAGTTCGAGACCCAAGTGCTGCTTGACAGTGTGAGCTACTGTCTTCGGCTCCAGCTTCTGCCAACAGTTTGAAAGCAAGAAATTGCAAGTAGATTAACGGGGTACCAGCTCTGTGAGAAGGAAACAGCATTCCTTGCGCCTTGATGTTGAGTCATGCAGGCCAAATGACTCCTTTAAATTGCCATTAGAGAGATGCAAAATGGGAATTAATTTTTCAAATGATAGCATCAACAAGGAGGACCAAAGGGTTTGAATGAGCCACAACCTAATTGTAAAAAGATGACCTCGCAAAAAGGGCAAATGGTGTTCTTGAGAGCATTAGAGAGCATCCAGTATACAACAGTTGATATTTTCCATCCCATTCAGTTCTAGGCCAGTGTTGCATGAGTATACCTGAGAATCCAGAGATGTTGAAGCAGGCTTTAGGCGCCAATAAAATGACTCTGTATTATTTTGCACTGCAGGCTTTTGAAAATATGCTGACAAAGTAGAGAGGAAGGAAAAAAACTGGTGCAAGGCTTTAAGAGTAATGGGACAGGTCCAAAGGAACTAGGAAAATTTTAGCTTAAGGAAGAGGTGGACATTTGTGGGAATATGATAAGAGTTTTCAAATGCATTAAAAAGCTGCTGAAACAGGACACCTGTCACTTTTTTTCTCTGTGCTTGCTGAGAGTGGACTAAGATATGAGGGGCTTGAATACCAGTGGATAGACACTGGGAGAACCTGTTCCTGGAGGCATTTTAAAAACCATGGAGAAATAGCAAATATCAAACAGGGATACTTCTGGCATTGTTGATCCTGAATAATGTAACAGGAATATTTAGGATGTCCCTTCAGTGTTCTTGCAGTTCCAAAAAATAATCTTTGCTATCATTTTCAAGAAGCCAAATGTTTACACTCTATATTGCTGATTTGGATCTTGGTCTTGCTGCGATCTGTTTCGCCATGCATGTCGGAGGGAGAGTGCCGAGCAAATCTGACACGAAAACCCTTGACTTCCGAAGGGCAGACTTCCCCAAAATGAGAAGACTAGTTAAGAAAAAGCTGAAAGGGAAGGTAAAAAGAGTCCAATCGCTCCAGAGTGCATGGAGGCTGTTTAAAACAACAGTCATAGAGGCCCAGCGGGAGTGTATCCCACAAAGGAGGAAGGGCTCGACCAAGTCCAGGAGGATGCCGGCATGGCTAACAAGCACAGTTAAGGAGGCTATAAAAGGCAAGGAAGCTTCCTTCCGTAAATGGAAGTCTTGCCCTAATGAGGAAAATAAACAGGAGCACAAACTGTGGCAAAAGAAATGTAAAAAGATGATACGGGAGGCCAAGAAAGACTTTGAGGAACGTATGGCAGGCAACATAAAAGGGAATAATAAAAGCTTCTTCAAATATGTTAGAAGCAGGAAACCTGCCAGGGAAACGGTTGGTCCGCTGGATGGTGAGGGAGAGAAAGGGGTGATAAAAGGGGACTTGGAGACTGCAGAGAAATTAAATGAGTTCTTTGCGTCTGTCTTCACGGCAGAAGACCTCGGGCAAATACCGCTGCCGGAATGGTCTCCCCTGACTAAAGAATTAAGTCAAATAGAGGTTAAAAGAGAAGATGTCTCAGACTTAATTGACAAAATAAAGATCAATAAATCACCAGGCCCGGATGGCATCCACCCAAGAGTTCTGAAGGAACTCAAGAATGAAGTTGCTGACCTCTTGTCCCAAATATGCAACTTGTCCCTTAAAACGGCCACTGTGCCAGAGGATTGGAGGATAGCTAATGTCACGCCAATCTTTAAAAAAGGAAGGAGGGGGGACCCGGGAAACTACAGGCCGGTCAGCCTAACATCTGTTCCAGGGAAGATGGTGGAAAGTCTCATTAAGGATAAAATCTTAAAATACATAGAAGAACAAGCTCTGCTGAGGGAGAGTCAGCATGGCTTCTGCAAGGGGAAGTCTTGCCTCACAAACCTGTTAGAATTTTTTGAAAAGGTCAACAGGCATGTGGATGCGAGCGAACCCGTGGATATTATATATCTGGATTTTCAGAAGGCGTTTGACACGGTCCCTCATGAAAGGCTCCTGCGAAAACTCCACAGTCAGGGAATAAGAGGGCAGGTCCTCTTGTGGATTAGGAACTGGTTGAAGACCAGGAAACAGCGAGTGGGAGTCAATGGGCAATTTTCACAATGGCGAGAGGTGAAAAGCGGTGTGCCCCAAGGATCGGTCTTGGGACCGGTGCTTTTCAACTTATTCATAAATGACCTGGAGTTGGGGATAGGCAGTGAGGTGGCCAAGTTTGCGGATGACACTAAACTTTTCCGGGTGGTAAAGACCAGCAAGGATTGTGAAGAGCTCCAGAAGGATCTCTCCAAACTGGGAGAATGGGCAGCAAAATGGCAGATGCGCTTCAATGTAAGTAAGTGCAAAGTGATGCACATTGGGGCAAGAAACCAAAATTTCACATATACGCTAATGGGTTCTGAGTTGTCTGTGACGGATGAAGAGAGAGATCTTGGGGTGCTGGTGGACAGGTCGATGAAAGTGTCGTCCCAGTGTGCGGCGGCTGTGAAGAAGGCCAATTCCATGCTCGGGATCATTAAAAAGGGGATTGAGAATAAAACGGCCAATATCATTTTGCCTTTGTACAAATCGATGGTAAGGCCACATCTGGAGTATTGTGTCCAGTTCTGGTCACCATACCTCAAAAAGGATATAGTTGAATTGGAAAAGGTGCAGAAAAGAGCGACCAGAATGATTTGTGGGCTGGAGCACCTCCCTTACGAGGAAAGGCTACAGCATCTGGGGCTTTTCAGCCTAGAAAAAAGGCGCCTGAGGGGGGACATGATTGAGACTTATAAAATTATGCATGGGATGGAGAGAGTGGATAGAGGGAAATTCTTCTCCCTCTCGCACAACACCAGAACCAGGGGACAC
Organism: Plestiodon gilberti rubricaudatus; assembly: GCA_026170595.1. Classification (NCBI taxonomy): domain Eukaryota; kingdom Metazoa; phylum Chordata; class Lepidosauria; order Squamata; family Scincidae; genus Plestiodon; species Plestiodon gilberti. Next base: position 197,479,244 of record JANXHW010000004.1, on the reverse strand, counting down.
ACACTAAAATTGAGTGGAGGGAGAGTTAGAACAGACAAAAGAAAATATTTCTTTACCCAGCGTGTGATTCATCTGTGGAACTCCTTGCCACAGGATGTGGTGATGGCACCTGGCCTAGATGCCTTTAAAAGGGGTTTGGACAAATTCATGGAGGAAAAGACCATCACAGGTTACAAGCCATAAGCAACCTCCTTTTTTTTTTTTTTTTTTTTTTAAGAAGTGGGTTTTCTCTGTGCCAGGTGCAAGGGAGTGGCGACTGGACACAGGTATCTTGTTGTCTCGTGTGCTCCCTGAGGCATCTGGTGGGGCCACTGTGTGACACAGGAAGCTGGACTAGATGGGCTTTTGGCCTGATCCAGCAGGGCTCTTCTTATGTTCTTATGTTCTTATGTCTTGATTAAGATGGTGATGTGTAGAGACTGAATCAGAAAGCGCCTGGTTTGAATTTCATATCTGCCATGAAGCCTTAGGCAAGATGACATTCTTCTCACATCATCCCCCCACTCTGTAATAGGATGAATTATAATCACCAATATTTACAAGGTTTTTGTAATTTATATTTATTTATATTTATAAGGATAACAAGATAATGTACGTGAAGCACTTTGAACATTTGAAAATGCTTTGTAAAATCTAAGGTGCTGGTAGTGATCTCCTACATCAGTGGTTCCCAAACTGGGAGGCGTGGCTCCCAGGGGAACTGCAAAAACCAGCCAGGGGAGCCACGGAGTGCCATGGAATCCTCTCAGAAAACAGTGCAATGCCAATTGGCAGACATCAACCAATGGTCGCCAGTGGTCAAGGGAGCTGCAGGTCGAAAAAAATTGGGAAACACTGGCCTACATGTTTCTTTCACACATTTTGGAACACAGGCTTCATGTATGGCTTAATATATCTTTCAGATGGTCAACAGATTTGGGAGATGGAGGCCACAGTGGATAAAGATAAGAGCCAACCTGTAAGTAGTCAGCAGCACCTTCTCCCCACTCTCTTTCAGATATTGAGTTCCTCTGAAACAGTCTCCAAGTCACTAAGGACACAATCACAGAGTTGGGTGAGGTGTGAAACTCATTGATAGTAATGGGCTTCAGCACACCGAACTTCGTATTGGATCTTGGCCTATGTGCATACGGGTATGTTATGACTTGGCTTGTCAGGTGCCAAGTGACTTTCCTAGTGGCAGGGAGTATTTATTTAGCATACCCATTGAACACTGATTTGTACATATGGACTGTGAACTAGCAGCACAAAAGTATGTGTTACTTCTCCATTGTCAGTCACCGGAATGGAAATCATTCGTGGACTTCTGGATTGTGGCTAATGTGTTACCCCTTGGTTGCTGTAGTGTAGTAACTCTTCCATACCCCACACTAGGTAGCTAGAAATGGCCAGAGGTAAGTGAGGATCTAGAGAATCCAGAGAGTAACTGCAGCCTACCTGATAAGAGATGGCAGCTTCCCCAAGGTAAAGCTTATTTGCCACCGCAAATTAAGCCAAGGTGTAAGCCTTGAGGTAAGGCTACCTCTAGTTTATCCCATTGATGTAAGGCAGTTGACAGCATTTGGTGTGAAGAAGGCTGCTCTGTATTGTAGGTAAGCATTTATCTTATTTTTTAATCTTTATTTCCAACATCTCATCTAGCTGGTTACAGTCTGGTAGTATTTGGTATATCCTTCTCTGTTCTTTATTGTTTTGTAATTTATTGTTCTGCTCGATCATTTTATATGATTGTTCTTCATATTTTTTAAATTGGATTTTGCTTTATGACTCTGTAAGCTGCCCTCCGAGCTTGCTAGCTGAAGGGTGGCATATAAAATCTCTTAATAAAATAAATAAAAATTCTACAAGTTTCTCAGTGACAGTGAGACTTTGAAGATTGGCATTCATCCAGTCAGATAGGATTACATTATACCAGTGGTTCCCAACCTTTTTAGCACCGGGACCCCCTTTTGTAGAATGACAATCTGTTGGGACCCCCCCAAGGCCTAGGACCAGAAGTGATGTCAGCAAGCAGGAAGTGATGTCATTGTTTTTAATAAATTACACTGTTTATTAAATCACACTATTTAAATTAAATCACATTTTAAAAGTTGTACTCATAAGGTGGGTGGGTGAGCTAATATGAACAGAGATGCTAAAAGGCAAGCAGAAAGTAACACAAGGTGAGCAAACAAGTCCCAAGAGAGCATCAGACACTTCTTTCTCTGCAGTGTGTGTGGAGGGCAGTGAGCCGCCATCTTGGGTGTGGCCATCCACCAAACATCCCGCGACACCCCCCCCCCCGGACACTGCTTCGTGAACCACTGCATTTATACAATGCAATGTGTTGTCCTTGTACCTATGAAAATAAATGAGGAATGGGCTGTACATGTCCTGTTTTTCGTCATCTTAGGTGTGGCTCCTGTGCATACTGGTTCTACTAAGCATGCTTGGCTATATCTAATACAGCAATGACCTTCGGGCATAGGGTTGTTAGTAAGCTAGTAAGCTAGTAAGTAACCCTATAGTAAGTATAGGGTTGTTACCTAAGTAGTAGTTACCACATTGATGGCATGCAGTCTCTATTGTATTCTGAAGGTTAACCCTATGCTGCCTTGGTATTGTTCTGTTGGCAAGGCAAGGTATGAGAAACGGAGAAAATATGAGAATTCTTGGTGGGTGCCTTTCGAAGCCTGAGACTACTGAAAAAAATATCCCAATAGTCTTTTTCAGATTTTTGGCAAGATCAACTGATCTTGCCAAAAATCTAGCATTCTAGCAGAGGAGAAATGACACCTGGTAGGAAGTCCATGACATGTTCAGCTAGGGGGCCTCGTAAACAATGCATTTCTTCTAATATCGTGTTGTCTCTTTCCCCCAAACTTTTTTCTTTACTATTTCAGAATATGCTTTTTGTAGAGATACCGGAATATCGGAACAAGCACATCCGTACCCCAATCAAGGTGAATTTCTATGTGATCAATGGAAAACGGAAAAAAAGCCAGCCACAACATTTTTCCTACCACCCAGGTAATTCACCCAGGAAACAGTAGCATGTGGCACAATATTTTGTAAGGAACAGTTTACTTTGACTGTTTCTTGGAGGTTGCTTATTTATCTGTGGTGTAGCTAAGACCCCAAAACTTTCCCAGTTTGAATTTGACCTCAACCATGAATTCTCACTAGGTGGCTCTGGGTAAGTCTCTCCCTGTCAACCTCAGCCCCCCAGTTACAATATGGGGATAATAATACTTGATAACACTGGTGAATTGCTTTGCACACTCAGAAAGTGCTAGATAAATGTTAAGTCTTGTTATTATTTAAAGCGGTGTATATTTATTTATTTATTTATTTATTTATTTATTATTTAAAGGATTTCTACCCCGCCTTTCTCCCAATAAGGGCAATCAAGGTATATCCAGCCTAACCAGTAGTCTTGGGCTCTCAAGCAGCTTACATCATTCAGCCGACACTACAGTTACAACTGCTAAAAATAGTTTTTAACAGCCCAATCCTGTGTAAGATGCGACAGCCGGCCTAAAGGGCCAGCCGCCGTATCCTATGCAGGATCCGGACTGTGTAAGGCAGTGCCGGGCCTGGAGAGGGCTTTGGATATTGGCGTATCTCGCCGCCGATATCCTCACCTCTCCAGGCCCACCATGGCCTATGGCCGCCCTCCCTCACCACCCGGTCCGCCCTCCCCCTGCCTCTTCCGGTGTAGGGCTTACCTGCCCTGGTGGGCACGGGGCCAGGTAGGAGCCTCCGGCAGCTATAAATACATTTTATGGCACGTTTATGACACCCTGCACCGGGGGAGCGCATGCTCCCCCAGTGCACCGTTACCCAGGATTGTGCTGTAAAACAATAAATCCTAAAACCAACAAATCAAGGCCAATACAATAAAACCCTCCTTTTATCTCTAAATTATTTTAAATTTATCTATTTCAGCAGTTCCCAAAAATCCCCGCTGCCATGACCCACCTTGGCCAGCTGCTCCCACGTCGCTCCAGCCCAGGACGGCGTCTAAAGACCTCCCGATGCGACCAGAAGTCGTGTCGGCAAAATTGGAAGTAACCTCCAGGTCACTTCCGGAGGCTTTCCGAGGCCCACAGAGGTTTCCGGAGGCCGTCCCTGGCCAGAGCAACGTGGGAGTGGCTGGCTGAGTCGGGCCCCGAAAGCGGCTTCTGGTTGCTTCCATCTGCTCCAATATGGAGTCAAATGGAGGCAAGGGTGGACGGGCCCAACTGGCAACCCACCTCCACCTCAGGCCGCGACCCTTGGAGAAGCTCTGATCTATTGTATACAGAGGCATTTTCTTATAGCAACTTCCTGCATGCTAAAAAAAAAAATACATATTGTTTGGGATGACAAATATCACAATTACAGATACATATACACTCAAGTACAGCACAATCCTCTTTTTCCATTTGTAAGTTTTATTGATTTTTGAACTGGCAATAATACAGTGTCATCCTTCATACGTGTTGTAGAAATCAGCTTTTTCACGAGGCAGGGAGAACTCTAAGTGTTCTTAGAGTGGGAATAGCAGCGGCGGTAATAGCAGGTGGGGCGGGAATAGCAGCGGCGATAACTGGGGATCGCCGCCAACGAGAAAAAATGTACTTTAAGCACTTACCAAGGGTCCTGTAACCCAGTAAACTTCATAGATGAGTGGGGATTTGAACCTCGGGCTTCCTGGTCCAAGCCCAACCTGCTGCTGCCATTTTGTTTGTATTTATTTTGTTGTTTGAATTGGTTTTGTTGATGCTGCTGTTAACATGTAAAACAGCCATGATAGTTTTATTGTTGAGGACGAGGAGTGATGTATACATTTTTCAAATAAATAAGACTGCAGGATAATATTCAGTGCATTTGTTTTTAATGCCAATTCCTCCTCCTTTCAATTAACTGTTTCCTAGCTGCTTATTTACAATTCTGTCCTTTGTGTGCTTTGTTCCAGTGCCTTCCATCAAAACAGAGCCCATTGATGACTATGATCCTGCTTTAATCTGCAATACAGTACACAGTGGTCTGGGAACAGTAACACAGCCTTATTATTCGCACCATACAATGGTCACCGAATCTCCTTCCTGTCTGGTGGCCACAATGGCTTCCTGCCAGCAACTGCGTTCAAGCCTGTCTTCTCCTGAATCTCGATATCCGCAACAAAACCCCGGGGCTGTAATATACCAAAGAAGTAAGAGTCTCAGTCCTAGCCACCTGGGTTACCCGCAGTCCGGTTTGATGGCTGCACAAGTTTCCATTCCAGATGTACACAGGTCAGTGCTGGTGCACACTGGCTCTCCTAGCCAAAGCTCAACAGTACTTCATCATTCTCCAGCCAATCAGCAGCCTTCCCCTGTGATTCACTGCTCTCCCACACCCATTCAACAGCTGAGATGTGAGAGCCATCAAGAATTTCAGCACATCATGTGCAGTGAAAATTTCACATCCAGTGGAGTGAAACCCAGCCAATCTCAGGTCAGCCAAGCACAAAGGTTAAGCCCAAGTTCATACCCTACTGTGATTCAGCAGCAGAGAACGGCAAAAAATGGACCACCAGTAAGTGATCAGAAGGAAGCATTGCCAACTGGAGTCACTGTTAAACAGGAGCAGAACCTTGACCAAGCCTACTTGGATGACGGTAAGCAACACCTTCTTTTCATATCTTGTTCATCCAATCTATACTTCCAGGAAAGCAATGTGACCTCCCTTCATACAGTACAGATGTTTTATGTAGAAAACATTTTGCGTGTGTGTGTGTATGTGTGTGAATGCAAAATCCTTCACTTTTTGCATTTTTAGAAGATGGTAATATGCTTTGATATCTTGAAGAAAAGAGCATTTTAAAAATTCTCAAGAAAATTGTTGTCTTTGCATTAGGTGTCTTCCATTTTCAGGTGGTTTTACAGTTGCCAGAACAGAGTTGTGAGTTAAAGGACAAAAACGAGAGAGGAATATACAGCGCAATCCTATCCAACTTACACCACTGGTGTAACCAGTGGGGGAGGACAGGGAGGGAGGCTTTGGAGGGAAGAGGAGATTTAAATCCCCCTTTGAAGGGGATGTGAATCCCCTTTCCATTTTGGGATCTCCGCTCGTTACACAGCTGGTGGAAGTTGGATAGGATTGTGCTGATAAACACATCTCTGCAAACAATTCACAGAACAAGAGCCAATGCTTTTGTAAAATTATTTGAATGAGTGATGCCCAAAACATTGAAAATAACTCATTGAACGTTTTATGAAGGTTGTGGTCGGCCTGCAATTCAAACTTGTGCAGATGTGTATAGAAAGGTCTTATAATGTGTTGATTAACGAAAGTATCATTTTTTGTTGTTGTGAATTCAGATGTTTTCACTTTTGGAACTGGTAGAAAAGCAATTGCGTATCTTTGATTTGAATGCATCCGACTTGATCCGCTTTACAAAGTGATTGGTAAATTGTCTGAAGCTGTAACATGGTTCTTTCTTCTGTAGTATGTGACCAGGGTATGTGACCGGTTTTTGCTGTAACCAGGAACTAAACCGGGAGTAGCTTTAAATCACCTTTGGAAGCTAATCTGGGGTGCGGGGAGGCCCTTAGAGGGGTCTGCGGGGGCCCCCACACCCTTTGGAGGGCCAGCAAAACCCTGGTGAGTCCCCAAAAAACCATTCCCCCCCCCAGTTCCAGTGCGATCTTGGGTGTGCTGTTGCACGTCACTGCACGTTGCCGCCCGCCTTAAGGGGGTAGCAACCAATTCTTCCCGACTGGGGTGTCATAACGCTCCAGTTTGGGAACCTCTGCTGTATTTGGATCTTCGGCTAGGGGCATTAGTGTATCAATTACACGAGCCTGCAAATTTGAGGGTAAAAAACCCTTTTTTCAAAATTTGTGGCGGTTTTATATGAATTTGGGGCATTGATTCCAAAAATGGCATTGTTTTTGCCCTATCACATCTAGTTTTGGGGGTATGGCATTGCTACATCATAATGCAAGTCAAGCAGCTTCCTTGTGAGGAAGCCATGGTGTCGGATTCCTCATGAGGAAGCTGCTTGACTTGTGTTATGAGGTGGCGATGCCATACCCCCCCAAAACTAGTCGTGATCAGGCAAAACCGATGCCATTTTTGGAATCAGCACCCCAAATATACCCAAGAATAGGTCTCACTTTTAAGAAAGCAAAATGTGTGCAGGGCTGTGTTATTAATGATTTCCTTTTGAACGTTGAAGTCTAAAATGCTTCACAGACATTGTTGCCATCCCTAAAACAACTCTATAAGGTGGGCATTTCTATCCCCATTTTGCAGATACGGAGCTGAAGCTCAGAGCTTAGGCTTGATTCAGTCTCTTAGACACGATATTGCACCAGTGGCTGGCACAGAAATGCCTTTTCACCAGCTTAATGTTTTTACGTAGTCCTGGCAGCTGTTTGTGCATTCAGAGTCGAGCACTGATTGCTGTTTTGTGTCCTGTCGGTGATAGAAACAATTAAGCAGCAGGATAAAATCAATTAAGCTCAGCTTTAAAACTAGCATTTAAAACCAGCAGTCAGTCATTTAAAAGCAAGGCTCCTTCAAAGGTCATTTAAACATTGCCATTGTGGGCACAAGGGCCAGCAGCCAGCCCAAGCCCCCCTGACACTTGAGGCAGCTTGCCAAATTGCTGCCCCCGCTTACCTGATGATGTGCCAGCATAAGAGGAAATGTAGTGCTAGCCCTCTAGCCCACCTCTCTCCTCTCCTCCACACTTCCTCTTCCTCCACACTTCCTCTTCTGCTTTGTCCCCCTCTTCCTTTTCTAATCCAGGAACAGGGATGCAGACAATCGGTGAAGCTGAGCAGACAGACAGAGGTGGGCACTCCCTGCCAAACTGCTGCCTGAGGCGACCATGCATGGGTCGGCCCTAGTGGTGACCTGATGGTATGTCCCTGGGGAGAGGGTTCCACAATTACAGTGCCACCAATGTCAAGCTCCTATACCTGGTACCTGGAGAGCAGGGCCTGAGATGCAGATCTTAAATGTCCAGATAGGACCACAGCTTTGGTTCCCTGAGGCAGGGCACCTTTTCATAATTTCCTCAGTGCATCACGTAAGAACAGCAAGGGAGACCATTGCGTGGTCTTAGGACCACACAATCTAGAAGCGACTTTAAATTGCTCCATGCAGTAGCGTCACTAGGACGCGCGTAACCCTGGGGCAGGGGGCGCGCGTCACCCTAGTGACGCTATGATATTGCGGCGCGGGGGGGCGACCCGGCTCCCCCCCCCGCGTCGCCCTCCGGACGCTCCGAGGCCGGCCCGGGAGCCGGCCTCGGAGCGTCCGACCCCGTCGGCGCTCCAGGGCCTTCTGAAAGAAGGCCCAGGCAGCGCGTCCATCTGGGTATTTTTCGGATTTTCGCGCATGCGCAAAGACCGATTTGAGGGCTTTTTGCCCTCAAAACGGGTCTGCGCATGCACGAAAATCCGAAAAATACCCGGATGGACACGCTGCCTGGGCCTTCTTTCAGAAGGCCCTGGAGCGCCGACGGGGTCGAAGGGTGTCACGCAGGGTGCGCGCGTCACCCGGGGGCGCCCCCCCCGCCACGCTCCAGCGACGCCCCTGGCTCCATGTGCTGGCTATTTCCAGCAACAGATTGTCAGATGGACTGAGTGGTTTTTCCTTCAGAAAAATGATTGCAGTGGGGTGGAGAAAATCACCCAGTTCATATGCACAGAAAACGTTCACCATGTTGTGTAGTAATAGTAGACATGTGGAACAATTTGAAATGGCATATATGTGTGTGTCACTGAAACATATGCTCCCAGTTTTAAACTCAAGCCCTCTCCAGCCAAATAGTACGCACTCGTATTTTTCCAGGAGCCATGAACGTTTTCTCTGTGTGTTTCAATTATTCTTCTTAAGCAGGCTTTTAGTGGCTAGGAACTGGATGAGATAACTTGCAGTAGTGAAGGCCTGTGTCTATTTCACCCGGGAGGAAAATGGCACCGTTTGTTTGTTTGTTTGTTTGTTTGTTTGTTTGTTTGTTTGTTTGTTTGTTTGTTTGTTTGCTTGCCTCCCTCATGATTTTTGACTACCTTAGAAACAGTCACGGAGTTTGGTCTGCTGAAGTAGAACCCTAACTAAACACATGCCAGAGATACCAGCCAAGAAGGGAAATGCAATGCTAGCTAATCTTTCAAGAAATAAAAAATTAGCACAGCAAGCAAGAATTCTGTGTATTTTGAGCCACTTTCCTTTCTTTGCCCCCTGCCCCCAGCTCCTTGCAGTGAACTTTTGGTCTTCCTCTTTCTTTGTTTGGTTTTCTGACAGCTGCAGTTATTTTTTGCTTTTCTTACTATCTCGCACTGTTGGTTTTGTGTCACAATTTTGCCCAAAGGCTGTCTCATAACGGTGATGCCACCTATCTAGTTTCACTTCTGTCACAATTGTCCTGAGCTATCACCAGACAAGCAGGTTTGCTACAGGTTCCTCATTCAGCAGAATCATCTCCCAGAGACTGTCCTGGAGACTGCACTCACAAAGCAGTCACTCCACTGGTACATTTAACAAATATAGAAAGGACACATCCTATGTTCTGCACATCCTGAATGGACTGTCTGTATAGGAAATGGAAATGTAATGTGTGCACAGGTTCTTGCATGTGTTTGATGTATTTAGTCAAGTCATACAGTTTCTTGACCACTTTTCCTGCAAATGCTCAGTGGTTTACAAAAAATATTAAAGGACAGGGAAAAAACACACACATTCCAATTTAAATCAACACAGCAATCTAAAAAACCAGCAATAAAACACCTACATCCAGTCAATACATTGAAAATTAAAGCCATTAACAGCTAAAAGCCTGGGCAAATTAAAAAAAAAGGTGTGTTTGTTAATGTGACAATGAAAATGGCACAAGGAGCCTTACTGGGAAAACTGTGTGACCTGTGAAGCTGCCTTATGCTCAAACTGACCATTGGCCTATCTCGCCCAGTTCTGTCTGACAGCAGCTGTTCAAAGCCTTAGGCAGGAGGTCCCTCATCCTGTTATGCCAGCTGAGATCCTTTGAATTAAACATTCCTGAGTCAGAACTTGGGATCTTCTGCATGCAAAGCATGTCCTCTATCACTGAGCTACAGGTTTTCCCACAACTGTGGTGGCACCACTGCAACAGCCTCCAAGAACTGCTAGATTTGACCTTTCCTGAGGAAAGTCCTCAGACCTGACCCTTCCCGGCTGGTTTTTGAGAACAGAAAGGCAATAATAGTACCCATACATAACATGGGTGATGATGATACCCATAATCTGCATTTGCAGATCTCTCCAACCAGCATCAACAACAACGAGCAACCAGTCACTGTGCACAACCCACTCAGCTGTCTTAAAGGCCACCTTGTCCCACAGGAGCTTACCAGTACACTTAGACGCATTCTCAACAGTGGCATTCAGACTACAGAATTCCTTTTCAAGAAAAACTCATTTAGCCTCTTCATTGCTTGACTTTTTTTTGGGACAAGTGAAAACACTGCTTTTTCAGGAGGCATTTGGACAAGCAATGAGTGTCATGCTGCTGGTTGTTCTTTGCTGCTGTTGTAACTAACTTCTTTATGTTGTGTTGTATTTATTGCTATTTAATGACATACTGTAGTTTTGTTTTGATGTTAGCTGATTTGTGGGTCCTTATGATTAGAAAGACAGGATAGATTTTTTTTTAAAAACAAACTAGGAGTGGCTTGTGGCCTGTTTATAATCTCTGGGAAGCCACAAGTGGCTCCTGCTTCCCAGTGCAAGAGCATCCAACATTCACACTATGTATCGGGAGTGCTTTCTATATGAAGAAAACATGCTAATGTGTGAATTGACTCCAACAGAGTATTGCCCCTCTTTATTCCTCCTATTTTCTCTGTTGTGTGTGCTCTTTTTGCTTGTTTCATTGTATTCGTTCACTTAAGAGAAGTGAATGAATACAATGAAACGAGCAAAATGAAATGGGAATATGAAGTAGGTAGAAGGTTCTTCCTTGCCCTGGAAGGTAATGAAAGTGACCCAAGTGGACTGAAGGTTGTTCTGGGACAATAAAAGTAATTAATAGGCCTAATTAATAGATGGCTCCATGGCAGACACTTAGGGCATTTTCAACAGACTATAGCCAATTAAGAATCAAGGCCAAACCTTGGTTTGATAATTGTAAATGCCCTGGAAGCTCATTGGCTCCCTTCTCCCCTTCCCTCTTTTCCTTGTATGAATTTTTCCCCTCCTTCCTTTTCTGGAATTTCCCCCAAATTTCCTCCAAATTATTATTTGAAAAGCTCCCCTAAAACCATGGTTTCAGATCATGGTTTGAAGACAGTAGCTAGTTAGCCTTAACCATGGTCTGCCCAATTCAGATTAAAGGGAAGAGCAAATCCATGAGTGAGAGGGAGGAACTCACATGGGGCACTCACAACTACAAAACCATGGTTTTGCTATGAGGTCCAAATGGGACCTGTGTGGCAGGCGTTTCCCTGAAGGTTAAAAAAAAGTGATAACTGCCCGAAGGTAAGACGAGTGTACGCTCACAGTGGATGCTTCTTTCATCCCACTTCAGCTCTCTGGTAAAACTGTCACCTATTTCCAGCCCAATCCATCAACTAAAGGTAAAGGTGACCCCTGACAATTAAGTCCAGTCGTGTCCGACTCCAGGGTGTGGTGCTCATCTCCATTTCAAAGCCAAAGAGCCAGCGTTGTACGAAGACACCTCCGTGGTCATGTGGCCGGCATGACTCTCCTTGCCGCAGTGCATAGCATGCAGCTGGAACACGGAGCGCTGTTTACCTTCCCGCAAGCGGTACCTATTTATCTACTCGCATTGACGTGCTTTGGAACTGCTAGGTTGGCAGGAGCTGGCCAAGCAACGAGCGCTCACCCCGTCGCGGGAATCGAACTGCCGACCTTTCGATCGACAGCTTATGGTTCAGCGGTTTAACCCGCTGCACCACCCGCTGGCCATCAACTACTCCCTGACAATTTCTGGACATGAGTCAGAAAATCCTGTAAATGATGTGGATATAGTAGTCTCTTGCATTTTTTTTAATATCCCTCTGCCTATAACATGTCTACTCATTTTATGCTGTACTTTTGATTTGACTTTTTTGTTTTTTTGTTTTTTGCAAGCGCTGAGCTTTGATGATAAGACAGGAAATGTAAAGTTTTCCTTCTGCTTTCCCTTGAGCTTTCAGGGTGGGTGAGCTTGTATGTTTTTAAGTTCTGTGATTTGTTCTAATTATAACTTATCATTCCCCAATCAACATTTCAAAGGTTTGGTCATTCTTATGTTGCAGGTTATCCTTGAGGTGCTTAGTTGTGAATTCTGTTTGAACAATTTTGCTTGTTGGTTAAAGTTGACGTAATGTTCATGATAGTGTATCAGCTCCTGTATTAACTTTGTTGAGAACTCTGCTCTTTTTTGAATGTGTGAAACAGTCTTTTTCTCAATAAGAGACTATTGATCTATCTAACCCAATATTGTCTACACTGACTGGCAGTGACTCTCTGAGGTCTCTCATAACGACGCTTTCCTAGTTCTGGTACCTAGAATCCTTTTTTACTAGAGATGTTAGGGATTGAACCTGGGCTCTTTTGTATGCAAAACTTGTGGTCTGTCACTGAACTATACAGTCAGTATATGCCCCCTCTTTTTTTCTCTTCTGCCCCTGGCATATTTTCATTGTAGAAACTATGATGGTATGTTCTGTATGGGTCCAGGCAATGATGACTCTACTTTTGGCTCCAACCAATGACTCTACTTTTGTCCCACCTTTGCTGCAAACAAGGAACTCTTTTCTTGAACAATTCAGCCGGGTACGTTGTTTAATCTCGGATAGAAAGTAACATACTCTATCTGCTACAAGCGTTGTGCTTTTTCAAACCTTGTAGCGCAATCCTATCCAACTTATACCACCGACTGAGTTCTGCTCAATCCTATCCAACTTATGCCACCGGTGTAACCAGCGGTGCAGCGAGAACGGGAGGCCCCAGAACGGAAAGGGGATTCAAATCCCCTTTGAATTTCCCTTTTGGAGGGGATTTAAATTTATTTATTTTATTTATTTAAAGAATTTATACCCCGCCTTTCTCCCAACAAGGGCACTCAAGGCGGCTTACAACACAGACATTAAAATACATATATATGTATATATCCATAAATCCCCTTTGCATTCTGGGGCCTCCCATTCTCGCTGCACCGCTGGTTACACGGTGGCATAAATTGGATAGAATTGAGCAGAGCTCAGCTGGTGGCATAAGTTGGATAGGATTGCGCTGAGGGTCTGATAACATGCATCTTCTTTTCTAGTTTTTTTACCTCATCTTATTCCTTTCCTTGTGATGATGCCTCATCATATCTGCAAAGAGCTTACATTTTCATTGCTGTTGCTTCACAAAGATTTTGAATGGCTATTTATAAAATGCACAAAGATCCTTGGATAAAAGGTGCCACATAATTGGCTGGTTGCCAGGTGCTTCCATTACAGAGGTTTTGTTAAAAAGCAACACCGCAAAACCTACTACTAAATACTCATCTAGAGTCTTTTCAAGACTGTTCCTCCAGCAGTATTCCCGAGTAGCTTGCCCCATCATCTAATAGCATGCAAGCCACGAAATAAAAGCGATAAATCCAAATTCAGCACCGGAGGAAGGAAGAAAATGAATTGAGCAATTAAAAAAAATAGCAGTTCTACTGGCACTTCTTTGTTCTTGAATTCAGGAATCCTTTAATTGGTACAGTACAATGCCTGCAGGCAAGTTTTGCTATAAAGCGTTTCCTGTTCAGAAGAACATACAAAATCTATTAAGAGCACAAGATCACCACAGAACGGAACTTGGGAGACTTATTCACAGTACATATTCACAATGTGTGCTTACACCCCTCACGCACAGGGTGTCTGAGGCAGCAAGAAAGCCAGGAGGAAAAATTCTCCATCTTTTGAGATGACCCGATCCGCTGGACTGCCAGAATCCTGCTCCAATACAGCGCTTTCGGCGGCACGTTTTCACTCTCAAGAGGCTCCTTGCCTTTGGCTGAGCCTCTCGGGAATGCTGAGAAGGGCCCTTCAACCCGCCCAGAGCCTCCTACCTGCGTTTTCTGGCCTCCAAAAAACAGAAAACCTGGAAGTAACTGGCAATGATGTCATCACCAGGCACTGGAGGTGGTACTTGGCCAGGAAGAGGTTGAGAATCCCTGGACTAAACCAAACTGCAGTGCTGGCTCCAGGATTTGGGGGGCAAAGCACCCTCAGCACCCCTCCATGCATAGGAAGAGGCCTGCTGGATCAGATCAAAAGCTCCTCTAGTCCCGCCTTCTGCTTCCCAAATCAGCCAACCAGATGCCTGCAGGAAGCCACAAGAAGGTAGTAATGCTCTCCCGCTGTCACTCCCCAGCAGCTAGTATTCAGGGGGCTTGTGCCCCCTTCAATCCCAGACATTGTTATTTCCTTAGTGAGGTAACTTAGGGAATGCACTAGTGCCCAGCTGGTCGGTCCCTTCCCCCCCCCCCCCCCATTGAGATCTTGTTAATTTTGCAGCTGTGCTTAGTGCTGATTTTGGTGTCCAAAATCCATAGAGTGACAGACGGAACGGAGGACAGGGCTGCTGAACCTTGGCAAGCTGTGGGGAATTGCTGTGGGTGCAGTTTGTTGTGCAGGAGCCTGTTGCAAAGAAACAGCACCTGTTGAAATTTCTGCTTCTGTACAATTATTAGAGGTTTGGCAGTTCTGTCCTCCTCGCATCTTGTCACCCAATACGCAGATGTACTGCTCCCAAAAGGCCTGCCCAGCTGTGCAACAGGCCTTTCTAGCTACTTTACTAGCCTGTACTTGTTTGTTTTTTAGAATTTATGTCTCACCTACTCATAAGAGTCTCAAGGCAGCAAACACAAGCAATAAAATATAACTGTTAATGAAAACAGCACTATAGACACTTTAAAAGAATGCAGGTGTCTGTGACGTGGAGTCCTTCCATTCCTATTTATTTATTTTTTATTTATTTTTCACATGTTTATACTGCCCTTCCTCCAAGGAGCTCAGAGTGGTGTACATATTTCCTCCCCTCCTTCTGTCCTCACAACAACCCTGTGAGGTAGGTGGGGCTGAGAGATAGTGACTGGCCCAAGGTCACCCAGGAAGCTTCGTGGCTGAGCGGGGATTTGAACCTGGATCCCTGGATCCCTTCATGGCTGAGCGGGGATTTGAACCTGGATTTGAACCTATTTGACAGAGGGCAGAAGCCAAGGGAAAGTGGCATTGCCATACAGTGAGTCCGTGGTGGAGATGATGGGACTTGAATTCAGCTCTCCCAGAGTCAGGTCCAGCTCTCTGTCCTTTTGGACCACACTGGTAGTAGAGCAGCTAAGAGTAACCAGCATGACGTGCTCAGTTTCCAAATGACACGCAATCACTTTCAGTGATGATTTTGAAATACAGTAAGAGTTGCCCAAAGGAGGAATGTGGCTGTGAAGTCAACCACAATAAAGCTACATTCCCAGACAAGTTATGTACTCGCTGACTTCACAATCACTGCATGCCTTCGGTGGTCTGAATCACAAGATATTACTCTGCTTTTTAAAAAGGAGATTACAGGAACACCATTTGTAATCATCTGATAGATGATGCTGGCCAAATTAGGAATGACGGTCATAGTTTTTTTCAATGTTAACAGAATGCATGAAGCTGAAACTCGGATAGGTATTACGTGCCTCATTACACAATGTAGAAAACTGAGGGTGCAATCCAATCCTACTTACGCCACTGTCGTAACCAGCAGCGCAGCGAAAATGGGAGGCCCCAGAACAGAAAGGGGGTTCAAATCCCCTTTGAATTCCTCTTTTGGAGGGAATTTGAATCCCCTTTCCGTTCTGGGGCCTCCTGTTTTCGCTGCGCCACTGGTTACAACGGTGGCATAAGTAGGATTGGATTGCACCCTCAGGTGTCTGTATTTTTTGTTAACGTGGCCCTGGTGGACTTCAAATCTGAAGATCTGTTCTCATGTGCTAGGGTTTGGCCTCTTCAAGTTCATTTACTTTCCTCCCTATTCTCTGGAAATGAGAAATACGTGAATGTTTGAAGCTGTCTTATACATCAGCTGGAATTGCAGAAGAGGGAAAGTGTTTGTTTCTTAATGAGAATTTATCTATGCCAGCGGAATATTTTCAAACTTATGTTTGTATTTTAACATAGTGTACCATGGTGCTGGTCTACTCTTGGCCAAAACGACTAAGTCATGCTTGATAAACATATCACGTACTCTTAAAAAAAAAATTATATCATTTTTTTTAAGAGTACGTGATATGTAATTAGCTTCAGTGATTCAGACATTTGGCTTTTTGTTAGTTGCTTTATCGGTATCAAGCAACTTGCAGCCAAATATATATTTGGAATCAGTTGAAAGTTAGGTTGGCCGAGCTTAATTGGGTCTGTTCCAACAAGCAAATTTTTGGCAGCTTGCTTGTTGAATAGGTATGAACGTACCAGTAGCAGTTTCTGCTCTTAAGCAAGTAAGGTGTACTCCTAGGATTTTCTTGTATGAATCTGAGAATTTTGGTTAAAGATAGGATTACCGTACAAAACCCTTATTTCTGCAGAGTAAGTGTGAAGCAGTTTGGGATCCAGAATTTTTTTTAATGGGGGAATCCCTGCTTACCTTTATAAACCCTCAAAACTCAAAGGACTAATTAAGTAGCATCATTTTTGGCCACCTCAAGATGGCATTTCCATTAACTAAGAGGGAAATGTCATAATAAGCCAGTAGTACAGCCAGTTCTATACATGCAGAAGGTCCAAGATTCAATCCCAGCATCTCCAGGTAAGGCTGGAAAGCCACTGCCTGTCAGCACAGACCAAGGACAGGCAGAAGGTAGATACAAACCCAAAAAATGTTTTGTTTCTTACTCCCAGTAATTTACAAAGCAAGTACCATTGGAAGTTTTTTTTTTAAAAAAACTGTTATGGATCACCTTACTCTAATAGCTTTTCTCTCAGCCTCATTTTCCTAATCTGTAAAATAGGAGTATTGGTTTCTCTTATCAGCTCTTTGCGTAGCCCTATTGGCCAAGTTCGGGTTTGAATCCCTGATCTATAATAACTCAGATGTAGATTTTCACTTGTATGTGCAGGTCATTGCAGAGTATTACTCGTTGGGAGCAGTTCTTGGCTCCACCCCCCATTTCATATTAAAACTACGTATGACGTTTCGTTCATGAGCCATGAACATCATCACCATGAAGGTTTGGAGGCTTTCTTTGTATCTAATGATGTTCATGGCTCATGAATGAAACGTCATACATTGTTTTAAAGTGTTTTTTATTGCATTTTAAAAGACTTTTGAAGTTTTGCACATAGTTTGCATTTTAAACATACTTTTAAAGCCGTTTTTGGTGATTTTCAATGACATTTTAACCATATTGTGTTTTTTATGAGCACAATCCTGTTGAAGATGCCTCGTTCTATGTATATTATTGCTGGTCATAACGATTGAAGTTCTCTTTGAAAATATCACTCGAGATCAAATTCTAACTGTAACACTTGAAAATGTTTTAAATAAATCTGAAAGAAATAAATCTTGCAGTTGTGTGCATCAAAATACACACTCATACATAATTACATAGAACCATCAAAGGTAGCAAACTACAGAGGAGTTGCATTTCCATGTAGCAATGTTGTCATGTTTTCAAGTGGCCCTCATTAGTTGTTGTTGATCCAGAAGCTGTAATTTGCTAGTGGGCCTTTTTCTTGGTATTTTCAAATATAAAGATTCAACTGTCCGAATGTTACCCTCTGCACAGATTTTGCTTAACAATCCTATGCTTTTCTTTCTCTTTCCCTGGGTTTGCCAGTAATGAAAAAGAAATTACCTGCTGGTGAATCATTTTAGTTTTCCACCCATTTTGCCAGTCCTTTTTGTAAAGAACAGTTGTATGTTGAGGGAAGTCTCCTATCTACCCACAGCTGTAGCTGGCATGAAAATATGACTAAGTTTATTCACCAAATCTAGGGCTCTCTCTCTCTCTCTCTCTCTCTCTCTCTCTCTCTCTCTCTCTCTCTCTCTCTCTCTCTCTCTCTCTCTCTCTCTCTCTCTCTCTCTCTCTTAAATTGGATGCTATATGTTTCTGAAGAAATGTTTAAACCAGACAGGACTAGAACGAAATACAACAGTAAGAAAACTGACATTTGGCTAAGCTGTAGACTAGATCGATCTAGCAAGCCTTTTCCATCTGTAATTAGAAGAGGAGAAAACCCCAACTAACAGTATGTCTAGAAGCATCCCAGAGTTTGAGTCAGCTGCAGGAACTATGCTGAAGTCAAAATTACAGCATGTTCTTTAACAGCACTTACATATAGGCAACATCTGGTTGGATTCAATCCTGCTCTATCCTTTGCCCGGCCACCTTGAACCTAGAAGATGAAGACAGTGAAGAATCCAAGATTCCAATTTGTGTTGAGGTGGCATCATTGGTCAGTCACGTTGGACATTGACTGAGGACCCACATCTATCACTGGAGTCCACCAGCCAAGTCAACCCCTGAACCCGCAGTACAGGTGACAGCAGCCATCAGGAGGTAGATGAGGTCTTTGCCCCAAGGTTCCCACTAACCTGGTACTTGCATGAGGCATGCATTGTGCCTACACCTGATATATGCAGTGTTTCTCAAACTGTGGGTCAGGACCCACTTGGTGGGTTGTCACCTGATTTCTGGTGGGTCCCACAGAGCCTCCAATAATGGAAAGATCAGATAAGTAATTGCCTCAAGCCCTGAGGCTATTCATAACTCAGATAGCTGCTAATTGTCCTTCAAAGAGCTGAGCTCCTGCAGTTTGCAGAATAGCTGCTAATTGCCCGGCAAACAGTTGAGCTCAGCGCCTATGTTCCCGCCCCCTCCCAGCCCAGGCCGGCCAATGACCCCGTCCCTTGCCGCCCCTCCCCACCCATGCCCCCTGTACCTACCGGTGCAGCACTCACCTGCAGCGGCCGGTGCGGGTCCAGGTAGGTTGCAGAGTGAGCGATGCTGGCCTTCGCACCGGTGCTGCTTACTCTCCAGGTGCCAAAAATGTACTTTATGGCACGTTTACAACACCCTAGGCCTGCAGAGCACTAGCTCTGCCGGCCCATAGTTGTGCAGGATTGCGCTGTAGAACTGTCAGGACAGAACTTGAGGGAGATCCTGTACCTTTAAGTGTTGTACAGAAGGCAGAGTTTCATCAGATATGTGGTTTCCCATTCCTTGCAACTAGAAGAGAGTCTATACTTTATGGAACATTCCTGCACTTAAAGGTTCAGAAGCTTTGGGAACCCATCTTATGCTTGCCTTAGATGGGAACCAGCAGTTATCTCCTCAGCTTGGTTGACTTAGTGCCAGTGTCAGGGTGTTCTGAATGGTGCACACACCGGTAGTCTTTCCTTTGACTAACCCTCCCAACCCTCCTCCTAAGGGAGGTGAGGAAGGAGTGTTGGATTTTTGAATAGCTTCCCTTGTATGTATTAATAACAACAACAACAACAACAACAACAACAACAACAACATCACCACCACCACCACCACCACCATCATCATCATCATACTGCCTTTCTTTGGTCATCAGATTTCTCCTCCGACTTTAATTCAAGGCGGTTCACATAGGCAGGCTTTCTAAACCCGAAAGAGTTTTTACAATACATGTTCTAATCTTTGCGTAGAACAACTTCATTCCAGATGGTATCATTTATCATTCACAGAGATTGTGGAGGAGAAATCTGATGACCAAACAAAGGCAGTATATAAATACTGGTGGTATTATTATTATTATTATTATTATTATTATTATTATTATTATTATTATTATTACTATTTATACATATAAGGGAAGCTATTCAAAAACCCAACACTCCTTCCTCACCTGCCTTAGGAAGAGGGTTGGGAGGGTTAGTCAAAGGAAAGGCCTCTCTCTGGCATTTGTCTCCCATGCTCGATTGACAGCACTCTGTCTCCCACTTCAGAGTGCAGCTGACAGATTTCTCTCTCTCACCGAGGCTCTGTAGCTCATAAGCAGCATGTGTCGCCAGCTCTCAGATACTTTAGGGTGTCTCGAACTGATCTTCAGACATATAAGGCAGCAGCTCTTCCACTGAGCCAGACCTCCTGCAAACCAGACCTCCTGCAAAATAAATAACAATAACTGTATGTAGTAAGCTAGCATATGCAGAGGAGCGGTGTAGTCTTTTTCCCTGGCTGATGTGCTTGTGTTTTTCAAACGTGCGGGAGAATTCAAAAATGTGCCTCTTACCTTCAGTCTGAGGTGGTAGCATCCAGAATCGTATGTCCTCGTGTAGCATAATGTGCAGGAGTGTCAAGGATTTGTTCTGCTTCTTGGTCCTCTGGAGCCACTAATACTTGCACTCCAGAGCGGGAAAAAAATCTTGTGACCTCAAGAATTAAATATAGGAACACTGTACACACTTTCCTGGGATTAAGACCCATTGGATGCAACTTGGCTTATGTCTGAGTAAACGTGCATAGGATTGCAGTTAATGTAGTACCAGAGCATGCATGCATGCATACATACATACATACATACATACATACATACATACATACATACATACATACATACATACTCTAGCACAGGATTAATATTTGGCTGTTACAAGTCAGGCTCAAGTTTGTGTTTTGAAGAAGAGTCTACCTACAGTCAGGACTCCATTTTCTCCTCTGACCCAGTAAGAAACAATGATTTTACATCTGGCCTCAGTTGTGTTGCAGTGTTGTGATCTAAGAGGCATCTATCATAGTTCATGGTTCCTTTCCCTGTCACACAACACTAGAACTAGGGGACATCCACTAAAATTGAGTGGAGAAAGTATTAAAACAGACAAAAGAAAATATTTCTTTACCCGGCGTGTAATTCATCTGTGGAACTCCTTGCCACAGGATGTGGTGATGGCACCTGGCCTGGATGCCTTTAAAAGGGGATTGGACAGATTTATGGAGGAAAATTCCATCACAGCTTACAAGCCATGATATGGAAAAGCAACCTCCTGGTTGTAGGAGTAGGTTTTCTCTGTGCCAGGTGCAAGGGAGTGGCGACTGGACACAGGTATCTTGTTATCCTGTGTGCTCCCTGAGGCATCTGGTGGGGCCACTGTGTGATACAGGAAGCTGGACTAGATGGGCCTTTGGCCTGATCCAGCAGGGCTCTTCTTATGTTCTTATGTTTTTATGGGACTGTAACATTTTGGAATGTGGAACAAGCTTTGAAATAAGGCACTTCGTAAAATATAGGATGCGCACGATAACCTTAAATTGATATGGGGACTGTCAAATGTAGCATGCAAGAACCCTGAAATAATTTGCAATAGAATTGGAAAAGGAATCAAATAGAAGGAGTTCGAATTTGCTTTCTCAATTTCCTCTGCCTGGGGAGACTGGTTAATCATTTCCCAAGCACGGTATGAGTTAAGTTGGTCTTGGTGTATGTGTATTTTTTTTAATATAAAATTACTTCATCATCTATGAATGAATCAAGTCAAATACAGGACCAAGAAGAGGGAGACGCATGAATGACTCCTCTGACATTTGCAGCGTCTCGGTTGGTGCTGGTTTATTTGGATGGTTTCGAAACCTCAGTGGAAAGAGTGAGGATGACTTAAGGCTAGCTGTAACACGCAGCAGTCGTGTGTAACTTTCCTCAAAGTGTTGGTTTTTTAAAAAAAAAAAAAACCAAAAGCATCCTCAGGCGATTACAAGACAGACTGGGGGAGGGGCTATTTAACTGTTTCTCCTCCAGTCATTTTTTTGGTTCAAAATTGAGCCCAAGATGCTTTTCCGTGCTTGTGGGGAAATACAGAGTTACCTGCATATATGTAGAAAAGCAACTTGGATGGGGTCATTTTGAGCAGAAAGTGGTAGCAGAAAGGGTTATGCAGTCCTTTTCCCTGGCAATTTCTGGGAAATGTCAGGAGAAACATTACCTGTGTACCCCCCAATGGAGCAGTCACTCTGCACCTCCTCAGTCCCGCCCCCCGGCCCAACAGCCAGTCGGCTGCTGAGCAAGCTCCAGCCAATGCCTGGTGAGCTGGGGTGGAGCCAGGCAATTAGTGCCGACCCTCCGAAGGTGGGGGCCAGCACATATAGCTGGGTTTCAGACACAATGCAAAATGCATAACCATGACCTGTTTTAATGCCTGAACCCAAGCCTGTCTGCAAACTTTAGTTTGTTTGGGGCTGACACATCGGGATCTAAAAAGCTATACTTTGAAGCTGCTTTGGACACCTCAGTTTAGCACAACTGCTAACTGGTTTGATGTTACGTTGGATTCACAGACCATTGTCAAACCACAGGTAGGCTGTTTGTCCACCTCAAGAAGTTGCTGGACCTTGGAGATGAGAGTGAACTTATGAAGCTGAGTCCTGAGCAGATGGGAAACAAAAGCAGGCAAGCAACTCTGAAACCATGGTTTGCCTGTTGTATGTCTGGAAGCTCAAACCATAGTGTGGGCTCTTCATTACATTTAGCACACACCATATTTTCATGGTATGTCTGAACCCAGAGATACATGAGCACCCAGACAGCTCAGCGCAAAGACTGCACATACAGTAGGGCCCCGGTATCCACGGGGGATAGGTTCCTGGCCCCCCGCGGATACCGGGAACCCGCGGATAGGGGGGAACGCTATCCCCACAGGCCTCCTATGCACCCATTACCTTTTTTCCTTCTTAGAGCTGGTGCCAGTTCAGTGTGTTTCTTGATTAACCAAAATGCTATAAGCAGCATGCTTATAGCGACAAAGCAGGCAAGCGGCCTGCATGCTAGAGAGGCTCCGTTAAACAGGGAACTTCCTGCATGCTATGAGCATGCTGCTTATAGCGTTTTGGTTAAGCAAGAAATGCGGGGGCTTGGTGCCAGCTCTATAAAAATAAAGTAATGGGTGCAGGGGGAGGGGTGCAGGGTGCGGGGTGCGGTGGACCCAGCCAATCATGGATAAGCGGATCTGCAGACATGGTGCCCCCCTGTATTTGCTTGCATCCTTAATGTTTTGTGAACAATTTGTGGATTATTCACAGAGTGTCCAAAGAGGCACCGAAGCCAGGCTGCCTCTGTTGCCACCTCCTCTCCATTCCAAAGCTTGCCTTGGGACAAAGGGAAGGAA
Source organism: Plestiodon gilberti rubricaudatus (assembly GCA_026170595.1). Taxonomy (NCBI): domain Eukaryota; kingdom Metazoa; phylum Chordata; class Lepidosauria; order Squamata; family Scincidae; genus Plestiodon; species Plestiodon gilberti. The sequence continues at coordinate 197,456,153 of JANXHW010000004.1, read as the reverse complement.
GCAGCGGTAGTGAAGACAGCAACTGTGAGTGCTCCAAGCTGCTGTCCCTACCCTCCAAATGCCTTGAAACACTTATTGAGGATCCAGGGAAGGTACTGGTAGTGGCTCCAGGTCCTGGCGGAATGTCTTTTCCCTGCCAGGGCTGCAGTTGAACTCAAGGTCCCAGCAACCCCTGCAGGAAAATGATGCTCCGCATGCCTTTCTGGGTGAGGTGGAAGGCTATTGAAGGCTTTCCCCTGGCTGCAAAAGACAAGAGGAGTAGCATTTCCCTGCAGGGGTTGTCCAGACCTGATCGCTTCTGCATGTTGGCGTGCAATCAGGGCTTGGTTCTCCCTGATCCTGCATGCATGAAATCAATGGGGTGTTCAATATTTCAAATTTCCTGCATCAATTTTTCATGACATCTCTAACGCCATGTGTCACTTCCAGAATAGGCCTAGTGAACGTGAGCTGCTTTTGGGCCACAAGAGAATCAGGCAGTCATTCTTCAAAGTCAGCTTCTTTGTGTTAACGAAACAGGCTGTATGAGAACTGTGTAACATTGGCTTTTGCTAAATAAATAAATAAAAATCATTATCCTCTATCACAGCTTATACCTTATTTGTTAGACACAGCATTACAAGCCAATTTAGAAGAAATGCATGGATTTCTAAACACATCCAAATAAAGATCAAAAGGGAATTGGACAGATTTATGGAGGAAAAGTCCATCACAGCTTACAAGTCATGATGGAGATAAGCAACCTCCTGGTTGTAGGAGTAGGTTTTCTTTGTGCCAGGTGCAAGGGAGTGGCGACAGGATACAGGTATCTTGTTGTCTTGTGTGCTCCCTGAGGCATCTGGTGGGGTCACTGTGTGATACAGGAAGTTGGACTAGATGGGCCTTTGGCTTGATCCAGCAGGACTCTTCTTATGTTCTTATGGGCTGTTCTCCACCCTGCAATGACTAGCAAAGTTTGACACTGCCCAGAGATGTTTGAAGGGGTCATAAAGGCACACCCTGGCTGGGCCCTGCATAATCCTTAACCAGTCTTCCAGTTGCAATCCAACACCTTTTGGTTACTGAAGTAAAGAATAAATCCCAATGGCAGCTCCAGCCTCTCACCAATTAGCATAGCATACAACCCACCAGGGAGTTTTGCTTCGTAGCCTCTCTATGTTTCCCTTAAATAATGGCACCATAATGTATCTGGTAGTAGCAGGCTTCTTGCATGGAGCCAGCTTCTGCTCCTCTCTGCATGGAGTACAGCAAACTTCAAATGTTTTAAGGTTTCTTAAAAGGGTTCAGGTGGCATCCTGACTAGTGCTTCCTCTCTGAAAGAAAAACTATCGTCTGTCTGTAGCTGATGTTCTTCACCGTCTTTAAGAATGTTTGGGTTGTTAAAGACTTTTTGTTTCTTCAGACCAAGTTGAACCGAATTAAGCTGTTTGCCCAGCTTGTTGCTGCTGGTGTTGATTAAGTTTTTGTGACTGTGGCATTTTTATCCAATTAGCTATTATTACATGCTGTGTTCTTGTTCTTTTTATGGTTTTAATGTAACTCACTTTGAAGGCCTTATAGATGGAAAAGCGGCCTACAAACCCTAATGTAAAATAATATGCATCTTTTACTCCAGCAGAACTTGCATTGAAACCTCCCTTTTCATTTTCAGCCTAGCAATCATCCACTGACCCCCTCGGTTAGGAGGGCCTTCTAACAAATGAGGACATTCTCAGTTATGCTTGTGTCCCGTGTTGCACTTATCATGTTTGATACCCAGGTTCTTTTCCCATGGTAACTTCAAGAGGAGTAGATATGGAGAAAGAAAAAGGGACCTGGTGTATAAAAATCCTCACTTTAAGGGCAGCCCTTAGCACTTGTGCCGTTGGGAGCTCACTATGAAAGGAAGTAGTGTTTAGAAGGAATGTTCCACTCGTGGAAAAGTAGAACTCTCCTTCCATTTGCTCAGTGAGTTCCAGTGATATAGACTTGAGTCTATTGACTCGGGCTTGAGTCGGACTCAAGTCGCCTCAATGACTTGACTTGGACTTGACTCGGCGATTGTAAAAGACTTGAAAGACTCGAATTGAGACTTGGAGCCTTTTACGACAAGTCGCATTTTATTCAGGTTTAAACCCGTTTTCCCCATTAAATAGATAGGGACTCGCAATCTAAGATTTGGGGTCAAAGATTTGGGACTTGATTTGAGACTTGGACCCAGAGACATGGGACTTGACTCGAGACTTGGAGTCAGAGACTTGATCCACATCCCTGGTGAGTTCCCAATGGTGGAACTGCTAGTCTGGATACATTTAAGACAAAAGATGGGTTTTTTTTTTCAGAGAAGCGTTGTTACTTATTATATTTATATGCTACCCTTCTACAAAGGAGCTCAGGACAGCATGCATGTTTCCTTCCTTCCACAATTTGATCCTTAAATAACGCGGTGAGGTAGGTTAGGCTGAGAGCAAGTGATTAGCTCAAGATCAGCCAGTGACCTTCAAAGTTGAGTGGTCATTTGAACCCAGGTCTCCTCCCATGAAAATGAGCGAACTCAGGAAGATAGTGGAGGACAGGAAGGCCTGGCGGGATATGGTTCATGGGATCACGAAGGGTCGGACACGACTTAACGACTGAACAACAACAACTCCTCCCAGCCCTAATCCAACACTCTAATACACCATACTGCCTCTCAAATTGAAAGTGGTTTGAAATACCACTTCTCCTGACACACACACACACACACACACACACACACACACACACACACACACACACACACACACTTATTTTGTCTCACAGTAACCTCTCATCAAACAAATTTTGTACACAGCAAGTCCTCACTTAAAGTTGTTGATAGGTTCTTGGAACCTGTGACTTTAAGCGAAACGACTTATAATGAAACCAGTTTTACCACAGGCTAATGGATAAAGGTAAGTGTTTCTATGGCATTTTCCCATCACCTTTAAAATGAAACAACCTTAAACAAAACGTCTTTCAGTCAGGACTTGCTGTATTTTTAAAGCAATGCAAAAACATGCTAATCTGGGATAGGAGAGGCTAAAGTACGATGAGGGTACATACAAACAGTGAACCCTATTTAGCCCTTCTAACTCTCTGAAAAAAAATTATCATCTGTCTCCACGCCAGATTCTTTGCCATCTTTTTAATCCCATTACTGCCACTCTTTGGAGCTGGGCCCTTCTAAGCAAAAATGTGCTCTGTGTTCTACAAGTCATTAAAAAAGCGCCTCTCCTTGTTTGTATGCAGAGAGAGTCCCCCCCAGCCCAGCAGTGCAAATAACTCAAACCTTTAATCACAGCTAGGCCATAATATTTACTAGCATTTCAACAATATTGTGGTGAACAGATCAAGACATTCATTTCCTCTTTTGTACGCAGCAAGCGATACATGCAGTGCACGTCTAGTTTATGACAGGAAACGTGAGTCGCTACACACAGATGCTCTGCACACAAAACCTGCTAGGTTTAATTGGGATTATCTGAGGCTAAGGAGCAACAGGCATTAGAGGGAAGGAGGCCTCTTTTGATCCTGGTGTTCAGCTTAACTTGCTTTATTTTGATCGCACAGAGAGAGAGTCTAAGATCCGCTCCCTCCCCCCGTTTGCTAAAATACACATGCACTGATTATCTGAACAGCCCAGTGCTTAATTTCTAAGAGCCCGTTTATATGAGTACCACAATCTTATGGTAATGCTTTTCTTGGAATAAACCACTTCAGGTTGTGAGAGGGAAGGAGTGCGTGTTTGAATTTCCCTAAATAAGATTTCCTATACACATAAAACTATTCTGTTATGGAGAATAGTTCAGCCTATCAATCTCTCTGACGTGCTATTATTCCTACATTCAGGAAGTGTTTGTTTTTTTGGCAAAGGCAAATTTGAGCATACAGGCACACACCCACAACCTGACATGGTAGAGCCAAGGAGAGACTTTGCTGATTGGATATGTGATTAAAAAACTCCCATGTTTGTTGATTTTATGCATTGTTTACTAGAAACATAATAATTAAAATATTTATTCATTCACATTTATATACCATCCTTCCTCCAAGGAGCTGCAAATGGCTCCTCCCCTTCCTGTGAGGTAAGTTAGGCCAAGAGATGATGACTGGCCCAAGGTCACCCAGTAAGATTCATAGATGAGTGGGGATTTGAACCCAGGGCTTCTTGGTCCAAGCCTAACACTGATCACTGCACCACACTAACTATGAAAAATACACTTACAAGAAAAGGGAGCTTAGAGGTGCAGAGAAAATGGAACACCCATCAGTCCTGTTGGCTCATTATGAATTAGAAGTCCTTTAGAATTGGTGACGTTTAGTAAGGAACGAATGGGAATGGGAACGAATGGGAAGTGATAAATGGTAGGATTGATTAGGTGTGAGAAGTGTCAGAGATTGATGCTTGCGCAGTGAGAGAGGAGACTGAGAAGGGAACGGTATCTGTGAGTAACTGTGGGACAAAAGGCTGCCTGGATAACAATCCGGTAAAAGAAAATACAGTACAGTATATTGGGTCAGCAGTTGTGTTTTTATTGATACTTCTGTTTGTTTTAAATAACCCACTGGTTTAGTTAGCCTGTTACTGTTACAAATGGAGTTTGAACGTTGCCTTACCATCGTGGCTTGGAAAGCAGTACCCATTCGGTAATAATAATGAAGTCGCCCTGCATCCTTGAGGGTACAGGAAAGAAGGAAGAAAAACAAACACTCAAGTGGCGGCAGTGGGCTGGAGGTTCCTGCACTATATGGGATCTACCACAGGGTAGTAAACCTCTCACACTTCCTTCAAATCCCTCCTCAGAACCCACCTTTTGCATGTGTGTGAAGCCGTTGGCTTAACCCTGTGTTTCTCGTGCCCTTCTGCATCTAAGCATACATATGTTCAACTGAACTGAACATATACCGTATTGGTCTGAGTATAAGACTCACTTTTTTCTCCTAATTTAAGTTTTTTAACTAGGGGTGCGTCTTATAATCAGGCTGTTGCAATTTAATGCCAGTGATTTAATTAAATTTTTTAATAGCACCAAACTTTAAGGGTGCGTCTTATAATCAGGTGCGTCTTATACTCGGGACAATACGGTATTTCTTCTCCTGTTTACCCTTGCCTTCTTCGCCTCTCTCTGTAAGCCTCTCCTGGAGTTAAGCTTTATATTGGGGCAGAGTTCTTAATTGTATTCTCCAAAACTCAAGCATATCAACGGCACTGTATAAATAACATGCCTCAATGAGAGAGTCCATGCTTTGCATGCAGAGTGTCCCAGATTCAAACCATGGCATCTTCAGGAAATTCTAGGAAACCCTCTTGGAAACCCTGAAGAGCTTATTGTCAGCTGGCGTGGACAATATTGAGCTAGATGGACCAGCAGTTTGACATGGTATAAGGCAGCTTCATATGTTAATCAAATCGTAGTAGTAAGCCAACAAACAAAGAAATGAACGTTCTTGCCTAGAGAAAACGTAGCACGCTGTAGTGCCTTGTTCGATCAAACTTTGTTATGATGACAAAACAAATTCTATGGAAACCATTGTGAAGGCTGACCGAAGAGAGCTGGGGAAAGCCTTGTGTGGATGTTTTTGGCATCATTTTGCTTTGGATTGAAATCCTCGAATTCTGTGGAGGGAACCCAGGAGAAAGCATTCCTCTTTTTCCATACCCAGAGGAAAGCCCTGCCAAGCTGGCATAAACACCACCCTCTTTCCAGGGGCTTCTTTCCAAACACAGTGTGTGCTGCCTCCTAAAGATAGTCTTTACAGTGGCCAGACCTGGTGGAAAACATGAAGTCTGCGTGGATTAGTGCAGGAATTCATTTGGACTGACGACTTGGGTTTCCCTCTATAAACAGCAGTAGTGTTTTCATCTTCTGGACTGGGCTGCACATTTCAGATCCCTCCTCCTTCTCCTCCTCCCTGATAGGCTTGCCTGAAGTTCAAGCTGTGCTGGAAGACACATTGCAGAGCCCTATTTCTGTGCCTGGAAAACAGCATGAAATCAATGTGGCAATTTTTTTTTAAAATATTTTTAACCAATCCTGGTTAAACTAAACTTCTCAGAGAAGTTTTTTTTTGTTTTGTTTTTTGTTTCAGTGTAGATCAATACAGGACTAGGCTTTTTAAAAAAAATTATTTCCAGGTGAAAGGAAAAATAAAGTTTCCACTTTCGTCATTAGCCTATGGCATACCTTTAAAAAATGTTTCCTTTTCACCAATTTTCTTAAAAACATTGCACACTTTCAAAGCTCATTCGTAACATTGCACAGTTCAAAAACTACTTCTGCGTATTTTAGCATGTGCTCATAGGAAAAGGTCATTAAGATACAGAATAGGCAAAAGAGTAGCTTTCATTTAACCATGTTCAATTATGGGACACTGTGTAGCCTTTTAAGTTACACAGTGCACTTTATTAGAGAAAAGTGAAACTTAACTTAAAGAATCAATGTGAAACTAAATGAGGGGAAAAAACACCAAGGGTTCTGTAGAATTTATAATAGGCTTCGTAAGTGCTGAAAGTGCTTCACATACATTATTTCAGTAACCTTCTCAACAACCCTGTACTGTTATCCCCATGTTACAGATTATATATTACAGATGTAAACGGGGGAGCTGAAGCTAAAAAGTAATGGTTTGCCTAAGACCACCCAGTAAATTCATATAAGAGCTGAGATTTGAACCAAGAATCTCTGTCTTGATATTCCATACTCTTAACCCTCTATGCTAAAACTAAATTCAGTCTTGTCCAAACAAAATTACTGAATACTACAATATTCTTCTCTCTCACCCTCTCCTGCCATGCTGCCCAGGAAATGGCTGGAAACATTTGCAGTTTTCTCACACTGACCCAGACCACTGTCACCTAGGACAGTCTTGTCTACACCAGCATTTCTCAAAGTGTGCTCCTCAGAGCCCTGAGGCTTCCGGAGACCCCTTCAGGGACTCCACACTCACACTATAAGTGACTGCCATTTGCTTCCTCCCTGGTTTTCTCGTCCGTCCCTTTCGCCTCCCCTGTCGTGGATCTCCTTCCTCATTCCCCTTGTGTTCCGGCTCTTCGCTGGTGTTCGGCATTGGGCTCAGCACTGCGCCACACCGTGAATGTGCCAGTGCTCTGGGGCTCCCTGAGACTCTGCGCATGCTTCCCGCGGGGCTCCCCGAGATTCCTTTTAGTAGACTTACCAGATCTCCAACTGGGACAGAGTGCTAGACCTTTAGGAGAAGGAATGTGGGCAAGTGTAGCTTGTTAAACCTTAGAGCACAATCCTAGGCATGTCTACTCAGAAGCAAGCCCCATTGTGTTCAGTGGATTGTGCTCTAAGGTTTAACAAGCTATACCTGCCCACATTCCTTCTCCTAAAGGTCTAGCACTCTGTCCCGGTTGGAGATCTGGTAAGCCTACCCTTTAGGGGAGTGTAAAGGGCTCCAGAGACTGAAGAGTTTGAGAATCTCTGGCCTACACTAAGTGGCAGTGGATCTCCAGAGTTTGAGAGGGATCTTTTCCAAGTCCTTTCTGGAGATGGAATCTGGGACCATCTGCCTGCAAAACATGTGCTTCACTCTCCCCAAACCCCAGTATAGATTGAATTGATCCTACCAAATAATTCAATGACATTTGTACTGTATAGTATGTTTTCTAATAGCAGTAAGCATGTAGCCTTTCTTTTTTCCTACGTGTGAATCTTGGGTTTTGACTTGCATTGTACCCATTGTGAAACAGCTTTTGACAGATGTTCCCAGCTGCTGCTTCATGATGTATACAAAACAGCAGCACCAGAGTCAGCATTGTGGACACTTTTGTTTCATGCAGAGTATTTGGTCTCCCCAGGAACTGGAGCAGCCGTCACAATCCTGAACCATAGGAAGCAAACAAAGTCCTGATGGTTTTCAAATTCTCAACAGCTGGTTGCAGATGGCACTTAAAAAACTTAAAGAAGGAAGGAAAAATATAATCTTTACCCCTGTTGCTTTTGGGGGTTGTTTCCAGGGCTCATGCAGCAACATGTCAAATCAAAGTGGGTGGCTTGAAAAACAGATAACCAGAAAATGCTATAGTCCACAATGTTGGTCTTAGAAAATAATACCCCACTCCAACAGTTTGAGCTGTAACATATTGTGCAAGAGCAATGCGAGTCGATGGTAGAGTTGGGGGACAGAAATAGAGGGAAACCAAATAGAAGGAAGCCTGAACACACTTGTCAGTTATGAGACTATCAGTGTGGAAATCCTGTCTATATAACCTGTTGCAGGGGTGTATTATCAATAATAATAATAATAATAATATACAATATTTATATACCGCTTTTTTTGGTCATTGGATTTCTCCTCCGACTTTAATCCAAAGCGGTGTACATGGGCAGGCTGTCCTAAACCCCCTTGGTTTTTTTTACAATATATATAAATGTCTAATCTTTCATGAACGGCTACTTTCCAGGTGATATCCTTTTTACAGTCTGACAATTCTGCTGGCTGGCACCTCACACACTCAACCGATGCAGCTGGAAGCTCTTATCTCTCCTCCTGGAGGCTTTCACAGCTTTTTTTGCCGGCGGTGTGTCTCGAACTTAGCAAGTTCACCGGTCTTCGGGCTTTGAAGGCAGCAGCTCTCCCAACTGAGCCAGACTCTTCTGCCCCTGACTAGGCTGAAGGCCATAAGGCTGACTAAGCTTCAGCCTAGGGCCCCCGCAGGGACAGGGCCCCCGCGTAGCCCATCAATGTCCCGGTTTATGGATCACAGTCAGCGACGCTGCACTAACTTCTGCCTGTTAAGTCTCTATAGACTGAGAGGAACTCACTGTGATTTAGCCGATCCAGTTAATCCCCTTTCCAATCTCTATGGTGAAAGACAGAAGTGCTGGAGGGACCCTGAAATACCTGCCATGGGTTAATACACTCCTGACCAGTTGAAAATTGGGTCAGGAACCATAACATTTTAGTGCCCAACTAGTACAGGGAGGAAAAATAAGTGACATAGGCCTCTAATAAGATAAGAAGGAACCTGCTGGATCAGCCCAAAGGTCTATGTAGACCAGTATCCTGTTTCCCTCAGTAGCCAACCTCTGGGAAGCCTACAAGCAGCAATTGTTCTCTACAACTAATATTCAGAGGCATAGTTCCCCTGAACTTGGAAGTAGTAGGTAGCCATCACGACTAGCAGTAGCATTGATAGATGGGCACTCCTTGAATTTGTCTACTCTCCCTTTAAAAGCTGCCTATGCTAGAGCCATCACCACAACTTCTGGCAGTTAATTCCATATATTATTATGCCTTGTGTGAGCAACTACTTCTTTTTGTCGGTCCTGAATCCTCTTGCTGCAGAATTTCACTGGATGACTCCACGTTCTAGTGTTATGGCAGAGGGAGAAAAACATTCTACTTTTTCCTCACACCATAGCTAATATGTCAGGCTGGTCCTGAGGGAGAGTTTCAAAGCCTTTAGAACTTCAGTCACCAACTCTCTCTTTTCAAGAGCCATATATATCTGGTCCCAAGGTCACAGCAGAGTCAAGGTTGCTGAAGGAGGTAAAGGACGAACTGTGCAAGATCGCTTTCTCTGCAGCAGTCCTCAGCAACCCTTCTATGGCCACTGTGCAGTTCTCGGCCAGTTCTATGGTATCTAGCATCATGGCCTACAAAAATACATTTTTGAGAACCTGGGATGTAGCTCTCGGGCAGCCCAATCCTGATGTAACCGTGTAACTGTGTAACCTTTAGGCCAGCCACAGTATCCTAAGCGCATTGCGGCCTGCCCCGGCGTGGCCTGGGCACACCTCAGGAGAAGGGGACGTTCGTCCCCTTCTCCCGGTATCAGCAGCGTGGGCCACAATGGGCCTCCTCAGATGCATGACAACTCTGAAGCTGGCGTGCTTCTGGGGAGGCTGTGTAAGGCTGGCCCAGGCTGCGACGGAGCTCAGGATATCGGCGCAGTCTCAGTACCGATATTCCCACCCCCTTCCAGCCCAGGCCGGCCAATGGCTCACTCCCTCAGCACCCTTGCCCGCCCACCCCACACATCCCTGCACCGACTGGTGCAGCACTCACCTGCGGTGGCCGGTGCATGTCCAGGCTTGTCTCAGAGAGAGCGGTGTCGGCCTCCACTTCAGCACCGCTTACTGTCTGGGTGCCAAAAACATGTTTTATGGCACGTTTACGACACCCTAGGCTGGCAGAGCACTCCTAAGCCAGGATTGCACTGTTAGGAGGACAATGGCCTTGGAGACCTTCAGGTCGTACCCATCTTTGGAGACAGTCTATAAGAAGGCCACATGGAAGGTCAGTTCATACTTTCACCAAGCATTATCGCAATTATACATTCGTCTCCGTAGATGTGGCCTTTGGCCGCCAGGTTCTTCAAAAGGTGGTGCAGAATGCAGCAGTGTGTTTAAAGGTAAAGGTGACCCCTGACAATTAAGTCCAGTCGTGTCCGACTCTAGGGTGTCGTGCTCATCCCCATTTCAAAGCCGAAGAGCCAGCGCTGTCCGAAGACGCCTCCAGGACTGAGCCACAAGAGAAACACAGGAGAAGGGGAAAATTTCAAGTTACCTGTGAATTCCCCGTCTCTGTGGTTTCAGTGTTGTCCACCCACTCTTAGTCTACCCACTCTGGCTGAGTCGGAATACGTAGCATGGGAATTGGAGAACCCGCTGCTTCAGTCATGTGCTTACACAGTTTGTGTCTTGGGATTTTCCTATAATTATTATTATTTTTTTGTAATTAGTTAGTGTTAAATAGTTGTGTTGTAAGTTCCGTTTGCTGCATGAGAGGTGCTTCTCCAGGTTCTCAGTCCTGTCTGGGGGTTGTGGAGGAACTCCTCTTCCTGAAGCAAAATCTGCAGTTGACTAGCAAGAGGAGGGGCTTCCCAGAAGCTACTACTGACACACATTCGAACCACTGAGAAGGGGAATTCACGGGTAAGCTCAAAATTCCCTGTTTTAACACACTAGCTAGAGACAAACAACAATTATTCAGAGAGCTGAAAGTAACTTGTGAGAGACATTGCTTTCTGTGGCATATTCACATTTCCTGACATGCTGTTGCCTCTGGCTTTTTTTTTTTCTTTGAACCTCTGTGTTTTGCTGTTTTTCTTAAAGTAATTTAGCTAATTTTTAAACTCATTTAAAAAACCCATTTAGCCCAGAGACAAAAGTGGGATGAGTGCATACACCACAAACAGTGATTTTTTTCTTTCAGACACTGAACTTTCTGAGAAAAAGTGCCAACCTAGGTTCCACTCTTTCAAAAAGCATGATCTGACTCCAGCCGGAGTTGGCCCTGTTCTTTACAAAGGTTCCAACTTTGAGGGCCTGCTTCAACCTAGCAACCTGATAATTCCATTTTTGAACCAGTGGTAGCCTTCCTGTGCCCCATGTGATAAGGATTTGCAGCATCATATTCTAATGTAACTGGTACACCCATATCTTGGAGCTTGAAGTACAACAGCAGCAGTTGAACTGAAAAACTAAGGCTGCATTCCTATTCACTACTTACTAGGAGTACGCCCCAATGAACACAGTCAAATGTGCATAGGATTGTACTGTATGCAGGGTGAGTCCTGCCCACACCAGTGCAAAGAGCCCTTGTCTATTTTCCTGAGGAAATGGGGCAACAAAGTCTTGGTGGTGGAAATGTCCTAGGACTTGAGGGTAAGGAAGTGGGGGACCAACTGCACAACCCGAGTATATTCCTAAGCATAGTGAGGCTGAGGAGGACAACGTGATCCTGACTGAGGGACAAATATAGAAGAGAGATCCCCTTCCTTCCCATTGAGGTGTGCGCTACTCGGTGATTTTGGTCCGTAGCCCAATCCTGATAAGCTATGTGCTGCAATCCTAAGCACACTTACAAAAGAATAAGTCCCAGTGAACTCAACTGGACCATTCAGTAAACATGGTTAGGAGCGTAGTTGTTTCTCAGCGTGGTATTTCAGTGACTTGCCGATCCTTTACATAACCATAGGCGGCCGTCGTCTTCCCACACCATCAAAACTGCACTAAATAAATTGCTTTCAATCAGCACTCTTTTTTTCTCCTTCAAGCTAGTGTATATTTCAGTTAGTGTCCCTTACTCATATCAAAAAGTGTCTGGAAGTTTTTTTATTATTATTATTTCAGAGTAATTCTTTGCTATACGGTTCGGGCCTTATTTAGGAGAGAGCAAACTGTGTTGCTGTACCAGTTTCAGTTACCTTGTAATTGCAATGTAGCTTGGGATTTTGATAAGGTTTCAAATCGGTGTTGTATTACAGCTTATGTACCCAAGAATATACATTTATACCAGAGGTTAAATTGATCCGGGCGTCAGACTTTAATTCTATTTTCAATGCCAAGGCTCAGCTTTGGAATTTAAGTGTAATACAGTTACCTGTGTAATACTTCACTGGAAAAGGTGCAAGGACAAGGAAGAATGCTGCCTCTTTTTGTTTTTGTTTATAGCTTGTTTTAAAACCTTTTCTGCATAAACTACAAAAGAAGATGCTGGTGTGATGCTTCCTGGCTTGTCTCTCTTACAACAGTAGATAAATAGTATTTAATAGTAACATTTGTTTCCTGTCCTTCCTCCAAAGAGTTTATAGTAGCATACATGGTGTCTTCCCATTTTAGTCATCCTAGTAGGACATAGGAAGCTGCTTTTTGCTTGGTCAGACCACTGATCCAGCCAGCACAGAATTGTCTACACCAGGGGTGTCAAACTCATTTCATATAGTAGGCTGAATAGCTTTCATGGTGCCTGCTGAGGGCAGGAAGTGACATCAATAAACAGGAAGTGATGTCAGTAGGTAATGGCCAGAAATAAGCACTTTGTTCCCGTATAGAAACTCATTAGCTGCAAATGACAGAAGAAAATGTGCAAATCTTGCTCATATTTTCAAGATATGGGAGAGCCCAATTATCATGAGGGCCGCCCTTTCAGCAGCGCTGCTTCTGCCAAAGTGTCACTTTGCAGCACAGCAGCTGAGAGGTGGTCTGCAAAGTGATGGCTTGGCAGAAGTGGCACTGATGAAAGGGCGGCCCACATGATAATTGGTCTTTCCCAGCACTTTGGCAGCATCGCCTTCTCTCACCCTTCTTGGTCTGTCCCTTCCCCTGTAGCGCTCCCTGACGTCTGAGGCCTCCTTCTGTCTCTCCCTCCCAGAGTTTTGGTAGAAGCGGCGCTGCTGAAAGGACGGCGCTGGGAGAACCCAGTTATCAAGAGGCTGATAAAGAGGATAAATCCGGCCTGTGGGCCTTATGTCTGACACCCCTGGTCTACACTGACTGGCGACAGGTCTCCAGGCTTTCAGATAGGGGTATTTCTCAGCCCTATCAGGGATTAAACCTCGGACCTTCTGCATGCAGGTCAGGTGCTCTACTACTGACCTATGACACTTCACTGAGTGACTAAGTGAGAATAAGTGATAAGTATTAGTAAGTGGTAATAGATAGTACTATACCAGCTGCATGCTACGCGCTGCGGCAAGGAGAGTCATGCCGGCCACATGACCACGGAGGCGTCTTCGGACAACGCTGGCTCTTTGGCTTTGAAATGGGGATGAGCACCACACCCTAGAGTCGGACACGACTGGACTTAATTATCAAGGGTCACCTTTACCTTTACCTATTAGTAAGTGGTAGGCCAGCAGGTGGCACAGTGGGTTAAACCGCTGAACCATGAGCTGTCGATCGAAAGGTCGGCAGTTCGAATCTGCGATGGGGTGAGCTCTCGTTGCTTGGCCAGCTCCTGCCAACCTAGCAGTTCCAAAGCATGTTAATGTGAGTAGATAAATAGGTACCGCTTGCGGGAAGGTAAACAGCGCTCCGTGTTCCAGCCGCATGCTACGCGCTGCGGCAAGGAGAGTCATGCCAGCCACATGACCACGGAGGCGTCTTTGGACAACACTGGCTCTTCGGCTTTGAAATGGAGATGAGCACCACACCCTAGAGTCGGACACAACTGGACTTAATTGTCAGGGGTCACCTTTACCTTTTATTAGTAAGTGGTAATAGATAGTACTATAGTAGACATACTCCCAAAGGTTCGTGCATCAAAGACGGTGAATTCAGCTTCTCTTTGCCTGTGGAGTGCCTTTGTCAGATATACAAATAGGTGATTCCACCACTGATTTGTCGTCTGTTTTGCCCCTCCCCCTTCAGATAGACCACACTTTTTGTTTTTTAAAGTGCCTCTTGTATGTTTAAGCCATCCAGTGATTTTTTATCCCTTGATTGTGTTTAAGAAAATTAAACATACGCACGCACTATTGCAGAACTACACTAGTGAAGGGGCTTTGTGATGTTATAGGCACCAGCTGGTGCCTATATCTGGTGCCTTAAAATCAGTGCTGTGCACAGTTTACTTCTGTTGAAAAGCAAGAGAACTGGTTTCCCCTGAGCTTAACCCTAGAAAGAAACAGGTATGACTGACAGGAAAGAGGTCAGAAAAAACATGGCTGCCAGAATTTTCCAGTTCCCTTTTTAATGTAGATTTGTCCACCACACATGTAACTGCATTTATGCAAATAGCTTTTCTCTTTCTTTCCCTCCTTGTTGTCTACTCCACTGTTGATATTTAGATTGTAAACTCCTCAGTTAAAAAAAAAAGAGCCTTTTTCTGCTGCTCTGTAAAGTGGGCAAAAAGTTTAGTCCTTTTTTTCATGTTAGTCAGATTTTTCAGTTTAGAAAGATTGTGGTAATTCCCTGAACAATTCTGCATCTGAATGAATACCCCACTTGGAAATATTTCACTGTAAACATACACTTAATATCTTCTCTGTAATTTACTAGCTATCAACCTGGGAGAGCCAAATGCTTGACTCAGACACACATGGTCTTCCTTTTCCTTCATCAACTAAAACCATCTGGCACCAAGCTTTTACAAAAATGAATGGTTTACAGCAGTAAAGTTGCAAAAAACGAATAATGGTTTTAGAAAGACTCTTTATTATTTGAAGTGAATATAAATAGAATACATTACCACATGCTAGAATTCTGCACCACCCAGAACCTTTTTGTTCCTCAACTCTCAGTGAAGAAAAGTTCAAGGTTCCTATGTTGGTCCTAAATGTATTCACATTGATTCAAACTACAGTATGCCTATTATTATAGGACAAATTCTGATGACAGAGTAAGTTTTGAGTGACTCAGAACACTTCTGTGCTTGACAAAAAAAAGTCTTACTCCTGCTTGGAAAAATAGTTGCATGTGACTTGAAAACTTGCAACCCTACCTTAAAACGTGCTTTGGTGGGTTTTTTTTGAGGGGGCGGGGGTTGTTTGTTTTAAGGCGGGGGACGTTCAAAGTAACAGGAGTGGCAGATCTGCCCCAATTCAGGAGGCAGATCTACTCAGGCCACTCTTGCTGTAGATACATAAATACTAAGGCAAAGTATTTCACACAGTGATAGTGCTGAAATATATTTTGAACTGTTGCTAACCTACAGTAGGATCATTATGTTTTTCTTTTACTGTATATCTTTAACCAAAAGAATAACCATCCTCCTGGCTTTTAAATCAGTAGAACTTCGGCAGTTGCAGTAAATGAATTCAAACAGAAGATGCAACATGCATTGGTGGGGAGGGGGGCTTCAGCAGTGATCCTTGGTCTCAAAATTGGGGTATTACTCATGCATCCCTATATTCACCTCTGAACATAGGAGGTATGCCATTGAGGATCACCGTCAAATGACCAGCAGCGTCACTGCAGGGGGGGGCGGAGCTCCAAGTTCCGTCGGGCTCTGACCCTCCGTTACACGATGGGAGAAAGCGGCCCCACCCCCTCGCCTTTAGAACCATTCTGGCCAACAAAATTCCGCTGCAAATGACCATGTGAACCAGCTCATAGAATACCTACTGCTGCGCCTCCTCTTGTGGTGTGCTATTTAAAGTGGGCTGAGTTGTGAGTTGGTGCATGGGTTTAGAGTAGACTAAGTGGTCATTGTGTTCTTTTATCCATCTGATTCTAAAGCTGCGCAGTTACCTTGAAGCAAGTCCCATTGAACTCTGTGGATCTTACTTCTGAGTAAACATGCAGAGGGTTGAGCAGTAATTTACAGCCCAATACTATGGGCCATTGGCGACAGTGGGATGAGCGGGCCAGTCTGAGCCACTGGTGCAAAGTGGTGGCAGCATCAGAGTCCCACTGCCACAGGCCCCAGGCTGCATCAGCCTTGGTAAGTCGTCGGCAGGGAGTTTCAGGGAGGATTGGGGCAGGGCAGAAAGAATTTCTGGGGAGGGAGGGGGTGGTGACTTGCATAAGAACATAAGAAGAGCCCTGCTGGATCAGGCCAAAAGCCCATCTAGTCCAGCTTCCTGTATCACACAGTGGCCCCACCAGATGCCTCAGGGAGCACAAGACAACAAGATAACCTGTTTCCCGTTGACACTCCCTTGCACCTGGCACAGAGAAAACCCACTTCTAAAACCAGGAGGTTGCTTATGGCTTGTAACCTGTGATGGTCTTTTCCTCCATGAATCTGTCCAAACCCCTTTTAAAGGTATCCAGGCCAGGTGCCATCACCACATCCTGTGGCAAGGAGTTCCACAGATGAATTACACGCTGGGTAAAGAAATGTTTTCTTTTGTCTGTTCTAACTCTCCCTACACTCAATTTTAATGCATGTCCCCTGGTTCTGGTGTTGTGCGAGAGGGAGAAGAATTTCCCCCTATCCACTCTCTCCATCCCATGCATAATTTTATAAGTCTCAATCATGTCCCCCCTCAGGCGCCTTTTTTCTAGGCTGAAAAGCCCCAGACGCTGTAGCCTTTCCTCATAAGGAAGGTGCTCCAGCCCACGAATCATTCTGGTCGCTCTTTTCTGCACCTTTTCCAATTCAACTATATCCTTTTTGAGGTGTGGTGACCAGAACTGGACACAATACTCCAGATGTGGCCTTACCATCGATTTGTACAAAGGCAAAATGATATTGGCCGTTTTATTCTCAATCCCTTTTCTAATGATCCCGAGCATGGAATTGGCCTTCTTCACAGCCGCCACACACTGGGTCGACACTTTCATTGACCTGTCCACCAGCACCCCAAGATCTCTCTCTTGATCCGTCACAGACAACTCAGAACCCATTAGCGTATATGTGAAATTTTGGTTTCTTGCCCCAGTGTGCATCACTTTGCACTTACTTACATTGAAGCGCATCTGCCATTTTGCTGCCCATTCTCCCAGTTTGGAGAGATCCTTCTGGAGCTCTTCACAATCCCTGCTGGTCTTCACCACCCGGAAAAGTTTAGTGTCATCTGCAAACTTGGCCACCTCACTGCCTATCCCCAACTCCAGGTCATTTATGAATAAGTTGAAAAGCACCGGTCCCAAGACCGATCCTTGGGGCACACCGCTTTTCACCTCCCGCCATTGTGAAAATTGCTCATTGACTCCCACTCGCTGTTTCCTGGTCTTCAACCAGTTCCTAATCCACAAGAGGACCTGCCCTCTTATTCCCTGACTGTGGAGTTTTCTCAAGAGCCTTTCATGAGGGACTGTGTCAAACGCCTTCTGAAAATCCAGATACATAATATCCACGGGTTCGCTCGCATCCACATGCCTGTTGACCTTTTGCGCCAGGATCCTATCTCATAACCCCGCCTAAGAAACCCCTGGCTCTCCTCGGACATGTCCGCAAAATGAGGAGACCCATAGGCGGCCTGTAGGCTTATGCAGAGGTAAATGAAAAGGTTTTTACTTACCTCCGGTTTGCCCTCAGGTTGTCTCCCACTATAGCATGCAGTGCGTGCCTTTTTGGCGTGGCTGCATGTTATAGTGTGGCAGGGGATAGGATTGGGCTGTTAGGCTTATAATTTGCATTTATTTTATAGTACAGTAATACAGTTACAGGGATATCAAGTGTTCTGCATGCATACAGTAGCTTCCTGAACTGATTAACAGTGTAAAAGTCCTCTGGCCATCCAAAGTGTAATGACTTTTCAGCTAATCACTTACAGGCTCAGGTGTGACATTAATGATTGACAAGTCTGTTGCCATTTGTGTAGCAAACAAAGGTGGATCGTTGCAAAGCAGCAGAAAGAGTCCACCAGCTCAGTGAGTGTTAGTAAGGAGAGGATATCTTTATTCTATTCCTGTTTGTAAAAGCTTATTTATATACCACCCTTCTCCCATAGGAACCAGGGCAGTTTGCAACAGAAGGCACCAACAACAAACAATAGTTATAAACCAATGAGAACAAATTCAAGTCAGCAAATTCAATTCAAGCAACTTTTGCCTATGAGCAAGCATCGCTGTTCTTTCAATTCCACTTACACAACTGACTTTATAAGACAGAGAAAATGAAACACACTGTATAGGCTAAGCAGAGATGGATTTGCAAAACACAGTCAGTAACGGGTTAAGGCTGATTCACACTACAGGCAGAGGCTCTGCCGCCGCCTGTGCCTCCGCCTCCGCGCTGGAAGCGGGGGAGTGTCTTCCAGCCTGTTGTCCCTCATGTTGTCCCGCCTTCTTAAGAAGGTGATTGGAGGCCCCTCTCCCCCCTCTCCTGCGATTGGCAGGCTGCAGTAGCTCCGCGAACCGCCCCCTAGCTCTGCGTCCCGCCCCCTGAAAAGTAGGATTCCTGCTTGAGGTAGGCGCCTGCCGTGGGGAGGTCGCCTCAGCTACGCTTGCTTCGAAAATCAGCTCAGAAGCTCCGCGACGCGTGTAGTGTGAAGCTGCCTTTAGTCTTTAGGAACTATGTTTGTTTGGTCAGTAGCATGGGTGGATGTGGGGTTCTTTAAAAGAGAAAAAGGGAAAGAACTACCATACCTGTCAACATCTCACAGAAGAACAGGCATGTAGTGTTACAGTAGTGCACTGAAGCAGCATTCCCCTCCTCTCTTCCTGTGGAAGCAGAGTGATGATGTCACCTGCCAGAGTGCTTCAGCTGCCATGGCTTCTCCTGGCTGGCTCAGCCTCCAGTCCTCACCTACCTGCCATTTGTAAAGGCAAAGGCTGAGCCCAGGATGGAAGAAGGAAGACTTGTAAGTGGTCTAGCTAGCCCATTCCTCTAGCCCAGTGGTTCCCAAACTGGGAGGCTTGGCTCCCAGGGGAGCCGCGGAAACCAGCCAGGGGAGTTGTGGAGTGCCACGGAATCCTCTCGGAATACAGTGCAATGCCAATTGGCAGGCATCAACATCATGTCATGGGGAGCCACGGCCAATGGTCACCAATGGTCAAGGGAGCCGCAGGTTGAAAAGGTTTGGGACACACTGCTCTAGTTGGTATACTACTCCCTCCCAGTCACACACATTCTTCTTTCTTCCATCCTGGACCCGGTCTCTGCCTTGTCAGAAAGCAGGGCGGCAGGAAGAGGCCAGCCAAGAGGAGTCTCAGCTGCAGCAGCCACTAGGGCAAGAGAGGGAGGAAAAATAAGAGAAAAAGAATGAGAGGAAAAGCAAGAGAGCCAGCCAGGGGGCGCAGAGGAAGAAGGGGGTGAGCAGGCAGGGAAAAGAAAGAAAGCTGGAAGGGGAGAAAACAAGCAAGCTAGGGTGGGTGGGTGGGGAGGAGTACCAGAGAAACTCCCATCTGGATGAGGCATCTAAAGTAATGCTATCCATGTGTCATGGTTAGTTGGGAAGGAGAATGTTATCACGGAGCTGGTTCACAGACTTACATTAGCTGCGTCTTAATTCTGAAGCGACTACATAAACTATTACACCACGTTTGGATACTTGGTTCTCTTTTGGTAAACCTGCAGCTAGAGTATGTACAGAATAAGGAAGAATGTTGATTGCAGGAGGGCGGAGGGGAGGCGAGATTGGGAGGATGATTTCCTTTTGGTATTGCATACAATCCTCAGAGGCAAATAAATTCAAGTTCCCAAAGGGTCTCCTTAGTCGGAATTGTGGGTGACCATTGTGCTTAGCAATCAAGGAAGCATGACTTGGGGGGGGGCTTGGGATGTGGCTATGGGGGCATCATGAAGACCCCCTGACCTGCAACATTTACCACGACACCACTGCAGAGGAATACAGGGAGATAACATAACATAAGAACATAAGAAGAGCCCTGCTGGATCAGGCCAAAAGCCCATCTAGTCCAGCTTCCTGTGTCACACAGTGGCCCCACCAGATGCCTCAGGGAGCACACGAGACAACAAGATACCTGTGTCCAGTCGCCACTCCCTTGCACCTGGCACAGAGAAAACCCACTTCTAAAAAACCAGGAGGTTGCTTATGGCTTGTAACCTGTGATGGTCTTTTCCTCCATGAATTTGTCCAAACCCCTTTTAAAGGCATCTAGGCCAGGTGCCATCACCACATCCTGTGGCAAGGAGTTCCACAGATGAATCACACGCTGGGTAAAGAAATATTTTCTTTTGTCTGTTCTAACTCTCCCTCCACTCAATTTTAGTGCGTGTCCCCTGGTTCTGGTGTTGTGCGAGAGGGAGAAGAATTTCCCTCTATCCACCCTCTCCATCCCATGCATAATTTTATAAGTCTCAATCATGTCCCCCCTCAGGCGCCTTTTTTCTAGGCTGAAAAGCCCCAGACGCTGTAGCCTTTCCTCGTAAGGGAGGTGCTCCAGCCCACAAATCATTCTGGTCGCTCTTTTCTGCACCTTTTCCAATTCAACTATATCCTTTTTGAGGTATGGTGACCAGAACTGGACACAATACTCCAGATGTGGCCTTACCATCGATTTGTACAAAGGCATAATGATATTGGCCGTTTTATTCTCAATCCCCTTTTTAATGATCCCGAGCATGGAATTGGCCTTCTTCACAGCCGCCGCACACTGGGTCGACACTTTCATCGACCTGTCCACCAGCACCCCAAGATCTCTCTCTTCATCCGTCACAGACAACTCAGAACCCATTAGCGTATATGTGAAATTTTGGTTTCTTGCCCCAATGTGCATCACTTTGCACTTACTTACATTGAAGTGCATCTGCCATTTTGCTGCCCATTCTCCCAGTTTGGAGAGATCCTTCTGGAGCTCTTCACAATCCATGCTGGTCTTTACCACACGGAAAAGTTTAGTGTCATCCGCAAACTTGGCCACCTCACTGATGTTTTCAACACCTAAATATCACTGGCTGTGTGATATGTGGTAACCCCCAAATATCAGGTATTTGATATCAGGTGATATCAGGTAGCCCCTGATATATTTGAGCCCCCAAAATGTGGTGCTGAAAGCTCTTTTCCACCTGTTGTATTCTGTATTCATTTATTCTGCAATTGTGATTTAAAAAAAAAACAAGATTGTGATGGTTCCTTTGGTTAAAGATATATCAGAAAAGCATAATTTTCTGACAAAACGCTACCATGGTGCAAAATATACCCTCAAGAGCTGGACCTTGAACTTAAATAAATAGCAATAACAATGATAATTAATAAAGGACAGGTACAACTTCTGGGTGATGACAACCAGACAAACTCTATTTGAAAGCTGCTGGCACACTTACAGACTGGAAAAGGAGATGTCCAGAAAGGGAGGACTCAAAGAATATTTTTGCTGCTGCAGCAGAAAGTCATCATGGATTGCAATGCATAATAATTGGCCATTTCCATTGCATGTTTCAGTCAAAACAATTGCTGTTTTAACAAGTGGAACAGAACTAGAATGAGGTCTGATTGGGACAAAGCATAGCAATGAATGTCCAAAGGCCAAACAAAAAATCAAAAACCAGAAAGTTTTTTTTCTTAATAGATTTTTTAATTGTGGGGTTACTTAGCAATGCCTTGTTTTGGCCCGTACAGTGATCATGCTACAGAATGATAGTATTTAGTGGGTGAAAGAGAATGGATACAGTATATTAGTATAAGACCTAATGATGGTTTAGTAATGATACAAAAATACTGATAGTTATTACACTTTTAAAATGTAGGGACCCTGTTCAGAATGTTAATGTTGTAAAGAGAGAGTGGGACAATGCTTATAAAAAGTAACTTGTTTGTGGGGACAGGCTACAGTTGTTCACTGGTGTGGGAATGGCGGTCTAGATTTTTGCACATATTTGTCGCATTATCAGTGAGTGAGTAAATACTGAGGCCAGTAACAAAGTCATGTGCTGTATGTACCAAAATCCAGCTAATAAATTAAGGCTCCAGGCCTCAAGGTAGTGTGTGGGTTTGCAAAAACTGAGTTATTGGGAAATCAAGGATTAGTAGACCATGTGGTTGCATTTGTATAAAACACAGCTGAGTCAGTTGTCCAGTAATTTTTTTCCCTTTAGCCAAATAATTTTTTTTTTAATGAACGAGGATGTGAGATCACATTGCGTCATTATCTGCAAAGTAAAGGACACAGCCACTGTTTTACCGCTTATTAACACTGACCCTAGTCTGTTCACATGGAATTTGCACCTTGGTTCCACAGAGTACCCTACACAAAAACCCTAGAAAATGTAGTAGAAGGTACCTTAGGTGTGTCTTCTGCTGTTTCAAGCCATTTGTGTGAATGCTGGTCGCTTATAGGCAAGTAATTCATGTTGTAGCATTTAATGTGAAACAAAAGCCAAGCATTGTAACATTTGACCTTAAAATATGGTCAAAGGTTACATTTCTTTCTCAAAAATGGTTTTGCAAATCTTTTTCAGAGCTGATAGACACACACCTTAGCTGGATACAAAACATTATATGAAACAGAATGACAGTGGTTTTTTGATCCAAGCACTCAAAATCTAAGGTAATTGCTATTTTCCTGACTTTTGTCTAGCTGCTGCAGACTTTTTTTTTAACCTTTATTTGATTCTGGGTTTCTGTAAATGTCATTTTGGAAAGGTTAGTTATAGTACAGTAGCAGTACACAACTTCAGAATATTTGGTGGGTAGGTAAGATGCACTGAGGTGGGGAAGGGGGATGCATGCTGTGTCTTGAAAATAATTGAAAGTTACCAGTGGTAGCTGTTCGTGTTCTTAAAACCAATGGGCTACAGGTCATCTGGTATTTCAAACACTAACATTCCTACAAGAGTGAAAAAATTTCTCCCTCTTCCCCCCCCCCCCATCACTTTGCTATTAGACCTCTTTTCTGCAGCTGATTAATGCATGTGCTGATCTCATTTTTTGTGCAAAACGTTCTGCTGATTTCTGAGAGAAGCCTGTGCCTGGAACAAGTACTGCAAATGCAAGGTTTTCTTATCTGCTGCATTCTTCAGCGAGGAGAATGTAGTCTGTAAAGGAGATTAACGTTGGATTCTTTCTTGGGATTTGATCCAGGTGATCTTAGGTTGCCAGCCCTTTTTGTTGCAAGTGTAGCACAAAATTGTTAACAAGCCCATGTTAAATGTTCAGCATTACTTCATTTTGAGCAGGCTCATCCAACGTCCTCTTTGGATATACCTTAGTGTTGTGGGAGCCACTGCTGCAATGCCTCCCTCTACTTCTCTGGTAATATCCCAGGAATTTTGGGCAATGCTGGTGAGAGATGGAGCCATGCTGTTGCTTCAGGTACTTTTCTCCTCAGCCTGGCTCACTTCTGCTGAGCCAGGCTGAGGGAAAGTTGCCTGTGGCAACAAATGGAAAGAGGAAAGGAGAGGGTTCCACTCTCCTCACCCACACACCCCTTTTGATGTAAAAATTGGACAACGCAACCCCTGCTTCATGTGCAAATGGGGCAACCACACGAACAAACACAGTTGTCGCTGTCACGTGCTTTGACTCTCAATCGCTGGTTTATGGTGAAACTATGGTTTGTATGCATTAACCATGGTTTACACTGATGCATATGCAATGCAAAAACCATGCTTAATATGAGGAGGAGAAGGGGGAGCAGACGAAAGGAGGTAAGGAGAGGGAATGCTCATTCACAAGGTTGGCTCCCCCATCTGTAGTGGCTCCATAGCTTGTATGGAACCACAGCTGCTTCTGGACAAGGTGGATGCCAGGAACTATCTGAACAATAGGTTTTTGTGATCTAACGTGCATTCTGTTTGCTTATCACCCACATATCATTTGTCATTTTGTTGTTGGTTTCTCAGGTGTTCTGTACCTTGGGTATGCTAAGTTTATTAAAGCCCAACCCTGTGTAAGATACAGCGGCCGACCTAAAGGGCTGGCCACCATATCCTAACCAGGTCCCAGGCTCCCCCCGCCTGATGTGGCCAATGGCCGCCCTCCCTCACTGCCCGGTCCGCTCTCCCCCTGCCCCTGTTCCGACCAGTGCAGGACTAACCTTGCCTGGCGGGCGCGAGGACAGTCCGCCAGGGGAGAGAGGGCCACTGGCCTCTGAGTGGGCAGCCCTTACTCTCCAGGTGCTGCAAAAGTGCTTTATGACACTTTCGTGACACCTAGTGCTAGGGGAGTGCACGCTCCACCGGAGCAATTGTACACAGGATTGCGCTGTTAGTTGCGTGTCTTTTTCATTTACATTCCAAGCATCAAGTGCTGGAAATTGATGTTGCATATGTACTATAGGTTCTGATCTTGGAGTTATATTCATAATTGCTATTCAGAAAATATTGAGGTTGGTGAAAGGAATTAAGGCCTCAATCCTATTCACACTTTCCTGGTAGTAAGCCCTATTGAACATAATGGAACTTGTGTAGTTCTGAGTAGACATGCATAGGATTGCACTATAAGAGTGTCATCCAAAATTCAGGTTGATTGAATTTGCTCTTCTCAGTCAGATTGTTATGAAAGATAATCATGTCTACTTATTTGGGGTATTAATTAAATTTAAATGCATATATCACCAAAACCCATCCAGGTGTCTTTTAAAAAGTCATAAAGGGACAGCATAGTTTGTCTCAAGGGTGCGACAACATTGATTAACATTTAATAAGCAAAAACTGCCACTCATTCTTAGAAGGAAGAGCCTTCCAAACCATCTTTTTCATTTGAGAAAAAATATAGGCTATTCCTCATTGCAGTAACAGAGAAGGATCAAAATAGTTTTTTAAAAAAACAGACATTCAAATTTCATTAGCATTTTGGAGGATCAAAATGAAAAAGATATGACGTGTTGATGCTGATTTCAACTGAAAAATATAAGCTTCAGTTGCCTGCAATTCTTATTACTAAGAAGGAAAGCCCCTAGCAATTTTAGCCTGAAAAGTGTGTGCTAGTGTTGTATGCAAATTGGAAGAAAAAGTTATTTTTAAATTTGTTTTCATCAATTTTGGCACAGATTGGAGGAAGCAAACCTGTCTGATCTATACAGGTGAGGGCTATGGCCTTTATGCCCTACTGCTGGTAGACTTCCTGGTAATATGTGGTTGGCCACTGTAGAAACAGAATGCTGGATTTGATGGGCTTTTGGCCTAATCCAGCAGACTCTGCTGATATCACTGAACAACACATTTTAACAAAGGTCATGCCCCCCAAGATTAAATTTGTCATTTCTTATAGGTGCTGAACATGACAATGAAAATGCAAAATTGGCTACAGTTTGTGAGGGATCCGCAATAGATAGTTCCATAGACATGTACTGGAGCTACACTTACAACACCTATGTATACAATACATTGTGCTTCTCCTAAACCCGAGCCAATTGACAAATTTTATTGTCATTTTCATTTTAAGCCCGTCGAAATTAGTAAAGATTAGCTCTTTCTAGTTTGAGGGCCAATTTCGTGTTGTCCAGTTTATTCGGTCTCAGCCCTGTCAATTAACTGAGAAGGCCAATACAAGGCCAACGAATCTACTGATTTAACTTTTGCAGCCCTGTCCAGGCCCAATTCATACAACCAAATTGGTTAAGTACAAATAAACTGTGCAGCATGCCACATCTGCTTCAGAGCATGCTTTATTATTGCACCTCAAGACACACACATTGTTTTACTGCAAAGATATTGAAAATGGTAGAGGCATGCGGTGGCTTACCAAACATGGGCTATGTTGCTAGTTTTACACATGCTGTAGTAAAAGTGGTGCTATTTAAGAGCCTGGTGAATGTTTAATTCATTAACTAGAACCACATGTATGGCACACCGTTTGGGTTGTGTGAATTTGCCTGTACTGTGGAAAACAGGCTGTTCTTGAGTGCGCACTTTCTGTCAGTGTCTGTTGCCCACAATAGTGTAATCCTATGTACACAGCACTCTATCTAAACCTCTGATTATCTTAATCTGTTGGATGTCTTCCCAGCCATTTGGCTAAATGAGGGTACATTTTTATTAGATATTTACAAGAATCAAAGCACAGTATTCAGGCCTCAGGAATTTTTGGACTCTTTAGCACCATCTCCCCCTCCCCCCATTGCAAAAACAGAATGAGTCATAATAAGATGTAGATATCTGATGTGCAATCATCAAAAGTACATAAACGTATATGTGATTTGGAAAAAGTGAATACAAGAGCAGTTGTTTACTCTTTCATGTGATATGGGGGGGAATGACCGCTATGAACGTATAGCAGGTTTTAAAACAGTGTGCGTGTGCTATAAACAGCACATACTTGACTAGCAGAATTAGTTCGAAGTTAGTTCAACAGTGGATGAAACAAACTGACAGAAGATAGGGATATTAGTAATTCACTGAAGGTATGTCTGCAGCACTCAAGTCCTGCAGAAAATAGAAGCAAAGGTCACATTTAGAGCTGTTGGCTAATTAAATATTTTTTTGTTAATGGATCTGACTGAGAGTGCAATGCTGCACAAGTCCATGGCGGCGAAGTGAGCGCTCTGCCGCCAGAAGTCATCGCAAACATGCTAAAGTTCGTGAACGTGCAAATGGTAAAGCAGGTTCGCGACGACACGGAGGCCGGTTTTTAACCATTTGTATCCAATGATCAATGCAATTATCTCTAGCCCCAAATCTCCTTATCAATGTTGTTGTTGTTGTTGTTGTTGTTAGTTGCAGCACTATTTGATATTGTCACATCAGGGTGCTTCCATGTGGCTAATGAGCTGACTTGGGTCATGACTTGCCATGGAATACTATGAAAGATATTGGCTCAGTTACCTTTCGGTTGTGATCTTCACTTGAGTTTATTGTGTCAACACATAGAAATATTGGGAACTTTTGTCTCATGAGATGTAAGGGTTGTAACCAACTTTATAAAACTAGGGAAAAATCTTGGTTGCATTCTTCTTCTACTTTGCAAAAAAGTAGGATTTACAACCATTGACCCAAGGGATGCATACATTTTCAGATTAACCTATGCACTAGTTCCATGCATTGTGTTTCAGGTTAACCACAATGCTGAGCATATTTACATAATATATGGTCATTATAGTCCTTTGTTCTAAACAAATTGGGTTTTTTTCCCTATGTTTTCATTGTTGGCTTTGGTTAGTTGAATGCAACAAGAGTTGTCACGCACCTCTGACTTTCCTGCTACTTCTATTATCATAGGATGTATGTATCTTACAGATGAATCAGGAACCCAGGAGCTTGAGTACAGAAACATACTAGAGACTTGGCTTGAGATTGAGTATACCTCTCAGAACTGGAGGGCTAAACTATCTCTGATACACAACTGTTACTGTGTACCCGTGCATTTTGTCCATTGGCTACAATGGATGTTGGAGTACATGCCAATGACTGCAACAGTAAAACTCACTAGCATGTTTGCATATGTCACCTCAACAAATGTAGTTCCTCTTAATCTACCTAAGGCATGTGCAATGCGACACTGGGATTTGTTGTTGTTGTTGTTGTTGTTGTTGTTGTTGTTGTTCAGTCGTTAAGTCGTGTCCGACCCTTCGTGATCCCATGAACCATATCCCGCCAGGCCTTCCTGTCCTCCATTATCTTCATATCAGACACCAAATCAGCCCAATTGTCACCCACAGGGTAGGAAGGAACATTAAATAATTTGACAGTCTCTCTTCAGCACAGCAAGAGACAAAGCAATCACCCCCAAACAGAGCCTCCACTCTCTCTACCTTACATTTCATCTAGAGGGTTGCTCTACTATACGTAGACCTCTTTGTTACAAAAGAAAAAGCCAAATGTGAAAAATTCTGCAATCAAGGGAGACAGTATCCTCACTCCGTGGACGATGCATACCTGATCCCGTGGGAAGGAGCTCCGCTCTGCATTTCCCCCAGTCCCACTAACTGCCAAGGCCATCAGTAGGATAAGTACATTTAACTCTGCATGCATCCTGATAGCACTGTAGCAGCCAGGGCATATCTGGTTTGCAATGTGCAAATGTCTTGCCTTCTGCTTTGACCAAACCTCCTCTCTCAGAAGCAAAACTGTAAAAAGCTAACAGCATAGACTGCAGTGGTGGCCAACCTGTGGCATGCCATGTGCCACATTTTATGTAGATAATCTTAAGCGTGCCACTTAAACAAACAGACAAATATTTCTAAGCTAATGAAAATATGTAAAGCACCATGACAATGCAAGAAGAATGAGGCGCAGTGGGGTACAGAGACCTCCTCTAGTGCCACAGGCTTGGAAAAGTGCGCTGGGGTTGAGAGAGAGAGAGGGACTTCAGTGTTCCACTTGGGCAGAAACGGCGGCGTGTGCCACTTCAAAAGGCTCGGCGTGCCACTAAGTGGCACCCGTGCCATGGGTTGGCCACCTATGGCATAGAGGATCATCTGGCACTAGTTGGTATTGGAGCACTAAAGACCATCTTAGCTCTAAAAACAAAACCCTTCCACACACAACCTGGAATGGAAGTAGTTCTTCCAAATGGACCATCACAGGTTACAAGCCATAAGCAACCTCCTGGTTTTAGAAGTGGGTTTTCTCTGTGCCAGGTGCAAGGGAGTGTCAACGGGAAACAGGTTATCTTGTTGTCTTGTGCTCCCTGAGGCATCTGGTGGGGCCACTGAGTGATACAGGAAACTGGACTAGATGGGCTTTTGGCCTGATCCAGCAGGGTTCTTCTTATGTTCTTATGGAAGTAGTTCACCAGATAAAGAGCCAGATAAAGCTGGACCAGACAATTGGGCCGGATAAAGCACTTCCATGGGCCGAATCAGACCTGCAGGCCTTATGTTTAACACCCAGTTCTAGACATTTCTGAGGTTAGTTCAGCCCATGTGCAGAACTCCACTATGTGTGAGGCAGATGACCCCCTCAAAGAACAGACAAGTACAGATAAGCAACTTGCCTATTCATGGGCATAAGAAACTGCTGAAACTGGGACATGTGGCTGCAACCTCTTACACTTGTATGAGGCTGAGAAGCAATTCAAACACAAGACCTCCTGTGCCAAAAAGACCTTACCTAAGGCCTTTCGATTCCCGCGACGGGGTGAGCGCTCGTTGATTGGCCAGCTCCTGCCAACCTAGCAGTTCCAAAGCATGTCAATGCGAGTAGATAAATACGTACCGCTTGCGGGAAGGTAAACAGCGCTCCGTGTTCCAGCTGCATGCTACGCGCTGCGGCAAGGAGAGTCATGCCGGCCACATGACCACGGAGGCGTCTTCAGACAACACGATCTTCGGCTTTCAAATGGGGATGAGCACCACACCCTAGAGTCGGACACGACTGGACTTAATTGTCAGGGGATACCTTTACCTTAAGGTCTTCCTGGCTGCTGTAATTTTTAAGAGATTGTTGGTGTTCAAGCATGGCTTGCGTAAGACCTGTGAACAAAACAGCAAATGTACTGCTTATTATGTTGTTTCACTGCTGAAAAAGCACTCCAAATGGCACACTGGGTAATAATACTAGCTTCCAAACATTACAGCCAGCTGCAACGGCACTTCCCAGTTTCAGCAATACTTGTAAGTGCAGAAGTGTCCAAGATACACGTTGAGCTCCTTGACAAGGGCTTTTCAGAGCGGTAACATGTAGGAGATGCTATGTTTTAATGCTATTGATTTCAGTGGGACGTAGGTGGGAGTGGACTAGTTCTCACTGAGGCAGTAAACCTGTGTCTGGGCTGTACTTCTTAAGACTGCAGGTGGGGGCTTGTGATAGAATACTCCCCCCCCCCCAAAAAAAAGAGATTCGTACAGTCCAATCCTATGGGCTGAAGCAGCCAGTGGAATGCATGTTCCACTGGCGGCGGCTGAAAAGCAGCCGTAAAATGCCTTCCAGAAGCACGCTGCCAGGGCAACAGTGGGAAGGCTGGAGCCTTCCCGCACACATTGCCGGAGCACCAGCTGCCCACCGATGAAGGTAAGATGGCAGGAGGGGGCAAGAGAGGGCAAAACGGAGAGGGGAGAAATGGGGGTAGGGAGGCTGCAGGAGGGGGTGGACCTGGCAGTGATGGTGCACGCCGGATCCTATCCCCTCCTGCAGCACCCTCTCTGCCCCTTTCTCTCCACAGACTTGCCCTAGGAAAATTGATAGCACAGGTCCGAGGAGACACATTGCGGACCAGGAGGCTTACGCAGGGGTAAGGGGATTTAAATCCCCTTCCCCTCCAAAACCTTCCAATTCCCGCCCCCCACTGGATACAGCATGCCTGTTTTTGGCAGGACTGGGGAAAAGGATAAGATTCGGCAGAAACAGATAGAAATCTAAAGGCTAAGCTAGAAACCTTCGCCTTGACATCCAGTTTTCTATTTGCAGATAATTCTTTGTATTGAAACTTTAATGGAGTTAATGGAATCCCATTAATTTCCCTGAAACTGTGCACTACTCTGAGTTATAATTCACAGAAGCCCTTGCCTCAGTTAATTTAATAAAGTGTAATTTAAATTTGTTTTTAATCAAACAGGGATTTCCCTCACTCCCATTAAAAATCATATATCCATCCAACTATTCTGCAGTCCAAACACATACCCATTTTTTGGTTGCTGTCATAGTGCTTTCTAACAGGGAAAATGCCACATTTCCAAACAGGTTGATTTCATTAAATAAAAGGAAACGTCCCTACATGTAGGATTGTTTTCTATGCTTAACTATGTGAACAAATGTGTTGATAAATAAACCAGCCTCCAGCTCCGTCCTACTTGTTTACAGAAAGGAAATGACCCTCCAACTCCCTCATTAGTGTTGGTGCCCACCTCTTTTTACCTAACTGCTATTTTTAGCGCTTGAGAGACTGAAAAATTTCCATTGAAGATCTGCTCTTCTCATTTCCTGGGTAGAGAAAACAGGAAGACTTAAAAAAAAAAAAAAGTGTTAGCCTTTGGTTTCTTATGAAATTAGACCAATTTCGCCTCCCACTGGCAGCTTCTTCACACTGCAACACTACAAAGGAGGACAGGCAGCAGACCTGGTAGCAAATGTACCATGAAGCTTCTGTCTTTCTAAAGGCAAGGCAAGTACGAAAACAAAAAGCAAAGAAGCCCCGAGTTCAGTGTGTCCTAATGTGTCCACAGCAGTCCTAATGTGATAAGGGCAATATACATTTGCACCACAGTCCTGTGCATGTTTATGTAGGAGTCCCACTGAATTCAGTCGGAGCAAATGTGTACAAGTCTGCAGCTTTAAACACATTCATTCACTTGCATTTCTAAATAACAATATTTATCACTTGGGAGTTCACAGAACGTTTTATTCTCGAAATTCTCATCACAATATGGCTGTTCACACATTTCCTGTCATGGATGTAATTATTTCAAAATGTGTCTTTAGAAAATAACACAAAGAGAAGCCGCCGTCAGAGTCTGCCTAAACAAAAAGTTCTCCATGGATAACAATCTGCAAACTCCTTTTGCTGTTTAATTTGAAGTGCATTATCCCTAGGGATAAATGGGCCAGCAGCTGTCACTGAAATCAGTCAACAACCTGAATACCAGTTGCCTGAATACCTGTTGGGGAGCAATGGTGGGAGAGAAATGTGCCTTTTTCTCCTGCTTGTGAGCTTCCTGGAGGCAGCTGTTGGACCAGGGTGGGAAAGAGGATGTTGGTCCAGATGGGCCTTTGGTCTGATTCAGGAGCCCCTTTTCTTACTTTCAGTAGTACATTTTTTGGATGTTTCCATGTCAGTTGTACCCTTAGGTTGTTTGCATCATGCTACAGGTTAGTTAGCTGGACCCACACCAAAGCACCAGTGGTCAGAGGGAGCACTTTGCAAAAAAACAAAAATGGTTGCAGAAAAAGGAGGGGAAATTGTAGGCCCCAGGAGACAATGGGACATCAGAGGTTTCCAAAAAGAAACATGAAAGATGGATTCTTCCCACATGCCCCTCTAGGTTTGCGGGGTTAGGGGATGCGTTGCAAGGGCTATAAAGGTTACATGACATGAGGAAGCACTCCAAGTGACAACTCTCAAGTCACCACAGTGTCTTGTACACCCTGAAGACTAATGAATTTACGGTATTTCAGCGTAAGCATTCATAACTATAGTCCACTTCAGCTGATGTAGATGCATTGTTTCAAGTAATGGAACTCTCCTTTGAAAACCTCTTTGATCTGAAACCTCATTGTGTTCCTTTTTTGTTTAGTTATTTTAGTTTAACCTGACTTTAGTGGTCACCGATTATTTTTCACTTTTTATGGTTGAGTGTGTGTTCATTTTGATAGTTTTGTTGCCGTGTTCTATGGGTTACTTCTGTTAAGATTTGACACTGCCAGTGCAGGTTTGGCCAACGGGATTCCAAAACCTGTTTAAACCATTCAGGGTTTTAACAACAACTTGATGAAGTCTTCTGCTACTTGCCCTGTATTCCGTTAGCCCCTTTTCATGTGAGGCAGATACACAGAATTGTTGGCAGTACTGCATTTACTTTGCAATTTTGCAGAGTTAGGAAAAGCACAGAATGTTGTCCAAGTGCCAGATTTCAGGATCATGACAATCTCTCTTGTTTGTTTCTTTTAATAAAGCACGTTTCTTGCTCTTAAGGTGATAGAGATAGGCTTGAATGTACAGGGGCACTGTTTGTGGAATCACTGAATCCCAAAGGGGGGGCTCAGTAGTGTGTGGAGAGGAATTTCAAGACTGTGCAGAAGTCCTTACAACTCCCAGTGAACAAGAGAGGCAAAGCCAGTCCTTGAAAATAAGCAGAGGTGTCCACATGTCCTGGACTTGGATAAGTTATACAGGCTACAGCATCCACCCATTCTTGGCTCACAGTATAGGTTAAAATGGGGATACAAATTAGAACCCTTTTTCTAGCCAGTATATGAGCATATGAAAACTGCTTTATACCAATTCAGACTACTGGTTCATTCAGCTCAGTATGGTCTACTGAATGGTAGCGACTCTCCATAGTTTCAAACAAAGGTCTTTTGCAACCTACCAGGAGGATACCAGAGACTGAATCTTCTGCATGCAAAGCATGTGCTCTGCCACCACGCTACAGCACGTCCTTTATACCTGACCTTGCCTCTTGATAGTTATGTCCTTAAGTTAATGCTTGTGTTTTGCAGTGCAATATTGCACCGGTCAAGAGCAATTTTGGAGTTTGAGGCAGAAATTCCAGTTGCCAACCAACCCACAAATTAACGTGGGGCACAATCCACAGAAACATTCTTCTGTGCTAGCCCACTGAAATGACTGGGAGCTGTACAGTAGCACAGATGGCGCAGGAGAACTTTCTGGAAGATTACACAACATGTGTCAGTTCTGCCTGTTTCTCACGCTTCTTCTCTTAATGGTACCCAAAATGCATTACCTGCATGCAGCTGCTTCAGTGTTGAAATGCGTCTATTGCATCTCCACCCACAACTTGTGCAAAGCTTTGCAGGATGCTGCTGTACCAGGTCACTTTCACAGATTCAGCATGTTGAACTGGCTCAGAAGACCAATCTTTAAGATAACTAAACATCTATGTAGCCTTCTGAGAATAAATACACAACATGGCCTGGTTACAGATGTACTACTGCCCAATGTCCTAACCACAGTTAGCCACTAAGAAGTACAGTACTGTACTCCATGGGCTCACATGCTCCTCCCCCCAACCTCTCACAAGGCATTCTCTCTTCCCTTTCAGCTTTAGGACTAATTATGGTTAGTGTTACATCTGCCCTGACACTTTTACAATCCAGAGTTAGCCTCAATCACAGACGCAGCTTTGAAAACTTAAGTGCTCGGTACGGCAAGTGAAAATGCTGGTACAGTTGCCAACACTAACTATAGTTAGTTACCAAAATTGAAAGGAAGGTGAAAGCTCATGGAAGAGTGAAAAATGTAGGACGTGCTTGCAGGGCACTCTCTGTCAACTAAAGGTGCCTGCTGAACATTGTTAAAGTAATCTGGCAGTATGGTATCTGCACCACCCACCATTATAATAGTACATCCCTCTCAGTGTCTTCCATTTTACATTTTTTGTCCCACCCTTCTTCCAAGGAGCATACATGGTTCTCGCCCCACTGTCACTCCATTTTATCCTCACAAAACCCCTGCGAGTTAGGTTAGGTTGCAAGATGGGGATTGGCCAAAGGTCACCAAAAGAACTTCATGATTGCGTGAAGGCAATCCAAGTCTCCCCATTCATGGTACGACACCTCTGACCACAAGACCACACAAGCTATCTGCATTTCTGTTTAACTGAAAACGACACATGACTTTATTTGGGGTTCCCTTTGGTCTTCCATGCTGTAACACAATTTCCCCTCCTTCCTTTCCTACACAGTTAACGAAATTATCAGGAAAGAGTTTTCTGGACTCCCTGCCAGAAGCCAGACATAGAAGAGATTTGCAAGACGACTTTTACTGAATGCTTCCGTACGTGACCTCTTCGATTCTCCGCCAGCCCTGTCAGCCTCCTGCTTCCTTAACTGATCATCTCAAGGCACCGGTTCAACACCAGAAACAATGCACTGGCATCAAACTGACAGCTTGGACTAAGCAACTCGGCACCTCTCGATGTAAACATCAAAAGAAACACTCTTCCTTTCGTCCAAAGATCATGTTCTCATGTAGCAAAGCATGAGCCTGACCAAACTTACTTATTAATACAACTACAGATACACCACACAACTACAGATACACCACACATACACATTCTGTGAAAGAGATCTACAACAGAAAAAGGAAGGCATCAGTCCAGAAACCAGGACTGAAGTAAATTAAGATTATATTTGTGTTGAATGCCAAATGAACTGCAAAGTTGCCTGCACAACCAAAAATGAATAAGGTTTCCAGAGTTATATTTTAAAAATTACAGTTTAGAAACTAATTCCTGGACAAGGAGCCAGAGAAGCATAAGGGGGCAGATTGTCGTACACACTTCTCTGCACAATTAGGAACTTCAAAAGCAGCTTGCACTGTGGTACAGGAGGGCTGCTGTAATGGAAAGGGGGGGGGAGAGAAGCCATACACAGCTGCTGGTGAAGCTGCCTTCACCACACTGTCGCTCTGATCTTAGGATGCACTGAAGCCACATTTTCAATTTCTGGAATGTAGGGAAGCTGCCTTATATTTGAGTCACACCAGTGGTTTATCTAGCTGAGTATCCTTGACACTGACTGACAGTGAGGCTCCAGAGATTCAGACAGAAAATTTTATCTTCCCTAGTGAGAGGTACCGGGGATTTAATCTGGGATCCTTTTCATGAAAACCATGCACTCAGAATTTATAAGATCTACATTCTGCTTTGGAATAGAAGAGATTAAAAACTCAGGGCACAGTTCAGCCCAAAATTAAGCAAATTTCAAGGCCAATGATTTCTGTCGAAGAGATGTACATATATGTTTACAACTCTCTCTGAAATCAGTATGACTTAAAATGGTTAACTTTGGTTAGATTGTGCTGTCAGCTTCCTATTGGTGTTAAACTAGATGTGATCTACAAGGCATAACATGCCTATTGGTTTTATTCAGTTGTGCACCAAGTCTCTCCAAAATGGGTCAATGGAAAGTGTGTCCCCCCAATTCAGATTGCACATCGGTGAACAATTAGGATTGGTACCACAGCATGGGCAAAAAGTTCCCTACCATCCAAACCGCATTTATGCTCCATTTCATCCCTCTCAGCTCACTATTAAACAAAAACAAAATGGCACATTATATGTTCTAGGTCCCATCTAATTTGGATCATTACCCTCCTCCCCCCAATCAGGGTTACTCATACTCCATCTGAGAATTTTAGGGTCAAACAATGTTTTTCCCCCTCCTAGCCTCACAAAGGACAGAATTTTGTTTAAAAAGCATATAAAATCATCTCAGTCTGCACAGGGAACTGTCCACGCACACCCACATTAAACTGTGGGCCTTAAGCAAAGCAAATACCACTGGTAAAAGCTGTAAGAGCCAGCAACCCTAAAAGATGCCAGCTTTTCAAGTTTTAATTGATAGGAAATGTTGAGATGCTGAGTAACTCAGCAACAAAGATTCCCTACCTTGGTGCTCATTACAGCAGATAACAAAACACCCAAAGAACTCAGGGATCCTTAGTTTTCTTTTATACTGTGATAGAGGTGTTTTCCAATGAAGTATGTTTAAATTCTAGCACAGGATTTGTCAATACTTTATATTCTCAGCATGGTGATCTTCTTCAAATAATTCTGTTGCAAGGAAAAACTATAACAGGTTTGGACTCCTTTGCATCATAGTTGTGTTAAGTTCAGTCAATCGCCTCTGTTGGCCACCTATTTTGGTGCAGAGTTGGAGACTTGAGGGCCAATCTACACATTTGGATAAAGCACACCACATGCAATCCCCTACAGTCTGAAATGGTATAGTCCAGGCCCAGCCCAAACCTAGATTCTGTCCTCTTCCTGGCACATTTTTTTTCCTTTTCTTGACAAGTCAAAAGCAGTATTAAAAGTGAAACAAATCTTCTTACACCAAAAGCAGCAGGAAAAATAGTTATTAAGAGCCTATCACTTAGGTATCCCCACGCCCCAAGGTTGTAGGATTTCAACAGTTTTTCAAAACTCTGGCAATTCACAATTTGAGCGAATTGGATTGACTCGAATTCTTGTCAATTGATACTTCAGCCATGCATCATTTCTGGTACAGATACATGGTTGGAATACTTTGCGACTGTTAATCACGGCTGAAAGTTAGTGTGAATGATGCCAGGAATTTGTCATAACTTCGTGCTCTCTTATTTGTAGTGTGTCACTCTTTTTTCTGACACTGTAAAAGAAAGCTATGCATGGAAAATAATATAGAAGACTAAGACAGGATAGTATAAGAACTCATAATAAGTGTGTAATAGCAAATTTACTAACATATCAATAATTTTAAGAATGCTTATAGAAACTTTACCCAGCTAAGGACCTGCCTAAGGAAGATGAAGTCACTAAAGATCTCTGCTTGTTTATATTTAAACATTTCTTTGGAATTCATTTAAAACCAAGGGAAAAGGCTGACACACCTTCAAAGTAACAATTTCCAGAGGGGTAGCAGTGTCAGTCTGCAGCACCAGAAACAACTTCAGGAGATAATTGAGGATTATTGCTGCAAGAGTAGCTGAGGACCTATAAAAACTGGCCCCAACACAAGCCACATGCTTTTTGTCCACTTTCTCCCCTGCTTACTGTGAGACCTGGGAGGGACTCCAAGAATATCACACGCAGACCAGGGGAGCAGACTAGCAGTGCAATTCACCGTAACCTTAGGCTGGCACAGCGAGCGCTCCGCCGGCCTAAGGTGTCGCAAAAGTGCCCTAAGTAAAAAATTAAAATCCTGTTGAATTCAGTAGGACTTCCTTCTGAATAAATAATGCATAGGTTTGGGCTGCATGCATGCATTACACAATCAAAGAAAGAACAATAAAACAAATGGCCCTAACCCACAAATGTATAATCTACCCTCTTAAATGTAGGTCTTCCCCAACAACTTATTTCTAAAATATTCCCATTGACCCAACATGCTCCAAGGGTTATAGTCCAGTTTCCTAATTACTGCAGCCAAAGAAGTCCCATAATAATGTTGCCATGAATGTTTTATTCCAAGTACTCTGATGTCTGCTTTGACAATCACAGACACTGATAGATTTTACTCTGTGTGAATTAAAAACTGCAATTGGAAAAGGGTGCTTTGAATTCACATTTCCATTTAAGAGCTGAGTTGCGGGGCAACAGCATAAATATTTCTCTGTCAGCGCAATCCTATCCAACTTATGCCACCAGCTGAGCTCTGCTCAATCCTATCCAACTTATGCCACCGGTGTAACCAAAAATGCAGCGACAACAGGAGGCCCCAGAACGGAAAGGAGATTCAAAGAGGATTTGAATCCCCTTTCTGTTCTGGGGCCTCCCTTTCTTACTGCACCGCTGGTTACGCCGGTGGCATAAGTTGGATAGGACTGAGCAGAGCTCAGCCGGTGGTATAAATTGGATAGGATTGCGCCCTGTGTGTGCTAAAGTCATGTGATGGGCTATTGTCAAATGCAATGATGTCTTTTCTCTTTTCCCCTACCATCAAGGAAGTTTTACATCTGCATGCACCTCCTTTCCTGACATCAAGTTACATGTCTCCAATTAATCCAGAAATGAATCTGTATTATTACCATATCAGAGACATCCTGCATGACAATATTGGTGTGAAAGTCATTTTAGAT
Organism: Plestiodon gilberti rubricaudatus; assembly: GCA_026170595.1. Lineage (NCBI taxonomy): Eukaryota > Metazoa > Chordata > Lepidosauria > Squamata > Scincidae > Plestiodon > Plestiodon gilberti. Next base: position 197,417,989 of record JANXHW010000004.1, on the reverse strand, counting down.
GACAATATCAATCCAGAATAGATGAGGCAGAGTTTCAGTGCCAGCTGATGTTGTCATTGTGTTCTCACAAACATTGCCTAACTAATATATAACCATGTGTTCCATGAGGATGAAGCTGCAATGGGCTATAAAGGAATTGACCCTATTGCTTCATTCAGAGCTTCTTTGCAAATGCCAGTGAAATGAATGGGACCCACTTAGGTGCAGTGCTTTGCAGATTTCAGTGTCCTATAATGTCCTCCTTACCTGCTGGGTTGTAGTTTTATATAAGTGTGTGTAATATAGGCTATATGCAATTTGGTGTGTGTATGTGTGTGTTTTAATTGTGGCTACTCTGCAAAGGTAAGCTATCCTACTGTATCTGCTTTTCATAATTTTGCAAGCAACTGCTTGCCAACCAGGTATCTAAGCCTTTACCAAGTATATATTTATTTCTGGAGCAAGAGAGCTCTTTCTGAAGAAGTGCGATAGATCTCTCTCTTTATAAAGCAAGTGGATACATTAAGGTAGCATAGATCATTCTGAAAGCTTCCATGTACTAAGTTATTTTGGTTCCGAGGTAGTTTTACAGTATTAATATTTGTAATGTCGATGCAAGCCTCTTTCCCCCCTTTTTTTGTGTCGAACGTAACATCAAGTTCACCTTGGACAAGTTAATTGCCTTGTGTGAGTAATTTGTTCTCAGTTTATCTGGAAGGCAGCCATATTTGCATATGAGGAAATTCTGTCTGTCCTTAGTTATCTGAATGTTTCACTACAGTACCTTCCTGCCATTGTACCAAAAGTCCTCCAAGGCATTGTCTGTAGGGTGAACAACTGTAATGCATTTTCCATCAATGTTATACCATGCGAAGGGTATACGCAACATGTACACAAACTTCCACCTTTCTATCACAGCTTTGGCTGCAAATTACAGGATGAGCTCCTGTAAACGTTTGCACCAAATATAAAATATGGAGACCATAAAGTCATCCATCTTAACATGTAAACAATCAGAAAGTGTTTGGGGGAGGCAACAGATGTTAGGAAGAATGTTTGTCATTTATGAATGCATTTTGGAAGTAAGGAATGCCAAAGAAGAAATTGCGTGTGAAGCTCATTTGTAATTAAATAGATACATGTAATTACAAATGATCTCTCTTTTTTCTTTTGTTTCTCTCTTGTTTTTAATCGGTGAGATTGAACAAAGTGTAAAATCATCTCTGCATTTCAATGGCAATAAGATGAAAATGTTCATTGTATGTGATTTTTGTGGTGAAAAGAATGTTGAATAGTTATGGTTTGCACTCAGTTGCTACTGCCTTAGGCACAATCCAGCCAAAGTTACCCACTTTGTAACAGATGTAATATAGGCTATGTAAATCCCATTAATTTCAGAGAGAGAAAGAGAGAGAGAGAGAGGAGAGAGAGAGAGTTAAGGGCTTGCTTAACTCATCCACTGAAATCAGTGGCACTCAAAAAAAGTGCTTGCCTTTGGCTTGATTGTGCCCCATGTAAATAGTATCTTCGTCATTCTTCTTGTTGGAATTTTCAAAGACAGCACTAGGTTATTGTATTTAAAAAATGCTGCTGCTTGATGATATATCTCAAACAGTTTTCAAAATTAGCTAGCACAATGTATTTTTGGAAAAAATATATATTTTGTACTATAAGATCTTTTTAAGGAAGAAATTGTCTACTATGTTTTTGAACTACCACACATAACGCAGCTCCTCCATGCTGGTATTTATAAATAGTCAGTTTGCATTTTCTTCGGTTGCAGTGTTAACAAGTGCTCTTAGTAGGTAGCAAGCTCTGTTAAAATCAGTAGGTGCAATCCTGCACCCTAGGCTTATGGAGAGTAGGAGCAGCTCTCCCAGATGTCTTTGAAGAACCTCCCCATACACACACACACACACAGTGGCTGCCTCCATGCATAGTTTTCCATTGAATCTTTTTTTCTTGTATGAGCACTAGTTTTGCATTATCTGTGCTCCTGTAGTCGAGATACTTGTACCTTTCATAGAAAAAGTGAAATGCTCAAAAGTACCCTCCAAAACACAGGCTGCACGTTATCTTTTGTAGATGCTTTTTAGTGGCTATTTTGTATGATCCATGAGTTCATATACAGTATTGGAAGTTTAAAACCCTGCTGTGGTGGATGCTCATTGACATACTGGGTCAGTTCAAGCAATTAAACAAATCATGGTTTAAAAAACGATTTCAAGTTTTCATGGCCAGCAATAATTAATGAATGTTCTATAGGAAACGGGTGAATGGCCATGGCAAAAAAAAAAGGCTAGAAAGGTAACAATAATAAAACAGAGGTGCTTGGTCACAAATGTGTGGACTTGTATTAATGACACATTAAAACTATTTTAAAACATGAAACACAAACAGCCACACGTTAGAAACACCCAGTAACAAAAGCTTTAAAATTAAGTCAAATGCAACGTTTCGCTGGAAATGTTTCGAGCGAAACGTTGCATTGTTACCTATCTAGCCTTTTTTGCCACGGCTGTTCACCCGTTTCCTATAGAACGTTCATTAAACCATGGTTTGTTTAGTCATCTGAACTTGACCTTTTCATAGGTAACACGAACAGTATGCTCCATTAACTATTTCACTTGAGATTGCCTTGCCTTTTTCTCATTCCAGCACTGCTGAAATAACAAAAGCAAACAACAGTTATCTGCTTCATTGGCAAATCAATAATCCAGTTTCATAGCCAAGTGTAAAGTTTCTTTTATCCATTTCTACTTGTTTCTTGTGTATAATAAACAGAATAAACAGAAAAAAAATGAAAAAACAACCACCACCCTAGTACCTCCAGGTCAATGCACCCAATTTCAAATGTTGTACAAGTTCATATAGGCCAAAGTTGACAGGGTATAATATGCCAAATGGCTCCTGCAAGGGTCTTGTGAGTGGTCAGTGATGAGATTGAGAGAGTCTTGAGGATTCTAGCTTTTATTTGATAAACAGTTAAAGTCCTCAAGGCTGCAAAGATGGCTGTTTGAAGACATGATAATAGAATGCTTAACATATCAGAAAAAGCAGAAGACAACTAACAGGATGCACAAATTCATTTGTTTTTCAACTCTCATGGTTTCTTCTATTTTAAAAGATTGTCAAAGTTTTAACTCAGGTTCTTCACATGTGAAGATAAAGACTATTAGAAGAAGTATATTGTAAAATAATTGGCACAATGGGCTTCATTCCATATTTTCTTTATTCCATTCCATTCCATTCATTCCTTTAAATTTCATGGAATTAGAATGTGTCTGACTTTCTATGGATTGTGTTCATTATTATAGGAACCCAGAGCAGATCGGCACCTTCCACGTTCAAGACAAATGATATGCAAATTGTGTTAACTGCACGCAACTAATATATGCTAATTAGCAGCAGCTTTTCAGCTCATGATCAATTTATGTGGCCCTCTTACTGAACAAGTCATCCATCCCTAAGACAGGCTGCCAGCAAATGGTGGAAGAGAGTCTGGGTATAAGCTACAATTGACGGAACTCACTGGCTACTAAATTTGAACGGATCTTATTGGTACTCATTTGTGATTATCTCGGACTGGTTTACACCTAATCCAACCAAGCTGGAGAAGTTCAGTTAGTTACCAGCCGTCTTCTGGAGTTGGAGTTGAAAGCAAAGAACTTTACGGCAGTCAGCGCCACCATTGGGCGGTACGCATAGGATTGAGTTGACAGTGAGATAAAGCGAAATCTTGTTCTTGTTCAGTAGTAAAATACTCCACAGGTAAACTGATCTGAAAATATATAGGATGTTTTCAGAAGCAGACCTATCTTGATATGGGAGATAGATAGGTCTATCAACAGTTGATCAACCATGATAGCTACATGGACCTCAAACCTCAGAGGAAATAAGCCTCTGAATACCAGTTGTTGGAGGACAATGGAGAAAAGGGCAATAACCTTCATGTCCTGCTTGTGAGATTTTCCGGAAGCGTTTGACTGGCCACTATGGGAAACAGGATGCTGAACTAAGCAGACCTTCAGCAGGATGCTCCTTATGCTAAGTTTTTCAGTATCAATAATTTTGAGTATCTGCATCTGCAAACTAAATGAAAGAGCTACACTAATCAGAATGTTCATTCAGTTGAAAGATGGCTCTCTTCCACTTTCTACCAGTCATTCAAAAGTGAAAGATTAAAAATGAATAAATGTTTTTAGCATCATTTGTGAAAACATCCAAACGTGCAATTCAGAATGGGGAAGATCTCGATCTCATGGAAATCAATACTAATATACAGTTTGGGGTATTTCCAAGTTCCCCAGGTTAAATATCCAGTCTCTATTTGCAGCTAGCAATGTACATGTATTGCAAATTTTAAAAAAAAGGATGCCTGAAGGGAAAGTAGTTTTTAAATAGCTCTGATATATATATTTTTAACTAAATTGCTTTTTCAAAATGTTTTAACTTTTTTAAAAAACTGAATGCAATGTTTTATCTGTTATATTCTCCCATGTAATGTTTTAATCACCAGTTTTTGTGATTTTTCTTTTTGTAAAATATTTTTATACAGCTTGTATTATTATAGACTAGCAATAAATCAAAGGGCAAAAACTAGCGTGTGTGTGTGTTCTTCTCATATGCTTGCACTTTTGTGTAATTAGAAAATATGTTGTGAAGGTCTAATGAAAGCCCTCAATAAGAACACTGCTGTAGTATTTTGCAAGAATCTAATTACTACTTTTAGCCTTTTGGTACTTGTTCATGGGATTTTCTTGGCAAGGTTACTGGAGTGGGTTGTCATTTCCTTCTGCAGTGGATCACTTTTAGTCAGAACTCTCTGCTACGACCTGTCCGTCTTGGGTGTCCCTGAACGGCATAGCTCATGGCTTCATTGAGTTACGCAAGCCCCTTCGCCACGACAAGGCAATGATCCATGAAGGGGAGTCAAGGGCAATGATTCATTCATGGATAAGAAGGGGTCGGACACGACTTAACGACTGAACAACAACAAAAATTACTACTTGCCTGACAGTCAGCCTGATTCAATTATGCTATAGACTTACTGAGAAGTAGAAGCCAAACAGAGAGTGTTCAGAACACTGATGAGCCAGCAACTAGTATTGCTAAACAGGCTTTGAGATTGATGGGCCATAGCTCACCACCTAAAGTGGCTTCTGGCCCGCCATATTGCCACAAACACTGTTTTCTTTATGCTGCACTTTAGTACCGAGTTGGCAAATTGGGAGGCAGATAAGCAAATCCATGGACTCAGGCCCAGGGCTGTTCAACTGCTGATTCTCAGCCACTTTCCAGATGCTATGGGAAAGGCTAGTAACTTGGGAGCACAGGTAAAAGGTAGTTCAATAAGCATCCAGCCATAGGAAATTACAGTACAGTGGAAGAGTTGCACTGCAAAATTCAAACCTTTAAAAAGGTGGTGGTGGTCAACTGAATTTCCTTCCAAGGAAGTACATGTAGGATTGTAGCCTTTCGGCGCAATCCAGTATAACAATGCGCCAGGGGAGCGCATGCTCCCCCTGGTGCAGGGTGTTGTGAAGCACTTTCACGGCACCTGGTGAGTAAGGACCGCCGCTGCAGAGGCCGGCAGTCCTTCCCCGGCTCCTACCCGGCCCTGCGCTCAATCGAGTAGGTACGTCCTACATCGGCCAGGGCAGGGGCAGGGCGGACCGGGTGGTGAAGGAGGGCGGCCATAGGCCGCGGCAGGCCTGGAAAGGGCAAATACCTGGGCACATTGTAAAATAGTCCAGGGTTCTTGCAGAAAACAGTAACATCCTCATGTAATGTTACTTCTATAAAGATAGGAACTGATGTGCAAAAATGCATCACAATGTTTTTGTTTGTTTTCCGTAAGTTGTTGTTGTTCAGTCGTTAAGTCGTGTCCGACCCTTCGTGATCCCATGAACCATATCCCGCCAGGCCTTCCTATCCTCCACTATCTTCCTGAGTTCGCTCATTTTCATGTTCGTTGCATCGGTGATGCTGTCTAACCATCTCATCCTTGGCCTTCCCCTTCTCCTTTTGCCTTCAGTCTTTCCCAGCATCAGAGTCTTCTCCAGAGAGTCCTCTCTTCGCATTAGGTGGCCAAAATATTTGAGTTTCAGCCTTAGTACCTGTCCTTCCAGGGAACAGTCAGGGTTGATTTCATTTAGGATTGACTGATTTGATCTCCTAGCAGTCCAAGGGACTCTCAGGAGTCTTCTCCAGCACCACAGTTCAAAAGCATCTATTCTTCGGCGCTCAGCCTTCCTTATGGTCCAGCTCTCGCAACCATACATAGCTACTGGGAACACCATCGCCCTGACTATACGAACTTTTGTTGGTATGGTGATATCTCTGCTTTTTATTATGCTATCTAAATTTGCCATAGCTTTCCTTCCAAGGAGTAAGCGTCTTTTCATGGCTGCTGTCTCCGTCTGCAGTGATCTTGGAACCCAAAAAAGTAAAATCTGTTACTGCTTCCATTTCTGCCCCTTTTCTGATGTATAAAACTGTGTGCCAGACTTAAAAAAAAACAAAACACATTTTTCTCCCCCAAAACTGTTTCAGGAGAAAAACAGCTCCTTCAGAAAGCCAGCTTTTAACCCCCAATTCACCAATTATGAAAATTAAATGGAGTCAGTCACTCTTCAGCGCAAGGATGCTTTCTGTTTGCAAAGGCAGCAGCAGTTAAATAATGGTGGAGGGAGAGGATAAGAGGCTTAGGACCAGTACAACTCCCACCACCCCAGAACTACCCCCCATATCTTCCAATGTAAAGGGCCATTCATCATTGTCTGAATCTAAAGAGCATTCATAAAATAAACCAAGTAACACACTGGAGAGATTTGAGGTATATAATTGCAGTATGCAGCTCTGGCAAGCCTTAACATCTATGCTCCAAGGTGGGTCAAGTCTTGAAATGAAGGACATTCTTCAGAATGAAAGAGAAAATGCCTTCCACACTCACCACAGCTTTAAAACCGAATCACTGGGAGTAAATTCGGAACAGTACATTACTGCCACCTTGAGGAAAGCTGCCAGCACAACAGCCATGGGGGGGGGGGAATGACTCTCTGATTCAAATAGCCCCACAGGGAAATTCATGTTAACACGCCACAGACTGTGTGCAAACTTGCTCCCACTCTGACAACGACACAGGTGCTCATATTTCATGACAAGCATCACATGGAACTAATGAGAAAGGAGGAGATAGAAACCCCAGGATGTGGCAAAGTTCCAGGCACAGAGTAGCAAATGGGCTGCTCATTGCGCCCCACCCAGAGCTTAACAAAGTAACTGAATTAGCAAAGCATTCCTTGGGGAGCAAGCTGGGCATGCCTTTAATAAGCAGAGATGAGTCTATCTCAATCAAATTTTCCTTCACAAAGCAGCAAGGGAGGGACAATCCCGGCTTTCAGCTGAAACATAAATATACATGACCACATATCAGAGGAGGTAATATCTAAGCCGGAGCCTCTGAAGCCTGACTCTCTAGTATTGCCAGATCCCCACCACCACTGAGATCATAACTCAGCATTGCCCACTTTCCAAGTAAAGGGCAGAAGCACTTGAAAGGAAGGACTTTTGTCAAGTAAAAACATTTACAAGATAGGATTGTGGATTAGTTCAGATGTCCCCAAGACCTCATGTTAAAATGTTTTGATCTAGCAATCTTGGCCACAGCAAATTTCAGACCTTCCCCCAACACTTTTAATATTACAGTAACTGTGTTATTTAAATTGCAAATATTACACAAAAACAGATGTTTAAACATACTTAAAATTGTAATAAAGAACGATCAAGAAAAATTAAAAACAAAGAAAGAAGAAGGCTGTAGGAAAGTATAGTGAGGAAGATGGCAGCTGTGGCGCAGTGTGCCAAGGGACTGGTGGAATGGTGGGGGCGGGGCTTAAAACCACTATAACACACTTCTGCTGGGGGCTGGGCTTAAATCCAAAATTATGCACACATTACAAAGGTCTGTTGCAGCCATATTTCCCAACGTGTTGTTGTTGTTTTTTAAGTTTCTGTAGGAGCTGGGTGAATTCGGTTGTTTGTTTTTTGGGTGCTGCAGTTATACAAACAGGAAAGCCATAGATCAGAGAAACCAAATTGCACCATTCAGATAAACTAATAAACAGAGTATCTCCTCTGGCCACCCACGCATTTCAGATTATTTGAGTTTTCTCAGTCAACCCTTTCACAACCAAATCAACATATGCAGCTGCCTTATATGCAGTCGGATATTTTGATCCATCCAGCACAATATGGTCTGCACTGATTGACAGTGACCCTTCAGGGTTTCAACAGGGGCCTATTTCTGCCTTCCTGGGTATGCCAAGGTTGAGCCTGGGACCTTCTGCATGCAAAGCATGGGGTCTACCACAAAGTATAGTCCCTCCCAATGGGTGGCAATACAAACTATTTTTGATTCACACACACACACACACACACACACACACACACACACACACACACACACACACACACACACACACAGAGAGAGAGAGAGAGAGAGAGAGAGAGAGAGAGAGAGAGAGAGAGGAGTCCTAAAGGTCTTATTTGGGTCTGAGGGCACAATGTTATTTATTTGTTCTGGGTTTGTATCCCAGCCTTTTAATAGCCCAAAGGTAGACTGTAACATGATAAACCATGAAATTACCATAAACGTACTTCAGGCAAAACAGATTATGTATGTCTACTCAGAAATAAGCCCCACTGAGTTTAATGGGACATTCTCCCAAGCAATAGGGCTGGCCAGTACCCAGGGCTGCCTTGTCCCCCGCATCACCGCCCTGCCCCCCCCCCCGCTTCCGGAATGGTTCCGATTTGAAGCCAAACAGAGACTGAGGGTGGACGGGAGGGCCAAATTCATTCTGCTTGCTGCTCCAACTGCTCAAAGCGGTGAGCGCTGCATGCCCCCCCCCCCGCCATGAAGAACGTGACACACACCTCCCTCTGTCTTGGCATTTAGGGCAGTGGGCCCCACCGCTCACCCCAGCTACGTCACTGCTCCCAAGTATGGATAGAACGACAGCCTAAAACACTGTAATAATTTAAAGTCACGCTCAGCCTCTCAAGTCCCACACTGAGTACCAACTTAACTTACTTACAGCGCAATCCTGTAAGTAATCCTAAATGTGCAGGCTGCACTGGCGTGGTGCGGCCTCATCTCAGGCTATTTTTGAATAGCCTTAGGCAGCAGTTCCCAACCCCCCCCCATCGTGTGTGTGGGGGGCAATAGTGGCGATGGTGCTTCCAGGATCGCCCCACTGCTGATAAAAATAAGGGAGGGTCCCCACTCACCTCGGGGTCACACCAGGCCTCCAGAGGGTCAGGGAGCCAGCAGCCCCCTCTGCAGGCTTCCCCATGCCTCAAAATGGCTCCCTGAAGCAATTGCGACTCACTTCCGATTTTTGAAAACCAGAAGTGGGTCATGATCACTCTAGGGAGCCATTTTAAGGCGCAGGGAGGCTCATAGATGGGGGCTGCAGGCTCCCTGCACCCTCCGGAGGTCTGGCATGACCCCCAAGTGAGTGGGGACCCTGGAGAGTGCAACACAATCTTGGAAGCGCCATCGTCAGTCGCCACTTCCCTGCCTTAAGGGGGTAGCAACCTATTCTTCCTGACTCCAGTTTGGGAACTGTTGGCCTTAGTGCTTGAGACAATTAGTTATCTGATCGTCCCATCACCCATGTTTTCATTGGAGGTTCTGCTCCTGACCCACTAGTTTAGGAAACGTATACAGTATTTGTAACTCGGCCAAAACTACGCAATATCAATACATCATTGTATTTTTTAGAGGTATGTCTCAAATCCTAAATAGCATCCACATGAGGTCACAAATTAAGACTGGAACTATGGTGTGAAGGTAAGGAGTGTTTAACCTTTTACCTTCCGTGCCATTTTCCCAACAAAAATCCCACCTTCACAAGCAACTGTTTAACCCTGGAAGTGTAATTTTCTGAGATTAAGTAGTCGCTCTGAGGAGGCATGATCTGGGCACAAAAACTGTATGGAATTAAAGGGTTAAATACCCCCCTTCCTCTATGCCACAGTCCCCAATCCAAATCGCAGTCCTGCACGACTATAACTTGTGCAAAAGCCAGCCTCTAACGACACGATTAAACATTTAACGTCACATGTAATTTGGCCCTCAGTGAAACATGCATGAATTTCTCAGGAACTCAGAGTAGCACAGATGAGCTTCGCAGGCAGCCTCCACTTCAGGACCATCTCAAGAACATCTACATTTCCCTACATATTTCCCTACATAGCCACTGTTGAACTAATGCTCCACAAAGCACTCACTCATCGATTCCATTATTCACTCTTGTACACACACCAGCAAAGTGGGCTCTTTGTACAACCTTTTGGCACAATTCACAGGCAAGCTCTGATGTGCAAGCCCCCATTCATTTCAATAGGCTTTGTGCTCTTTGCTTGTGTGTGTTTGTGTGAAGTCAGTATCCTTTAAAATGTCATTTTTGGTTGCTCAGAAACCTTCAACTTTGTTTGATGCCTTCTGCTGGTTCATTTGGGAGAATCAATGTTGTTTATGAAAAACAACACCATTGTGATGGCAAAAAAGATGAGTCAGCATGATCCCTGAAAGGGTTTGCTGCAGCTGGGGAGATTCATTGGACAGAAATACCTCAGAAACCCAAAAGAACTCTCACATGCACCCAGGCCAAGAGATACAATTTCTCCTCTTGGAAAAAAAAAGTTCTTAGGAACAAAAAAGCTTCTCTGTTGCCTAGCAACTGACTGTTTAGCAACAGTCTCCATGGGAAAGCAGAGGATTTGTGAATGAGATCTGTAGTGAGCTTGCTTCAGCTGACATCTCACACACACACACACACACACACACACACACACACACAGCAAACTCTGCAACCCTTAGTCATTCATGAGTCAAGCCGCATTCTTTATAAAGGCAAGAGAGCTGCCTAAGAGTGAATGGTTGCTTTAGTGATCAACAGATACCAATTTATAATTAACAACAAGAACTTTAGGGAAACGTTAAGCAAAATAAATTATAAAGTCTTGCTCCATAGCCGACTTACACTCACATGCACAGGTGCGTCTACAAAGGCCAGGTCCAAACAGTTAACAGATGTGGTGGCAAAAACGTGCCTGGACTGCAGCATTTTCAGACTCCAGGTGGTAATAGCAGGGGTTGCATGTTTGAATACTGTCCTGGGCAGGAAGAAACAAAAACAAAACACTGTATGAAGAAAAAATAGTGTGTAAGGGAGTAGCCTAGACAAGAACCCTTTTCCATGGCCCTGTGCAGACATTCCAAAGCCAGTTGTGTAAAAAAGGGGGGAAGGAAAAATGAGAGTACAGCAGGTCCTGCCTCTAACCTCCATGCAACAATCAGACCTTTTGTGCAGAGCATACACTCAAATGCACTTAGGCTCCTGTATGCAAAAGCCAGGATGGTGTAGTGGTTTGGGAGTCGGACTTAGACCTGGAAGATCCAGGTTCAAATCCCTACTCAGCCATGAAGCTTCCTGGGTGACCTTGGGCCAGTCACTATCTCTCAGCCCCACCTACCTCACAGGGATGTTGTGAGGACAAAAAGGAGGGGAGGAAATATGTACACCACTCTCAGCTCCTTGGAGGAAGGGCGGTAGAAAAATGTGAAAAATAAAAATAAAAAATAAAAAATAAAGAAAACCTTCAGTCTTACAGAATTCTAAATTATTTATTATTAAATTTATACCCTGCTTTCCCCCCCTCATAGGGGGACCCAAAGAGGCTTACAATAAAAACAAAACCATAAAATAAAAGATTCACACATAACAATCATAAAACTGAATATATAGTATAAAATGCTTTAAAAGACATTAATACAATCTAAAAAACAGAGGAATAAAACAGAGAGGAATAAAAGCAACAATAAAAGGCTCTTATGAGAGAGGGCTGGCCCTCTAAAATGTTAGGCTGGGCGGTAACTTCAGAGGGCTTGTGTAAAAAGAAATGCTTTCAGGCCCCACCGAAAGGCCTCTAAGAAGGGAGCAGTTCGCTAATTTAGAGGGAGGGAATTCCATAAGGTTGGTGCCACTACTGAGAAGGCCCTATTTCTTGCCGTCATCCCTCTCACCTCTGAAGGCGATGGCACTTTTAGAAGGGCCTTCTCCGATGACCAGATTGTACGGAAGTAGGTGGTCTCTCAAGTAGCCTGGCCCCAAGCCATATAGGGCTTTAAAGGTCAAAACCAGCACCTTGAATTGGGTCCAGAAATGAATTGTGAGCCAGGCTATTACATGCATGGGAGCTTAAGTACATTCAGGTATATTGATTCTGGGCTTCCCAGATACATCCCTGAAAAACAGGAAAGATACTGGTCTAAATAGACATTTGGCCTGATCCAACAGGGCGCTTCTAATGTTTTCTCAACACAAAGTCCAGCAAAACCATGGAGGACAGGGCTGAGGTCAATATCCCCTGAAGCACAACTTTTGTAGATTATGCAACAATCAGACCATCCCTTTTAAAGGTCCACTAATATAGAACACAGATGAGCCCTTTTCACACTTTAGTGAATTTAATTTAGAAAGTATGAAAAGGGCTCATGTGTGTTCTATATTAGTGGCTCTTTAAAAGGGATGGTCTGTTGCATAATTATGGAGAAGGGGGCAGGATTGCAACCACTGGGCCTGCCCACTACGTTCCAGGTGTGAATGGAGTCCCTACACATGTATAGGTATAAATATCAACATAGGGTCGTCCACACTATCAGGAACACTTGCATGATCAGGGTTCCCAGTTGCATGTAAGACCCCATATACATATAGCTGCATGTGTATGCAGTTTCCTTTCACATCTTCCACTGAATACACACAGGGTGAGATAAAGAGCCAGTGGCTGTGTTCAAGTCAGGGGATGGGGGGGGATCAATATGGCTCCACTCCCTCCTTTATACCTTCAGTACACTAATGTGTAGAAAAAGTGTGACAGAGATTATGGTATTTTTCTTATAAGGGTATACACTGGTGTAGGAAAAAAAATATAAGACTCTTCCAGCCCCACTCAGAAAAGTTGTGTTTTCATTGATTATAAGTGTTCCAAGTATTGTATTCAATAACTTCCAAGTGTTTAAACAGAATATATTTAATATTAAATTCTATGGTGCTAAACTTGGAATGGATTATGCCTTTGGAATTAAAAACATAGCCAAGTGCTAAAGATTTGTTGGCTTTTTACCAACAAACCGTTGACTTGGTATTTAATACAGATGTGAGAAACCTGATTTAACAAGCACTTCAGGGTAAGAATATTCAGTGGTTCTAAGTAGGATTTCACTTTTTGACAAGAGGAATTCCTTACACTGTATCGGGACCCAGCTAGCTTTACGAGACAAGACTTTTAAAAAAAGGTGATTTAGAAATAAATAAATATATTTACAGTATTTATTTATTTACAAGTAAAGAGCTCAGCTACTTGCAGGGTAAATAGCAGCTATCGTGCAAACTGCAGAGGCTCAGCTCTTTGCAGGGCAATTAGCAGCTATCTGATTTTTGAATAGCCTGAGGACTTGTGGCAATTACTTATCTGATCTTTCCATCACCTGGGATCCACCAGAAATCAGGTCGCAACCCACCAAGTGGGTCCCGACCCACAGTTTGAGAAACACTGTCTACTGAGAGCCCAACCACAACTTACCATACATGCAAATGTGCATTACGGAACCCCAACTGACTTTTTAAAAAGTTTGTTTGGGAGGGGGCATTTGAAGTGGCAGTGCGTGGTCACTCTGTTGCTTGTCCACTCCATTTTTTTTTTAGGAATACCACCATGGTCCTCTTGCATGCATTTGTGTGTAAAGTAGTTAAGCCTGAGAGCAACAGGAAACAAGTCACCATGAAAAAAATAAACAGTATGTAAAACAAATCCTAATACCTAAGATTTCAGTTCTGTTAGGAACTATGCAACTTTCAGCAGATGGAACATATGGTTCAAATGGCATTGAAAAACAAGCCACCCATGGAAAGTAGAAAATACCACTGGAAGATCCTAATGGGAACAAAAACCAACAAAACTCTTCCTATTAATTGGTACTCTCTGATGAATTACATTCCAGAAATTCCCTATGTCCCTGGCCCATGAAATGCATACCCTTCTTTAATAAAATGAGTCTCCAAGAATAACTTGTTCCAGACATTATACATTTCTTGAGAATCTTGTCAGATTTCATCCATCGAGCCTCATGGTTCTACAAGTGCAAAGCACAATGACCAGGGACAAGGTGAGCCTTCTCTCTACCATCATCACCCCATTTGTGTCCATCTCTATTGGGTAAGGAAGCAACACGCCAATCCATGTCCAACCAATCTATGATTACTGAGTTCCCCTTGCTCCACCTGCCTGTTTTCCCTATCTGTTTTCCTGAGACCCTTTAGGTCCACGTGCTACAGTCTCCCAGCCAGGTGTGCCTTTTTGCGGTAATGCAAGGTGCACGTCCAGGGCTGGAGAAGGGGGGGTGTCTTCCCACTTCCAGACCCCTGAAGTGCTGGGAGTCCCTCCTGGCCTAGGCAAGGAAGAGGTTGCTGACCCAATTCCTCCTCCGCCAGGGTGTTCCTTGAGATGGCTAAAAGCCCCTGCTAGAGGCTGTGTCTGCCCTAACCCTCAGTTTGCCTCCCACTCATCAGGGGCCGTGGCAAGTTAAGAACATAAGAAGAGCCCTGCTTTTCTGTCTGGGGTTCTTCTTTGACCTGCCCAATTCCTCCTCCCCTGTGGGAGGTCCAAGGCCTGCTCCAGGCTCCCTGGCTGTTCCCTGCTGGAGCAATCGGAGCTAGGGCAGCCAGTACCATATAATGGCCACCAGGATCTCGCCAGGCTTCTGCTTCCTAGTGGGCTCTCCTGTGAAAACCTGAAAATAGGGCCACACAGCCTTTATTCATCCTTCTTAGTCTTCATGACTCATCTTAACATCTAAATGAAGATGGGTGGGGGCAAATGCTTTTTTGTGTGTGTGTGTGTGGGGGGGGTTATTCCAGATAGGTTTTGTGGTGTTCCAAATGAACCCAAGGAAATGTAATTGTATTTGACAATAGAAGTCAGTATGCATCACTAGGCTTACCATATGTCCCGGAATAACCTAGACCCTCCTGGATTTCGGGGTCAAGTCCCGGCATCCCGGGAGGTATGGTGGCCATCCCAGATTGCCCTTTGCCGCTGCCATTTTTCCTTCTGAGGCTCCCAAGCCTCGCACACAAGCGGCCTGGAAGCCCTGCATTCCTAAGGGCTTCAAACCGCTTGTGCGCATGCATGCGGCTCGCAAAACAAATTGCGAGCCGCACGCATGCACACAAGCGGCTTGGAAGCCCTTAGGAACGAAGGGCTTCCAGGCTGTTTGAGCGCGAGGCTTGCAAGCCTCGCAAGGAAAACTGGCGGTGGCGGCACTACCACCCACCGGATTTCAGAAGGAGCGGTGGCGGCTGTACGAAAAGGCACTGTAAGGGGGTGAAAGAACGGGGAGGAAATAAATAAATAATTTCAGCCGGCCTTACGTCCGGGGAAAAAAAGTCTTAAAAAAAATCAAACCAAAAATTCAAGACACCCCCCCAAAAAAAATTGGCGCCCAGAAAAAAATTGGGGGTCCCGGATCGGGTTACCAGGGGGCCCGGATCGGGTCACCAAAACTATGGTATGCCATTGTTGCACAGAAGCATAGAGGTGGAGGTGGGGTGCTCCTGGCAAACCAATCAATTACAACTCTTGCATTGCCTGCAGCATTTGAGACCCTTTGTGGATGTTCAAAGGATCACAAATGCTGCAGGCGGTGCTACTGCTGTAATTGTGCAACATTGTCAGTGTGCAATGTCTACTTTGTGTTCAGCGTTTGGGGAGACATGATGGCTTGTTGTTGAGGGCACAAAAGACCAATATGATGAAAAGAGCGAGAGATGCCATCTTATTTCCTATTGCCTATTTCTTGTAAAATAAGATGCCATCTTGTCATGTCCTATATGCAACTGAGAGATAGATATTTTAGTTTTATATAAGAAATCAAGGCATCCCCCAAATGCCCAGTAGCCAAAAAGAAAAGTAGTAATTATTTTGTATTAAATATTTACCACCTAGTGACTAATAGCAGTAATTGCTACAATCTTTGTGATTTTATGAATATTAAATCACAAAGCTGGTTGAGGTTGCAGTTCTAGGGAAGTTGGTGGAAACCTTTCCTTCGCTTCAGATCTCCCTCAGGTGACTCATCTCTGACTCTGTACATTGTGTAAATGCCAAAGGAGAGATGATTTAATATGGCCACAGGGACTGCCAACCAATACATTAATTTCAGTACTTTAATAATACGTATCCAATTTCTCCCTCTTTTTCTGATTCCCATGGCTTTTCATTTTCATTCATTTATACTAGCTACACATTAATGTATTTGAATTCCATTTTGCTCTACCCTGAAATCACCAACAGGCTAACATATATGTCATGCAGGGCAGGCTAGTTTTTGTGGGCCCCAGGCAAGAGTCCCCTGTGCCCCTCACCCCTGCAGAAATGGAGAATGGCCTGTGATAGCTGCCCAGTAATCCTTTCACCAACATCTACTCAGCAGTATCAACTGCCTCCTGTTCCTGGCACAACAAGCTTGTATTAAAACTAATTGATTTATATCATCAGGTCTAACATCAAGGGGTTGGATTCGGGTCATTGATGCCTCAAGCCTGTGGGCTTTGGTAGATAAGATGCCCAAAGTGCTAACCGTTAAAGCCAGGCACAGTGCCATGTATACCGGTGGCCTGGAAGAATACAAAGAGTTGTTGTTGTTGTTCAGTCGTTAAGTCGTGTCCGACCCTTCGTGATCCCACGAACCACATCCCGCCAGGCCTTCCTGTCCTCCACTACCTTCCTGAGTTCGCTCATTTTCATGTTCGTTGCATCGGTGATGCTGTCTAACTATCTCATCCTTTGCCTTCCCCTTCTCCTTTTGCCTTCAATCTTTCCCAGCATCAGAGTCTTCTCCAGAGAGTCCTCTCTTCGCATTAGGTGGCCAAAATATTTGAGCTTCAGCCTCAGTACCTGTCCTTCCAGGGAACAGTCAGGATTGATTTCATTTAGGATTGACTGATTTGATCTCCTAGCAGTCCAAGGGACTCTCAGGAGTCTTCTCCAGCACCACAGTTCGAAAGCATCTATTCTTCGGCGCTCAGCCTTCCTTATGGTCCAACTCTCGCAACCATACATAGCTACTGGGAACACCATCGCCCTGACTATACGAACTTTTGTTGGCATGGCGATATCTCTGCTTTTTATTATGCTATTTAAATTTGCCATAGCTTTCCTTCCAAGGAGTAAGCGTCTTTTAATTTCATGGCTGCTGTCTCCATCTGCAGTGATTTGGTGGAGTACATACGAAGCTACAACGCAAGAAAAGTGCCTTTCTCACACCCTTTCAACTGAGAGTGGCTTTCCAGGAACGGAGATCAAACAACTGCATGGCAACACTTAAAGGCCTGGGCAGCTGTTTAAACTACTATCCCATGGGGTAGGGGGTTAGTTAATCTTACGTAGGGGGACTGATCTGGGCTTTACCACTGAGCTGTGCTGCCCCCGTTACACTGAATCCCACTGTACACCAGAGGACTGGCAACTTTTCAACCAGTACCCGTAACTGGGTCTTTAAAAGCAGTTTGCTGTGCAGATACTAGAAAGTGATCATGTTAAACTCCACACACATCACTTGCTGGTTACTGAATACACAAGGTGCCATTAACTGAGTACACAAGGTGCAGGACGTCTGGCTCAGGTGGTAGAGCGACCATCTCATATGCCTGAAGATCTGAGGATGACAGTTCAAGACAGCTGGAAGTGTCTGCGTCCGTCAGAGAGCTGCCGGCACGCCAAGCTGATAAGTTGCAGAGCCTTTGCAGGGGAGTAGAACTGCAGCTGCAGCAGTTGAGTGGCAGTCAAGGTTGCCTGTCAGCTGAAGCGTGGTGAGGCAAATGTCAGAGAGAGAGAGAGAGAGAGAGAGAGAGAGAGAGAGATGGACTGTGAAAGCAACATCTAGAATGAAGGGTTCTACAAAAGATTAGAACGTCATTGTATTGTAAAAACCCCTTGGGGTTTAGAAAGCCTGCCCATGTAAACTGCCTTTGAATTAAAAGTCGGGGGAGAAATCCGATGACCAAAGAAAAGGCGGTATATACTGGTTTAATTATTATTATTATTATTAAAGGACACAAGAATGATCTGTACCAACTTTTTATTTTTTTATTTTGGTTTTTGCATGAGCACTTGGCAACCTATTAGAATATTTCTGAGCATACATTTTCAGAACAAGCACTCAAGTCTCCCCAGTAGGATGGGTCCACGTAATGTTCTGGCTTCAAAATGAAACCTGAGACAGGAATCTGTTGGGGGTTTTTGAAACACAGAGTAACACTGGTTTGGCTCTCTTAATGAAAAGTGACTGTTTAATGTTTCACAATAAAAACCAGAAATGATTTAGAGAACATTAAACCAACTTTAGCTTTTCAGAGCCAACAACCTCCAAGGAAGGAGAAAGAACTCAGTCTGTTACCCAACAGCTGTGAAGGAACACATATAGGTCTCCTCGAGTGGCAGAAACACCAGATGCAGTTATAAGAGGGGCATTGTCTTGCGGGTGCTTTAAGGTACATTGGTCTTTGGGCCAAATTATTGCATCACCCACAAAACAAACTACACTTGGCAAAGAAGATTTGAAACTCGATCTCCCGACATTTGTTTTTACTGAAATGTAGATGGGGGAGAAGTCTACCAATTTTGTCAGAGTAGGAGGCCTGAGGGAGGGGTATTTTTAACCTTGCCCCACCCCTACCCCCAGTATTTTCCTGATCAAAATATCTCCAGGACCAAGATACAAATTTGGCAGTTGGGGGAGGGGGGGACTTGTTAAATTGCAAAGTGGCACAGTAGGAAAGGGTTAACCCTCATTCCCAGTGCTGCTGCTTCAAACAAATGGGCAACTTTATTCAGTCCACTATGAAATGCGCAACTATTCCTTCCCCGCACAGACAGACAGACAGACAGACAGACAGACAGACAGACAGACAGACAGACAGACAGACAGACAGACAGACGAGAGAGAGAGAGAGAGAGAGAGAGAGAGAGAGAGCGAGCTGCATTTCAGTAAAAACCTGAGCACATCAGGAGATCCAATCATAGACCTCATATGTCACATATAGTTTTTTGGCCCTTTACTGGTATTCAAAATACAGCAGAAAGAAGATTGCAATGAAGAAGGACCAGCTTGGTGATTTCTTTCAAATGCCTAGATCTTGTTTTATATTTCATGCTTTGAATAAGGACAAAGAAAATGAATACCTTTCTTCTACAGTTGCTAAAGAACTTTACAAATACAAAAATGAACAGCGCCCTTAATACTTTGTTCAGTCATTAAATATTATTAGCACTAGAGAAAACACAACTTAGAATAGCAAGTACTGTACTGTGGGTGCCAACATGCACAACAAGCCTGTTAGCAGGAACCGGTGTCCAGAACACAGAGAGAAAACAGGCCTCATACTGGGCAGTGGAATCAAAAGCTCCCTCAGTTTTTAAAACACAGTTTAAAACACTTGCAAGCATGCAAATAAAAACAATAGAATTGCTTTGCTGAATCAAGCCAAGGATCATGTATCCAGCTGCATTCTGCTTCCCACTGCAGCTATACAGAAGCCATTGGAAGGTCATGAGCAGCGCATGAAGGCTACAGCCCTCCCCTCCTGTTGCCCTAGGAACAAGGGATTCAGGGGTATACTGCTGCTGAACACGGAGGTTCTATGATTAAGAGCCATTGATAGATCTATCTGCCACACGTCTGTCCTATAGCGTGCTTTACAGCTGTCGCACCATAGAGGGGAGGGGGAATAATTTAAAAAAGAATTGCCCCAAGTGCCACAAATGTGATACATTTTCCCCTCCCCCTCCATGGCTGCTTCTACCATTAAACAAAATGGGGAATCTGGTCACAGAACACAGGCCATTTCACCCAATTTGGCCCTTTAGGCTACCATCCTATGCACTTACATGGGTGTAAGTCCTATTATGGTCCAATCCTATGAGGATCAGCTGAATGTGCATTCTGCTGGTAGCAAATGCCTTATGGCAATCGTAAAAAAAAACGCTCCAACAGTGCACAGAGAAGCGTGCTGCAGTAGCACCAGCAGGAAAGCCAGAGCGTTCCTGCACCTGCCAGTGTATTGCCCCGCCCCGCGATAGCGGGGGAGGCGGGATGGGGTGGGGGAGGGTAGAACAGGGATGGGTGGAATGAGGTGGCAATGAGGGTGGGGGAAGGGTGAATTGGGTCTGGGAAGGGAGCAGGTTTGGTGGCAGCAGTGGCCACCGAATCCTAGCCTCCTTCCGGAACCAATCCTGTGGCATCGGACCACACAGACCTGCCCCAGGAAATTCGCTAGCACAGGTCCAAGTAGACCACTCCATACTGCAAAGGCTTACCCCCGGGTAAGGTAACAAATGTTCCCTTACCCAGAGGAGAACTCTGGAACTCCCCCCTCCACAGAATGCAGCAGTAGCCATTTTAGCATGATTGCATCACGCGGGGGAGGGGGGGAGGGGATTGGGCTGCTAGGAATTGGATTGGGCAGCCAGGATGGTGTAGTGGTTTGGGAGTCAGACTTAGACCTGGAAGATCCAGGTTCAAATCCCCGCTCAGCCATGAAGCTTCCTGGGTGACCTTGGGCCAGTCACTATCTCTCAGCCCCACCTACCTCACAGGGTTGTTGTGAGGACAAAAAAAAAAAAAGGAGGGGAGGAAATATGTACACCACTCTGAGCTCCTTGGAGGTAGGGCGGTATAAAAATGTGAAATAAATAAATAAATAAACTCAAAGGGACTTACTTCCAAGTAAACATACACAGGATCAGGCTGTTAGCACGTTTACAATCCCAGATGAAGTTGTCTTAGAATTTGAAGCACCAATGGCTTGTTACTGGAAAGGAGAGTGCAATAGGTCTTTAAAATATTTCAATTCCTGCAATTTTCAAATTTCAAAAGTGAAAACAATGCTCTTACATGTATAATAGTACTGATGGTCACCTTTTATACAAGATTCATTAATCCACATGAAAACACTCGATTCTATTCACACAACACTAACAATTTTGAATACCACTTCATATGTTGTTGTTGTTCTTGTTCAGTCGTTAAGTCATGTCCGACCCTTCGTGATCCCATGAACCATATCCCGCCAGGTCTTCCTATCCTCCGCTATTTTCCTGAGTTCACTCATTTTCATGTTCGTTGCATCGGTGATGCTGTCTAACCATCTCATCCTTCACCTTCCCCTTCTCCTTTTGCCTTCAATCTTTCCCAGCATCAGAGTCTTCTCCAGAGAGTCCTCTCTTCGCATTAGGTGGCCAAAATATTTGAGCTTTTTTATATTTTTTCACGTCGGCGACGGCAGAAGCTTTTTATTTTTACCTCTTTTTTTTTAAGAGAAAGGAAATTGGCACCTGGTGAAAAAATTACAGCATGACTACACAATTGGAGTATTGTTTTAAGAAATGGCAAAGAAGATTTGATGCAAACATGGCAATTTTGCAGGACGAATTTCAGAATATGAAAGAAGAATTGAAACAAGCAGTGAAGAAAAAGGACGAACCGCAAGGAATGGAAATACAGAAAGATAAAGATAATGACAAAGAGAAAGATTTAGTGGAAGAGATTGTAGCAGAGGAAGTACCAAGAGTTAAATCAAGACTGGGTTATATATTTTTCGTGGAGGTGCTGAAGAAAAAGTCTGTCTTTCGGGGGAGGAATTTAGAAGACGTGAATGATCCTGTGGAAAAAATTGCAAAGTGGATACAATTCAAAAAGCAAGGGACTTTCAGGGAAGATTTAAGGATGAAGAAGAGAAAGAAGAAGAAGAAGAAGAGAAGAGAAAGAAAGAAGAAGAGGAAGAAGAAGAGGAAGGAGGAGGAGGGGAAGGGATGGAAGGTGTAATGGGCAACTGTTAAAATTAAAAAGGGATTATACTTTTTGTGGGGAATATTACTGGAGTTAGTTATACAAAAAGAAAAAATGTTCTATTATTAAAAAATAAGATATGACTTGTTTTTAAGAAACTCATATAAAGAATGATGGAAAATTTTTGATGATGGAAATTAACAAAATTGAAGACGAAAAAATGGGTTGACTTAATAAATTTAAAATATTTGAAGTGGAAATTAAGACTTTTAGATGATAAAGGAAAAGTTAGTTAACCCTTTTGTGAATAAAAGAAAAAAGTATGTTTTATTATTTGAAAAGACTTAAATAAGATGTGATTTGTTTTCAAGAATCTTATGTAAAAAGGGGATATAGAATATTTAAAAGAAAACAGAAAAATTTGGAAGGTTTTTATTTTAATACATTTGGAGAAAAATGGTGTGGCTTTATATATTAAAATATCTGAAGCGGGAATTAAGATTTTTAGATAAAGTAAAAGATAGTTAATCTTTTTGTGAATATTTGGATACCACTTATAGATTCTTTGAGAGAGAGAGAGAGAGAGAGAGAGAGAGAGAAGAAGTGATGAAATGTGGATTTAATGAATAGTATATTAGAGATATAGGCTGTTAGATATTATAAGTAGAAAATATATAATAGTATACAAGTAGGATTTACTGCTTCGCGCTTGCTATAATCTTTCGTGGTATGTTGTATTGTTTTGTTTTATTGTTTTGTTTAGTAGTTTAGTAATAAAAAATAAATATATATATATATAAAGAAGGCCTTCTTATCTCTCCTTGCTATTCTCTGGAAATCTGCATTCAGTTGTTTATAACTTTCCCTTTCACCCTTGCTTTTTGCATTCCTTCTTTCCACAGCTATCTGACAGCCACTTTGCTTTCTTGCATTTCTTTTTATTTGGGATGGTTTTAGTTGCTGCCTCCTGTACAATGTTACGAACTTCCGTCCATAGTTCTTCAGGCACTCTGTCTACCAGGCACTCTGTCTACCACTTCATATGCATTCCTTTAAATTAAATTAATGCTTGAAATCTTTTTCTACAGTCTTTTATTCATGTATTTAGAGGTGGCTATAGCATTGTTGAAGGCCTCCCTCATCTTGCAAGGCTTGGAGTCAAATTCCTTTTGCTGCACGCAAGCAACACACATGTATTTAGGGTGAAGGAACTGTGTCCAAGAATCTATTTTCTCCACTTCAATGGCATGATTTCCTATATATACGAAAGTGGGCACCTGGGGTGGAGCTAGGGGGGTTAGGGGGGTTAGGACAGCCTGCTTGGATTAAAGTCGGAGGAGAAGTCCAATGACCGAGAAAGGCTGTATATAAATACTGTATATTACATATTATAAATATTATTATATATTGTTGTTGTTCAGTCGTTAAGTCGTGTCCGACCCTTTGTGATCCCATGAACCATATCCTGCCAGGCCTTCCTGTCCTCCACTATCTTCCTGAGTTCACTCATTTTCATGTTCGTTGCATCGGTGATGCTGTCTAACCATCGCATCCTTTGCCTTCCCCTTCTCCTTTTGCCTTCAATTTTTCCCAGCATCAGAGTCTTCTCCAGAGAGTCCTCTCTTCGCATTAGGTGGCCAAAATATTTGAGTTTCAGCCTTAGTATCTGTCCTTCCAGGGAACAGTCAGGCTTGATTTCATTTAGAATTGACTGATTTGATCTCCTAGCAGTCCAAGGGACTCTCAGGAGTCTTCTCCAGCACCACAGTTCAAAAGCATCTATTCTTCGGCGCTCAGCCTTCCTTATGGTCCAACTCTCGCAACCATACATTGCTACTGGGAACACCATCGCCCTGACTATGCAAACTTTTGTTGGCATGGTGATATCTCTACTTTTTTTTATGCTGTCTAAGTTTGCCATAGCTTTCCTTCCAAGGAGTAAGCGTCTTTTAATTTCATGGCTGCTGTCTCCGTCTGCAGTGATCTTGGAGCCCAGAAAAGTAAAATCGGTTACTGCTTCCATTTCTGCCCCTTCTATTTGCCAGGAATTGATGGACCCAGATGCCATGATCTTAGTTTTATTAATGTTGAGTTTCAAGCCAACTTTTGCACTCTCCTCTTTCACCCTCATCAAGAGGCTCTTTAGTTGTTCTTCACTTTCTGCCATTAGGGTGGTATCGTCTGCATATCTGAGGTTGTTGATATTTCTCCCGGCAATCTTGATTCCGGCTTGCGATTCATTCAGCCCTGCATTTCTCATAATGTACTCTGCATATAAGTTAAATAGGCAGGGTGACAATATACAGCCTTGCCGTACTCCCTTCCCAATTTTGAACCAGTCAGTTGTTCCATGGCTGGTCCGAACTGTTCCTTCTTGACCCGCATACAGGTTTCTCAGGAGACAGGTAAGGTGGTCTGGTACCCCCATCTCTTTAAGAATTTGCCACAGTTTGTTGTGATCCACACAATCAAAGGCTTTTGCGTAGTCAATGAAGCAGAAGTAGGTGGTTTTTTTGAACTCTCGGGCTTTCTCCATGATCCACCGCATGTTGGCAATTTGATCTCTAGTTCCTCTGCCTCTTCGAAACCCAGCTTGTACGTCCGGTAGTTCTCGGTCCACATACTGCTGAAGCCTAGCTTGTAGGATTTTGAGCATAACCTTGCTAGCATGTGAAATGAGTGCAATTGTGCGATAGTTTGAGCACTCTTTGGAACTGCCCTTCTTTGGAATTGGAACGTAAACTGACCTTTTCCAATCCTTTGGCCACTGCTGAGTTTTCCAAATTTGTTGGCATATTGAGTGCAGCACTTTCACAGCATCATCATTTAGGATTTTAAGTAGCTCAGCTGGGATATTATCATCTCCACTAGCTTTGTTGTTAGTGATGCTACCTAAGGCCCACTTGACTTCACTCTCTAGGACGTCCGGCTCTGGGTCAGTGACCACACCAGCGTGGTCATCAGGAACATTAAGATCTTTCTTGTACAGTTCTTCTGTGTATTCTTGCCATCTCTTCTTAATCTCTTCTGCTTCTGTTAGGTCTCTGCCTTTTTTGTCCTTTATCATGCCCATCTTTGCACAAAACGTTCCCTTGATATCTCCAATTTTCTTGAAGAGATCTCTAGTCCTCCCCATTCTGTTGTTTTCCTCGATTTCCTTGCATTGTTCATTTAAGAAGGTCTTCTTATCTCTCCTTGCTATTCTCTGGAAATCTGCATTCAGTTGTTTATATCTTTCCCTTTCACCTTTGCTTTTTGCATTCCTTCTTTCCACAGCTATTTGTAAAGCCTCATCTGACAGCCACTTTGCTTTCTTGCATTTCTTTTTCTTTGGGATGGTTTTAGTTGCTGCCTCCTGTACAATGTTACGAACTTCCGTCCATAGTTCTTCAGGCACTCTGTCTACCAGGTCTAATGCCCTAAATCTATTCTTCACCTCCACTGTATACTCATAAGGGATATGGTTTAGGTCATATCTGACTGGTCTAGTGGTGTTCCCTACATTCTTCAGTTTAAGCCTGAATTTTGCAATAAAAAGCTCATGATCTGAGCCACAGTCAGCTCCAGGTCTTGTTTTTACTGACTGTATAGAGCTTCTCCATCTTTGGCTGCAAAGCACATAATCTATCTGGTTTCGGTATTGACCATCTGGTGATGTCCATGTGTAGAGTCGCCTCTTGTGTTGTTGGAAAAGAGTGTTTGCTATGACCAGCGTGTTCTCTTGACAGAACTCCGTTAGCCTTTGCCCTGCTTCATTTTGCGCTCCAAGGCCAAACTTGCCTGTTGTTCCGTTTATTTCTTGATTTCCTACTTTAGCATTCCAGTCTCCTATGACGTAAAGGCCATCTTTTTTGGGTGCTAGTTCTAGAAGGTGTTGTAGGTCTTCATAGAACCGGTCAACTTCATCTTCTTCGGCATCAGTGGTTGGGGCATACACTTGGATTACTGTGATGTTGAATGGTTTGCCTTGGATTCGAACTGAAATCATTCTGTCGTTTTTGAGGTTGCACCCCAGTACTGCCTTTCCCACTCTTTTATTGACTATGAGGGCTACTCCATTTCTTCTAAGGGATTCATGCCCACAGTAGTAGATATGATGGTCACCTGACTTAAATTCGCCCATGCCCGTCCATTTTAGTTCGCTGATTCCCAAGATGTCAATGTTCATTCTTATCATCTCATTTTTGACCACATCCAGCTTGCCTTGATTCATAGACCTCACATTCCATGTTCCTAAGCAGTATTGCTCCTTGCAGCATTGGATTTTCCTTTCAACCTCAGACACATCCACAGCTGGACGTCCCATTGGCTTTGGCCCAACCGCTTCACTCTTTCTGGGTCTACTTGGAATAGTCCTCCGCTCTTCCTCAGTAGCATATTGGACACCTTCCGACCTGAGGGGCTCATCTTCCGGCGTCATATCTTTTAGCCTTTTGGTACTGTTCATGGGATTTTCTTGGCAAGGTTACTGGAGTGGGTTGCCATTTCCTTCTCCAGTGGATCACTTTTAGTCAGAACTCTCTGCTACGACCTGTCCGTCTTGGGTGTCCCTGCACGGCATAGCTCATGGCTTCATTGAGTTACGCAAGCCCCTTCGCCACGACAAGGCAATGATCCATGAAATTATATATATTTACTAGTATATACATCTGTTGTATATAAACTACAAAGTCACGAAGGCTTTAATGTAATGCCTGTCATCATCACCCATATTCATGGACGACTGCACTGAAGTGCAGCAGCTGGTTTCAAAGCATTTGGTCAGGATGGGCGTCCAAGCCCCAGTCCTTAGGAGGAGAGTCTGCTGCTGCCCACCATTGCTTGGTAAGCCTCCCCACTGAGCCCTAGCACGTTTACTGGCTGATGTTGGGCAACAGCAGCAGCTTGACACTCCCCCTTCACCATCACTGCCGACAGCTACAATCGCAGCATTAAAGGAGGGGCATTGTCCACTGCCTAATTAGCTATGGTCATCAACGTAGTACATACCATATTGGTCTGAGTATAAGACTCACTTTTTTCTCCTAATTTAAGTTTTTTAACTAGGGGTGCGTCTTATAATCAGGCTGTTGCAATTTAATGCCAGTGATTTAATTAAATTTTTTTAATAGCACCAAACTTTAAGGGTGCGTCTTATAATCAGGTGCATCTTATACTCGGGACAATACGGGGTACATCCCAGTCCCATTAAAGGGGCAAGAATCTAGCATAGGGCTGTACCCAAAGACCCCCTACAACCTGCTAACAAACCCAGTTGGCTTATATGACCTCGTCTAACTCATCTAAAAGTTCAACCAACACACATTTTGGAAATTCATCATATACCATAATCGGCCTTGAATAAATATACACACGCCCTGAACAACAAAGTATAGAGGGTTTACCTCTTTGAGAAAATGTGTGCCTGTTCTTATTGTTGTTTACATGAGTGCAAACATTATTAACCCTATGAAACCAAGGAGAGGTGGAACAGCTCCCAACCCACACTGACATCACCGTAGCCTATCACTCCAAATTACCAACCAGGGTGTCTGCGTCTGCAATATTACTCCAAAGCCAAGTTTCCCCAGCGATAGATCCAGTTACCAGTAATTGCTTATGCATATATACAAATGAACAGCAAACATTTCCAAAGCGGTACACTTCATCCAGCGTAACCTCCTGCATGGAACTGACAATCTGGGAAGCATGAGATCAGTGGACTGATGTAAATGAGCCCAGGCAATTTAGAGTTTAGGATTTCTCAGCTGCAAATGCCAAGGTTTTCACTGGCTTGCAGGAAATTACAGCTTTACTTGGTGACTTGGTTTTTCGGGAAGAAGTGAAACAGACCAAATTTGCCAAGGGCTGGAGACCTACAAGGCAGCCACAGTTCGTTGAATCCAGAAGCCTTTTAACCTTTTATTCTCTATTTCTGTTGACAAATATACAGAGCAGACTAGACACACATTAGTCTCTTCTGGCTCTCTCCAATGTTCAAGAGCATTTAGTAGTAGCAACTCTTCTCATGCAGTTTCTCCACATGTTTACTGAATGTAGGAGGGTAAGTGGAATTGTACCCTCTAGCCCTCCACCCAATCCCAGCATTCCTGCTGGTCACCAATTCAGCTTTCATAAGAAAAAAGCCCTACCTGCATATGGAACAGGAGTGGGAACCACAGATTATGAATGTTCCCTAATGTGTGGAGTACATATGAGTGCTCCTTTCTCATGAAAGCTGAACGCTCAGCCACTGTGGGGTAGATGGGCATGTAGACGTCAGGGGTGAGGCAAGAGGAAGCAATCTGGTTTTCCCGTCTCTCCTGTACCGTAAATGCATGGCATACTTAAGAAAATGGCTAGTACTGATCAGGATCATAACTCTCTCGTCCCTTGAATCACTTCCTGTGGGTTGTAAGATGCCCATTCCTCACTGTTCTTCGTATTATAACTAGTTCACTTAAGCCAGTGGTTCTCAACCTTTCTGGTTTCTGGAGCCCTTTACGCCTAAACAGAGTCTCAGGGAGCTCCACCAGTGCACCGGGACATGTGTGCAGTGATGCAGTGCTGAGCAGATGGCGGCCACTTATGGTGCGCTCGTGGAGCCCCTGAAGGGGTCTCAGGGAGCCCCAGGGCCCCATGAGCACACTTTGAGAAATGCTACCTTAAGCCATTGATCTCCACTGGAGCAGGACTCATAGTTTAGCTATGGTGGCAGTCACGTGAATAAAGGAAAACATTGGTACTTCTGTAGAGAAGATTTAGTAAGCTGTGCCTATACTGCTCATACATGCTTATATACAGGAATGTAATGAAAGTACTACACAGAGAAATGAGTCATGTGTTTATTTTACATAAACAGTCATACTCCCATCCTGCGGTTTTTCTTTCGTTTATTACAACTCAAGCTGATGTTTCTGGAACATTTTAAGAACACTTTACTACCGTTGATTGTCACACGAGCCACTTCCCATCCAGTAATTTTTTGCTATTATGGCCTGACGTTTTGTAAAGAAATATCCACAATTCAGTTAGAAATTCTACCTTCCAAGAACTGTGTTAGTTTGCGGTAATAATTCTCTCAGGACAAAATTTGGTTTTATGGGATTACAACTGAGTAGAGGGGGGAAAGAGCTCTTTCTCATTTCTTTCAACTATTTTGTGGAATCAAAGGAAAGGTGAGTTTCAATGGAAATAATCTGCATGGGTTAAACTGGGTGCAATTCCTCATCAAGATTATAAAAAGGGCCTGCTTGTACATTATGGGCTTCGCTTGGTGGAAATCCAGGTGGATTTCTAATAAGAACAAAAAAGTTTGATACAAGACCAAGAGCACCACTATTTAAATATGACCATTTCTTGGTCCCAGTTTGGTACCTCTAACCAATGGCAGAGCTATTATAATCTCTTTCAAGCACCTAAATACAGTATTATGCGTGTATGTTTCTGCCAAAGGACCACAAACTACCTGTGATGACAAGAGATCACATCTTGTTCTCTTTATTTACAGTGCAATCCTGTAAAAAAAAAAAAAAAGCCAGCGATGAGACGAGTGTTCCGTCGCCGGCAGCAGTCGCAAACATGCTGGAAAGCACATTTGCGACTACTCTGGAGCAAGGGAGGCTGGCGTAGAGGCCGGCCTCCCTTGCTCCGTCGCCAGAACGGCTGTGCGTCTGCTGGACAAGTTGAGTCGGGATCCGGCGGGGGCGGTTCGGTGGGCAAGGGAGGGAGGCCATTGGCCTAGCCGGCCCAGGAGGGGGAGGGGGATGGCGTCGGCAATATCCCTGTCCCCGCCGGGCCAGCTCGGCCGTTACATGGCCTCCTCCTATTTAGCTGGCGGAAATCCGAGGAGGCCGATCGGGCCGACCTGGATTTACACCCGGGGAAGGGAACGAGTGGCCCCTTTCCTGAGTAGGCCGCCGGGGCTCAAGATCCGGTGGGCAGCCATGGGCTGCCGGCCAGATCCTTACACAGAATTACTAGACCCCTTTCAATCTGGTTTCAGGCCAGGCTTTGGGACAGAAATGGCCATGGTCGCCTTGGTGGATGATCTACGCCAAGGACTGGACAGGGGGAGTGCGTCCCTGTTGGTTCTGCTGGACCTCTCAGCGGCTTTCGACACCATCGACCATGGTGTCCTTCTGGGCCGATTGGCCGAGCTGGGGGTCGGGGGCACCGTTCTGCGGTGGTTCCGCTCCTACTTGGCAGATAGGTCCCAGATGGTGGTGCTGGGGGACGCCTGTTCGGCACCCTGGCCCTTGAGGTGTGGGGTGCCACAGGGTTCCATCTTGTCCCCCATGCTATTTAACATCTACATGAAACCGCTGGGAGAGGTCATCCGGGGATTTGGAGTGGGGTGCTATCAATATGCTGATGACACCCAGCTCTATCTCTCCTTTCCACCTGATTCCAGGGTGGCTGTTGAGGTTCTGGAGCGCTGCCTGGAGGCAGTGGGGACCTGGATAAGGGCTAATAAGCTGAAACTAAACCCGGACAAGACAGAGGTTCTCCTGGTCCGGAAATCCACGATGCAGGTGCTAGAGTATCGTCCTGCTCTGAAGGGGGTTGCACTCCCTCTAAAGGAGTAAGTCCGCAGCTTGGGGGTCCGCCTGGATCCGCAGCTGCTCCTGGATTCCCAGGTGGCGGCTGTCGCCAGGGGGGCCTTTGCCCAGTTTTGGCTGGTGCGCCAGCTGCGACCGTACTTGGATCGTGCAGACCTGACCACGGTGATCCATGCCACGGTGACATCGCGATTAGATTATTGTAATACGCTCTACGTGGGGCTGCCCTTGAAGACGGTTCGGAAACTGCAATTAGTGCAGAATGCGGCGGCCCGTGTGGTTACTGGGGGTAGGCAGTTCGACTCTGTCAGCAGCTTCTTCAGCAGCTGCACTGGCTGCCAATTCGTTTCCGGGCCCAATTCAAGGTGCTGGTTTTGACCTTTAAAGCCCTATACGGCCTGGGGCCAGGATATCTGAGAGACCGCCTACTTCCATATATTCCGGCTCGTCTCCTTAGGTCATCAGAGAAGGCCCTTTTGAGGGTACCATCGCCCAGGGAGGTGCGAGGGGTGGCGGCCAGAAATAGGGCCTTCTCAGTAGTGGCACCAACCCTATGGAATTCCCTCCCTCTTGATTTACGTACTGCTCCCTCCCTGGAGACCTTCCGGCGAGGCCTGAAAACTTTCCTGTTTAAGGAGGCCTTCTGAGTCCTTGCCTTTTTTAACATCCTGCACAGGTGGAGTGCTGCTGCTTTTTTATGCTTTTTTATGCTTCTGTTTTAATTGTAATTTGATGTGTTTTTATTAATTTTAGATGATGTTTTTACTAGCTTTTGTGGATTGTTTTTATTGTTTTAAATGTGATTATTTGTTGTATTTGTTGTATTTGTATCCCATGTTGTAAGCCGCCTTGGGTCCCTTCGGGGAGAAAGGCGGAGTAAAAATATTGTAAATAAATAAATAAATAATAAATAAATAAATAAATTGTGCTGTCAGGCAATTAACTGAGTTCACCATACAAGATCTCCTGAGAGCATCTAGCCCAAGGAAACACCTTTTGTTTCCAATATAATTTAATACCTGGGGTGTGTCTTCAGGATGTGTTTGGACAGTGATTGGGAGCACCTGAATGTATCAGGAGCATCTATTGCAGCCTGAGAAATGGAGTTCCCAGGCTCCTTGGGGGCAATGGGCACTACGTATAATAAGCATCCAAGTTTTAAAAAGCTCCCCTGGGCTTGGTTTTGTCAAGTTTTCTCAAAAAGACTCCAAACTTTCTCCAAGAGTTCCCCACAACAACCCAGGAAAAACCAAGCTAACTAAAGGCAAGCTGGTAAGGGGGAAGGGAAGGAAGCTCATCTCAAGTCCTATAATATCAATTTGAAATGGCTCTAACACATATTTACTCCAACAAATACTTACAAAGATAGGTCAAGAAGCGCATGCATAATATATGCAGGGAATCAAACCGTTAAATATTCAATAACTTAACATTCAGAATTAAATTTGCATTTAATTTGGAATACTTAATTTCAGTGTGATTTTATCTTTCATGCTAAAACAGCAGGCCTTTGCTTTGCCCTCTGCATCCTAGCTTAAGAAGAGTGAAGACAAATTCAGCTTAAAAAGTGTCAAAAATCTTCCCAGACCTTATGTTCAAGATTCATTCTGGTTGGGGACAGTGACTCTTAACACTGCATTTTTTTTAAACTGAGTCTGTATTTTGAGCTCCGAGACCAATTTTCGGGGTGGGGGGGAGCTTCTATTCCAGCTCAACAAAAGTGTCTTCAAATAATGGTTCAGATACAACTACAAGGTCTGTTCTGGAAAATAAATAAATAAAAGTCAGTTTTTCAGCACAGGTTCAGAGTATGTTTGACTCCCTGAATGGAGAACAGCTAGATACAAGAAAAACAAAATCTGGGAAGAGGTCAGCTAAAAGGGCTGCTGTGCTTTAAGAACAAAATTCCCAATGGCTCTGGAAAAGGGAAACAGGCTTCAGTTGAAAGAAAGAAAGAAAAACCTAGATTCATTTACCGTTCAACAACATCCAAGTATAATGAAAATGCACGATGTACTGCGCAATCCAGGCATGTATGCTCAGAACTGTACCATGGTGTTCAGTGGGGCTTACGTACAGGTAAGCTGATCAAGACTGCAGCCTTATGTTAAAATAATGTTTCAGTTACAAGATCCAATGGTTACATATTGGTGATCATAAATATTTTTAGTTTTGATTTCTGGTTGTTGTTTTTTAAGAGTTGCAAAATTCTTTAAGAGCCTTCCTGGAAGCTCTGAGGGAGTGAAAAATCCCAGCAGCTTCAAATCAGAGTTGGAGAGAGAGAGAGAGAGATTGTGGTACCCCCCCCCCTCCTCTTGAGATGAGCCCCATTACATTTTGTCTCAGGATTATATGGTCAGAAATGTTTCAGGGTCAAGTCTGACTAACGATCATCATATTTGGGGTTGGGAAAACATTTCTACCAAAGTCACATCACATACTTTATTGGCAGCTATACTGGGAGTGTTTCAATTTCCCAGCAGCAGATGGCTTGGCCTATTTCCATTCCATGCAACATCCCAAGTTATTTGCCTAACAGGCACCTTTCTGGTTCAGAGGCCTCATTGGACGACTGTGTAGTTTGCCTGGAGGAGGGAGATTCATCATGGGCCCAAGGCTTGGTCTGAAGGCCTAGGACAGAACAACCTTCCTAAAGCTAAGAAAGCTCCATCTCATCAGTGCCTGTATGAGCAGCCACCAGCAGCTCCCCTGAAGAAAGGTGGGATATCAGTGCAACAACAACAACAATTTAAAGACATATTATCGCTGGCCATGAAAACCTCAACTCACATCTAACAACAACAGAGTGTTAATGCATTGGTACTTGAATGCTTCCGATATGTTGGTATATTTTCTGCTACCGGTATGTCTTGTTACTGTTGTAAGATACTTGGGGCACAGCTCAGTTGAAAGTAACATACAAAGCATACGGTTAAATACAGAGAGTCCCACTTTGTGAGTCTAGACAGCCATTATATGGTTATTATAAGAGCACTTCAAAAGGTCCAGCATGTTAAAATTTTAATCGGGCCCTTTCCCATGCAAGGCACATGCCCTTGCCCTCTCTCTCACCTCTTTCCACCTGCCTGAGCACCTAGCGTCTGAAGAATCGGTGCCTAGGAATTAGAGAAACACTTATTCAGCCCTGCCTCATTCCCACCATTTCAGAGGCTCCAGATTTTCATGAGAAGGTATTTCCATGACCACAAGAGGGAAACCTTTTCCTTTCTTCACCCTGGCACGTCAGTTAAATAGAAAGTTGCTACTGAAGGAGGTCTGTTGGACAGAAGTTATTGCTTGTCTCAAATTTAAATGCCTACTCTGTGGGGTCTTTGAAGTGTTCAAAACATTACAATGCTAAGTGTCAAGCCCCTTTTCTCGGACTACTACAATTTTTAGAACACAAAAGTGGCATGTTTCCGTGAAAGGGGTTTGCACCGCAATGCAAGTCACAAATCGGCTCTGCAGGCTTGAAACTCAGGATTGCTGTCACATGGCTGTTATAGACCGCCCCTGCCTGTAAGAACCCGTGTTTCAGCTATGTCTCCTCCATGGTTCTCCATGATTCTCATGTCACTGACCAAATTCCACCCAGGAACAACAACGATGCTGCCTTTTCCATACTCTCTGAAAATTGCTACCCAAGAAGCCCCTGGCAGCAGTGGATGTTGCCTTGGTGCACTTCAACTTTTATTCACCCACTGCACATGTTAAACTCAGAGCTAAAGGGAGCTCCAAGGAGGTTGTGCCAAATTACTGATGGCCTATAAGAAAAAAGAACCCATGATGAGAAGAAAGCACTGAAGTCATTGCTGGTATTGGATGTGTGAGGACTGCTGCTGCACAAAACAGGCCTCATGATGCAGCCACCCTGCTGAGGGTAAAGGTGTCTGGGTCTTGTCAGTGCCAATAAAATAAAATGAAAACAAAGTTGAATCCAGGGGCATGCAGGTAAATGCAATTTGGACCTGTTCCATTGATAGCCACACTTTCTTTTGTTCAGGAGAAGGGGAAAAGTACATGTTCAACAACATGTTTTGACAATAAGTTAGGCATGTTGGAAACTCAACTGTCAGGAAGGATAAATCTAACTTTGGTCATCAGTCCAATGCCAATCTGGTTGCCCTTTATATAGTACTGTTATATATCAGGGGTGGCCAAACTTGCTTAATGTAAGAACCACATACGATAAACTTCAGATGTTTGAGAGCTGCAATATTTAAGACGTATTTATATTCTTAAATATATTTACTCATCATGAACATTAAACTTATGTTTTAATCCAGTGGACTCTCAAGTTTATACCTGGTAAATAATTATAATAACCCTTTAACATTTCTTATTTACGGTACCTTTTATATTAATTGTGATGCAAAAAGAAGCTCAGCCAACGTATTTCCGAGAGCTGCACATTATATGTCAAAGAGCCGCATGTGGCTCAGGAGCCGCAGTTTGGCCACCCCTGGTATATATGCTGTATATGCTTTTTATCCCAAGTGAACATTTCTAATTTGCAGGTTCTAAACTCTAAAGTTCTAAAAAAAAACTCTCTCTCTCTCTCTCTCTCTCTCTCTCTCTCTCTCTCTCTCTCTCTCTCTCTCTCTCTCTCTCTCTCTCTCTCTCTCTCTCTCTCTCTCTCCTGGAAAAGAGAAACTTTATTTAATAAAGTTTGTATTTAATAATAAAAAAAAAGTTGGCTTCCCCCCAAAAAAACCTGTTATTGCAAACTGAACATTTCCAAGAAGCTTCAGGCAACTATACGTACATCTGCCGGCACACGTGAATGTACACGTGGTCTGGACCCTCTTGAGAATCTGTTCCCGTTTCTCTTGGTTGCCAGTTTTCTCATTTTGCAGCTAAGCCAATTCCCACCCCCTGTGTAATGAAACCTCATAACACTGGTGGGGATATTAATATCAGTGTAATTAGCAAGGCTATTTATACCTCCACAAGACAGCCACTAATTAGGCAGAAGGACTGATATCCAACTACAGCTTAACCTCATCTCAGTGGGCAAGCACTTGGGTGCTTCTTCTCTCTCGAGGATTACAGTAAAAAGCTTTGCTGAGACACATAGCTGTGGCAAAGTGGCAAGAAAAATGCAATGTTAGAAACGGAAGCCTTTTGACAGATATGCCACTACTTTGATGAGTTTCCAGTTCAAGGTGCAAAGTGATGCTAATTATTACCATGGTGGATGCTAATTATTCAGCCCCCTCAGTACATTTCCAGCTAGGCCTCTACCTTCTTCACCTACAACGATGCTTAAGATCGACAGAAAGTGCCCTCTTGAGGCAACATTGCATATTACAATGTTTCTACACAGAATCAAGTTTCATGTAGGAAACCACTAGTCCCACATGCATGCATTATGTGCAACAATCATGTGGATATCACTGCCTGTACATGTGGTGATGGAAACACACATTGGGAACCCCCAACCAGAGAACGTGTATAAAAATAGTTAGGAAAGATAAAGAAACCCTCCAACATTATGATCATTTATGAAATCTCCCCCTACCTCACCCTGGGCCACATCAATCTGTTTGTAAAAACTGTGAACCCCTGAGCCCCCTGAGCCCCCCTGCCTCCTCTGCAGGTACATGCGTCTGGCTTACCAGAGGCATAACTCATTGGGCAAGAGCCAAAGGGTTCGTAGCCCTGGGATCCATCCTTGCCTGATGGCATGCCATTCCACCAACAACGGGAAAGTCTGAATAAGAGATGTTGTCCTGGAACTTCCACCAGTCAGAGAAGAAAGTGAGCAACACTTTCTTGAGCAAAGAGGGAAAGCAGCAACAGCCCCCACAATTTATCCCAAATTCACATAAGAGAGCAGCAGTGGTGGAGACACCTGGCCTGGTGAAGAAGACCTGCCTCCTTGTACTGAACAATATCCAAGGGTAGGGGTATGGTCACCACTGGGATGGTCACCACTGGTGGTGGTGGTGGTGGTGGTGGTCACTTCCAATCATCCCTTTGGACTATCTTAAGTTCGAGGACCCCCATCTCCCACACTGTTCACTCCGAGAGGAAGGGGATGCTGAACATGGGAGGTGGACGGGTCAGTTTAGAGGGCCTAGGTGAGGGGTAGACCTGAAGCAGATGGGGATTCTCCTTTTCCTTTGTCCTGTTGGCATTGGTGGGTGGTGTTCTGCTGTGTTTTTACTTGCTGTACTGCTAATCCTGACCACATGGGGTGTATGTGTTTCTTACATTGGGAGGAAATGGGAGGGGGAATTGGAGCTGCTATTGGTAGGGTGATAGATCAGGGGAGATATGGGGGTTGTGCTGGTAATTCCAGGTGAAAGAGGGTTAGTCAGAGCTGGACTATCCTTCTTCTGATCCTTCCTCTTGGGTGCCCCTTTCGGACCATGGGTGTCACCTAGCAGCACCCCCTCAGGCCTGAAGCTGCTGCTGTTAAATTCCAAGTCAGTGAATAATAAGACCAGGACTTGGTCCTCAATGAGGTCACTGACCTGGTTGAACAAAGCGAGAGGGGGTTGGTCTCTCCCAAATCTGTCCTCAAGGAGAGTGGAGGGGCAAGGCCGAGATAGGTCTATCATGGTACCCGGTTCAGCAGTTTACTGGGTTTGAGTGTGACACAGGAGATGTGTTTTTCCTTTTGGTATCTTTCTGTGCCTTAGAGCAGGGGTGGCCAACCTTCAACCATTAGGGCTTCTGTGTTCTAAAGAGTTGAGTAGAAGACAGAATCTGGGCAGCTGCAATTGCTGATGGATTGCTGCACTCGCTGAAATGTCCTCACCTATACAACCACTAAAGGGCCAGGAGCATTCATGTTGAAAGGTTGGTCACCCCTTAGAGGTATCTTGTTCCTAACACCTAGTGGTCACGCCTGGCTAAGTCCTCCTTGAACTGTTATTCCTTTGAAGTGGTAATTCCCCTGCTTTTCAGGATGCTAAGAGAACTGAATAATGTATAAGACCCTTTGGGCATAGATCTCTGTACTGTTGCTTTAACACCAATTGCTTGAAGTGGGTATAATTTAGAGGCATGCTGAAATTGCAAGTTGGAGTAATTTTATCAGTGTGGGTCAATCCCTTTTGGTCACGGACAGGTGGGAGTTACAGGCAGTAAAACTGCAGCTGTGCTTATTTTGATCAAGGCACCAGGATAAAGATGTACAGTACGTATAGAGAATTCCAGGTAATTACCAGTAGAAATAAGGCAAGGGACATCTGGCTAGAGATATGCAACTTCCATCATGCTCTCAGTGGTGTGATATATCAGAAAAATAGGGATTTTGTGATTGGACGCCAGTAGGATAAAGGCAGGTCTCCCAGAACGAGAATTTGCCTAACCTTGGTCAGGCAGGGGGAAAACTATGCTGGTTTCCCCTGTGAGCAGACTAGAACTGGAAGGAGATGCTGAAGTGTAAGTTAGACTCTAGATCAGAGGTTCTCAACCTGTGGTACGGGTACCCCTAGGGTACGCGGACCTCTTGCTGGGGGTACGTCAAGCCCTGCCCCTTACCTGACCCATCAGCAGCTAATTAAGTGTTAATTAACATGAATTTTAAATTTTAATTATTTTTGGAGCCGTTCTGTCTCTCTGATTTTGATTTTGGGCTTATTTTTGTACTTTGGAGGGGTGGGGGAGGGAGGAGCTGATTTTGGGAAGTGTGACTTGGAGAAAAAAGATCTCTCTCACTCTCAGAGAGATGTTAAATAAGACATTTTTTCACATTTAAAATTGTTTTAGTACTTTTTTAATGATTAATTACCTAATTAATTGATTAATCCAATTAATTTGCAGTTAATTAGCAGGGGATACTTCAGAAAATTGGACCGTGATAGGGGGTACCTGGGCCTCCAAAGGCTGATAACCCCTGCTCTAGATAACTAGTTTATTTGTTGGTTTTTTGCTATATAAAAATGCTTATTTCCTCTACTCACACCCTTGGTCAGTGTTGCCCCTTACTACTAACTTTTAGAATTAAATCTATATTTTACTGTGCAGTCATGCGTAAGTACAGTATACGTGGTCAGCCTAAAGGACCGGCCACTGTATCCTATGCGGGCTGCCCCGGGGCTGCTAGGCCGCACCTCGGGAGAAGAGGACATTCACCCCCTTCCCTAGGTTTAAGCGACCCTGGGGCCTATGGACCTTCTCGAATGCACGCCAGGTCCAGACCTGGCGTACATTTGGGGAGGCGGTGTAAGGGCAGCGTGGGCCAGGAAGAGGCCTAGGATATCACCGTCGATATACCACTAGTTTGGACAATGGCCATGAGTAGGCTTCCCTTCTGTCCCAGAATGCCCGGGACTGTCGCGGGTTCCGGGCTCCATTCCCGGGCCCAGTGAAAGCCTCCGCCACCGTCGCTTTAAAAGTGTTAAAAATAACCTTTTTATCCAGCGCTGCCATCTTGGATCTTGCGAGATCCAAGATGGCAGTGCCCAAATCTCGTGAGGGCACATGAGGCAGTCTCATGTGCCCTCACAAGATTTTGGTGCCACTATCTTGGATCTTTTGAGATTTTGCAAGATCCAAGATGGCAGCGCTGGATAAAAAGGTGATTTTTAACACTTTTAAAGCGGTGGTGGTGGAGGATCTGGGGGCAGCAGGAGTCCTGGCCGGCTCGGATGCAGCCAGCCAGGCTCCAGGACCAGGCAGAGGTGGAACAGAGGTGGAGGAGGAGAACACGAGGACGAGGATGGCGGCGGCGGCATAGACGGGCAGCGAGGATGGTGGCGGCGGCAAGATAGCGGCAGCGGCATAGACGGGCAGCGAGGATGGTGGCGGCGGCAAGATGGCGGCAGCGGGACAGGTAAGTGGCAGCAGCAGTGGTG
This sequence comes from Plestiodon gilberti rubricaudatus, assembly GCA_026170595.1. NCBI lineage: Eukaryota > Metazoa > Chordata > Lepidosauria > Squamata > Scincidae > Plestiodon > Plestiodon gilberti. Next base: position 197,378,738 of record JANXHW010000004.1, on the reverse strand, counting down.
GCAAAACAGCCATTTTCATGGCTAGAAATAAATAAAAAAATTGCCCACAAAAATATTTATTTAATTACATAATATGATAAGCCTAGCCATGAGTCTATGACATCAGAGATCCCATCTGGCCAGGCTAACCCTCAGTACTGGTGGCAGTGGTAGTGCCATGAAGGGGTGGAGAACCATGAGGGGCCCAGTGCAGGACTTCGCTCCAGGGCCCTAGCAACCTGACACTGGCACTGTTGGGACTCCCTAGGTCTCAGATGAACTTGGATTACAAAGGCATAGTTAACAATCTCTCGGTTATGGAGCCTTATTGTAGCTTCTTTTTACAACACAATGCCTGCACATTAAGGTTCCATTAGCACTCATTTACCCCTCTTCCAGAACTATTGGCATTAATATATTTCCTGGCAGCTCCTGAGATTCTATCAATCTGCACTGCAGTTTGCAGGATAGCTCTAAAGTGCACGGAATTGTTTTGTGAGGCAGTCAATATAAGTAGTTACAGAAGTACCTCATTCTGCTATATGAAATATATGTATCCCAAAAGTAGTGCTCTCAACTTGAAAACAGAAGCTAGAGAATATTCAGTGCAGCCCTAGCCTTAACTTCTTTTTACTATGCAATGTATTTGGGTGACACACTATGGTTCCCACATTTCTTCTTCTTTGGGGAAGCTCCTTATTTGGGTTTACTGTTGTTAACTGTAACATTCCCTGAAAACACTATGCTTTTACAAAATATTCACCTTTTCTCAAGGTTCCTGTTCAGTGTCTTTTCCCCCCTGATTATTGTACCTTCCTTGATTAGTCACAGGGCGATTCCAGTCAGTCAGGGACCTAGTGAATGGGAGGACATCATGACCCTACATAGCCAATCAGATTTGGCCACATACATATGGATGATCCCGGGTGATTATTCAATGAACATAGTGATGTCACTATATTACATTGCCAGTCAGATTTGGCTATGAATGAAGTCACTTGAGAGAGCGAGCAAGAGAGTGCAATTTAAAAGAAAAGGATAATACTTTCACAAGTAATGTCAAATATTATCAAAAAGAGGGATGCGGTTTTTTTGACAACGATGAAAATGTTTTTAACAGTGAGTAGTTTTGGCTCCGCCCTACATAAGGACCTAAATTTGTTTGTTTCTCACTATTGCCATCATTGCGGTGGGGAAGAGTCTTCCATAACAGTGGAGCAGTAGAAGAGGTGGTATCCTGCACTAATTAGATTTATTTACTTAAATGATGCGCAACTACACTATGAGCGAGTCACAGAAAGTCAGAACATAGAGTCCGAAAACATAGAAAGTCAGAACTTTTGAAAATGATGAAGTGAGGAAGTAGGTTGGGTGAGAGGAAGAACAGTATCTCCAAGCAGCCAAGATCATAATTAAAAATGGAAGTATTTTGCTAAGCAGCACGCACACGCGCACACGCACACACACACACACACACACACCTCACAACAAGCAATAAGGCAAATACGAGGGTGTTTTGTAAAATGATGGCAAAAAAGCTGCCCACGCTATATGTCAAAAATTGCAGTTACTTTCTGAAATTCCCTTATACATCCTTTGCTTTCTCTGGGTGAAAAAAAAAACTCAGCTGAAGAAAAGTTGCTTTTGCAGCAGAACATCAGGCTATAACAAAACAAGGTGCGTGTCCCACATTCCGAGTCTGGAATTGTTGCCTTGTACCTGTTTCTCTGTACTCTATGTGATAATTAGAGTTGCCACTTTTTATTTTCTTTTTTTTTGGCAGGACTCCTGAGCTGCATGATGACTGGAAAATTTCAACAGGTGAAGCTCTCCCCATCACTACTTCATGCTTAAAAAAAGAGATAAAGATTAAATATTGCATTTCTGCCAGTTGTTTAAGGAACAGAAGGTCTACCAGAAAAAAGTGGCTAAGGATAAACACACAAAGCTGCCTTTTACTAAGTTAGGGTCTCTCCCTGAAGGTGCTAATGCAAACCTACAGAAAGGAAAGGCAACAATGCCACCATTGTGCCTTAAAATAACGTTGGGTTCATGCTCTGGATAAAGATTCAAGGTGGTTCATTCATGCCTTACTGATGGCAGACCAGGTTTAGGTGGCAGGCAAAGACATTTTACTCTCACTGGCATGTAATGGTATTTGATTTTAATGCTGTTGTTGATGAGTTTTTAAATTTTACTCTAGATTTTATGATACAGTCTTTAGATAAACTGCTAAACACACTGCAAACCTCTGACAGAGTGGCTGGGTATAAATGGTTTAATAAAAACAAATACATTTAATCCCCACCAGGCTGAATCATGTGGAAGAGAAACATCAACAGAGCAAGAGGCACTTAAACCATCTAGATTAGGTAGAGGTTGCAGCCCAGAGAACTTGGCTAACACACTGTGGAGCTACTGGGTTTCTTTCTCTTGTTCTTCCAGGTTCTCCTGCTCATCCCCATCTTCCGGGAAGGGAAAAGGCAGAAGGTGTCGCAGACACACCATCTCCCCCTGCGGGGTTAAAAGATAATGCTGAGCTTTCCTAGGCTGCAGCCTGATAGCTGCAAGACCAGGTAAAACACACATATTCTTGGCTTGAATAGATCTATAGGAGAGGAGGAGAGAGGATTCCACAAGTATTAATGTGGATGACATAAGAAAATATTCTGGGGCTTTGTTTTTTGCTTTGCTTTTGTATAGAGACCCAACATTGCTGGAGACCCCAGAACTAAATGTTCAGTCAGCTAGAGAAGAAAATTCCTAGGCCTCATTGCGGCAGTGGGTCATTCTCATTATTCTCTTTCTATGGCCTCTCTTCAGTTCCATAAAGCTAAATGCTTCAGTCATAACAGCGTGAGGACACTATTCTTGGCATTTTTCTCAACTATGTACTACTATGTACTAATTGTTTTAATTATCTGTTAATTATTTTAATGTATATGTTATTTTAATGTTGTAAGCCGCCTTGAGTGCCCTTGCCGGGAGAAAGGCGGGATACAAATTCTTTAAATAAATAAATAAATAAATAAATTAGGGCCATTTTACACAACATAAGAAGAGCCTTGCTGGACCAGGCCAAAGGCCCATCTAGTCCAGCTTCCTGTATCTCACAGTGGCTCCACCAGATGCCTCCGAGAGCATACAGACAACAATATAACCTGTTTCCTGTTGTCACTTTTGCGGACTACTTTACTCTACCAAAGCACGTTTGCGGACTACTTTAGAGCCGGGAAGGCCAGCGCGAGGCCGGCCTTCCTAGCTCCACTGGCCGAGGAAACAGCGAGTGGGAGTCAATGGGTAATTTTCACAATGGCGAGAGGTGAAAAGCGGTGTGCCCCAAGGATCGGTCTTGGGACCGGTGCTTTTCAACTTGTTCATAAATGACCTGCAGTTGGGGATAAGCAGTGAGGTGGCCAAGTTTGCGGATGACACTAAACATTTCTGGGTGGTGAAGACCAGCAGGGATTGTGAAGAGCCTCCAGAAAGATCTCTCCAAGCTGGGAGAATGGGCAGCAAAATGGCAGATGCGCTTCAATGTAAGTAAGTGTAAAGTGATGCACATTGGGGCAAGAAATCAAAACTTCACATACATGCTAATGGGTTCTGAGTTGTCAGTGATGGATCAGGAGAGAGATCTTGGGGTGCTGGTGGACAGGTCGATGAAAGTGTCTACCCAGTGTGCGGCGGCAGTGAAAAAGGCCAATTCAATGCTCGGGATCATTAAAAAAGGGATTGAGAATAAAACGGCCAAGATCATTATGCCCTTGTACAAATCAATGGTAAAGCCGCATCTGGAATATTGTGTCCAGTTCTGGTCACCACACCTCAAAAAGGATATAGTTGAGTTGGAAAAGGTGCAGAAAAGAGCGACCAAACTGATTCGTGGGCTGGAGCACCTCCTTTATGAGGAAAGGCTACAGCGTTTGGGGCTTTTCAGTCTGGAAAAAAGGTGCCTGAGGGGGGACATGATTGAGACGTATAAAATTATGCATGGGATGGAGAGAGTGGACAGAGGGAAATTCTTCTCCCTCTCGCACAACACCAGAACCAGGGACATGCACTAAAATTGAGTGGAGGGAGAGTTAGAATGGACAAAAGAAAATATTTCTTTACCTAGCGTGTAATTCATCTGTGGAACTCCTTGCCACAGGATGTGGCGATGGCACCTGGCCTTGATGCCTTTAAAAGGGGTTTGGATAGATTCATGGAGGAAAAGACCATCACAGGGTACAAGCCATAAGCAACCTCTTGGTTTTAGAAGTAGGTTTTCTCTGTGACAGGTGCAAGGGAGTGACAACAGGAAACAGGCTATCTTGTTGACTGTGTGCTCTCGGAAACATCTGGTGGTAGGGCCACTGTGAGATACAGGAAGCTGGACTAGATGGGCCTTTGGCCTGATCCAGCAAGGCTCTTCTTATGTTCTTATGCTATAAAACGCATTCAGGAGGCTCAGCCTAAACATCCAAAGAGGGCTAAAACTCAAGTAGCTTATGGTAACTGTGACAAGAGTTCAAGGCTGGATGTATGATAATAATGCAATCACAAGGCCATTTCACAATGTCAAGCTTTTGCACAGATCCAAGTCCACATTCAGAACACGTCCATCTGGTTGTGGCAATTTGCAAAGCGCTTTCTGTGAATTTTCACATTTTGAAGTGAAACTAATTAATTAGAACTGATCGATATGCACTGGGATCCTGAACTCGTTTGGGCTCTCATTCCAAAAGTGACCTGGGCCCTTCTTGTGATGCAGTTTTATGTGGTTCCTCACTGTGAGGAGGACTGCAAAAACTAAAATCAAACCATCATACAATGGGGAAAACAGTTGTGTGAATCCATCTTTATCTGCTATAGCATGAAGGCATCATAAAGCCACATTATTGTCTGAATTACCAAAAACTCTAGTCTGAATTACCAAAAACTATTTTAATCTGGTGAATACAGCTCAGAGCTATTTGCTACTTTTTTCCATTTCTATAGGACCCATTCAAACTTACCAACCTTCTCTTTCCATCAATGAAATTGTCAAAGGTCACACTTTTTTCCTGGGCAAGAGTCTTATTTCTACTCACCGGTATTACCTAGTCTCATTTCTTTCTGCTGCAGATCAGTAGGATAACCCTGTAGCTATGAAAACTCAGCCTCCTTTGAGATACAACTAAGAATCTTGAGCAGATTGCCAGACTGAGTGTTACCTTGTGGCTACCTAGAGAAAGGGGATTTTATATTAAAGGGAGAATGAGTAGCAATTTTGTGAAGGGGACCCCATAGGTAACTTTACCTTGTTTTGGTCATGCTATTCTTATTCTGGTAATTCATGATCAGCACCCTACTTACCGGGTATTCATTCCATGATGCACTATAATATTTACTGTGACCCAAAAAAATTGCAGCTTCCATTTATTCAAAAGACAGATAATGAGAATAATGGGTATAAACAAATGACAAGTCACACAACAGTTTCTTAAAAACTTATTGTAGGGCCTCTAATTGTACAGGACGGTGGTTATTGTACCTGCCAGTAAGCAGAGGATTATGTCTAGTATATTCCTAGATTTCTAAGTGATCTAGGGTGACCGTAGTAAAACAGAGTACCAAAATGTTGATTTGGCTCACTAGCCAGCCCTTCTTATTTGTTCTCTACCAGCCTTCATCCTCCACCAGGTCCTCTGTATATGCCAGATGATTTGGAAGAGGAACTTACAGCCCAATCCTGTCTCCGCCAGCCCAGAGTGCAGTGCTGCTGACTGAGCATGTGCTGCATGCTGTGGGCCAGCCGGGGACCATACAGCACAGGAGAGGTAAGTAAAGACACTTATTTACTTACCTCTCTCTATAGGCTGGGCTTGCTTCTGAGTAGACATGCCTAGGATTGTGCACTAAGGGTTTAACAAGCTACACCTGCCCACATTCCTTCTCCTTAAAGGTCTAACACTCTGTCCTGGTATGGATCTGGTAAGCCTAGAGCTGCTTGCTTCATGTGTTTGCATTCCCGAAGTCAACAAAAAAGTTTCATGATGACTGAGTAGCATCTTGAATCCAAATCTCCCTAGTCTAACCTCATGCTATATAGAGTTGGACTGCCTTGATGAAATGAGATCTGCTATACAAGTAAAGCAGCCTGCCACATATCCCTTGATATTTATATCTGGCCTTTCAGTTACCTCTAGGTTTGTGCTTCCCAGTGCTCTTTTGCAAAATATAATATATTGATTTCCTTCAGTCTACTCGATAGTAATTTTCCTGTCAAATCTCTCTATAAACAGCCAAATGGATTCAATTGAATTAAATAAATCCTTTACTTAATGACATGATTTAGAATCAACATCCAAGGGAGCACATTCAGCCAATTTAATTATATCAAGAGCTAGAGAGAATCAATGGCCAAATGTCCACATGCTGAATCAGGGGCAAATTACATATTACAATGAAGTCCTGACAGCCCCTTCTCTCTGGGAAAGCGGGGCGGGGGGAGCGATTTGGAACATAGCAATGATTGATTTGGAACACAGCAAGAATGCAAGGTAAGAGAGTGCTTGACCCTTCCCCTACCAATCACTTTTTTCCCCTGAAACTTCATATTTTCCAAATGCAGAGCATTTCTCCCACCCCCCAAAAAGCATCATCACCACAGCTCATTTGCTCAAGGCATATCTAGACATAAAGGTCTGCACCTATGAAGCCAGTTGTGCCTGACACTCACAAGCCAGGTCTTGCGTTTCTGCTCAGAGTGATGACTCTTAATCCAAAAGGAATAGCAGGATTTGGGTGGGTAGTAGCACTATCCACCTCAACATCTGTAATCCTAAACTTCCATACCACTTGCAGATTCCTTTTCTTCATTTCCTGTTTAGAGCTCTAGTCAGTGGGGGAGCCTGAACCAGTCAGTTGGGTGCAGCTCAAGGGTCTTATCACATCAAACTTTACAGATATCTGCTGATATTAAATATATATTACATGCACAGAACCACAGCAGTACAAGAGTACTGTACCAGTAGAAATTTCCATCTCTACAATTTACAAATGGAAACTGAAAGACTAATGAAACTATCTGCAGCTTTGAATAATAGCCCATTGTAAGCAGCTGCAGATCAGACAGGGGGGGTGGGGGGAGACAGTTTGCTCTGAAGGCCTTGGGAAGCTAAAAATGAGTGCTTGCTAAGTTTTTTTGGCTTCAAGTTGCACACAATTCTCATTGTCAATATCTTTTGTTTTGTTCCTCAGTATTTACAGGAAACAGGGGAAGTTAAGCAACTGGCAGCAGAACATAGCTAAGAACATAATAGTTGTTATATCCAATTCCTGTCATGCCAGCTAAACATTACAATCTGTAGGGCAGCAGTGGCACTAATTTCCGGTCTTCTTCGCAGTTCTTTTCTTTATAAAAGTACATTAGACTTGCTCTTCTCCCATGGCCCTTCCAGCAAATAGCTACTTACACACACGTCCCGCCCACCCCTCACCATGCCAGGAATTCAGATCTGGGTGCACCCAACACTTTCACACAGGGGAGAGAAGGTGACTTAATACTATAGAACCACCAATTTACCTAGCATTTTATAACATTAAATGCAGTGGCTGCCTTCACATCTTCAGAAAGCCTTCATTAAAGGAGAAAGTAAAACTGGAGGATTCCAAGCATGGCAGACCTTACCTCGGAGCAAGTTGCAAGTGTCTTCTTTCGGCAGTCAGTTCTAAGCCCCGGCTGGCATCATGTAGCCTCGTGATGGGAGACCATCTGAGAACCATACGTATGCTGCGTATGAGTTCCATAGAGGGCAAGTGGGACATAATAATTGTAACACATACAGCAATTAAAAAGAGAGGGCTCCATTTTGCCACTGTCTGTATGGCTTGGTGCAGGCATTCTGTCCACTGCATGGACAAGAGTCCTCCGTTGCTTGGGTTAGAGGCATGCTTCCATCAAAGGGCAGGGCAGAAAAGGCTTGACATTTGGTGCTCTCTCAGAGAAGCAGCCAACACTTACTCCCCCTCAATCTGCCCTCCTCAGAAGCTGCAGTTAGTTTTCGCCAGCAGCAGCTGATCTTGCCTAACTAGACAAAAGCAGCTGTTGCTGCTGGAACTAATGATTGATGAGGAGTAGTTTTTTTACACAGAGAGAGAGAGAGAGAGAGAGAGATGGTGGCTGAAGGGGATGGGTTGACAGAGGCTTGTCCTTTCTGGGAGAGCGCAAGACATTCAGGCCTGAAGCAAAATGGCAAAGCTATGCACCCTCCAGAACTAATTGACACATTTTGTTGTATTAAGATAGCTATCTATATATTTTTAAACAGTATGCATGCAACATAGGCTTACTTTGACATTTCTTTTCACAGCACATACACGTGAGCAGGTTCAGAGGAGGGTGACTAGGATGGTGAAGGAGCTGAAGACCATGACCCATGAAGTCAGGTTGAAGGAGCTTGGCATGTTTAGTTTAGGGAAGAGACTGTTAAGGGGTGACATGGTAACTATCTGTAAATATCGGAGGGGCTATTATGTGGAAGATGGAGCGGATTTGTTCTCAGTTGCTCTGGAGGGTAGGCCCTGGGCAAATGGGTTTATAAATTACAAAGAGGGAGATCCAGACAGTACAAACTATCTGGCAGTGGGATAGTCTGCCTTGGATGGTGGTAGACTCTCCATTGTTGGAGGTCTTTAACTTAAGCAGAGGCTGGATAGCTAGCCATCTGTTGGAGATGTGGTAATTGTGGACAGCTTGGCCTGGCAACCAGCCACCTTGCATCTGCTCTGCCTGGTTCAGGTGAAATGCTCAGCCATGGATTAGTGCTATGTGAATGGGCCTAGCTAAGGCTGCTGCAGCTGGGTTGTGCACTCTCTCCCTGTGCCTTCTCTCTCATGTGTGAGAGGAAAGTGAATGTGTTTGCTTTCTCTTTTAAGAACAAACACAACTCTGTGCTAGGTACAAGCTCCGGATAGTGTTGTTTGTTTGTTAACATAGTTAAAACATAATATCAAACCAGGTTCAAACTGGTTTGATTTAGCTACAGTATTGTTAGTTTAAAATGCTAAAAATCACAAGGCAGGGGAGAAGCTTGTAAGGGAGGAGGTGATATTACCAGAAAGGAAAAAAAAAGTGCAGGTATTAAGAAAGAGTTGAAAAGCACAAAACATGCCTCTCATTGCATATTGCAGCCAATGCAGTTGCATTTTGTGAAAAAAGAAGCAGGAAGGAAGCTACGTGCCACTCAGCGTCCCATTTGGGCCTTTAAATACATCAGGTGCAATGTACTTTAAGTGCAGAAGAAGTGGGTTGTGGATAGAGAAAACATTGTTATGCAACATTAGGAACCAATTCCCATGCTCTTCCAGAACGTTGGCTTTACCTGAAGCAATCTCAAAACTGGCTGATAGAGTAATGGAGTTTATGTACATATAACAATGTTAATAGACTGTTTGCGCAGCATTTGGCTTAAATGGCTCTTTTGCAGCTTTTTTCATGAGAGGTACATTTTAAACAAAAGTATATAGAGATAGAAATTAATCCCATATTGTACACACTTTAATGGGCTACATATCTGCAGTCTTACATACACTGCAGTGCGGCTGCATCAGTATTGGAAAGTTGGTTAGGATTGGGCTGAAAGAATTGTAAGCACTGTCAACATTCTCATGGTTCTGGGAGGAATAATCCTAAATTTGACTAGTAAAAGATCAATGTTATATTCATATTTTATATGTGCCCTGGTTTCCAATACACAATTTTCCCTGTGTGTATAAAATTTTATAATGTCAAGCTTCTCAATGCAATTTGCATGAATGCTTTCTTCGCATAAGTTTTATCACTTTAAAAGAAAAGTAATAACATGTCTTAAATGTTATGAGCACCATTATCTTGCAAAGACAGAGGATATTTCCCACCTTCAGAAAAAAGTGAAGACTGTACAGTGGTGTTACTGGAGGGGGTGCAGCACCGTAAGTGGTGCAAGGCTGTGCCTTGCAAACCGGTGTAATGTGGCCCCTCTCACTCGCCCCCGGAGCCATTCTGGCAGCAAAGGCACTGCACAGCTCCAGGGGTGAGTGGGAGGGGCCACATTACACCGGTTTGCAAGGCACAGCCTTGCACCACTTATGGTGCCACACCCTCTCCAGCAACGCCACTGAAATAGTCACTCATTTGTGCTGAACAGTCTTCAGTCTGGCCACACCCAAGGAATAGCATAGCTTTTTTTCAAAAGTAGCTAAAGTCAAATGGGTCCATGGGGGAGGGGCACATATTGCACATACTTTTGTCAAAGGTGGGCATTGCTGTGTTTCTCCAGCACATTACTGTATCCTCCTAATGGTTGAAATGCAAGTTCAGGGACAAACTAGACGAGATACTGGGGGATCCATGATTATATCTCCTTATTTTTAGTTCAAAGCAACCATGGAGGGGTGATGAATCTGATTGCAGGGGCAGTGTTGGGGGAGGGGGTTATAGTTTCTCCCATGCCATTTTCCAGCTCAAAATTCACTCTCAGTTTCTGTCTGCTCTGTGAGAGAGAAATATGGGTACCTGTACATTTTGCTCAGTGGTTAATTTCTTAAAAGTGAAGGTCTGTACTAGCATGAAAGCTGCACCTTCCTACCTGCAAACCCCACTCCTTCTGAAGGTGTGCTAGGAGGAGTACCTTGGGATCTTTCATCTTTTAGAATTTCATTTGTGCCTAGGTTAAAAATTGACATGGGGACAACATTCCAAGTTTCTGAGCTTGAGTGCTGGCACTGGTCCAATGCTAGGTTTTATCTACAAGTTAAAAATATTTTTTTTAAAAAAAGGTCACTTTTTTCAAAAGAAAGTTTCTTTTGAAAAAAAAATTCAGCCAGTGCCATAGTCTTGCATTAAGATCACAGCCCTTGGATCCTTTCCTACTACATCTCCTGAGAGACAAGCTTACAACAGCACAATCTCCTCCTAATGGCTGAAATGCAAGTAAAAGGCAGCTGAGAGGAGAGTCAGGGACCTTTCTCTGGTTAGAATTTCATGAAACACGTTGTCAGCTCACTTGATGAGATACAGGGAGCCAGGCTGCTTTGTTCTCACTTTTGGCTGGACTGAAAGTTCATCCTTCAGTAGGCTTGAGAACTACTGACTGCCAGCAGGGAATAGATGTTGAAGCAGAACCTCATGCCTTTCATGTCAGAAGGGGGATTTCTTGCTTTTTTCATTAGGAGTGCTTGTAGAATGAGAATTAGCTTTGTCATACAGTTAACTGTCAGAACCTATGAAACTGATTTTCAGTAGCTTGGAGTAATGAGCCTTGCTTGAGGTACTTTGCTGCAGTCATAAAAATAATAGATAATTATTCATTCTTTCAGGGAAAGGCCTAAATCACCAGTCTGAAATTCCCAAGCAGTGCTTTGGGACCTCTCTACCCAGTCAATAAACCCGGTGAAATTTTGTGTCTCGGGCTGCCTTTGGTCTAACGAAGCTTTTAGGGCAGGGCTGCACAACATGTGGCCGACGAAGCCAAATGCAGCCCATCAGTCACGTATTGTGGCCTGCCAGGGACTTAACAAGCCCCACAGTTACGCACCTATTCATTACAGTTCTTTCCAGACTATACCCACTGCCATTAAGCCACCTGATGAAGTTTGCATCATCCATTAAGCCACCTGATGAAGTTTGCATCATCCGCAGACGACAGGGGAAGCAAGGGGGCAGTGGTGGATTCAGGGTGCCTTTAACCCCAAGTCTGCAGCTGCCTTCCTCCAGCCTGCCGCAGGCGCAAGCTACATCGGTCTGCTTCCCACTCACTCAAGTGAGAAGCAGATCATCTGTCTCCCTACCGTGCTCCTCATGCGGTTTTCTCAAACCTGGAAGTTCAGGACTTTTATTTAAAAGTTTTATTTACAAAGGAGCTCCTTTGTTCACACAGTCCATTTAAATAAAACCAGAAGTCCCGCACCCCCCGAGTCTGAGAAAACTGTACAAGGAGCACAGTAAGGGGCTTTCTTTTCCTTCACAGCGCTGCAGCAGAGGTGGTGGTGGCGGCGGCAGCAGCAGGTTGGTGCTGCAGGTTATGCTGCCCTTGACTAGAATACTTTAAACTGCAGAGCGGGATCAGCTCCCTTCCTTAATGTGAAAAGCTAGAATGTAAAAGAGAAAGGTTGAAGTTCAATCTGCACCCCTGAACTGCTAGCTTCCTATGTATAGGGAATATATATAGGGAATATATAAACCACACACTAGTTATGCACATTTGAGTTCGTCTTTTGAGGTGTCTGGAAGTATCTATGGCTTCAAGTATTCACAACACTCTTGCCTCTTGACCCCTGGAGCCTTTGAGTTCTTCTATAACTTGGAATTGGCTTTCCATGAGGTAGAGCAGGGGTGGCCAACCTTTCAACATGAATGCTCCTGGCCGTGTAATGGTTGTATAAAAAGGTAAAGGTATCCCCTGACAATTAAGTCCAGTCATGTCCGACTCTAGGGTGTGGTGCTCATCTCCATTTCAAAGCCGAAGAGCCAGCGTTGTCCAAAGACGCCTCCGTGGTCATGTGGCCGGCATGACTCTCATTGCCACAGCGCGTAGCATGCGGCTGGAACACGGAGCGCTGTTACCTTCCCGCAAGCGGTACCTATTTATCTACTCGCATTGACATGCTTTGGAACTGCTAGGTTGGCAGGAGCTGGCCAAGTAACGAGCGCTCACCCCGTCGCAGGAATCGAACTGCCAACCTTTCGATCGACAGCTTATGGTTCAGCGGTTTAACCCGCTGCGCCACCCTCTGGCTGGTTGTATAGGTGAGGGCATTTCAGCAGGTGCAGCTGCTTTAGCAGCACCATCAGCACTTGCTGCTGCCCATATTCTGTCTTCTTCACAACTCTTAAGAACGCAGAGGCCCTAATGGTGGAAGGTTGGCTGCCCATGAGGTAGAGCGATGGGGCTGCTGCATTAGGCAGCAGATTTTCGGCGCAATCCTATTTGGGCTGCTCATCATCAGAGCGCCTCTTTGAACAGTTCGGGCCAGCTCTGTTGGCTTTCTTCTATAAGTCTTCGAAAGAGAACTTGACTGAGCTAAAGAGATGGGGACTGCTGACAAGAGTTTCTTTCTTCAGTTGTCACAGTCTCAAGGAAGCTGTCAGCCTTCATTCAGAAATACACTGAGATTTTTCAGAAAACGTTTGGATGTGAAAAACCTAGACCCATACCCCTGCTCAGCCTCAAAGCAAATGAGGTGCCTCGATTCACTATTTTTCAGCCTCACATAGCACCCACAGAGCGGTTGGGTGGATAAATAGCAAATAAGAGAAGAATTGCAAAATAATTTGGACATAAGAAAATGTTCCCGAAATCCAAAGTTGGGCAGTGACTCCAAAAAAGCGAGGATGCCAAACACCCCACCCACCCTGGCAAGCTACTCCCCAACACCTTCCATCAGCTCCACCCACCCAAAGCTCCTCCTTCCTGTTTGATCCCAACTCTACCCATATCAATCATTAAATAGAGCTTCCATGTGGCACTGAAACTCTGACTATCCAATGCTTCAGACAAACAACAAGGAAAGGTTGCTGCTCCCCTGCTATGCCAATACACTTTGTTCTCAGAGGCATCTGGCTATTGTTGGAATCAGATGCTGGACTAGACTGAGATAAGTGACTTGCCCAGGATCACAATGTGAATTCAAGGCAGAGTGAGGTCTGGGACACAACCCCCCCCCCCAATCATCTGCTCTTCCCAATAGCATCACGCTTTTGATTCAACCATTGCTGGAGTGCCACTGAATGCCATGCTCTTAATAGCTCCTCTTCCCTTCAGACTTTCTATCGTTGCAGAGACAAGAGAAGAAACGAGTTCAGGCAGCCTTACAAAGCAATGCTGCTGCGTGCATGACTTCTTCACCCAGGATATAATTAACATGGAATTTGCTGCCACAAGGTGCGAGGGGTGAAAGCTGCTAACTTAGACAGCTTTAAAATTCAATTAGACAAATTAATGGAGGACAGATCTACTATTGGCTATTAGCCATGATACCTTTATGGAACTGCCACGTTCAGAGGCTGCACAGTAAATGCTAAGGACAAACAACCTGGGAAGGTCTTTGCTTTAGTTCCTTCTTGTGAGCTCCCAGAGGCCTGTGGCTGGCCCAGATCCCAGCTCCAACATTCATTCCCTCCCCCAATTCATAGTCCCAAATCCCCTTAGGTAATTACAGCTTCTGTTTTCCTCAATATTCCTCACCACCAGTCCTATTTTCTCAGGCTTTTTAAACCCATGCCCCCAATCCCCAGCTTGCTCACTCTGCTTAGGAATAGCATGGGCAGCATCAGAGATTGGGCATGGCTGAGGTCCTTCAAGCCCTTGAGGATCCACCTGGCCAACCCCGGCTGAAACCCTCCTGTACGCACCTTTCTGCGGTGCAGTGGGCAAGCAACACGCTCAACTAAGTGGGTCACACCACTGTTGCCACCTTCTGCCCTTTGCTTCTGAAAATGGGCCTCCCTGTGATGATGCAATGACACTGAGGGAAGAGTGTGCTTCCCCCCTGCTTATCTGGAACCTGGAGTGTGCCATGGAGTGTCCAGAGCCCTCATCAACCTGACACTGAGGAACAATCACCAGAAAGAGCTCTCCCCATCAAGCCTTTCCCGGGCAGTCAGCCCAAAACTAATGCTGCAATTCTCCCTGCTCACCTTCAGTTGGTGGGGGAAACAAAGGTGAGAAATCATAAAAGATTTGGGTAATACGGGTGACATGACCATGTATCAATAAAAGAAAACAGACTTGAATAAAAATGAAAATACAGTTCTACTTGCGTCTTTCGTTATTTACGTTTCAACAGGCAGACAGAAATCCATTAAAATCCGAAGTCTAATGTTTAAAATTCCAACGTTTCGTTTCCATTCCCGGAAACATTATCTAGGAACAATCTAAAAGATTGAAGGATGTTACAGGTTAACAGTAGCACTGGATATTTTATCCTTCTAAAGCACAGGAATGAAACAATTCAAACCAGAACAGCTGCAATGATCCATTACCCACTGTTTGAAAACCGCAATCAGCCAGTAGTATGTGTAGATTCGTTCAAGGTGCCACATTCAGCAAGTACTTAGTGATCTTATGCCAGAATGGTCTTGAGAAGCCTCCGTGACTTGAAATTACCCTGCTGCTCCGTCCTTTTCTCTCTGCTGCTGTCTGTGCTCATTCTTGCGTATTATTGGTAACCAGGTTTTATTGATGAAACTTAAGTCCTGTTGGCAATTAATCAGACAAGAGGCAGGTTTCCTACTGATCTCAATCGTCTCCAAATTACGCAAAATGCCCACCTTGCTTTCAGCCCGTAGGCAGCTGGCATCCTCAAAGCAGATGTTGTGTCCTGTGGTTATAGCATATATTCTTTTCCGCAGGAGCACAGGATCCTATATATTCCAGGGTTGGACAGTGGGGGACGTTTATCTTTGGGGTTATTCAAGATTTGCTCAATTTTGGTGGTTGGTTTAAAAATGGTTTTAACATTCCCTTGTGACAGAATACGTGCAATTCTGTCTGTAACCCCTTTTATGAAAGACAAGCAGGTCCAAATTACCTCTTCCTTAGCTCCTATATCTAGGCTTACCAGATCTCCAACCGGGACAGAGTGCTAGACCTTTAGGAGAAGGAATTTGGGCAGGTGTAGCTTGTTAATAGTTAGGGCACAATCCTAGGCATGTCTACTCAGAAGCAAGCCCCACTGAACACAATGGGGCTTGCTTCTGAGTAGACATGCCTAGGATTGTGCCCTAACAATTAACAAGCTACACCTGCCCACATTCCTTCTCCTAAAGGTCTAGCACTCTGTCCCGGTTGGAAATCTGGTAAGCCTACCTATATCCATATTAGTTGTCCCATCTGTGTTGGTGTCAGACCTGGGAACAGTCCCCCACCTTGCTGCTGTAATTTTATTTTACAGGCTGGCCTCTTCATTGGCTCCCAATTTGCTCCAGGTACAATTCAAGGTGCTACTTGTTACCTACAATGATCTCTAAGCAGTTTGGGCCCTGGATACCTTAAGGACCACCTGCCTTCACAGGAATCTACCTGCCCTTTTAGGTCATCAGAAGATACTTTGCTCTGTGCAACAGCACCAGCTGAAGCTTGGTTGGCATGCACATATGCCAGGGCCAACCCAGGACCTCCTGCCACCTGAGGCAGCATGCAAAATACTGCCCCTCCTTACCTGATGACATGCCAGCCTCTGCTCCTCCCGCTCTCCAATAGCTCAACACTCCCCTCCCCATTTCCTCTTCCTCTCTGTCCCCCTCTTCCTTTTCCAATCCAGTGAGTAGAAGGAAGAGGAGCAGTGGAGGCAAGTAGATGGAGAGAGATGGGCACCCCTCCACCACCATTAGGCTGCCTGAGGCGACCACTTCAGTTGGCCTCATGGATGGGCCGGCCCTGTCCAAGGGCTTCTCAGAGGTTGTGGAATTCGCTCTCCCAAGAAGATCTGTGCTGCCTCACCTCTCCTGGCTTTTAAGTGGGTGCTGAAGACCCACTTATTCAATCAGGGATGATGAGCTGCCTTTAATGCAAGTGGGCATTTTTCTTTAATTGTATGCTGCCTCTGTGGTTTGCTAGCAGTGGGTTAAACCGCTGAACCATGAGCTGTCGATCAAAAGGTCGGCAGTTCGAATCCGCGACGGGGTGAGCTCTCGTTGCTTGGCCAGCTACTGCCAACCTAGCAGTTCCAAAGCATGTTAATGTGAGTAGATAAATAGGTACCGCTTGCGGGAAGGTAAACAGCGCTGCGCTCCATGTTCCAGCTGCATGCTACGCGCTGCGGCAAGGAGAGTCATGCCAGCCACATGACCGCGGAGGCGTCTTCAGACAATGCTGGCTCTTCGGCTTTGAAATGGGGATGAGCACCACACCCTAGAGTCGGACACGACTGGACTTAATTGTCAGGGGTCACCTTTACCTTTACCTTACATCCTTTTTACCTACGTTATCTGCATTGGGGTCACTTATTTAATGAAAAATGGAACATTAAATTTCAAAAATAATAACCTAGAAATCTGCAAATGAATCATATTCATATTATGATGCATTTACACAATTGCAATATTTTTGGGATGAAACTGCATGAGTTTTTATCCATGTAATTGTTGCTTGAGTCAATCTGCTCTTTCCTGCCCTGACACTCTTCACCAGATTAGACAATTCCATTAAGATGGGAGGTGGGGGCGTTGTTCCCTGAGAAACCTCTCATGGCCAGTAACTAAAGAATGTACTGTTATTTTTCTCCAACAGTTGCCAGATCACAAGATGGAGCTTGCGCCTGTGATTGTACATTTTCCAATTTCAAAGCTCCTTGCAGGGTCCACACAGGCAGGAGAATGCAATTCTGAAGCTAAGCGGGATGTCCAGAACAGTCATTTGCACATTATTCCAGCTCACAGCAATTCTGTAAGACAATATATTTCTGAGCCCTGTGATTAAACGGAAAAGTAATGTCCAGAGGAGAAGAGTACTTTCAGTTCTCCTTACACAGAAATGCTCAACTGCAAAATAAATTTTTCAGTAGACATTTCTTTTTTTAAAAAGCATCAAAGAGATTGCTGGAGTACTTGTCTCTTCTAAAACTCAGCTGAGAATTCATGGGTGTTTGGGTTTTTTTTTCTTACACTGCAACCATCACAGCCATATATGCAGGCAGGAAAGCAGTCAGAAGTGTTGCAGTTGATCTCCTGGGTAAACAGGCTAGCCCACCAAGAATTGTATTTATTTTACTTGCAAAAAAATGAATATCCCACCCCAAATGCCCTTGTTGTGTACTGTTTCCTTAAGGGGCAAGCTCAGATGGCCTCAGGATGAGAGAGGCCACGTGAGGGAACTAGGGAAACAGTTTCAGTTTTGCAGTAGGAGCCTGTGTGTATGTTTGGGTCTCTGTGATCTCCTCAGGAGCCTGGCTAGCAGAGGCGCAACTAGCCCTCCCAGCACCCGGAGAAAGGGGGAGGGAGAGTTAGAATGGACAAAAGAAAATATTTCTTTACCCAGCGTGTAATTCATCTGTGGAACTCCTTGCCACAGGATGTGGTGATGGCACCTGGCCTAGATGCCTTTAAAAGGGGGTTGGACAGATTCATGGAGGAAAGGACCATCACAGGTTACAAGCCATAAGCAACCTCCTGGTTTTAGAAGTAGGTTTTCTCTGTGCCAGGTGCAGGGGAGTGGCAGCAGGAAACAGGTTATCTTGTTGGCTGTGTGCTCCCTGAGGCATCTGGTGGGGCCACTGTGTGATACAGGAAGCTGGACTAGATGGGCCAGCAGGGCTCTTCTTATGTTCTTATGGGGCCTAATTGAAGTGATGCGCCCAGCGCGGCACTGAACACACACCCCTGCCGGTTTCCTACCCATTTTGGAGCCATTCGGGCTCCAGGGAGGGCAGGGGGCGAAAACGCGGCGGTAAGTGCGACCCAACCCGCGACGGCAGGTGCGCCCCCGCCCTCGCTCGCGAGTGGAGCAGCTGCTCCACGCACTCCACCCTGGTCCCTCTTCTGCTGGCTAGTCCTAGGCCCAGATGGACTTGAAAGCAGAGACCATCCAGAGATAAATTTGTTTGGAGAGTTTGTTGCTATTTGTTGACCAATTGAGCAGACCTATCCTGCGTAACTCCTAGAGTGGAGGAGCACATGCTCCGCCACTCTAATCCGTCACAAATGTGCTGTAAAGCAGCAATCAACAGCTGAGTTATTAAAAGAAGTCAGGTGTGTGCTACTACTGTTCTTACATGTACAATAGCCTGTTCAAGCTTCAGCACAGTAGTCAGAAGAAAGTCCCACTGTGTTCAATGGGGCTGACTCCCAAGTAAATGTGCATTGGATGGACTGTTGTAGCCTTAGCCACTACACATCCAAAGTAAGCACTCATACGACTGCAGTGTTAATATGCCATCTCATGCACACTTAACTTGGGGAGTAAACTGAATTGAACTCAGTGGAAATGACTTCTGTTCTTCTGAGTAAACATGTAAAGGATCGTGGTGACATGTCTCATTGAAAACAATGACACACAGCAACGTACAAACAGCTAAAAGTCTCTTGTGTGAGCCACACACACTCACTCAATCCCTCTATTTACACCAGATAGTAACAATATTTCTTGCACATTTCAAGAAGAGACAGAAGTATGCTTTGAAAACTGCTCTAAGATCCAGATGAATGTCAAAGAGGTCATTCAGAGAATTGCCAGCCGCTGAAAGTTTTAAGTCATCTGGTCTTGTTTATGAATGCGTTCTCCTTCTCAGAGAGGCCCCCAAAGGAGATTCATTATTCTGTTGCACAATTAAAATAAACACCACATGGTGCTGAAATTAATTCACTACAAAAGCTTAACAAATCAAGCTATTTGCAATGCAAATGCAATTCCTGGCTCTAGATAATACTCCTGCAGAAGTCAGAAACAAGGCTTCCTCTTCTGCAAGGCAACCATCTGAAACCATCAGGTGCAGCCTTTCGTAGCGACTACCTAAATTTTGTTATTGTGGAAGAGAAAGGGATATGATAACCTTCACATTATTTTCCAGGTGGGGAATTTAGATTAGACCACCCATATGGCTCACCAGATCATATGGGTGTGCATATCTCACCCCTCATGTTACAATGTCCCACCAGTGCATAATCATGTTGTGACAGGATGTGCCTGCCCATGCGGCAGGCCAATCAGGAAGTATAATCTGGACTGGCTCACAGATTCATGTGACAACAAGAAGTGGACTTTTGCAATCTCCACTTACAGATATTCATCACACCGTGGATTAGGATAGGCACTTTATGCTCTCGAAAGAGGAGATTTGGATTTGTGATACCGTTACAAGGTTGCAACTCAGAGACTAGCTCGTTACTTTTTATATCCACTGATGAAGCTGAAAATGTGGCAACTGTGGGGTTGCCAACTGATGAGAACTATATCCCAGCCTAGCCAACTTTATGCCACTAGCAGCTGCTTGATACAGAAATCAGCAGATGAAGCTTTTTCAGCACAGGTTGATGAACAGCAGCACCTGCTCAGAGCTGCTCAGATCCTGCTCAAATCACACACAGGAGCAGTAACCCATCCCAATGTTGGGAACCTTAATTTGGAGTCCTTCTCACACAAGTGAGGGAGGAAGGATTGGAGACATAAGAATTGGAAGGAAAGGAAAAATGTAATGCACAGTTGTGGTTCACTCATGTTCCACTGAACTGGGGGATTTTAAGGTGATGCAGAAAAATATTTTCCTGGTTTCTGTTCATATATGCCTCCCCAGGTCACAGGAAAAACCTCACATTTGGCAAACTTAATCTTTCCTCCTTTCAAGGAGAGCATACACATTGGGCTGACTCTGGGTGCAGGGAGACTCCCGGAGCTAACTCAATTAAGTCTCCCAGAACTCAAGGATCGGACCATCAAGGACCATCAAGGGTCCTCTGACTAGCTCAGCCCACTATTGTTCCCATTGTTTTCTGTAAAATGTAAATCAAAAGTCTCTTGTTTTTCCTGTATGACTCTGTGACTATGCACATTCTCAGCAACCATGTGATATTCTGCTTGGAAATGTATAAAAACTGTTCTCACATGGAGCAAAGGGTCAGTGCCCCTTCCTGGGGTGCTGTCCACTGCGCTGCGTAACAATAAACCCATACTTTTTCCTTGTTCACCAGTCTTCCTGGTCCTATTAATTATCAGTCTGCTTAAAATTCCGCTACAAAGGTAAAGAATAATTTGTTAGGTTGCAGCATGCATGGCTGCTGTTGTGATCATCTTCATACTCATTTTCAGCAAGTGTGAAAAGGATCAGCACAGAGTGAGCCGCCTGCGTGGTAAAGGGCTGGGGGAAGCTGTGAGCAAGCACAGGGTGTCAGGCACCCCAGTCAGTTTGCCACCTCCCCCAGCCTGCCACCTGAAGGAGCTGCTTCACCTGGCCTCATGGCTGGGCTGGCCCTATTTGGAAAGGCTTTGACCCAATATCTCAAGCAGCAGCCTTAAAACCTCCCTCAACCAGCAAATCTGCTCTTGACTAACCACCAAAGCTGCCATGTGTGAAGCTTGAAATAGCAGCCTGTAGTCTTTTGCAGCCAGACAGTCTGCATATGATGTATGACTTTAGCCTTCTGCTGGCTGGAAAGACTCCAACCTGCCATTTTCAAGGTGACTGGTACGTTTGGGGGGGGGGGTTGTTGGGTTGTACCAATATACACTCTAGGGGTGTTGGCTGTGGTTGTCCCTCCACCCACACACAGAGAACTCTTTGTACACATGTGATCAAATTCAAATATTTGATCAGGTCACTGGATATCTAAGAAGCCAAGATGTCTGACGTCAAAGCAGACCACAAAAATAAACTGGAATAATCCGTACTGGCACAGAAATTAACGCTGTATTTCCAGTTGCCATTTTTGCTAAGAGCAATGACATACTGTAAAAAGCAGGTGAAAATGTATGCATTTTCATTCTTATTTACAAAGAGAAGAGAAAATAAATGAAGGGAAGACCAGTCTCCTGAGAATTTGGAAAGCAGTGAATAGCATAGTGCTAGCTACCCAAAAAAGCATGAAACACAGACACTCTATCCTAACATTATTACAAAAAAAAAGATACAAAAAAAAGACTGATCCAAGATAGGTTGTGTGTCAAACAGTGATTACACAGTAAATGTGCAATTATTTTAATATCAATGAGAGAAGAACAGAAAGGTAGTGAGTTCATGGTTGAGGTGAAATCTGAACTACGTCAGGATGGTGTAGTGGTTTGGGAGTTGGACTTAGACCTGGAAGATCAAGGTTCAAATCCCAGCTCAGCCACGAAGCTTCCTGGGTGACCTTGGGCCAGTCACTATCTCTTAGCCCCACCTACCTCACAGGGTTGTTGTGAGGACAAAAAGGAGGGCAGGAAATATGTACACCACTCTGAGCTCCTTGGAGGAAGGGTGGTATAAAAATGTGAAAAATAAAATAAATAAAATAAAATAAACTAGGAACATTATGGTTCACAGCTCAGTCTCTTAACCACTATGTTACATCAGTTCTCCATACAACCCGCCTTAACTGATTTGTGAATTACATGTGCATTTGCATGTGGAAAGCTGAACAGACATGTCTGATAGAAAACAGCCCCAGCCTTGATTTTTCTGTTTTAAAATCCCAACTTATCTTTGGCTCAAACTGCTGAGGTTTGGCGGGGGAGCTCAAATGAAACCATATGGTGCTCACGTACTGTGTGGCACGTAGGTGCAAAACTGCTATGTCAGCCACTGAGGGGAGGAAGAGGAACGGTGATATTTAAATACCACCCACAATCCCAAGATTCGCCAAAAATTAGCAAGCAAAATGTTAACGTCAGCATACAGAGAACCAGAATCTAAGAGCACTTTCAGCAATGTTTGGTGCTTATAATAAAAAAGACAGTGCGTAGCACTGAACATATTTTAAGGTTAAAATAAAAGCACAGAATAAAGGGAGTGGAAGCATTCTTAATGGAGAGTAAAACTCTTTCTGATATAGGGTCCATTTCCAGGGTTGTTGGAATTTCCAGAAGACCTTCTGTTTACAGTTTTCAAGAGCTGGGCCCATGTTGACACTGAAGTTGTTTTTTGCGGAAAAAATGTCCTTGCTTTTTTTTTTTATGTTGGGTGGACATTCTTAGGGCCTACTACAAGGAAACACCAAGAGTAAATTCAGATGACCAGCCTGCCGTGGAGGAGAGGCCACCAATGGGAACTGATTTCCACCTTGCGGTAGCTCGGACCAGTTCCTGCACCATAACGGCCACATCAGCTCCAGATGTGACTGTCTTCTTCAGTCTGGAAAATATAGTAATGGGAAAGCTACACATGTTGAAATTTTTCTTAAAAGTCACAAAAGCCCTGCCAGAAAAAGATGGCAACCCTCCAATGGGGGGTGGGGGGGTGGGGGGGTGGGATAGTTGTAAAAACCAGCATGGCTACTCAGACTGGCTGTACTTCTCTTATCGTGACTGAAGCAGTTCCAAGGGAAGGACAGATGGAGGTGACAAGCTTGAAGAAAAGGTCAGAGAGTATGGGGAATTGAGGAAACAGTGGGTTGAGGATGTGGGAAAGAGGAAAACCTGATTCAGGGTCTCGTGACAATAAATGCTTAGAGACTGTTGGCAGGAAAAAGGACTGGGGAGAGGAATGTTGAGCACACCGGGAGCCTGGTAGCCAGGAAGTTGAGTGGGAAGAAAGCCAAGAATTATGATTCTTAAAGAAAGTAAGAGCCAGAACAAATTTTGTCTTTATCATGTTTCTGAGGTTTTCATGTGTTTTTTTTATAGTTGTCTGACTGCAATTCTATGTGAATATTTTCATCTGTGGTTTGTTTTTCCACGAAGTTGACAGGGTTACTTGCCCCCCTCGCCCCAAATCACGATTCTATTATTTTCCACATGATTCAAACAATGTTTGATCAAGAAGTCAAGTGGTACTGTGTGTTGGGTGTTTGAAGAAAACCTCCTGAATAGCTCCACAAGAAGATAGACCCAGGCAGGGGCAGGACCTAGCTGAGATTTTCCACAGGAGAACATTTCCATTCTCTGAATATTTTGATTGTATTTTCAAATGGAAAACCACCACAGAACAAATTCCAAGTAAGTTCTCACACAGTAACTGAATGTTTGTTCTAGCTCTAAGACAGAAGCTCTTTCTTACGTGGTGCTACGGCCCATAATTCACATATATGGAGGCGGGTAAGAGGATGACACCCATTGTCTCCATGCCCCAACCTCCACATGACTGTGCCCACATCCATATACAGTAAAGCTGTATACATGTGAAGCTAAGGTAGATACGGTTGGTGCAATCCCCCTCCAGCCACACATATTCATCATGCACGGTTGGAAGCCTCTGTAAAAAAAGGCTAGAGTAGGCTGTGAGCTGGAAATTGGGAACCCGAGGAAACTATGATTCCTAAGTGGCACAGAGTTGGAAGACATGAGGAACCAGGGACACAATGGGACGGTAGGAACACTTTGAGTGATAAATTGGCAGTACACTTGAATTTTGTGAATGAAGCCAGCAGCATTGCTAATGGCAGTGTTTGTAATATTTGGCAGCCTAGTCCTATCCATGGTTTAAGGTGGTGGATCTCTCAATCTGCAACCATAAGCCCTGGGCCAGCAGCGCAAAAGCTGTGCCGCTGTTGTGTACTTTGAGGGGGACATGATTGAGATGTATAAAATTATGCGTGGGATGGACAGAGTGGATAGAGAGACATTCTTGTTCCTCTCACACAACACTAGAACTAGGGGACATCCACTCAAATTGAGTGGAGGGAGTATTAAAACAGACAAAATAAAATATTTCTTTACCCAGTGTGTAATTGGTTTGTGGAACTCCTTGCTACAGGATATGGTGATGGCACCTGGCCTGAATGCCTTTAAAAGGGGATTAGACAGATTTATGGAGGAAAAGTCCATCACAGGTTACAAGCCATGATGGGGATAAGCAACCTCCTGGTTGTAGGAGTAGGTTTTCTCTGTGCCAGGTGCAAGGGAGTAGCGACAGGATACAGGTATCTTGTTGTCTTGTGTGCTCTCTGAGGCATCTGGTGGGGCCACTGTGAGATACAGGAAGCTGGACTAGATGGACCTTTGGCCTGATCCAGCAGGGCTCTTCTTATGTTCTTATGTTCTTACACCTAAGGGGCTCTTGGCTGCTGCCAGTAAGAGAGGGGCCCAGGTCATGAGCTTTGGTAGCTTGGGAAACGTTGGTCATGTTACGTCAAAGAGGCAATGGGGGCAGAGGGGCTGAATTTCATGTGTCAATATGCAGACTGTCTGGCTGCAAAAGACTACAGGCTGCTATTTCAAGCTTCACACATGGCAGCTTTGGTGGTTAGTCAAGAGTAGATTTGCTGGTTGAAGGAGGTTTTAAGCCCCCTAACCAGGGTTGGCCCAAGATCCCCCAACTCCAACATGCCATATGCTGCGCCTCCTTACCTGGTGATGCACCAGCCTCTGCTCCTCCCATTCCTTGCATTGGGAAAGGAAGAGACAGATGGAGTAGAAGAGAATGTGTGGAGGAGAAGAGAGTGGTAGGCTAGAGCAGAGACCCTCTAGCTTACCACTTCCCTCTCCTCGTCTACACTTCCTCTTCCTCTCTGCGCCATCTTCCTTTTCCAAAAAAGGGAACGAGAGGAGGAGGAAGAGTCATGGAGATGAGAGGGTGGATGGAGACAACACACACACACACACACACACACACACACACACACACACCGCCAATCTGCTGCCTGAGGATACTGCCTCAGTTGGCCTCATGGGTGGGCTGGCCCTGTACCTTGCAAAGCCAGTTCTCCAACAGGTCACTAGATGTTGCACACACTTAGGTGGTTGTTTTGAAACTGGTGGGATGGGATAAATCCTTTACCGCAATTGTTATCGCTTCATGGCAAAAGAAGCTGTTTGCTGAATCAACAGAGACAGCAGGCCACATATATTTGCTCCGCTTCAGCTCAGTTTCCCCCCCCCCTCACAGGGCCATTCAACACCAACTGTGAGGGAAGAGAAGAAGAGAAAGAGGGAGACAGGTGAAGATATCAGGTGCCTGCTCTGCTTCTGTGATTTTATTGTGGTTTTTAATGTTTATTTTGTTAGTCACCTTGAGCGCCTCTTGGGTGGGAATGGAGAGCATGGAATATAATGCAGGTTGCATCAGTGGCAGGTTGCAAGGGGTCAGCGGACTGAGGGTGCCTTTCGCCCCAAGTCTTCAGCCGTCTCTTCCATTCAACACACAATTATCTGTTTCCCACTTATTCAAGCGAGAAGCAGATAATTTCCCTCTTAACCATGTTCCTTGCATGCTGTTGTCAAACCCAGAAGGGCGGGACTGTCCTTGTAAATAAAACCGGAAGTCTCGTACTTCCGGGTTTGACAACAGTGTACAAGGGACACAATAAGGGTTTCGGAGTTTTTTGTAGCACAGAGGTGGCAGAGACAAGACAGCATCAGGTGGCATAACTACTTCAACTTTTTTAAGTTAAAGGTCTGAATAGTTAAAGAGAGGTCTGAATAAATAGCTACTGTTGTTCAGATTTTTTTCTGGAGGAACTTACAAAGTACATCTACTCTACTGCACAATCCAGTGTAGAATCATGCTGGCGGAGCTCCAGCTGTACAGTGCCGTAAAGCACCTTCGCGATACCCAATGAGTAAGCGGTGCCGGCTCAGAGGCTGGCACCGCTTACTCAGCCACCTACGTGGACCTGCAGCGGCTGACACAGGTAAAGGCAGCGCCAGGTGGCGGGAGGGGGGCCAGTGGTCAGCCAGGCCTGGGAGTGGGGAGGGGATATTGGTGGCGTGCTCCATCATATCCCAGTCCCCCCTTCTCGGGCCAGCCTTACACAGCTCCAGAGCTGGCGCACATCTGTGCCATTGGGGCCTCCAGGGCTTACACCAGGGGAAGGAGACAAACCCTGAGATGAGCACCGGCACAGCCCTCATCCTGACTAGGATGCAGTGGCCAGCCCTTTAGGCCAGTTGCCGCATCTTGGTTAAGATAGGGCTGCTATTCTTTGTCACAAAATACACTTTCTCTGGCATTCCCTCTTTGCATTGTCTTTAAGTGTTTTTAAAAGCTCATTCGCCACAAATTTAATCACATTTGCTGGGGAACTTATCAAACAACCAACAAGTACTCTGAAAAGCAGCAAAGTTTGAAGAGAGGCTAATTGAAAAGTAACTAATTTGGTTAATCTCTTCAACCAGTTGACTGAACATTCCTGATTAATCAATGTTTCGTAATGTGCTTCTATTAATAAATTAACCTTGCTCTTCTCATTCCCTGCTGTGTTCTTGTTATCTATTTCATCCTATTTCCATCCACCCAACTGCATCCAGTAGACTTCCACTCAAGCATTCCTTCTTGAGTACTGTCAAAGATGCAATCTTCACTTAATCACTGCCAAACACCTAAGCAATTAACAAGTCCTCCATCAAGGAGGAGGACTTCCAAGGTCACACAGCTTTCAGTTACTTGTCTCATTCTAGGGGGTGGTGCAAGGCTGGTTCCTGTTGATGTTCCCACCATTATTAAGGCAATTTATCAACATCTTTTTTTATCAACATCTTTTTTTAATCCTGCAAGCTGTTGCAAGTACTTAAAATATCTTCAGATTTAAAGGAGATATCATAGAGGAGGCCTTTTATTGGCCTAACAAATGTGTTAAAAAATACTGGGCTTGCAAGTTTTTAAGTTACACAGGTCTTCACGTGCAGGTGTTCAAAGCAAAAACTTTACAAAAACTGAAAGAAAAAAATAATGGCATATGGCCATTAGAAAAGGGGATAACTCTTGTGTGTTGCCCTTAGCTCTATATGGGGAACACTGTCCTTAGCTCTATGGGAAACTCAATAATAGTTTGAGTAATAATAATACTTTGTTGGCCTTATCCCACAAAAGCTGCTACCTAAAAACAGCACCTCATACGATTGGGTTATTCCTGTCCCCTGCTGAAGTTTCAACAAGCTAAAGTCTTGCTGCTGTGGATCGAGCTCACCGTATCCCTGTCAGCCAGAGCTGATTTGAGAGTAGCCTGGGATGGTACAATTCAGGGGACTCCTGCTACAGGAAGAAACATGGAAAGAGCATCAGGCTGTCCTGCTGCTCTCAGCATGACTATCTCCTTGTGCTAGCTGAAATTTTGCCTGCAAATCCTCTGTGATGATGTTGCAATGGAGATCTCTGAGGCCTGATTCACACTACAGTTTTCCAGGCTAGTTGCGGATCTGCGGAGCGTAGCGCGGAGCTGTTTTGATGCTTGCGGAGCAGCTTGCGGAGCAGCAACGCAGAGGCAGGAAAGTTGGTTTCCTCTCAACTTTTGAGGCGCTTGCGCTTGCGGATCTAGGAGGGTTCGCGGAGCTATGGCAGCCTACCAATCGGGGAGAGTGGCTGCATGCCAATCAGAACTACCTCCAAGCACCTTCACAAGAAGGCGGGACTGCAGCAGGAGGACTTCCGGCCAGCTCTGCGCGCTGGGGCAGGGGCATCCGCGCCTGGAAAACTGTAGTGTGAATCAAGCCTGAGGCACACTTTCCATTTATACAGAGAGTCAGTTATGTATGAGCTCCTCAGAAGAGGAAGGGAAGGGATGGATACCAATGAGATTGATAGAGATGGCTGAAAACACGTACTTCACAGAGAGAAATATCATTAGTGCTCAAGAAGTGAGCATCAACACCACATTTAACATTGTCATTCTGAAAGTGCTGATGATAATAACCTGTGCATGTATATTTTGGGTGCAATGCAGAGGGAGAACTGCTGGAGAAGTTTATACAACTAGTCATAAGACAGATAAATCAAGCGGCACAGTGTGTTAAGCCAGAGGCAAATGTAAATGATAAAGGCTGCGTAAAACTACATTAGACAAGTCCTGCTGCCTGATGTAAAGTGTAAACCAAATTTCATGTCTGCTTAGGCTCAACACCTTGCATTTACGTCCCTGATTTCCCAGAATTTAAAATATCTTTTACATTGACTATGATTTATGTGGTTACTAAAAAATAAAATACAAACTTTATTTGAATTATGAGGTTCATCAAAATGTTGCATAGATGCTCGAAATTCTATTTTTATCTTAGGCCGGAGGTGGGGGAAGAAAGCTCCTTTTGTACCCAGCTGCAGCTGACTCAAGGGCCCATATGTTCTTAAACGACTGTTTGCTCGTAAGCACTAATCAGAACCAGAAACTGCCAAATGTGCATAAATCAGTCTGCAACTGCAAGCTGTGTGTTCCTGTATTTCAGGTTTATCTCAGCATTTAGTTCATATCAGGCTCCTAATGTGTGTTTGCCTTTGTAAGATATCCCTGCAAGTCCTAATTCAAAGGCAATAGTGTTGTATATGTTTCCCAAGGATACTACATGCTTCATCATATGTGATATCCGTGGTTCTGAGCAACTGCCCCTACTTATCCCAGCATAGCATCTTTTCTGGTGGCTGTTTACAAGTGTCTTAAAAAAAAAAAAAGGATAAGCCCCTTCAGGACAGGCAACTTTTCATCTCTTTGTGAACTTTTTTGTTGAACAGTAGTATATAAATATTCTTTGGCCCCACCTACACTGCAAACTAAGATTGTTTTATATGACTTTAATTATCACAACTTCCTCCTGAGGGTTCTAGGAATCTTACTGCACAATCCTGTGCATGTCTATTCAAAAGTAAGTCCCATTGTGTTTAACAGCACAATCCTGGAAATGAATCCAGTGACGGAACAAGCATTCCATTGCTAGATGACTTTGCAAACGTGCCGTAAAGCACGTTCGCGATGCCTCACAAGGCCGGCCTCCCTCACTCCGGCGCTGGACAAGGATGCAGACGGCAGCAGAAGGTAAGAGCTCCGTCACTGTCCACGTGGGTGGTCCGGTCGGGCGAGGGGGCCAATAGTGTAACTACAGTGGAGCGCGTGGTTCAGCTGAACCAGGCGCCCACCGCTGCAGGGGCGCCGAGTCCGACTCGAATCTGCGCTGCTGCTGTTTTCCTCCTGACGGAGAGAGCCTCGCTCCGTCAGGAGGAAGACAGCAGCAGCGCGGACTCGTGTCGGGACAGAGGCACGCTCCACTGTTGTTACAGAGAGAGAGGTCCTTTGGAGTGAGGTGAGCCCCTGCCCACCAGCGGCGAACTTCCGCTGAAGGAGTCCGGCGGCGGCGGGGAATTGAAGGCACACGCACACTCACTCACTTCCGCTGAAGCCTGAACTGATTCAGTTCAGGCTTCAGCGGAAGTGAGTGAGTGTGTGTGCGTGTTCCTTCAATTCCCCACCGCCGCCGGACTCCTTCAGCGGAAGTTCGCGCCGCCAGCAGGCTCACCTCACCCCAAAGGACCTCTCTCTCTGTAACGACGGTGGAGCGCGTTACAGCAGCAGGAGGAGGTAAGCCGGCTGGTTTCATTCGCGCTGGGGGGGTGCCCGGTGCAGGGTCCCGCCGGGTCGCCCCCTCCCGGAGCGCGCTGCCCCCCTCCCAGAGCACGCCGCCCCCTCCCCTATTTACTCTATAGGGGCGCCAATTCCCCTCTGAACCGGGCACCACTGGACCTAGTTACACCGCTGAGGGGGGCCATTGGCCTAGCTGGCCCGGGAGGGGGAAGGGGATTGTATCAGCAATATCCCTGGCCCTGCCGGGCCGGCTATGTCATTACACGGCCTCCTCTACCTCCACCAGCTATTTAGCTGGCGGAAATCCGAGGAGGCTGATCAGGCCAGCCTGGATTTACACCCGGGGAAGGGGATGAGCGTCCCCTTCCCCGAGTAGACCTCCGATCCGGCGACAGAACAGCCACCAGGGCTCAGAATCCGGTGGACGGCCGTGGGCTGCCAGCCGGATCTTTACACAGGATTGCAGCCTTAGTTTGATGTGCTGAGAATTCTCTGTAACAAGATCCCTAGCTACCTCACAGAATTACAATTCCCAGGAGTCTATGGAAAGACAATGTAATGTTACATCAGAAGTCTATAGTAACAGTATGGTTATTATTTCTTTTGACTTCTAATTACCCTACTTCAGCTCCAGTGTGAAACATTTTGTACCAGGTAAAGTCCTGTCCTCTCCAGCTATTAATGGCATTTGATGGCCTTTTTATTGTGATATCGGGTCCCCCTTTTAACTGGATGGTTGTTTTAAAGGAGTATCATTCCGACCAGCACTTCTGCTGTCAGGAGTTCCCTCTGGGAACATAATGCTCCTGAATTTCCTCAGGGAACTCCCAACAGAGGAAGCCTAGTCAGGATGCTACCCAACGTTTTTACTACCACCTCACCATTATTAGCATTATTATTATTGCTTTATTACAAACACACTAAGGCTTTCATGGCTGGGTGAATCTAAAACGTAATTTAAAACATTGCTCAAGTTTTCAAGCCACAAACACATATACAATGTACGCTTTGATCCCAACGATCCCAAACTTCTTGCAACTCCTGAAGATGCTTTCCACAGCTGAAAGCGAAATGTTGGGATCAAATCCTACATTGTATATGAGTTTGTGGCTCGAAAACACGAGCATATGTTTTTAATTATGTTGCTTTATTGTTCTTATCAACTTCTTTTCTTGTTTTGTAGTTTCATCAGCTTAATCAATCAATTAATTATTAACCAATTTTGTCAAATGACTTGGGGCACATGTGAAAGGCTGGATAAAAATCCCCCAACTTTAATAAACAGTCCATCTGAAAGTCCATTTTAGCATTCTAAAGCAGGGACATCACTCACAAATACATACACCCAATGAAATGTTTAAAAGTATTCAGCAGTGACATAATTTATGGAACCAATTCTAAACTTCCTTGTGGATCTGGGGGCCCTTACCACAACAAAAAACTAAATCCAAAATTCGTGCAAAATACAAGACGACTCTCCATCTCAACTTGGACAAGTTTTACCCTCTTATTTTGCTTTGTCATACTGAGTGGAGAATAGATGAATCCACATTTTAGGCAAAAATACACTTGTTTGAGCACAGAAGGGAGAAACTCCCTTGTCTGTGTGATGTGTCTCCATTACCCAGTCAATAGATTTTATTACCTCTCTGCATTACAGTCCTCATAAGCTCATCAGCTCATTTTCTGCATAAATCACAAGCTATCTGTGTGTGACAACTGATCTTAAAACATATGCAGTGTGTAGCATGAGCAGAATAACAGCAACAAAATTTATAACACTCATTACAGATACCGGTACTTACAGTGCTACAATTTTTCCCAATCTAAATTTTAATCACAGCTTTGTCATTTTGCTTTAGGCTGTAGCAAGTTTGCATAAATTTGGATGTAATTTGCAGCATGAGAGATGAGGATGGTGGCTAGAGCTTAATACAAGTATATTATATTCAATTTTCCATGTTTCACTGTACAAAGCACATTTTCACACCACTGTCACCCCAGAGATCCCCTTTTGTTCAATGAATTTGGATAGCTGTCCAACCTGGTTTTGGCAAGCTTCAAAAATCATTTGTTGAACACATGCTGGTCCTGTGATCTGAATGTTCCCCAATCTACAAGACCAGCAGGTGATTTCAAAAGTTCAATTTGTGGTAGATCAAAAGAGTAAAGGAGCACCCAAGCTTCACAGTCTTAGGGCATGGAACTCCATTTCACTAGAAAGACGTGGGGTACTCAATGACAAAATGTTCTGTGACTTTCATCCTTGTGTCTTTGTTGTTCAATCAATAGCTTCACAGGTGTTTTCATGACCCTAAAGTTCTATTTTACACATAACACAAGTGTACAATGACATCAGTTAATGTGAACATCCTATTTAAAAAGGGCTCTGACTCTTCTACTTTCCACGCTCTACTAACAACATTCACGTGTGCATAAAAATAACATGAGAGCTCAAATCTTTTTAGTGCAAAATTGCTGAAAAATCGGTTAGAGGGAAATGGGGAAGGAGAGAGCTATGCAGTAATTCCCAAAGTATGTGCTGGGACACACCATGCTGGATTTATTCTGCACTTTTAATGGTATCCTACTCAAGTTATTAATTTCAACAGGACTTAGCAGGACTTTTTCTGGATTGGGCCTATGCCAGTTGGAGTTGGGTGGCCCTGTGCTGCATCTTCACTGCTCTTCCACCATCCAGCAGTGACATCTTTCAAAGACAGAAGGTAAAGATACCTGTGATTCTCTGATTCAGCCTGTGGACAAGTATGGGGAAATCTTAGGAGCATCACCATTACCCAGAAAGCGCAGTCCATTCCCAAGCCCTGAATTGTCAAATGCAATGGCAGGACACCTAGAGGCAACATTGACTGGGCTCAGCTGCCAGGAACACTTGTCTGTTCATTGTTCTGGGAGCCATCAGGGGTAGGGCGGGGGGGGACCCCAGGTGGCGAGATTGGGCCCTGGGTGGCCGGCAGGGTGACATGGCAGCCAGCGGTGAGCCTCGCACCATTGGTTGGCGCGAGTAAGTGAAGAGCAGTCGCGGCGGGTTTGGCCCTCACGCCCGCCCTGCGCCTTGGTATGATCCATAACGGCTACAGCTGTTATGTCACTTCTGGCACCGGGGGGGGGGGGGCGGTCGGCGATCCGCCACTGCTGGGAGCTACCTGAAAAAATAAATATGTATATGTTTGAGTGTAAAAGTAAGAGCACAATCCTGTCTAACTTTGTGCCCTGTGATGCAGAGAGGCCGGTGCAGCCTGTGCTGCATCCAGGACACAAACAGGCTGCCTGAGAGGTCACCTCGGGGGAAAGGAACATTTGTTCCGTTCCCCCGGGTAAAGCCCCAGCCGCCCCAATGGGGCTACTCGGATGTGCACCAGCTATTTTGCTGGTGCACATTCGAGCAGCCCGTGTAGTGGTGACCAGGCCCAGGAAGGGGCCGGGGAGCCCCAGCGCTGGTAAGTCAGCATGGGGGGAGGGCGGCAGGGGATGGATGGAACATGGCAAAGAGGGGGAGAAACGAGGTAGAGAACAGGGTGGGAAGGAGGGCAGATCGAGATCAGGAAGGGGATGGTATCAGTGGCAGCAGAACCGCTGACATCCTATCCTCCTTTCCTCCGGCCTCAACCCACCTCTCCGGGTCCACTTGGACTTGCATCACCTAAATTGCTGGCACAGTTCCGAATAGAACCATTCATGCAGCGGAGGCTTACCCCCCGGGCAAGGGAACAAATGTTCCCTTACCCAGAGGAGACCTCTGGGAATGCCCCCCCCCCCGACAGGATGCAGCGGCTGCATCAGTGAGAGGGTTTGATAGGATTGAGCTGAAAGAGTGTTATGGAAACATCACCTAAAAGAAAGGCATCTTCTTATCCAGGATTTTAATCAGGTATAAGGTTGGTTAAATCTAAAGCAGAACTTACCTTTCCTATTAGTTAATATGATTACCATTATTTATTAGGACATCGTGTCAGTATGCAAATTGTACTCTTTAATTCTGTGCATTAGGCATTTTCACTGTTACTGTTTTTACCACGTGTGTCCCAATTTCGGCTTCTCTTGGACATGAAACATCATCCACTTGCAGCCAGTAATAGCAAACCAAAGTAAGATGAGTGACCTGCATGTATATATCACACATGTAGCCTCCACATTATTTTTTCCTTTCCCATCTTTACATTTCACAGTGAGCTAGAAAACACAATAAGTACTCAGTTCAAAGTCAGAAGGTGTAATTTTTGTGTCCTTTTAAAGTTTCTTTTTAAAAATTATTTTGTGGGAAAGGATATTGTTATGCTTATTCCTTTAAAAACTTTTAGTTGTTGTTTTTTAGCACCTACTAGACCCCTATAAACACCACAATAGCATCTTCCTCCTACCTTTTTAAAAATAGGTATTGCCACGCTCTGTAGTGTCACTGTTTGTTGCTGGGGAGAGTGAGAGTTGTGGTGTTGCCAATGGAGACGAGGCCTTCACAGAAAGCTTCCAAAGAACACCGTGTACACAGTGGCTGTTCTGGCTTTGCTTAATGGTTCCTTCTTAATAGTTCCTTACACCTTCTTCAGAGTTTCAAACGCAGCATGCTGAACTGGGTTGAGTTCAGATATTCTCCATTCTGTTTCTGCCAGCGAGACCTGGATTTTGGTGTTCTTACATAAAACAGGCTCACAGTTATGCTTGTAGATACAGAAAGTGATAATGAATTTATGTTGGGAGTACAATGCGAGGAAGTTGGAGACACATGTTTTATACAATTTTATATGATAACAAGAGAGGTGGTAGGTTATTTGGTGTGTGTGTGTGTGTGTGTGTGTGTGTGTTGTCAAAGCCTTGAGTTAAGAATAGCCAATAGCCTCCATTGGGATAGAGTTATCCCAATGTTTCCCAAACTTTTATTTATTTCATTTTTAACCCACCCATAATTTTTTTCATTTTTATTAATCTTTTAATAATTTTATTTGCTTTTAAAGTGTTCAGATAGACTATATGTGCACTAGATAGGTGATAGTGTCAGCAAATGCAGCAATTAAGCTACTATTTGTTTTTTTTTCCAAACAGTAGTATTCACAGATCCATTTCCTGCTTTGGAGGCTTATCCAAAAGAGCAGATATACTGTACACAGCATAGGCTTCACATCAGGAGAATATCATGCATATTTTTGGCATCCTCAGTTAAAGTACCAAGTGGCAATAGATCCAAGCCAATGTAGTGGGCTGGGTTGTCTCACCCCTGCTAACTGGGCAAGAGGCACTTTTTCAATTGGTGCTCCTCTTATATTTAGCAGGGGGAGAGTAACTGCTCCCCTTTCACACCAGCACAGTGTCTTTCTGGTGGCTGTTGCTGGTGGTCTTCTGCATCTTTTTTAGATTGTGAGCCCTTTGGGGACAGGGAGCCATTTAATCATTTGATTTTGTCTGTAAACTGCTTTGTGAACTTTTTGTTGAAAAGCGGTATATAAATACTGTTCATCATCATCATCATCATCATCATCATCTCTTCCTCTGTTGTAGCCAGGAGAAATGGCTGATTATGACGGATGGACACTATATGATCCCTAATTGGCTGGGATTGCCCATATCTCTGATCCAAGGATGGGAAAGAAGCACTAATGGCACATAAACAGTCGCCGCCGAGGGAACCCATGGCACACAAAACAGAAGTATGGTGAGAAACTGAACCATCCAAGTGGTTTAGGGAAAACTATTTCTCACCTTTCCCTCCAAATCACCATTTTTATCCAAGCATTGAAACTGGAGAATGTTTGGTACACATCTAATTGGAAATCATCAGAATTAGAATATAAATAAAGGATACAACAACAGTAACTATGACCCTGTGACTAATGTCATGGCTAAATGTGGTATTTAATCATAGCTAAGCACTCCTGAGCATGTAGCTTGAACTGCAGAACAGTGATTGTAGTCCATTTTAATGATTGCAAGAACTGAAGCAAAGCTGAATCATACTTGCTCAAAATTAATGTGGCCTGAAAGAATGTTGGCTTTTGAACATCCATTAGCTTTACCTACATGCTACAGAATTGCAGCTGTACTGATCAATTTCAGACTAATGATGTGGGGTTGCTGTTTGTGACAGCGGAGCTGTGATGGCTAATACAGGCCTGGCTTGAATGTCAATGATGTTTTCCATTGCGGAAAAAAGTTTTGCAAACTCAAAATGTCTCTAAACAAATGCCAAGCAACAACATCAGTTAGTGAGAGACTATAGCAGCCTAAAAATGCAGTAATATTTCTTTCTGGCATTCCAGGAGCTCCCACCATGAACTTCAAACGCTGCAGTGGTAATTGGGTGTCAGTTGATTGCAGCACAGCTACCAATCAACTGCAGCTCAAGTTTAACAATGAAAAGCACTGCCATAATTAGAACTGTGCTTTACAATGCTTGCTGGTACAGAATGCTAATATGTCCTTAAATATACAGTTGCAGAATATGCAGGCACAACCAGGGGTGGCAGTTTGGGAATTCTCACCACCACCATTGGAATATTTACTAATATTCTCTTTTTTCTTTCCATATTATTTTTGTGCCAGACTTGCTAGGTAATATAATAAATGTCATCTAATTCAATCTACTCTCACCTATTTAAAGAGCAACAGGTCGGACTAGGTGCTTGGACCATAACAAGAGCTCATGGGAAGCAAGGTGCAGAGTTAGGGGTAGGGAGCCAGGATGGTGTAGTGGTTTGAGAGTCGGACTTAGACCTGGAAGATCCAGGTTCAAATCCCCGCTCAGCCACGAAGCTTCCTGGGTGACCTTGGGCCAGTCACCATCTCTCAGCCCCACCTACCTCACAGGGTTGTTGTGAGGACAAAAAAAAGGAAGGGAGGAAATATGTACACCACTCTGAGCTCCTTGGAGGAAGAGCGGTATAAAAATGTGGAAAAAATAAAAAAAAATAAGTAAAATTTCTTTTCTTTTTTCATTCCATTACTTCATTCCATTTCATTATTACACACTCCATTTGCTTAGTTATTCATCCACTAAAATCACATTTGTTTGGGATTTGTTTGTTGTGCACATCCATTTGTCGTAACATGGCTGCCGACAGATTACGCAGCCATTTTGGGAACGCTGCCGCAAGAGATGGCAGCACTCCTTGGACATCGGCAAATCTCCCTGGACCCGCTGGAGCAGGTAAGGCAATGGTGGGGGCAGGGAGGGGCGAAACTGGGTGGGGAGGAGCAAAGATGCTGTGGGAGGGGGTGGATCCAGCGGCGATGGCACACGCCAGATCCTATCCTCCCTTTTTGCAGCCTCCCCGCCATCCCCTTTCTCTCCATGGCCTTGCACCAGCTAAAACCTGGCAACTGCAAAATGGCAACTGCTAGGACAGGAATTCTGCTGCTACCTGCTTAAATGCAACAAAAGTTAAAAAGAAAAAACCCATCATTTCTATAGCTCAACATTCTGACCACCCGCAGTGGTGGTACTGAAACTCTGTTGTCTGCCATGATACCACAATGTCTTAAGAAATAGAGCCCACATTCTCTTTCCATAGGAAAGGAACGGGGGGGGGGCAGTGTGAGTGTGCTAGCAAGCCCCGTCACTGCCACTGATGAGCTCTGTAAACCCCACCCATCCATTCTCTCCATGGACAGTGTTGGTCTCCATAGGTAAATGTGGTCCACAGGGAAAGTTCCTTCCTGGGATTGCGAACGCTCAATCACCAGCGCTTGCAATCATGGGAAGAAACTCAGTAGACAGCATTTGCGTGTGCAAACAATTACTGCCCACAGGGAAAGTGGGGTGTGGGGCTATAGAAGGCAGCAGCAGGGCTTGCTGGAGAGCTTTCAGCATTCTGTAGCTGGAAACTCTCCACACTTACAGAATATCTGAATATGGCTTAGATGTCCAGGCATGATCCTTGCCACAGGTGATCCTTGCCACAAGATGTCCTTGCCACAGGATGTGGTGATGGCACCTTGCCTAGATGCCTTTAAAAGGGGTTTGGACAGATTCATGGAGGAAAAGACCATCACAGGTTACAAGCCATAAGCAGCAACCTCCTGGCTTTAGAAGTAGGTTTTCTCTGTGCCAGGTGCAAGGGAGTGGCAACAGGAAACAGGTTATCTTGTTGGCTGTGTGCTCCCTGAGGCATCTGGTGGGGCCACTGTGTGATACAGGAAACTGGACTAGATGGGCCTTTGGCCTGATCCAGCAGGGCCCTTCTTATGTTCTTATGATGGCCGGGTATGGTCCAAGCATTTTTAATGCAGGAATAAAATAGAAAATATACAGAGATCTACTTGTTTTGACTAAGAACCTACCAGTAAGTATTTATAATCTGAATTTATATTCTACCCTTTAGTAGATATTTCCAGAAAATCAATAAAATCACAACAAAAAGTTTCATAAAACAGCAGAAGAAACAGCAACACTGAAACTTACATATGCTAAAAGACCTGGGAAATAATAAAACTATGCAGGCTTGGCTTCAGATCAGTTTTGGTCACCCTTGTGGATGATGTATGCTGGGGACTGGACAGGGGGAGTGCATTCCCATTGGCCCTAGTGGACCTCTCAACAGCTTTTGACACCGGTTGATCGTGGTAACCTTCTGGGCTGTTTGGCCAGTTGGGTCTCAGGGGCACAGTTTTGCAGTGGTTCCTGTCCTCCTTGGCCAATAGGATGCAGAAGGTATTATTGGGGGACACCTGTTTGGTATCCTGGCCTTTGGCATGTTGGGCATCCATCTTGTAGCCCATGCTGTTTAACAGCTACATGAAACCTCTGGGAGAGGTCATCTGAGGATTTGGAGTTGGGTGTAATCAGTAGGAGGATGATCCCCAACTCCACCTTTCTTTACTATCTAATGCTGGGGAAGGTGTTTAAAAAAAAACCTGATGGTGCGGGTCTTTACGTGGATTAACAAACTGAAATTAAATCTGTACAAAACAGAGGTCCTCTTGGTTCAGAAATCCACAACTCAAGTGGTGGATCATCATCAATGTGGTTGCACTCCCTCTGCAAGAGCAGATTTCAAGCTTGGGGGCCCTCATGGGTTCATCACTGGATCGCCAAGTGGGCAGGAGCGCCTTTGCCCAACTCAGGCTGGTGCACCAGCCATGGCCATACTTGAGATGATTGGACCTAATCTCTGGTCCATGCCTTGGTGATATCAAGACCCGACTACTATAACACACTCTTTGAGGGACTGCCCTTGAAGATTTTCTGGAAAACACAATTACTGCTGAATACAGCGGCTTGTGTAGTCTTGGGAGCTCAATGGTTTGACTTAGTCCAGCCGCTGCTCCTGCTACTACACTGGTTGCCGGTTTGTTTCCGGGCGTAATTCAAGGTGCTGGCTGACCTTTAAAGCCCTATAAGGCTTGGGACCAGGGTATTCGAGGAACTGTCTCCTCCCATATGAATTGGAGCGTCGCTTGAGGTTAGCTGAGGGGGCCCTGCTGCGTGTGCCATCTCTGGCAGAAGCCAGGTTGGCAGTGACAAGGAGCAGGGCCTTCTCTGTGGCAGTGCCACTGTTATGGAACTCTGTCCTGATAGAATTAAGAACGATGCCCTCCCTGCTAGGCTTCCAGCGAGGCCTTAAAACTTTCTCTTTTCATCCTGCTTTTCCCTCTTGAATATGTTGGTGACTGGATTTTATTTCTGCTGTTGTATTTTGCATTTTATATTTGTTTCTGTTGTGTTTTAACTTTGTTTTATTTTGTATTGATGTTTTACTATTTTATTAACCTTTCTTATTGTAAGCTGCCTTAAGTGCCCTATATTTTAGGGGGAACGGTGGGACATAAAACCTTTAAATTAAATGTAAGTTAAATTATATTCTTTTACTTTTATTGTTGCACACAATGCAGGTTTTTCCTCGGGTGCTTATTTGGTTTCCGGTCCCCATTTTTATTTTTATGCTCTTCATTTCAATCAATATGGTACTAAGTCACCAAACAACCCAATAAACCTTGTCACTGTCTATTTCCCAACAAACTCTGTGAAATATGCATTTCATAGTGGTAGAGTTAATTAGTTTTTTAAAAGGGGGGAGGGAGAGGGGGGAAAGAGAAAGGAAAATATTGGCAGTAAAGGGTAGTAGTTTTTGTGGAGATGTTTAATCAAGAGAATCAATGATTGAGGCAAGACAGGCAACACCCAAGCATTTAAGAAAGCTTTTGCGTAATCTGTGATTGCAATTTTGAGAAATACTGTTCCAATTCAAGAACTGATTAGGGGAAAGACAATGGCTCGGTGTGAGAGGGAACGGAGAGGCCTTTCCCAACACTGGCTACTTGATACTGAAACGGAGATACCAGAGACTGAACTGGGACCTTCTGCATACAAAACAGGTGCTTTTCCAAAGACCTGTGACTTCTTCCTAAGGCAACTGATGAATGGGTTTGACACAAATTCTGTGCTGACGTTTGGCCTCTAATCTTCAGTGATGAGGAACAGGGATCAAGTTCAGCACAAGAAGGCAGACAAAAAGGCCTTCTTTGACTATTACCAATGGTGGCCAACCCGTGGCACGCCATGTGCCACATTTTATGTAGATAATCTTGAGCATGCCACTTAAATAAATAAATAAATAAATAAATCTAAGGTAATGAAAATATTTAAAACACAGTGACAGCGCAAGAAGAATAAGGCACAGTGGGGTGCAGAGACCTCCTCTAGTGTCACAGGCTTGGAAAGGTATCTTGTTGTCTTGTGCTCCCTGAGGCATCTAGTGGGGCCACTGTGTGATAAGGAAGCTGGACTAGATGGGCCTTTGGCCTGATCCAGCAGGGCTCTTCTTATGTTCTTAAAGGTGCACTGGGGTTGAGAAAGAGAGAGGAACTTCAGTGCTCAGCTCGAGCAAGAACGGCAGTGCGTGCCACCTCAAAAGTGCCGTGGGTTGGCCACCTATGCTCTATACCATAGCAGGCCCTGTGGGTCTCCCAGCTCCATTCTGAATAATGTGCCACAAATCCCATGGACTGGAAATGTGGCAGGGATATGGGAGCTTTGACCTTATCTCCTGCCATGGTCCCGATCTGCAGGGGCTCTGATTTAGCTGCTATTGTCCAAAAATAAAACACAATCCTAAACATGTTGACTCAGAAGTACGTCTCATTGTGTTCAATAGGGTTTAGTCGCTAGTATTTAGGATTGCAGCCCAGGCCCGTGAGGACTACTAACGATACTTGAAATGTCACATGTAGTTTGGCTCCAAAGCTCCCTTACCAGAGCAGCTTTTCTGTAAAAGTGGGGAATGCGTTTATGCAGGAACATCATCTTTTCTTGTAAAGTGAGATGGATCACTCATTATTATTCTAGAACACCATGTCCTATAGAACAGCGTGTCCAGAGCATAAGTAATTAGCATCTCAAAGATGTTTTCATACTGTTCGGTCGTCACGGTTGCTGGTTTGCTACAAAAGGCAACCCCAGTGTGTTTTCCTTCATTCCACATATTTGTCAGAGAGAGCTCCAACTGTTTGTTGAGAATATCAGACTGAAATCAGGCTGAAGACTGTCGTACGGTAATATGTATGTAGATAGCTCGATGTGCCGCAAGCTCCATTTTCATATTGTCTGTCTCTAGCATACCAGTGAATTGAATTCTAGTATGGGAGTCTTGCTCCTCCCTGCTCTCTTACCTGTCTGGTCACTACTGCAGTCATCTTCTCTCCCACCTATGACATAGTTCATCTCCCTATGACAAGGAACTAAGCACCTTGCTCTCTTCTCCCCCATGACTGTGAAAGTGAAGGAAACAATAACTTTACACTGCACACTTGTGTGGACCTGGCCCACCTATGAGACCAACTGAGATGGTCACCTCAGGTAGAAGATTGGCAAGAGGTACCCAGCGCCATTCATCCATGCCTCCACTGCTCCTCTTCCTCCCACTCCCTGGATTGGAAAAGGAAGAGGGGGGACATAATGGAAGAGGAAGCGCGGAGGAGAGGAGACTGGTGGGCTAGAACTTCTTGATGCTCTAGTCCAGTGTTTCTCAAGCTGTGGGTCAGGACCCATTTGGTGGGTCGCGACCTGATTTCTGGTGGGTCCCAGGTGATGGAAAATCAGATAAGTAATTGCCGCAAGCCCTGAGGCTATTCAAAAATCAAATAGCTGCTAATTACCCTGCAAACAGCAGAGCTCCTGCAGTTTGCAAGCTTGTTTAAATATAGGGAGATAAATGTTTGAGTGTCTCGTAAAGCTAGGTGGGTCCCGATAGAGTGTCATTTTAAAAAGTGGGTCCCGGTGCTAAAAGGTTTGAGAATCACTGCTCTAGTCTACCACTATCCTTTCTTCCACACATCCTCTTCCAAGCCAGAGAGAGGGAGGAACAGAGGCTGATGCATCATCACCAGGTAAGGGGAGCAGCATTTGTTACGGTGCCTCAAGTGCCAGGAGGTCGTAGGATAGCTGATTCCATAACTTTCCATTTATGTCTAGCAAATAATCAGCCAACCAATGGAACCAAGTTAAGAGATTGATGTTTAAATGTTTACCTACAGTGCCCTGTGGCCCATGTTGAATTATGACCTCAGTTAAATTGGGGGAGGGGGGGAGGAATCGGAAAAAAAATAAAGAATATAACATTAAAGATCTGGGTTTTAACACTGCTTAAAACATTGCTTACCTGTTTTGAGTGGCCCTCCAGCTCACAGAGTGAGGAGCAGAGATAAGCAAAGGGACTCAATTTCCTCTCATGTGGCTCCGATACACCAACTTGATGTTCTCCTGATCAAGGCTGCTTCAGGTGTAATTCTTCATCCATGGCAGAAAGGTGTTTTGCATGAGCAGTTCTTGTGGGGGTGGGGTGAGAGAAAGAAAGAGGGTTTCAAGAGCATTATGAAGAGCAATGGATAACTCTTGACTTTGTTCTAATAATACCAAGAGCTGTAAATCATGTCATCGCTGGCTGTCTAATGAAGCACATTTTTTTCGGAAAGCAGTGAAACTCACACCTTTAAATTATAAAGAGAAACTATCAAGATTATCTTGTACAAACTACATACACAGAGAGATAGGCATGATGGGGTTAACCATTATGCTAAGTACATGTCACAGCAGGCATATTGTCCTCCTCTGATCTAGGGAAATGGTCTGTGACCTCATCTGTTCTGTTTCACATGAAGGGCTTCTTTTCACAACTAAGAACCTCAGAAGAGAATAAGGCAATTCAGGCATAATCTCAACTGTGGAAATAAATAATATTTAGGCTGCAGTTCTATGCACACTTTCTATTGAAAGGGAGAAAATGTCATTGAATACAATAGGACTTACTTCTGAGAAAGCATGTATTGATTTGCACTGTTTGTGTTTTTAACATTTAACACGTAATATTATGCATGTTTTTTAAAATTTCGGTTTGTTAGCCACATTGATTTTATTCAGAAAGGTGGGATACAAATTGGTTAATTAATTAATTAAAAATAAATAAATATTTGCTGCCTGCCCAGCATGCGAGGCAAATTATACATCTGGTATGATACCTGGCCCAGTTCTGAAGTGACAGGTGGCCTTCATTCACCTAAGTTAGAAATCCCTTTTTTTTCCAGTTCTGGTTTGTAGGACAAGTGCATACCATAGTTGTCAGTTCAAACGCTGAACTGACATGGCAAACTATGGTTTGACTC
Organism: Plestiodon gilberti rubricaudatus; assembly: GCA_026170595.1. Lineage (NCBI taxonomy): Eukaryota > Metazoa > Chordata > Lepidosauria > Squamata > Scincidae > Plestiodon > Plestiodon gilberti. Next base: position 197,335,297 of record JANXHW010000004.1, on the reverse strand, counting down.
AAATCAGGAAAAGCGAAAAGGAATTGGCTACATGTGAGAGGAGGGAGAGACGAGAGAATGCAAGCCGAAAGCAATCAGTGATGTGCAGTGAGGTCCAGCCCTGGGGAGGCACAGCCACATAAACACACACACACACACACACACACACATACCCCTTTCATTCATTCATTCTCTCCCCCACCCCGCCCCAGTGGATCTTACCTTCCTTGAAGCTGAAGCTCCCTCTCTCGCTCTCTTTCTGGAAATATTTTTTTTAAAAAACTCGTCTCTTCTTCTCCCACTCAGAGCTAGGGAGAGCTCAGCGACGTCCCCTGAGGCAGCTCAATAGCTGCCTCTCCTGCTGCTCTAAAGAGCCGGACCCTGCACGCAGGCTTCCTTCCTTTCTTCATGGCTTTTTTTTTTAACAGAACTGAGGCAATTCTGCCTACTGCCTCTCCAGAGCTTGATGATGCAGGCACCCCTGCCTGTTTTTCATTGGAAGGCAGCCGTGATTGCAGCCTAACTGACTAAGGACGCAATCCTGAAAAAAAGCCGGCGACGGAACGAGCGTTCCATTCCTGGCAGCAGTCGCAATCATGTCGGAAAGCACGTTTGCGACTACTCTAGAGCAAGGGAGGCCGGTGCAGAGGCCGGACTGCCTTGCTCGGTTGCCGGAGTGCCCGTGCATCTGCCGGACGAGGTGAGTTGGGATCTGGCAGGGGCGGTTCAGCGGGCGAGGGAGGGGGGCCATTCACCTAGCTGCCCGGGAGGGGGAGGGGGATGGTATCGGCCATATCCCGGTCCTCGCCGGGCCAGCTAGGCCATTATACAGCCTCCTCTACTTCCACCTGGTGGAAATCCAAGAAGGCCGATCAGCCCGGCCTGGAGTTACACCCGGAGAAGGGGATGAGCATCCCCTTCCCTGAGTAGACCTCCAGCCCAGCGGCAGAATAGCCGCCAGGGCTCAGGATCCGGCGGGCAGCCATAGGCTGCCCGCCGGATCCTTACAAAGGATTGTGCTGCCTGGCAGCTCTCATGTATTGTAATGTGTGTGCTGCTTAACTCATTGACTGTGCTGGAGAGGAAAGGAGCTGTGCAGAAAGGCAAGGTACTGGTGTGTGTTTGTTTTAAACTTGTTGGGTTTGGTGATGCACTTCCTCCCCTACCTCCCCTGACTGCACATCCCTGAAAGCAATTTAACTCCTTGCTTACAAAGCACAAAACCATGATTTGGTGTTACACCTGAACCATTGTTATCCCTTGTTAAGCACAAGAAGTAAAATGCTTGTGCAGCAACATGCATACCCTCTCTCTGTCCCCAGTCCCCCCTCCAAATCTCCCTTCTGGAACTAGCTCATACTCCTTCCAACACCATACTGCATGCAATGTTATGACACATTGATTCTGTTTTGGCACTGATGCATTAGATTCATGATGTAGAGTGATAAAGTGTCCCTGCTGTAGCATTTTATTGGTTTCATAAATCAAACTCAACAACATATCTTTTTCTGCAATCTAAAATGGAAAAAAAATATATCAATTTCATTTGATGTAGCTATTTCCATGTATAACGGAATGCACTCTAGACTCCTGCAAGTGTTTTCACTTGGTAATACATTCTTAGCATATTTTGCATGAAAGCAGCTCTAGATTGGCCAGCCATACAAACTTCTGGGGCCAATATTCTGAGCTGTGATTTCAATAAAGTGGGGGCAAACTGTTGGTCAAACTAATTTACATTTGGTTTGAGAAACTGCAGAACAGACATAGGCAGCTACCTACTGTCTAGCCCTGTCCCTTTCTCAGTCTTCTGGGCAAAAGTGAAAACATGGAAAGCAGAGTATTGATCAACAAGCAAACTGCCCAGCAGTGTCAGCTAGACCAACTCAGAGGACCAAGTGCTGAACAGCAAGGAACCATACCAAATGCAGCGAGATCTAGAAGTTGGCCCACTGCGCTCTTGCACCAGGAGCTTCCAGACAGCAGCTAAGGGCTTTTGTAGTCAGTATGGCTGCTCCAACTCTGTTTATCTTTTTGCTCACCCATATGTTTTATCTCTGTCCACCTGCCTGCTCCTTCTGTCTGTCCACTTGCTCTGCCTATCTATGTGTCCACCCACTCAATCTGCCTGCCCATGTGCCACTTTGCTCTATCAGCCTGACACTCACTCTTGACACACAGGAATCTAGCAGGTTAAGATTTCTCTCTTACCATGTCAGGTAAGCTTAGGCATACCATATTTTGAGGTGCCCAAACCAGGACACACACCCTAAATTTTTTCCCCTCCAGAAAAAAATCCTCATGAGATTTGGGCACCGCCATCTTGGATCTCACTAAATCTCGCGAGATCCAAGATGGTGGCGCCGAAATCTTGTGAGGGCACATGAAGCAGTGTGCTACTGCCTCATGTGCCCTCATGAGATTTGGGCGCCGCCATCTTGGATCTCGCAAGATTTTGTGAGATCCAAGATGGTTGCACAGGAAAACTTTTACTCTTTTAAAATCGTCGGTGAAGCAGTGGTGGCGGCAGCCCCGGAAAACCAGGGCTGCCCTGGTTCCAGCCCTGTGGCCGGGACCAGGCCAGGATCAGGCTCTTGAAACCGAGGCAGTCCCAATTTTTCCGGGATGGATGGTAAGCCTAGGTAAGTTCACATGCTACATTTCTGTCTTTCTTTGTCCACCCAAAGATGGCAGGTCTGTTTGGAACAGTATCTTTAAAGAGCTAGAAAAACATAGAAACATTAGCATACCTGTTTTTTATGGAAATGCTGCCATGTTTGAGGCCCAGATCAAATGTGTCATTATTCTGTGGGAAAATACATCTGTGAGCACATCCATGAGTTTCAACCTACGTGAGATTTGCAACCACATGTTCTGCAACCACACAGTTGATGCCCAGAAATAAGCACTTTTTTTTCACTTAGGAACTCAGCTGAAAATGATAGAAAATATGCAAATCCTGATCATATTTTCAAGATACGAGAAAGCCCAATTATCACGTGGGCTACCCTTTCAGCAGTGCTGCTTCTGCTGAGGCGTCACTTCGCAGCTCAGTAGCTGAGAAGTGTTTTATAAAGTGATGCCTCGACAGAAGCACTTCTGTGGAAAGGGTGGCCTGCATGATAATTGGGCTCTCTCAGAATTTTGGTCACTTTTCCCTCTTGGTCTGCCTCTTTCCCCGTACTGTTCCTCGTCTTCTGAGGCTTCCTTCTATCTCTCCATCTCAGTGCCTTGATAGAAGTGGCGCTGCTGAAAGGGTGGCACTGGGAGATCCCAATTATCACACGGGCCGCCCTATCATCAGTGACACCACAGCAGAAATGGCACTGCTGAAAGGGTGGCACTGGGAGATCCCAATTATCACACGGGCCGCCCTATCATCAGTGACACCGCAGCAGAAATGGTACTGCTGTAAGGGTGGCCCGCATGATAAGTAGGCTGTGCTGCCCTTTCAGCAATCATTTCGCAGCTCACTTCGTAGCTCACAATGCGCCACTTCGCAGCTCAGCAGCTGAGAGCAGCTGATGGTGGTGCAGGGAGAGTTCAATTATCACCTGGCCAGAAAGAGCTTCCGAGGGCTGTATCCAGCTTACAGGCCTAACTCATCACTTTCCTCTTCTCTGTCCCCCTCTTCCAGTCCAGGAAATGGGACGAGCAAAGGCTGGCACATCACCAGGTAAAGGAGGACAGCATTTGGCAAACCACCTTAGATGCCAGCCTGGTCTTGGCCCAGTCCTGCGTATTACCTTGGGTGTTGAATCTTGGTTTCCAGGATTTGACTGCTTGTCTTTCTTCTATATTTGATTTGTTTTCTTTTTCATAAAAGTCTAAATAAAAATAAAAATTGAAGGACGGGGGAGAAATATTAAGATCCTCTCAGAAAAATCAGCCTCTGTCCAGCACTAAAGTTGCTATGCTATTGTAAACTAGATTCTAAAGAGAAAGTCTTGCTCTTTTTAAATCTTACTCATGTTTAACTATCTATAATTTAAAGCATAGCAGCAGCAATTTACTGACAGGCACCTTGGCCAGAAAGGCCAGAAAGAACAAAGCAGTTAATCAACAACCAAATTCCAGATTGTCTCCAGGCTCTCATTTCATCACTGGACAACCCACAGTGGCCAACCTGAATATTGCATTTCATTCTTAGCAAGAAGCACCAAAAGTCAGAAAGCACAATTTCAGGAATGGGAGTGTGATTTATTCAACCCAGGGGAGTGTTTAAAACAAGGGATGATGCATAAAAAAATTTATGAAGGAGTGCAGTGCACAGATATAATGGGGAAACAAGAGCTCCTGGTGGGTCCTACAGCTGGTGGGTAAGCCAAGTTCCTTTGGCTTTGCAACTGAAATGACAGATGTGCACAGCACAAAATGTACACTCTATGGCCCAAATCAGCCATGGAATGGGGAATTTAGATCCGGACTATGAGAGGAAAGGGGCTCTAACCTTCCACCATAGCCCCCATCTAAATCTTCCCTGGTGGCTGCTTTGGAGAAAACCTTCATGTTACATCCTCTAATCTAGCTGGGTCAAAAACCATGAGCTGTCGATCGAAAGGTCGGCAGTTCGAATCCGTGCGACGGCTCCTGCCAACCTAGCAGTTCGAAAGCAAGAAATTGCAAGTAGATTAATAGGTACCGCGTCAGCGGGACGGTAACAGCGTTCCATGCGCCTCGGTGTTGAGTCATGCCAGCCACATGACCATGGAAACGTCTTTGGACAGCGCTGGCTCTTCGGCTTTGAAATGGGATGAGCACCGCTCCCTAGAGTCGGACACGACTGGACTTAATTGTCAAGGGATACCTTTACCTTTACCTAAGATTTATGCTTCTCTCCATGCCCACCTTTAAAAAAGTTTTTTTAATGCACTACAAGGTTTCCTAACTCCTGGGAAGGCCCTCCGCTGCTCTAAGTAGCAGCGGGGCCTTCCCAGGGGTCGCGATGACGCGCCCGGGATCGCGCCGCCGCGCCCGGGACCGCCCTTTTTACCTTCATTGGTGGGCAGTGGGTGTCCGGCGGGGGTTGTGGGGAGCCTGCGGACCCCTCCGCAGGCCTCCCCACGCGATCGCAACTCACTTCCGGTTTCGCGTAAAACCGGAAGTGGGTTGCAATTGCATCGGAGCAGTGCTCCGACGCTTGGGGAGGCCTGCGGAGGGGTCCGCAGGCTCCCCACAACCCCCGCCGGACACCCACTGCCCACCAATGAAGGTAACAAGGACGATCCCGGGCACGACGGTGGCGGCGGCGGCGCGATCCCGGGCGCGCCATCGACGTCACCGCGGGTTGCCATGCCCCTTAAGGGCATAGCAACCCTTTGTTCCCGGCTGGGGCGTCGCGACGCCCCAGTTAGGGAACCACTGCACTACATGAACACTCCTGCATTTTTCAGATAATTCATCAATTTATAAATTAAAAAGGAAAGTTTTTTTATAGTGCAAAACTGATTCAGAGATTGGAGAAGCATGACAACATAGTAGATGGCCATCAGTACTGAGCAAATTTGCACCCTGTAGGGTTCCCCCACCCCAGAACCCAACTCTGGAGAGGAACAGATACATTTGAACTGAATGTGGTGTGTTCCAACTTACCATTCCACACATGATACAGTCACCTTTCCCCTGGCCCTATGCTATACTATTTACGTATTTCTTCCCTTTCCCCCTTTCCTTACTGATAGCAGAGTTTTCAAGCAAATAAAACGCAGTGCCCCAATATTCTTCCTTTCCCAAACTGGGTATATCTGATGAGTACAAGACTGGCTTCACTTTCTACCCTTTAAACACACACACTCTCCATCTGTGAGTCTTTAACTCCGTAGCCTGAGAATGGAGTCATTTTGGCACAAAAACACTTTGAGAACATGGTTAATACTTAGCAAACAAAACACGTCAAGATATTTGCATAGACCAGGGCCTGCAAAAGGCACACATGCAGAGCTGGTGGGCAGATATCCCTAATTAATCAGTGTTATTATTTCCTATTGAATGAATAATAGCTGCTACAGGATCCAGCTCAACCTCCACAATGTCATTTTAAGTTCCGGTTCTGGTTTCTCCACATGGAGCTCAGTTCTACCCTCCTCCTCCAAATGTTTTGTAGTTTTGTTGACTGGACGATTATCCCACTAACTACTACAGTGGAAACATTTTGTTTCTCTACATTACAAAGCAGAGAGAGAGAGAGAGAGAGAGAGAGAGAGCACTAAGGGACAATGCAGAACAATACATCCAGAATTGCAACAAGGTTGCGCAGAAATTACCTGCAGTGGCGTCGCTCCCGTGAGGCGACGGGAGTGGGCCGCTACGGGGTGATGCGCGCAAAGGGGTGACGCGCGCCACCTCCGTGACGCGTGCCACCTCCATCGCCCTCCGGACGCTCCGAGGCCGGCCCAGGAGCCGGCCTCGGAGCGTCCGACCCCGCCGGTGCTCGCCGGTGCTTTTTGCGCATGCGCAGACCGTTTTGAGGGCAAGAGGCCCTCAAAACGGTCTCTGCGCAATCCGCAAAAATTGTAAAAATACCCGTATTAACGCGCTGCATGGGCCTTCTTTCAGAAGGCCCTGGAGCGCCGGCCGAGCTGGACGCTCCAAGGCCGGCTTCCGGGCCGGCCTCGGAGCGTCCGGAGGACGACGCGGGGTGGGGGGAGGCACCCGGGGCAGGGTGCAGCCAGGTCGCTCCCCCCAAAATCGCGGCGTGGCCTCGCTAGGGTGACGCGCGCCCCCCCGCCTTGGGCTGACGTGCGTCCTAGTGACACCACTGATTACCTGGGCATTGTTGAAACTCTATACAAGCCCAATCCTATGCATGTTTACTCAGTATGTCTCACTGAACTGAATGCGACTTTCTTCCAGGTAACTGTGTATAGGACTGCAGCCTAGGGGAGCAAGCTGCTCATATTACTTGAACACAGCAAACTGCTCACATGTGAATGTATTTTGATTGGAGTCCTGTCCTAACTTGGACTAGTTCCTCCAAGCTAGGAAAGGAGGGTGGAAGCTGTTCTGAGTTGAAGCTGGTGTTGTTCTGGGAGTAGTACTGGAGTTCCTGCTTCTGTGTCCCTCGTCTCACTTTCTCTCCCCTAATCTGCCTGCTGCGGGACACATGTTAAAGTTGAAGCCTGTAACACTTGGGTTGAATAACATTGCCTGCTATTCTTTCACCTGCCTGCCAATTTATTTCTCAAACTGTGCCCAGCTTGTCAACTCCCCTCTTTGCCTCCTGCTTCTCTGCCCACACACTCTTTGTGGCCTTATGCCAATGCTGCCTGCATGAGACTGACCACTGTGTTCTGTTGCTGATGCTTCCCACTCGCCAACACACCCTCCAATGTTGCAGGCCACTGGAAAGAGAAAGATACACTGTCCTTGCCCTGTGCCCACATGTTGCCTGCCAACCACTTTCATGGGGAAAGTATCCTTTCCACTTCAGACTATATACTGCTGGTACCATAACTTTAATTCCTCCTACTCTTTTGTCCTCTCAAATGCAAGTTTCAGCTCTCTTGTCTTGAGGTTGATCTCAGGTCGCCCCTAGAACAGTAAAAACAGAGTGAGAATTGCCTCCCTTGTTATATAATATACTATGGAACAGCCGCACGACAGTTTCCAAGCCATTCACTTCCAGTATTTTCTGCATTCCCCTCCCCATATATTTTCAGACCTGATTTGTGGCAATAAAAACACAAATGCAGTTCCAACTTGTTCACGGTAGACAAAGTACTATTAGTGCTTTTCTGGACTCCTGTGACCAATGCCGTAACAAGGGAAATTCGCGCCTGAGGCAAGGAAAGAAAAAGTCCCCCCCCCCCGTTCCTGTAATTGGCAGAATTAAAATTCCTTTAAAATGTGATGCCACCTCTCCTTTTCATTTAAAATGGCACGCATTTTCAAATTGAGACGTTGAATCACATATTTAGAATACATCTGGTATTCCAGTTTTTGTATACATCTGGTATTCCAGTTTTTGAGGGCAAAAAGCCCTCAAAACGGTCTCTGCGCATGCGCGAAAATCCGGAAAATACCCGGATGAACGCGCGTGTACCAACGGGGTCGGACTCTCCGAGGCCAGCTCCCGGGCCGGCCTCAGAGCATCCAAAGGGTGGCGCGCGTCATGCGGGGGTGCGCACGTCACCCCGTGGCGCGCGTCACCCCCTGGCGGCCCGCCCCCCCCACCACGCTCCAGTGATGCCAGTGGTTGCAGTTAAATCTGGAAAAGCAATGCTTCAGAAGCACTAAAGGGCTTCTGAATGGAAACACCCAAACATCTCTATAACTAAACATGTACACAAGCTGCACAGACAGGCCAGTCCTATCTAAATCCCCCTGACTGGTGCAGCTGTGCCACCGGAGTAGACACTGCATCCTGCGGGGGGGGGGGAGAGAGTAGTCCAGGCGTTTTCCTAGAGGTAAGGGAACATTTGTTCCCTTGCCCGGGGGTAAGCCCCCACTGCCCTGCTGGGTCCACCCGGACCTGAGCCAGAGATTTAGCTGGCGCAAGTCCGAGTGGACTCAGGAAGGTGGATCGAAGACAGGAAAGAGGATAGAACATTGACGGTGGTACTGCTGCCGAAACCACCCCTTCCCGACCTCGATCCACCCCAGTCTCCACCCTTTTTCTCCCCCTCTCCTCCCCATTCCACCACCACCACCCCCGTACTGACTTACCAGAGCCAGGAATTGCTACAAGGCCACTGGCACGAAGCCCTGGCTGCTTGCCGTTTGTAGCAGCAGCCCAGCTGTGCAAAACAGCATGTCACCTTTTGTGACAGCCATGAAGTGCCCTGCACTACAGGAACACTAGTTAGGATTGTGGTCTTAGCTGTGCAAATTCTGGCTGCAATCCTAAACATACTTACTAGGGAGTAAGTCTTGTTGAATACTGGGACATCAGACTTCCTGCATCACAGAACAGTTTGTGTAGTTTCTAGTGACCCCCATTATAGACATCTTCAAAGTAAATGGGAAGGATGTTTAATTAGAATTGCGGTCACATTTTAGAATCGACACCCCTAAGTATGTGAGACGCATTTCCCTAACATCATAGGCTTTTCACTGCTGTATTAATGCAGTCATCACACATCGAGACAAGAGCTGTGATGCTTCAGAATTTAATTTTGTAATCTTTCAGTTTTCTGTGTCATAGTTCCACCTGATTCACCAATGGTATCAGATGCTCCCTCAACAGGAAACTGGAACAAAATAAATACACAACATTTCAGCAGAAATTACATCCTGCAGCTTAAGGTACCAAATAATTAACCTTTTGTATGAAGTACCAGGTGTTAATGCTTTCTCAGTAATGTGCCTTTCATGCACTTGCTAACTGCATACCAAACAGCCATATACTCACTAGGTAGGAATATGTGAAGAAGTGTCTATGAATGTGAGTGAAGGCTGTGCATTCAGGAAGAGGTCCAAGGGAATGGAGGTCCAAGGGAAAGCTTGCACAATCCAAGTGCCAAACTAGATGTGATGGTGGCAGTTCCATGTGTTTGAAGACACAGGGGAGCACTAGGGGAGAGAAGCCACAAGGAAGTATGCTGTAGGTGGCATTCTATAAACCTTGTCTACCTTATCCCTTTTGTATTAAATTCAGACCCCTACCCACTCTCTTTCTACATCCCTAGGGCAGCTCCAACTGCTGTTGTCACATATATGTCACATATACTGTATGTCCCACTATGGCAGCAGATGCCATGATCTGCTGCAATAGGCCCTGTTCTGGCAGCACAAAAGCCACACCACCGCCACGTGAAACAGAACCACGGGGGGAAATGGCTAGTGACACTACAGGCACAACAGACTCGTCTGGACACTTTGCCAGTCCATGTAAGGTGGTGATGGTCGGTTTGGGGGAGGTTTGGGTTCAGAGAGGAACGGGTTAGAGGGGGTGGATTTTGGCAGCAAAAGTGCATGCTGGATCCTATTCCCTATTTTCCAACCCACCCCTGCCGCCTTCCTCTCTTCAGACTTACGCCAGCTACATAGCTGGAATGGTCCAAGGAGACCCACAGGCAGCCAGAAGGCCTGCTGAGGGGTAAGAAAAAAAGTTACTTACCTCTCATTGGCCTTCTAATCACCCCTTTCCACCATAGCATGCAGCTTGCGCTCCATTGGCACGGCTGCATGCTATAGCCCAGCAGGAGATAGGACTGGACTGTTAGTTTGGTCCAAAAGATACATACAAAGTCCCCATTTAAGAGGACTAGTGAAGATGTGGATTCAAATACAGGGCATCTCAAGAAAATGTACACACACTGTATAGTTTCAAATGTATTATGCTATAATTCACACATATACTATAATACTAAACAGTCAGTTCTCGGTATCTGCGAAGGTTAGATTCCTGCAAAACCTAGTGGGTACTGAAATCGTGAGTAGTGAACCATTGATCCAATGGGATTAAGTGTAGGAGGGAGCAGCTTACCTGCAGCTGAGACCCTCAAATTCAGCGAAGATCAGGCAGCAGGAAGGCAGGAAAGACGCGACCAACATGGACCCATTTGAAATGCCTGTAGGAAGCTTCAGAAGCTTCAGGCGCCATTTTGAACGTCTCTGATGCATTCCGCTTCCCACAGGCATTTCAAAGGGCTCTGCACTGGTCACAGGCGCCATTTTGAACGTCTCTGCTGCATTCCGCTTCCCACAGGCATTTCAAAGGGCTCTGCACTGATCACGGGCGCCATTTTGAACGTCTCTGCTGCATTCCGCTTCCCACAGGCATTTCAAAGGGCTCTGCACTGGTCACAGGCACCATTTTGAACGTCTCTGCTGCATTCCGCTTCCCACAGGCATTTCAAAGGGCTCCACACTGATCACGGGCGCCATTTTGAACGTCTCTGATGCATTCCGTTTCCCACAGGCATTTCAAAGGGCTCCGCACTGGTCACGGGCGCCATTTTGAACGTCTCTGCTACATTCCGGAAGCCTGAAGAGACCTTTAGCCAGAGACATTCAGATCACGGATAGGCAAGAACAGTATTGCAGGAAACATGAGGTAGGTGGTAATCCTGTGAACAACAAATTCACGTATGAAAAGAAATGATTATAATTCACACCGTTACTACATCTTGTATACACAGAAGCAGTTGCTTGACCCAGTTAATCAGTTAGTTAATGAATTACACCTAGTGCTTGAAATGTTCCCCATGGGCCTCTGTACACCGCTGACATCATTGACTAAGGGAACTGCAGACATCCACCAACGTGTGTGCTGGGATGGTTCCACACATTTCTTCAATTAGATGTTTGAGTGTTGTGTTGCAAGTATTCTACATTGAAGTAAGTATGAATGTGAGTACATTTTTTGAGACACCCTGTATTTCGAATTCAGAGTTTAGTTGTACTTTTTTGTTTCTCATCTCCTCCTTAAGTGTATACATGTCTCTATGGTGTAGCAGCTTCTTGTGATGGAGCAGTAGCGAACTGCAAGTAAATTCAGCACAAATTTTGATCTGCAAACCAGCTTCAAAGTGTGGTTTCAGATCCTGATGTATTGGTCCCAAAGCAAAAAAACCCACAGTTTGTGGGCAGGCAAAAAACCACAATTTGTGGGGAGGCATTCAGATATAGTGTCATGCTATGGTTTTAACGAAACAAAACCATGGTTTTGTGTTACGTCTGAAACTCAAACCCAGCATTCATCTTATCATTTGCCTTAGCTGACTCATTGATACATTGATACTTTTTAATTGATTTTAGTTATTGTTTTTATCAATGTTATTAATTGTTTTTACTGTTTTAAAGTGTGATGTTTTTTATATGGTATTTTTAAAGTGTGATGTTTTTTATATGGTATTTTTTGTATTTCTGTTGTGAGCCGCCTTGGGTCCCTTCGGGGAGAAAGGCGGGATATAAATATTGTAAATAAAATAAATAAATAAATACAGAGGACTCTCTCTCTCTCTCTCTCTCTCTCTCTCTCTCTCTCTCTCTCTCTCTCTCTCTCTCTCTCTCTGATTGAAACAGCCCAGAAAATTAACCAAATTATCATTTGAACTCTCAAATTCTATATCATCAGTCAAAACAAAGAGGTTGGTTTTAAAGCTTTGTCACAGATGCACATTTTACAGAATTTCTCCACACACCTTATTAAACAGCACTGGGGCAGATAAAACCATTGTTATAGGAATAGGTTGTCCACTTCACTGGATAATTTGCTGCTACTGCTGCCGTCACAATTACATCTCTGGATGTTTTTCATCTTTTTCTGTTGAACAAGCTTTTTGGGGGAAAAATGGCACCGAGGAAGGCAGCCCCCCATCCTCATGCCTACCCCAAAGCTTGCAATTACACAGCTGTGGGAGACACAATAAGCATTAAAAAAAATCACGTATATACTTTAATAACACCTCTGCCTTCCCACAGCTCTGTGTGCCACATGTTATTTTAAAGGCTGTATTCCTGCAGGGCCGAGTGTTCAATAATGGCGAGAGGCTGGCAAGAGATGTCAAAAAGGACAGCAGCAATTCTGCATAGTGATTACAGCCAGGATATTACAAGGAGACAAGCATATCAGGGCCTTCCCCCCAGCCCCAATCCAAAGCAATTTTGCTGCCTCCCTGAAATCCCTTCTCTAAGAAACCTAATTATCAAAAGACAGAGCTGCAGGGGACCTACGAATCTTGTATGTGTCCCTGCTGCACTTAACAACTGCTGTGCGGGTTCCTGTTAATTAATGTTCCAGATTTACATTTACATCGGGCCTAACTTGATTACATGCTTTGTTCCATTTGTCGAGAAGGGAGGAATCGTAATTCTCTTGCTCCAGTAGCTGAAGCACATGACACGTTTTTGACTCAATTGATCACAATGATATAATTCAGGTGCAGTGCAGGACTTTGCACAAGAAAAATAGCTTGTATGTGTCTCTGCTACGCTTCTGTCATTATCCACTTGAGGCCTTCAGATTTCCACTTACTGTTCTTCCTTATCTTTCTTTCCTAGGGGCTCAGGCTGCCAAAACATAACCCCCACACACACACACACACACACACACACACCTGCCACAGTCAAATGCAAACAGTGAACTTTTGAATGAGGAACATTCGGATAACTTAGTTTTAAAAACAGAAAGCTATTTTTCAGAACAGCGCCACAGTCATAATTAGCATGCTGCCCCTATATTTCCTTTTAAGCTTTGCAAATGGATGCTTGACAATGTAAAGGAGAAACAGAGGATCTATTCAGGGTCTGTATTTCGATACTGCTTCTTTCCCCCCCACTCTTACAATTTAGAGCTATAAGAATCCAGCTGTGAGGGAAGCTGCCATCTGGACAAACCCTTGCAGAGATGGGAGTTGGGGAACATTAAAATAAATTTTAGCAAAGACATTCTGGATTGAGTGAAGAGAGGAGAAGAAGCAGAAAGCAAGACTAGCAAAGAGATCAAAGGAAGTTATTGTGCAAGTTAAATGGAGGGACAGAAAAAACAAAAAGGACAGGGGGATTGGCTTTTATAAAGAATGGTGGTGATGGAGTCAGGTACAAGAGGGATAAAGTGGTAACAGGCAGCAAAAAATAAGAGATGAGTCTATGGTGGACATACAAAGAACAGGGTTGTGAAATCATGATTTAAAGAGAAAAGGGAGTTGACTGGACAATGGCCAAATGGCAATTAGGTACATCAGGAATCGGGGTTCAATTTAGGGAGAGCTGAGGGGGTACATTTGTTTTGGATCACTTGTAATTGATCATCGGAGCACCTAAATCTCTGGCCAGCTCAGTTTGTACATACCAGCACATAAGGACAACCTATTGTTTGTTGTCATGTACGCAGGTGGGAGCCTTAGGGTGCAATCTTATATACAGTACACTTACCTAGGACAACGTCTCATTAAACTCAAGGGAGTTTACTTCTGAGTAGACATGCATAGAGTTGCACAGCTGGTCTCACATTTTTCTCCTTTCCTTCCCTCTTCCTTCACTTGGAAGGAAGGAAGGTGAAAGCTTCCATTTCAGGTTTGTAACAAACTGAAGTTGTCCATTTCACTCTAACATGGGAAATGGTGATTTATACAAAACCCTGAATTAACAAACTTAGAACTTGGTCACTGGGAGACTATTGTTATAAACAATTAAATGGGCCAATGTACTGAACTTTGCATGGCAAAGACACAAATTTCTTTGGTTCCAAAAAAAAAAAAAAGTGACTTTGATTTGCATTTATACCATGTCTATTAAGAAGTGCAAAAATCCCACTAATATTCCTAACAAAATGCACTGCTTTACCTTTACACCCCCCAGTGAAGACACGAGACAAACCACGTTTGGAGAACTGGTCACTTTATTCAACTTTATACAATTAGAAACCTGCAGAGGCAAATCAGGCAATCTGGGGGCAACTAACCCACCCCCACGGCGTGCAGGCTCTGGTCGGGGGAAAGGGCCTAGCCCTCTACCTCCCCCTGCTTGTTTTGGCATAAACTCCCCGGCTCAAGGCCCCCTCGGACGCCGCCCAGGGGAGCCTATCACAGTCAACCCAGAAGGGCTGAGACAGCTGAGCAGGTTATGAGACCCATACTAACCTAGCCATTGATGGGCCTCACCTGCCCCAGCCAGGAGGCTCACCGACCTGCCTCACCGACCCGTGCAATCTTCGTTAATGAGTGGTCTTGGCTCACCTCCTGACCTTGCCGAGCTCCGGGTGCCGATCCCTGTCAAGCCTTACCTACCCATACCCGCACGCCACCTGCCAGGTGACCCACTGGCGATGACCCGCTCCCTCGGGACACAGTCTGAGGTAGGTGAAAAAACCTCCAAATCAGGCCAATCTATTGGAAGCCAAAAATTCCTACCTGGCCCTACATTATTGCATCCCATCCATAGCATTGAGCTGTAAATTCTTCAGATGCCTCCCTGAAAAAAGAACTGGTTCAAGTGCAGACATACCTCCAACAACTTTCAGAGGGAAGACACAGAATGTGAAGCAAAGAATTCATTCAGCCTCTCTGTTATCTCCCTATTCTCCTTCAGTTACCCATTCATACTTTCATCATTGAACAGCCCAACCAACTCCCTTGTTGGTTTTCTATTTCTGATTACTTTAAATACATTTTTATTGTTTACTTCAATGTTTTGACTGAGCAATATGTTCTTCACATTCTTTTCTCACTTGTCTTAGCGTAAATATTTTGCCAGTTTGTCCTCCTGTTTTTATCACATGGATAAGACATCCAGTTTTAAAAGGAAGGCGTTTGCAGCTTCCTTGATTCTGCTCATTAACTGTACTAGACTCCTCTTGAATCAGTTTGTTTGTACCTTTCCTAGTAATCTGTGGTGTACATTTTTTCCCTGACTCCCATCGCCTCTAAGAATCCTGAAAAGAACTGGCCCTCCATCCTAACTCTCTCATTCCACTGCCTTTTAATTAATTAACCCCCTTATTTTTGAGAAATGTCCTCTTTTGAAATGAAATGGGACCCTGTGGAACATTCTGGGCAAATTCCACTTACATATACACTGAAACTGAACATGCTGCAGTCACTGTTCCCAAGCAGTTTGATAACAAGGTATGTCTCACACCAGATCCTGGGGACTACTTAAACCTGAGTCAAGGGTGACCTTCCCTCTAGTTCAGTGGTTCTCAAACTTTTACAGGTGAGTAAGGGAGCCTGTAAGTCATTGCGGACTCTGCGGCAACGGCACTTCTGGGGTGCTGCCGCTGTGGGAAAATGTTTTTCCCACTTATTGGGGGTCGCGCTGGCCCTCCAGGGGTTGCGGGGAACCCATGGCCTTCTTTACGCCCCCCCCCCTTTCCTCAGAAGAGCTTCCAATCGTACTTCAAAACTACTTCTGGCTTTTGCTGAAAACCGGAAGTAGCTCCCAAACGCGATTGGAAACTCTCCTGAGGTGTGTGTGGGGGGGGGGGAATAAAGGGGGCTGTGCCCCCCCGCAACTCCCAGAGGGCCGGTGAGACCCCCAGAAAGTGTGAAAAAAAAACCCTTTTTTCTGCAGCAGGACTCTCCAAGTGCCATTGCCGACAAATGTTTAAATGATGGACTGGATCTGCTTTTTATGACTGATTTGCTACTCAAGCTCTGACACTGCTCCCTAAATAGGTTATTTCACTGATGCAAAAGTCTTTGCAAAAAAAAACTTTCAGCCCCACAAGCTGTCTTGTCAGGATTATTAGCACATTGAAATGGTGCTCTTATGTTGCCTCAAGTAATCAGGCCGTCACGGGAGACCTGAGTAGAATACCAGTCAGAGCAGAGATCCTGTTCTCCCAGGTCTCCCCTCCTGCCCCTCTGATGGATTCAAGGAAGGGCTTAACTGAGAGGTCTCAGGCAGATCTGTCAATCACAGCATCTGGCTCAGGGGTGGCATTAAAGGCCAGCCAGACTGGGCACTAGCTGAGGGGGCACCTGGCCAGGCTAACCCCTAAACCCTCAGTACCAAAAGGCAGTAGTAGCGCCATCAGTGGACAGGCAGGGAACACCCAGAACAACCAGGCACCAGCACTCAGGGCCTCTGAGAGGAATTTCATCAGGGGGTACAAAGTTTATTTTGGCCTTGGGCCCCTTCTCAAAGGGGTAGAGGCAAAATGGGCAGGAAGAGGGCAGCAACGGCTGGAAAAGTCTCCAGAGCCCAGGTCTACCAGGCTTCCCAATACACAGCACCCAGTTCTACCCTCCTGGTAGACCTGACCTCCCAGTTGGTCCGGCCTCAGTCTTTTTTCCACTCCATGAGGCCAGCTGAGATCCCTGGAAATTCCTGGACACCCTTCTTTGGCTCCTGGGCCCCCTTTTTGACCGTGGGCCAAGGTACAATTTACCCCCCTCTCGGGGGAGGTAAAGATGGAGTACCCCCTGCCAGCACTGATCCGACTTTATTATTATTGCACTTCCATTTCAACTTTGTCCTCTGGAACTCAAGGCAATACTGGATATATTCCCAGGCAGTCTCCCAGCTAGGTACTAACCAGACGCAAACCTGCTTAGCTTCAGCAAAGGTGCTGAATCATATGCCCTCAGACGCTGCCTTAGTCTTGGAGCCCTTTCTCCAGTGAGTGTCTGCCGCACATGAGAGGATTACAGGAGAAAACCTGCTTCCTGTCCTCTTCAGCAACTCAGGCACGAGGATCAGACAGCAGGGGTGATGGGATGTTTGCTCCCATGTTCTTATCAATTCTGCTCGACCACAGGAAACAGAATGAAACATTTCTGTCAGGTAATCTCAGAATACAGCCTTCAGACCACAGCAAAGAAAATTATATTTGCTTTGGGTTCGGTATGCAAGGAGAGACAGGAAAATAACTTGGCTGCTGATACACCTTTTGTGAGGAAAACAAGACCACGCACCCCATGTACCGAACATCCAACACTGAAATATATAAAGGTTTCCTCTCTCTTCCTTCGTGACTGGGTTTGTTTGCTCTGCCACTGCAGAACTGCTGCAGTGAGTCGAAAGCGAGATCGGAAATGAAAAGCTCCAGCCTTGGGCACAGAGGGAATAGGAATGGCTTGGCGTAATCAGGCTTGTGCAGTGATATTTGCTGTAAATATACCAGCTTGAAAACACTCAACAAGAAGGGCACGCCTAAAAGGAAAAGGGGAACTCTGCGACAAAAGAGGTTTCATTTTTTAAAATTAGATTCCTGACCTCTGAAGTTAGAAGAAAAGTTTGCCTCAACGTCAATGGTGACAGCATCCTAAAACCTTAGATTTGGGGGAGGGACTTTTCCCCATACTTTAAAAAAGAAAAAACCAAGGTAAGTAGCAACTTTGCTAGGCAATTTTCAGTGGGAAATGGCATAAAGGAAGGCTTAACACCCCGTTCCCTGTACCATGGTCTTAGTTCAGCTTGGGGCTTCTTGCCGCTACTTTTTCTTTAGGAGGGGGCATGGCCAGTCCTAGGCCTGATATTTTTTTTAAAAAAAAATAGGTTTAAAGTCAATTCTATTTTGGCCCAGCAAAGCTAACCAAGGAAGCATAAATGTCTCATTAATAACAACAACAACAACTCAGAAGTCACTGCCACCAATCATAACATACAATGACATGGTAGATAGACAAATACGTAGTCTCCGTCTAAGGCAGTTCTTTAGATTATTCTTGAGGCAGGAAAAACATGGCTGGCTGGTATTGATTCCTGGTCCAGATTAAGGCCTGGGCATATTTTCACCCCTGGGCCACAGGGTGGCGCAGTGGGTTAAACCGCTGAACCATGAGCTGTCGATTGAAAGGTCGGCAGTTCGAATTCGTGCAACGGGGTGAGCTCTCGCCACTTGACCCAGCTCCTGCCAACCCAGCAGTTCAAAAGCATGTTAATGTGAGTAGATAAATAGGTACCGCTTGCGGGAAGGTAAGCACCGTTCTGTGTTGTCATGCCAGCCGCATGACCACGGGAGTGTCTTCGGACAGCACTGGCTCTTCGGCTTTGAAACGGGGATGAGCACCGCACCCTAGAGTTGGACACGACTGGACTTAAATGTCAAGGGACACCTTTACCTTTACCTTATATTTCATTATCAATCTAGTCCAGTGGTTCTCAAACGTTTTAGCATCAGGACCCACTTTTTAAAATTACACTCTATCGGGACCCACCTAACTTTACAAGACTTAAAAAAATGTGATCTATAAATAAATTTATTTACCTTTAAAGAGCTCAGCTGCTTGTAGGGTAATTAGCAGCTATCCTGCAAACTGCAAGAGCTCAGCTCTTTGCAGGGATATTAGTAGCTATCTGATTTTTGAATAGCTTCAGGGCTTGTGGCAATTACTTATCTGATCTTTCCATCACCTGAGACCCACCAGAAATCAGGTCATGACCCACCAAGTGGGTCCCAACCCACAGTTTGAGAAACACTGATCTAGTCTATTGACAAAGCAAACATGAATAACACTGCATTGACTTTCATGTACGCTTCCCTCTCCCTTGGGCTCATTCAGCAACATGTCCAGGTTGCTAGGGACCCCGAGAACATGAGCACTAGGAGCCTTTATCCCACTGGAAGCAAAACCAGAGTCTCTATCTGGAGCAGCTGATGTAGCTTTCCCATCATGCATCTCATAGATTAGCTTCCCTGCAACTGCCCTGCAACAGAAGAAACAGCTACGCTTAGCTTGCACCTCAGAGCACACGGTTTGCAACTGCAATCCTGGAACATCTACACAGGCTGACTCTTTGTTCATGAAGTTTAAAATGATAAGTAAACACCAAGTTTGTTTGTTTCTTAATTATTGCTCTGCTTGATAAATTGGAAAATTCTTGATGCAGTAGCACTTGACAGTGATTAGAAAGGGGAGAGGGCTAGAAATAATTTTTCATTTTTTTTCACTCTCCATCAAAAACTAATGGTCTCTCAAATGAATTTTGGGTGCACATCTATCCTAAAAAGGGAACAGTAACTCCTCTACAAATTCAAAAAGGGGAAACAAACATGTTCATATGCAGTATTGAACAGCTCCGTCCGGATACCCGAGTTGCTACTGGTTCTTCTTGCACTGTAGTGATGAGATGGATAGTTAGTTGTCCCAATCAGACCTGGAAAGCTGAAGGCGTCTAATCACTTTTAAGCAGATGAATGACACGCCGTGTTTTCATGGCTGCAAAACGGAATGTCAAGGCAGCCTAGTGTACAAATGGCTTCTAATGAAAATCTTAATCACCTCATGCTGATAAACTGTGATTACAAGTCTAAAGCATCTATATTTAATTTTTAGAAGCTGAAAATACTATTAAAGAGTAATGAGGCTTATGTTACTATTAAACCTCTTATTCTGGAATAATCCCATTGATGCTAGCTGGGCAACAAAATAAAGGAAATGTATTACATATTTGTTGGTCTACACAGTGACATCAATATACTGTACGGTACAGTTTATGGCACTTTGCCGAGTAATAAAAACAAAAGATCAGTCCTTGTCCCCAAGGAATTTACAATCTAAGATTCGACAATGGAGATGAGAACAGGGAGGAAGAAAAAAGAGAAGGATAGCAAACAACAGAAAGAGATGAGTAATGGCATACTCACCAGTTCTGTATTTCACAGATGGAAAATAGGGACATGTTTGTAACTAGCTCTCCAAATCTCACATTAGACAATCACTTCACATGTGCCACCCCCCACCCCCTTCACTATTACACATTGGTGAAGTTTCCTCACACAACTAGTTGTATGCTGGGTTACAAATTACTGTGTATTGCCCTGTCCTCCAGTGATTCAAAACCAACATAGTGTTTATTCTTTTGGTTAAAGCTCTACAAGAAACATATAATTGTCCTACAACAGGTTAACAAAACATATCCCAGAAAATGCATTGTGTAAAATAGTAAACTTGGTATTTGTGAGCGTGCGTCCAGGTAGGGGCAGCAATTTACCAGGAACAAGTGTAAAACATATGTACAATTGGCAAGTAGAGTATATAATGGAAAAAGCATTGGGATGCATACAAGCAAACGAAGTTACACAAGCTGGAAAATTGTTTATTTGGAACGGGCAGCCCAATCCAACCCAAGGCTTATTCCGGCCTAAATCGCCCTAGACCGAATTTAGGACGTAATAGAGCCATTTAGGCCGAATTTACGCCACGTTTGTGACGGACGTAGGACAAGTTTAGGACGGATGGACCAAATGTGCCGCGCATGCGCACAACGGGCACCGGGAGATATTCCGTCCTAAGTTTGGCCTAAGAGTGGGCGTGTCGGGGGCGTAACGGGGGCGTTCCCGATTTTAGGTCCGTATCCAGACATTGGCGAGCTCCGACACACCCCCTCAAGCTCCGAAACGGACCTAAAATTTAGGTCGACCAAAAAGGTGGCCCTAAATTTGAGGAGACCCATAGGCGCCATTTTACCTTACCCACTCCAGCCCTCTCCTGAAAATTTCAAACACCCCACCTCCCGAGTTGGGCCAGAGTTAGGCCGGATTATCAGCAGCAATGTTTGGATACAGCCGAAGATAGGCACCCAATCAGCACCCAGCCGCACCCAGCCTCTTTCCTACAAAAGCCCAGCCCAGACCTCCATTCTCCCTCTCTCTCAGAGTACATTGGCTCTGTCCCCCACAGCCAAAAAGTGGGACTTTGGTGCAGGGGAGCTCTTGGTTCCAAAATTCACAAACACCTCACTTCTCTGTTTTCTCTGGACTTCTCTGCTCCCCTCAAGGGCAGAGAGAGCTTCTCTGGCTGCGGCCACACTGTTAACAGCTGTGCCTGGGCAGCTGTCTCCATGCAAGCTCTTGCTAACCAATGTCTCTCCCAGCTTCTCCCCCCCCCACACACACACAGGCAATCCCTGGCTATGGCCACAACACCAGCAGGTAAGAGCAGGGGGAGGGGTCTGTGCTGAAATGTTATCCGATATCTGCCTGTAGCCAATGTGTTCTCTGATATCTGCCTGTCTGCCATGTTAGCAGAAGCCTCCACGTTTGCGCCAATGTTACTTGCCTGTAGAAAACAGCTGTCTCTCTCTCTCCCCCTTGCCTCCACAGGTTCTACTGCCAGGTGAGTGTTTGTGTATTGCCATGCCATGTGTGAAATGTTCAACACTTGTGTTGTGTTCTCTCTCTCTGACCATTGTTCCTTACATGATTATGCTCCCCTTACGTCCAGGTAAGCACCTCAAACCAGACCATGAGTGTAGCCTTTAACAGCTGTGTTTTCATCTCTCCCTGCAGGCTTTTGCCCGGCCACCAACACACTGGTTTCTTCTCAAAGGCTATCTATCGCAACCAGGCAACAAGCTGACTTTAACCCATGGGCGTCGATGGAGGGAAACGCGGAGGGCGGGCCGCCGGGGGGACGACGCGTGACCCCCTGGGGAGAGCAGGAACTTACACTGCACAAAGTTCCGTCGATGTGAAGTTCCGTCGATCTCCTTTCGGCCCGCCCTCCCTCCCCTGTGTCCATTTGACTCCAAAATGAGCCGAAAACGGAGCGGGGAGGGTGCTCTGCTCCTGTGCGTGACGTCACGTGCGGGGGCGGAGCCTCCCCCTTAAAGGTGACGCACGACCCTGTGACGCTCCTGCTTTAACACCCCCTTTTTTTTGTCTTCCCAGGAATGTCCTCTGCCACCTACCTTCCAGGGAGTACCCCAAGGGCTGCAGGGAGGGAGCCCCACATTTGCCTGCCTCGATGCTGCCAGATGCCAAGGAGCCAGCCCTGCAACGTTCCTCAGCCTCTGGCTCCCGTACTTGTTTCCCCTCCCCTTTTGGTCTGCAGGCTGTAGTTCCACAGGGGAAGAGCCCATGCCTCCAGGTCCCTGGGCTGCGTTTGCTGCTGCTGCTGCTGCTGTTGCTGCTTTAAGATCGGCTGCTGGACCAGTGACCACCCATGGCAGCCTTGCCTGGGCAACTCTGCTTTGGTTCCAGAACAATAAAGATGCCCCTCGGGCAGAGCCCCATTGAAACACATGTGCCACACATTACACAAGCGTTGCCCCACACACACACACACAGACAGCCCCCACCAGTCAAGCCCCTGCACGAATCCCATCCAGGGACTGCCAATACCTTCCCAGGGGGAACGCAGCAGGAGGACAGCTAGACCGCCAAGCTATGGAGGGGGGGAGTCGGGGGCGCCCCAGGTTTCCAAACACTGAAAGCTGCTATGGCACCCGTAGCGGAACCGCTCGCGGCAGACGCACCCGGGTCACACCCATTCAGCAACCGGGGTTCACCCGTGCACCACATGAATGGCACCCATCACGCATGCGCCGTGGCGGCCGCCATTAGGTTCCCCGCTCCCCCCATATGACACCCATGTGCAACCTCCCCATGGCATGGGGTTGGTGACGCCTGCTGCAGATGGGAGGGTAGGGACTCTCCCCTTCAGCAGGTGGCTGAGGCACAGGGTGCCCTGTGGCGGTTGGCAAGTCTTCACGACCCTCCAGCGACTGTCCTGCGACCGTCCCGTGACAGGTGCGAACAGAGTGCCGGCGCCTGCACCCAGGCCCCTAGCAACCGGGTTGCTACAGACGCGGGGCGGCTGCTGGCGCCTGCGCCCTTGCCGACCGGGCTGCCAAGGACGCTGCAGCAGCTGCAGTCGATCAGCAGTGACAAGTGCGGGAAGGGTGTGGCGCATGTGCGAGACAGACGCTGAGCCGCGGGAGCCTGCCTGCTTCGGACGTAAGTTTTGCCTTGATCCTGGGCTGGTGCTGGGCCACAGATATTCTGGACTACCTAACTCAGGAATAGCAGCAGCCTAACTATGGCCTAGTTTAGGCCGGAATAGCCAGAGAAGTTGGGTTGGATTGAGCTGTAAGTACAGTATTTGAGGACTAAGGGACGGGGAGCCTGATCCTACCTAAACTTCCCCGGGTCGCGCCAATGCATCAGCACGGGCTACATTGCATCCCACAGGGGAGTTTAGCAGGTGGAAACATTTTCCCCCTTTCCCTGTGGAAAGCCCTAGCTGCTGCTATGGGTCAACTTGGACCTGCACCAGCATTATCGCTGACGCAAGTCTGGGTTGATTCGTGTTGGTGGATCAAGCCCAGGAAGGGGGATAGGATATGGCAGGCACCAGCACAGCTGATCCCGCCCCCTACTTGGCCTAATCCACCCACCCCCACCCCATTTTGCCCCCACCCTTCCTTGCACAGCGCAGACCTTACCTGCTCTAGGCGTTGCTCCTTCCACTGGCACTGGCGGAAAGGCACATTTGTGACATTTGGCTAGGATTGGGCCACAGATCAAAAGCTTCATGGAAAAGGTAGGAGGAGAAATTTAAAGGGAGAGAGAAAGGGCGCACCATGCAGGAAAAATGGTACCTAAATGTAAGCAATTTTTGAATTTGATATAAAACATATCAACAAATATACACAGATATAAAACAACCTCTGGATTAGGATATTTCCAAGTTTCACAAGAGAGTGAGCAAGGAAGGTTTCCCTTATTAGCCCCGATGTATCCTTCTTTATGGTAAATTGAGCTGCTTTTTCAGGCATTTAGCCTGCTTGCACACCACAGTGCCTAACAAAATATGGATCTACGGAGAACTGATGTTGCTTCATTTTTCATCAACAAAAGGAATGAAAAAATGAGTATTTCTGCCTCAACCAAAACCAGAACTTTGAAACATCATTTCACAAATAGAATTGTACATGCAACTTCTGCACCAGGAAGTAAAACCAACAGGTGGTTTGGTTTCTAATGAGAGCCAAGAGTGTGCCTTGCAAAAGGTTTAGGAAGCACTGCAGCACTTCCAACCATACAGAAAATCCAAGGGATGGTTTCAGAAAACGTCCCTTGGACTGTCAGAATCCTGAGATGTTCTCTCTCCTCTTCCAGCTAATTATCACAAGGTGCAATCCTGAGGAGGAATGTGCTGGTGATGAAACAAGTGTTCTGTCGCCAGAAGCAGTCGTGAATGTGCCGTAAAGCACGTTCACGACTACTCGGGAGCAAGGGAATCCGGTACAGAGGCTGGCCTCCCTGGCTCCATCGCTGGAATGCCTGGACAGCCGCCAGAGAAGGTAAGTACAGATCTGACGGACACAGGAGCATTTTGGCAGGTGAGGGAGGGGGGGCATTGTTGTAGCCGGCCTGGGAGGGGGAGGGGAATGGTGTCGGCCATATCCCCGTCCCTGCCGGGCCGGCTACACCGTTACACAGCCTCCTCTACTTCCGCCAGCAGCTATTTAGCTGGTGGAAATCCAAGGAGACCGATAGGGCCGGCCCCGGTTTACACTCGGGGAAGGGGACAAGGGTCTCCTTCCACGAGTAGACCTCCGGCCTGCCAGTCAACGGGCAACCTGGGCTCAGGATCCAGCCAGCGGCCTAGGGCCACCCGCTGGATCCTTAGTCAGGATTGCGCTGACAGGAATCTAAGTTTTCCTTTTCAAAGTCATGCAAGAAAAATGGTCAGGCCTGCCTCTGCAGTCACCCAGTATTAAAATCCTACACTGCTAGAAACCTAGCTGTAATGTGTTAGCTATTAGCAAGAAGAATGAACTGGAAAATCACTATAATAAGGGCATGACACACACAAAAAAAATGGACGTTCCCTCCTGAGGGAATAGCTGGAATTAGCATATTTTCGTTCCCTATCCTACCCCATAAAAGTCCTTCAGAAAACACAAATCATATACTTCAGTCACTGCGCTTGTTTTACATGGTTGAGAAAACGTTTCAGAGTTTTGCTAAGTCTTTTTTGTTTCACATCAATAAGGATTATGTACTCTTGTGGCATTCTTGTGATATTTTAACCTTTTAACTTTTTGTGTCCTGTAATCTCATCACTAGCGAGAGAAATATAAAATGGGAGAAAATAAAATGGTTTTATTTATTTTTTGCAAATTTCAGTTTTTTAACCAAAATGAAATAGTAGAAAGCGGTGTTATATGTTTATATTCCAAATTTTCCTTTTTTTATCAATTGTAACCACTTTAAAAGTGTAATAGGTAGGTAGTATAGGTTGTACAGTGTTAGCAGATGAAGAATGACACAAAATTAGTTGGTTTTATTTTATTCTTTCACAGATTTTTTTGGCAGAAAGTGGTGCTCTGTTTTTATTTCATTATCACCATTTTCTCCTGCCCCTACTCATCATACCCTGTAATATCACTTCCTACTACGAGATCCCTTATGCATTTTAAAATTTCTGTTACACAAAACACTCCCTGCTGCATTGCTGTTTTGAAATATGCAATGATTTGTTTTGAAATATGCAAATTTGAAAGGTAAAGGTGACCCCTGACAATTAAGTCCAGTCGTGTCCGACTCTAGGGTGTGGTGCTCATCCCCATTTCAAAGCCGAAGAGCCAGCGTTGTCCGAAGACGCCTCCATGGTCATGAGGCCGGCATGACTCTCCTTGCCGCAGCGCGTAGCATGCGGCTGGAACACAGAGCGCTGTTTACCTTCCCGCAAGCGGTACCTATTTATCTACTCACATTAACATGCTTTGGAACTGCTAGGTTGGCAGAAGCTGGCCAAGCAACAAGAGCTCACCCCGTCGCGGATTCGAACTGCCGACCTTTCGATCGACAGCTCATGGTTCAGCGGTTTAACCCACTGCGTCACTATATTCCAGGATACATGCATTCTAATGTATGAAATACCCATATACCATAATAGTTTTACCAAATTTGCATGTGAGATCTGAATATTCTGGAGAAAATATATTACATGAATATTCTGGAGAAAATATATTACATGGTTCCAAGATCAGCAGAAATCATAGAAGATTTTTCAGGTAGAGGAAGAAATGAACACCACTACTAAAATAAATGTTTCTTGCTTGAAAAGTTAAAACGAAGGACTATTGCCATCCAATATGGAGGATACTGGGTGTTCAAAAGGAGCTCTTCCAATCCCCCCCCCCCGACCCCAGTGCACTACTGTGTTGGAGTCTGGAACATCATGTTCAAGTGTCCAGCTCTGTCACTGTCACAGACTTGAGTGCTTGAGGCTGTCAGTAGCAGTAAGAGTCACCAGGTGGAGCACTTAAACCTGCTGTTCTTCATTTCAAAGGCCCACAAAAGATACTGGTAAATGGCATCTGGTTGCTATAACAGCCAAAAGAGCAACCCATAAATAGAACAAGTTTACAATATAGTTTGTTACAGTTCAGTCACAAAAGGCAGGAGACGTTCATACCAGACACTGTATAACTTGTAGATGGAATGGCAGTCACCAGCCAGCTGGGATTCTCGGACTCTTAGGTGAAACCTGGGAGACCTGCAGAGATGGCATAAAGTTCCAAAAAAGGATAGCACTCAAGGCAAAGGGAGCCCTTCTCCCCCTCCCAGCCAAGACCTCCATTGGCTGAATGCCTCCAAGGCTTCCACAATTTCTGTCACCATCCTTGCCATGGCAACTTTGGCCATGCTGCTCCACAAACAAAGGAACTCTGGCCAGCTCTGTCAAGTGCAGCCAAGCCCCATATTTTACACTCCTGCTCTAGAGCAGGAGAGAGAAGTGCAGAAGAAATGAGGAGAGGGGGCTGCTTTGTGGAGGCAACCACAATTGTGGCTTGGCAAGCAAAGCCAGCCAACAGCGGTGGGTGCATGCTTATTCCTCCTCTCTAAGGACCTTCCCTGATTCACTTTAGATGACTACCTGTGAGTTGCCTGTAATCACTGCCTGGATGATGGCAGGGTGCACATCTCTGAAATTGGGACCCCAAGCAGTCTCCTGGCAGTTTAGGTCAAACTGGTTGATCCCTCAGGCTGGCTTCCTCAGCACTAGTCAGCTGACGCCATAGTCCAATCCCTGTCCCTCAGGCCCTATAAGGACCAAGCCTCAGCACTTACTCCTCAGTCTGGGCAAAATTGTCTCTGATGTGAGGGTGTTGCCTAAGCTCCTGCCCCCTATACTTATTTGCTACTCTGAAACATGATCACTACCTGGGCAGAGGTGTGTTTGCGCCCCATGTGACGCGACGGCGCCCATGTGACGCAGGGCCGTGATGTCAGTGTGTGGCTGCAATCACCCCCCCCTGCCGTTTGGCTTCCATTTCGGAGCCAAACGGCACCAGGGCGGGCGGGAGGGCCAAAACGCAGCCGAGATGGCTGCAAAGAAATGACCAGGAAAAGGTGAGTGACACGTGAAATTGCGCCCCTCCCCTGAAGTGGCGCCTGGGGCCCAGGGCACCAAGGCCTCCCCCCAGATGACGCTTCTGTTATCTGGGTTTATACACCTGCCTCCAGGCCCTGCGAACTATGTTTGCTGCTATGATAGGCTTACCAGATTCATACTGGGACAGAGTGCTAGACCTTTAGGAGAAGGAATGTGGGCAGGTGTAGCTTGTTAAACCCTTAGAGCACAATCCTAGGCATGTCTACTCAGAAGCAAGCCCCGTTGAACACAATTTTCAGACTTGGTGGAAACAGTGTGGAGATGGGGTCCTCTTACTCAAAGGGTGAGCTCTTATGGCACAATCCTGTCTACAAAGAAACCGGCGGAGCAATTGAAACCGGGGAGGGCGGAACGGGTCATTCCAGGCAGGTGGGATTGGGGGATCGGGCCTGGGAAGGGGGAGGGATCAGCATAGGCCTCCTCTGCCATATCCTATCCCCCTTCCCAGGCCTGATGGGGCTTACATGGGCTTCTTAAATGTACGCCGGCAAAATTGCTGGCATAGATTTGAGGAGACCCATCAGGGCGGCAGGCACGTTACTTGGGATAAAGGGACAAATGTCAGTTCGAGGAGGCTACTGGCTGCACCAGGGCAGGCCCAATCCTGCATAGCCCAATCCGGATTTCCGGGTGGTTAAGACCAGCAGGGATTGTGAAGAGCTCCAGAAGGATCTCTCCAAACTGGGAGAATGGGCAGCAAAATGGCAGATGCGCTTCAATGTAAGTAAGTGCAAAGTGATGCACATTGGGGCAAGAAACCAAAATTTCACATATACGCTAATGGGTTCTGAGTTGTCTGTGACGGATCAAGAGAGAGATCTTGGGGTCCTGGTGGACAGGTCGATGAAAGTGTCGACCCAGTGTGCGGCGGCTGTGAAGAAGGCCAATTCCATGCTCGGGATCATTAAAAAGGGGATTGAGAATAAAACGGCCAATATCATTATGCCTTTGTACAAATCGATGGTAAGGCCACATCTGGAGTATTGTGTCCAGTTCTGGTCACCATACCTCAAAAAGGATATAGCTGAATTGGAAAAGGTGCAGAAAAGAGCGACCAGAATGATTAGTGGGCTGGAGCACCTCCCTTACGAGGAAAGGCTACAGCGTCTGGGGCTTTTCAGCCTAGAAAAAAGGCGCCTGAGGGGGGACATGATTGAGACTTATAAAATTATGCATGGGATGGAGAGAGTGGATAGAGGGAAATTCTTCTCCCTCTCGCACAACACCAGAACCAGGGGACACGCACTAAAATTGAGTGGAGGGAGAGTTAGAACAGACAAAAGAAAATATTTCTTTACCCAGCGTGTGATTCATCTGTGGAACTCCTTGCCACAGGATGTGGTGATGGCACCTGGCCTAGATGCCTTTAAAAGGGGTTTGGACAAATTCATGGAGGAAAAGACCATCACAGGTTACAAGCCATAAGCAACCTCCTGGTTTTAGAAGTGGGTTTTCTCTGTGCCAGGTGCAAGGGAGTGGCGACTGGACACAGGTATCTTGTTGTCTCGTGTGCTCCCTGAGGCATCTGGTGGGGCCACTGTGTGACACAGGAAGCTGGACTAGATGGGCTTTTGGCCTGATCCAGCAGGGCTCTTCTTATGTTCTTATGTTCTTATGTTCTTATAGGATGCGGAGGCATCTTATGTGCACCAACACATCCTGCTAGACAGGATTGGGCTGTTAAATAATCTGCAGCCATCAGATACAAGAAAAGGCTTCTCTTTTAGTTCTCTCAGCTGGGAAAGACTCTAAATGTGAACCCTTCCTTGGCCTAACAGAACAGTACAGCAGCAAGCTTTTACTCTTGCTTGAAATGATCCCAAAGGAAGTAGTAGAAAGACAGGCCGGGGGGGGGGGGGGTTTCATGCTACCTTCTCTTATGTTCATATCGAGGAGCCAGGGCAGCATGAGCTGCTGCAATTTTTTTTGAAATCATCACACCAGAAGCCTTAACCCTGAGCCCAGGCAACACATTTTCTTCTTCTAGGTTCTCACTTCCTGTAATTGTGTTTATAATTAATGAAATTACTGTAATTATAATTAATGAAAAAACTGTACGATGGAAAGCTGACATTTTCTCGTTATCTTTCCAAGTTATGGCTATGTAGTTGGCATTTCTAATTATCTTTCTTTTATACTTGAAAATGCTTTCCTCCTTCTGGAAGCTATTTATTCATTGGGATTGATTCCAATCATGGAGCTCCCACATCATGTCTTGTTTGGCATTTAGAATCAAACTTCTACACACACTCCTCCTCCTATGTAACTTTGCCATGACATTGATTCCCCCCCCCCAAAAAAAGAACACACTGGAGGATAGGACTGATGGGGAAGGGTTGCTTAAAGCCGGAGCTACACTCTTCGCGTTAGCATTGCATTCGCGTTCCGTGTGTGTCTGGTGTCCCGCCCCCAGGTCAAACAACGGCTCTGATTGGCCGAACGTAGCGCGAATGCAGCAAAAGCCGAGCTGGTGTTGACTTTTGCTACGTTCGCGCTACGTTCGGCCAATTAGAGCCCGTTGTTTGACCTGGGGGCGGGACACCAGACGCACATGGAACGCGAACGTAACGCGAACAGTGTAGCTCCAGCTTAACCCTTTCCCCACTCAAAAACCTCCCAGGCTATTTCCCCGTCCCCACTTCCAAGCAGGTAAAAACTCCAGATCCTTGTATTTTCCCCCTGCAGGGAGTGGGGGAATTCTGACCAGAAAAACAGCCCAAGGAGGAAGGATCAAGTAGTGCTTCTTCTCCACCATTCTTCCAATCACGACTGACACTTTCCATGGCTGTTTTTCACTTTTAAAAACAAGCTGGGCAAAGCTATGCACCTGAATGCATGCAATGCATAATCTCCGCAAACAGTACGTATAAGCATTAGACAAGTCATTTCCGTTGCTAGTCTCAGAACGGATGATAGCTGAAAGGGTGTTTGCTTTGCAAACTATTCAGTATACCACTGCTTACCTCAATTATAACTCTAAATAAGTGTATGATGTGTATGATGACATCTGGCTTGCAACTGTTTATTCATGGACACCTCCAAGGCACCCAAAAGAACTACCCACATCCAGAATTTGAATGAACAGGTATTGCATTTCTTCCACCCAAACCAAGCAAATGTTATGTAAATTACATTAAATGCAAAACATACAAATTAAGGGCTGCCTCTGGTTTACACAAGGTTTCTAATTTTATCCTTGTTACCACCATAGCATCCACCTGGGCCAGCAAGCATTTAAACACTAGAATTACAAACGCATATTTTAAAGGTGAAGTGGAAGCAGCCTAACCAAAATTTTACAAAACATTTGGCTAAGCAGGTGAGGGTAGTGATGAAGTACTGGACTTGGAAAGGGGGACCTGGATTCAAACTCTAGGTCAGTCATTAAACTTGCTGAAAGTCCAATCCTATTCCCCCCCCCCCCCCGCTGCCAGCGGATCATGTGTTCCACTGGTGGAAGAGGATGCTGGCGGAACGTCATTTCCGCCAACAAATGCAGCGGGCTGCCAGCGCAATTGCTGGCTGCTGGGAACACTGACGCATACACAAGGTGAGTGGTGGTGGGAGGAACAGGGGTGTTTCTGGGTGGGGGGGGAGGGAGGGAGGTGGAACAGAGGAGGAAAGGGGTGGGACTGGTGGCACTCACATGCAGCTGAATCCTCTCTCTCTCCCTTTCCCTTTTCCCCCCATTACACTCATTACCGTGCCAGCAAAATAGCTGGTGTAGGACTGAGGAGACCCATAGGGAAAGTGGAGGCTTTCCCCAGGGCAAAGGAAAAAAAGTTCCCCTATGTTAAGAACTCTGCAACTGCCCCCCACCCTAGGATGCAGTGTGTGCTCCACTGGCATGCTTGCATTGGCAGGGGGTGGGGAGTTAATGCAATAATGTAATACCTCTGACAACGTCAATTCCTTTAGCACTGTTTTGTTACAGCACTCGTTGTCCTGGGTTGTTTGACAGCTATTATAGCCAATGGGAGCAGTGGAGTCTGGCCAATTAGCCCCAGTTTTCTTCAGCGACATATCCTACCGTATATCCTTGTTTCCGATAGCACTTGGCTTTTCTGGAACGGATCTCTGGTGTTCATGGAGACATTACTCTATATAACAAATAATGATAACTAAACAATTTACATGCTAGTACTAAAGTAAACTACAATTAATATATTATTTAAATATAAGAGTTACGGCATTCCATGGCTTTCATGACATTTTTCAGTTACCCTTCTTTGTATATTTTCCTAAGTATTATCCAACTTTCAAGAAAATAGGCTTCAGAGAGGGTTTTTTTTCGGGATTCTCAAGTCCCTCTAGAAGCACAGATTCTATGCTGAATTTCGAATGACAATTGAAAAGCCAATCTTGTTTCTGAGCAACTTAGTCATGCCAGCCACAGGCAGCTGTAATTTAATTAGCACTTATAGAAGACTAGATGATTTGTGGTTTCTTCAATACTGAAGGATTTTTAGGAACAATTATTAGGACACCAGATGTGAGGTCTTGCATTTAAAAGGAGAGGAGGAAGATACCGTAAGATGGAGTTAGGACAGGAGGGGGAGGGGGAGACTCCTGTAATAGTCTTTTTGTGTTCAGAACAAGATTAGTGGGCCAGAGAGCACACAAAAGAATCCAGAAGAATAGAACTTATTATCCAAAATCTGTGTCATACGAGAGATGCTGTTTATTCCTTCTGCAAAATGTTTACCAGCAATATAACTTTAGTTAGATACAAGAAACCAGAACTACTATTTTCTAAATATTGTCATCTGTATAAATGACAAGTTATGTATTTAGCAACACAGTTGAAAGTCAAACTTGTATTTAAAACATCAAGAGAAGTTTGATCTTGGACACCCAAAATGGTGTAGAGTAAAACAAACCCATATTGGGTCCCCTCCCCTCCCACAGCTGATATTTAGTTTTTTTTTTAACAAAGCAAATATGGAAGCATTAATCATGCTACTCTCACGATGTGAAGTTTGACCTTCAGAAAGGTTGATAATCAAAAAAAATTCAGAAAAGGTGGAAATTGGAAAACATTTCTTTCAAGATGTCCTCCCTGAAGAAAATCAAACTAAATAAAACAAGTCTTTCAGCTGCACGCCTTTCAGTTGCTAACGAAGCACATACTTTGTATTTCTCTTTTATCAGAAAACAGGAGTGGCTTTCGTTCAAATATAGTCTTGTAATCTTGTCTAAGAATGGCAGATCTATTAGACAGAAGTCTTTCTTTTCTTCCGTGACTGAAAATGCCACAATGAAAACATGGTGATTCCAATTGAACACAGGAAAATGACATAAAAGAAGAAAATGCAGGCAGGAAGCTGTGTGCCTGCTCAAAATTACAATTCATTCTTCCCTCTAGAGTGGAATCAGACATAATAGAATTAAAATGTAGCAAGAAAAATAGCTTTTTAGATTTCCTGTCCCACCATTGTACGTGCCAAATCTATTTTTAACAATCAACACTGGAGCTATGTAGGCATCTTACCACAGAGTGCATCTCTCTGCCAGTCAAGGGAAAGAGTGGACATGAAGTGCTATTCATTAACTAAGATTTAAGGTTGCATTCATATGAGCTTTCATTACTGCCGTAGGGGATGTTTGTGGGCGGGTGCTTTCAGGTCTTTATTATAACAAAATGTGTGCAGTATATTATTCTTGCACACAAAGAAGACTGGCTTCAATCACATCATGGTGGCAATCCACTGTTGTTTTATCTTTTTTTTCATATATTTATATTTTATTGATATATTAAAATATAAAAACAATACATATTTCATAAAGTTATAGCAAGCGCGAAGCAATACATCCTACTAGCATACTGTTCACTATTTTCTACATATAATTTCCAACTAAGCCAAAACAACACCCACATTCTATTCATTAAATCCGCATACCATCACATCATTCCTCTCTCTCTCTCTCTTAAAAAGTCAATAAATGGTTTCCAATTATTCACGAAAAAGTTAACTGACTTTTCCTTAATTAAAATTGTAAGTTTATCCATTTCAGCATAGTCCAAAACTTTCAGCCACCAATCTTCCAGCGAAGGTATCTCTGAATTCTTCCAATATTGTGCATATAAAATTCTTGCCGCAGCTATCATATATAAAAACAAAGTTTGAAATTTTTCGCCTACATGATCCTCCCACATACCCAACAAAAATGTTTCCGGTTTCATTTGAACCTTAATCTTTAAAATCAACTCAATCTGTTTATGAATCTGAGTCCAGTACTTCTTTGCTTGGGGGCATGTCCACCACATATGGTAAAAAGTTCCTTCTTGCTTTTTACATTTCCAACATCTATTCGTCACCTTCTCATACATTTTTGCTAATTTGCTTGGGGTTATATACCATCTATATATCATTTTATACATATTTTCTTTAATATTAACATTTAACGTAAATTTCAACTGTTTTAACCATAGTTGTTCCCATTGGTCCATTAAAATAACATGACCTACATTTTTCGCCCAATGAATCGTACATTCTTTAACCTGTTCTTCTTCTGTTTCAAACTTCAAAAGCAATTTATACATTTTTGAAATTATCTGGTCTTCAGATTTTAATTGTACCTCCAATATTGATTCTTCTTCTACAAATCCATATGCCTTCTTGTCCACTTTAAATCTCTCCAAAATTTGAGCATATACAAACCATTGGCAATTAAAGTCTTCTTCCATTAGTTTTTCTCTTGACTTCATTGTACAGTCTCCTTGTGAAAAAATTAATAAATTTCTGTACAGTAGTCCTTTCTCTTTTGGCATGCTACTTCCACCAAAGTGTGCTTCATATGGTGCAACCCATAATGGTACTTTCTCATAAAACCTCATTTTATATCTATTCCAAATTCTCCATAATGCATAATCCACTGTTGTTTTATCCTTCCCTTTCTTCCTTGCAAATCCAAATGATCCCTCACAATGTGCTCTCTTTTAGATCTGATGATTGTGGGTATCGTTTGTGCATCAGAATTGCCAAATTCCATGCCCCCACCCAATACGAATGTGTTCATGGCATGGGTGTCAGCAGGAGGGGGGGATAAGAAGAGGTGCTTCCCCCTCAATTCTATATTATGTGTCAATGTGTCTCCTAATTTACAGAGAGAGGGCTGTAGCTCTGTGTATTCTCTGTAGCAGAGAATGCCAGTTGCAAGGGAATGACAATAACAGGATACAGGTACCTTGTTGTCTTGAGTGAGCCACTGTGAGATACAGGAAGCTGGACTAGATGGGCCCATGGCCTGATCCAGCCGGGCTCTACTTCTGTTCTTATGCGTTTTACAAATAGAAAGCCCCAGCTTCAGTCCCTAACATACAACGCAATCCTGTGTAACCTTGCACCAGTGTAACAGCAGATGCACCGGTGTAAGTGCAATTACACTGGTGCATCTACTGTTACAACAGTGCAAGGTTACACAGGATTGCGCTGATACCCAGGTATGGCAGCGAAATATCCCTGTCTGAAACCTTGGAGAACCACAGTCAGCCAGTGTAGACAATACTGAGCTCAATAGACCAATGGTCTGACATAGTATGAGCTATGTTCAATAAAATATTTGCCATGGTTCAAGAGCGACCCACAGTACCAATCAAGCTGCCCACCCTTGATCTGTAAGAACTGCTAATGTGGCAACAGAACAATGTTCACATTTCTTAAGTGAAGATACAAACGAGATTGATGGTCCTTAATCTTACTTGTCATATATTTCTGGCAGACAGGAGAACAAATCTGAATTCCGCCTGCTCTCTCTTGGTTTTGTTCACTGACATGATAACTTGGAAAATGGGTAGGCGTAATAATCTTTCTGAAATCTGTTTCCTTATTAAATTGCAAGAAGTGGCAGTTAAATGGCTTCTAAAGAGAGAAGAGAGGGTCCTTTTTTTCTTTTAAAAGACGGGAAACTGCAATAACTACACCAATCAGAAAGGTGAGCACTGAAAGGAATAAGTAGATAATAATTTATCTAGACTGTTGATTTTATTGGGCTAGAGAAATCTCCTAGTCAAAGCAGAGGAGTTGGGCAGCCCAACCCTACCCCCCACCAGCCTACATGAGACAGCAGCACCAACAGAGTGGGCACTACATCCTATGGTGGGGGAGCAACCAGATGGCCCAGGAATGATAAGTAAAAATATTTTAACTTACCTCCCTATAAGCCACCCGGCCACCAATGAGTCTCCTTGGACCTACGCCAGTTATCTAGCTGGAAGTCCAAGAGGTCTCAGGGGGCATGTCAGGTCAGGAAAGGGGCAATAGGATCCTGGCATGCACAACTGCCACTGACTTAGTCTCATTCTACTTGCCTGCAATGGAGGATGCTTCTCTGTTTGTTTTAAGGAAGAAACAAAGCTTGCTGAAAGAAAAATAAGAGCTGGGGGTGAGCGAACGCCTGCCCACAGGGGAGGCAGGGTGGGGCCCCCTCAGGAAACTATGGAGGGGGAGTTCGCTCCTATCCACGGTTTCAAGTATCCACGGGGGGGCCTGGAACATATCCCCAGTGGATATGGAGGGAGTACTGTATATTCCATTTTATGCAGTTGTCACAGAAGCATGTAACAGTTAGGAATTGGGCTTACCCTTCAGGATTGACATGGAAACTCAAGGATTCAGCATCAATTTCCAGGTGACTACTGACAGCAATCCTGATGATTTCAACAGGGCCTCCAGGAATTTCCAACATGTGGGGGGGGGATCTCCAGGAAGTTGCTTGCTTCAAGTTGGCAACCAATTCTACCTAAACCTCAAGACGTTTTCAAATCCGAAGCTTGAAGCGACTCTTGCCTTATGTATAATTGAGGTTTGCTATTGTACATAAGGCAAATGTAAAACCTACATTAGTCAGAATGCTCCTTTCTATTACAAAGATCTCTCTCCCACTTTCTATTCCATGTGAACAATGATCAGGTGTACATAAATAGCACAAAGAGGCTCAATGGCAATTTAAGACTCAAAACGCCCTCAGTGTGAATGCTTAAACCAAATGATAAAAATATGGAATATGAAACCAAACTACATTTGAGATGAAACTGTTTTCCTCTAATAACTGTCTTTCCATCTTTATTCACTATATCCTTTATTGCTGCATGCTTCTCAGCGCCATGCTGTCTTGAAACAGAATGGAAAATGTTAACAATATTAACATTACACAAATGCTTTGTGGGTAAAGAGCTTGTGTGTCTAGGCACATCTTGCACAGCAAATAATTCTTCAGGCTAACAACAAACAAACCCTCATTACATGTTTCCTATCTGTCTTTCTGCTCAGTTCACTTGTTTAAAGTTTAAAAAACCCAACAAAACTAAGCCAGCTATTAACTGTAATAACGACACGATGAATCTCTACTTCTTCTACCAGTAAAACAGAAAGGGAAAAAAGGTAAGGGAAGGGGGATGAAACAGTTATTTGTTAAAATTAGCTCAGCTAATTGTTGGTCATTTAGAAGTACCATGTTTATGATAATTATGATAAACTCATAATTGGTATAGTAATTTTAAAACTTTTGACTAAAAAGGTTTTCCCTCCCACTAATTAGGCAGATTTTTCCAAAGCATTATTTTTAATATAAGTACTTACAGTGTCTCCTAGCCTTCTGGGGAGAGGGAAGGGGAAGCAGAGAGAGAAAGTCTGAAACTGGGGGTAATAGAATGATATAACGAAAATTCCCCTTCTGGGACTCTGATTCTGAGAGGGGGAGGCAGATGCCAGATGAGCCGGCCTGACTCGGGAGGCAAGGGGCTTTGTGACACAGAGGCATCACTAGATGCGCGTCACCTGGGAGCAGGAGGACGGGGAGACGTGTGTCACCCCCCGCCCCCCGGGTGCCCTGCGATCCTCTTCCTCCGGCGTCCGGGGCCTTCTGAGAAGGCCCACTGCGTCGCCGCGCTATTTATTTTTTTTCCACACATGCGCAGAACGTTTCTAAGGGCAAGGGCTGCCCGTTTGCCCTCAGAAACATTATGCGCATGCGCAAAAAAGAATAAATAGCGCGGCGACGCAGTAGGCCTTCTGAGAAGGCCCTGGACCGCCGGTTGTGGCGGACGCTCCGAGGCTTTCTTTGGCTCCGAGGCCGGGAGAAGGCCTCGGAGCGCCTGCCCGTGTCACCCGTCTGGAGGCTCCGAGCCCAGGAGAAGGTCTCGGGACGCTCCGAGGCTTTCTCCCAGGCTCGGAGCCTCTGGATGGTGATGCGGGTGCACACGGGCGGGGCTCAGAGCCTCCGGACGGTGACGCAGGCGGGCGCGAGCGTCACCTTTATGCACGCGTCACCCCCGGTGGCTCGCCCCACCCACCACGCTCCAGCGACTCCATTGTTGTGACATCAAGGAGGCTGAGACTTCTTAGGGAAGCCTTGATTTGCAATAATTCGAAAAGGAGGTGCGAGTCCAGCCTGCAACTACCTTCTGGAGGAATTGTGGGAAAATCAGCTGTAACAAGGACAGAGAGATACAGAGCCAGAATATCTTTTCTTGTGCCTGCTGGTTGGTTCCATGATGACTGGAGAAAGGAAGGGACAAAATGGCAAGCTTTTCATGTGGCACAGGCAAGAACCCCAGGTCAGAGTAAAGCAGAAGTACTATTTGGGATGTCTGGCCAGACAGGAGTACTCAATCAGTTGTACTCTTGCCAACAGTGGTACTTTTGTCGACTACTGGTGGTACTCGGACTGCCGGTCCGTTGGAACCCTGCTCCGATGTGGCGCTTTTAGCATGTTCTATAACACTCCCCATTGCCAAAACCATGGTTGGGCGATATGGCAGTATGCCATCTGCGCTGGCCTGTGTGACTGAATAAAAGATTGAAAACGTTAGTGCTTGTTTCCAAAAAAGAGTTCATGCTGGTAGGAAACTGTATAGATGTGACTGCAGTATTGCTACTAAACGAAAAGATAACACAACCACATTTAAAAACATAGTAACATCTGTAACTTTAACTGTGTGGTGTGTGTTTGTTTTTTGAATTTGCATTTGCCTCATGATTGCTGAATGGTTAGAGTGGGTGTCCTCTGAAGCCAGCTGCTTTGGAAATAGATTGTAATTGAAGTAAAATTAAATGGACAGAGATCAAAGAAACTTTCGGGGCTGCATTGCAGCAGTGTCAGATCTGGAAGGTTGGATAGGATTGGGCCGTAAAACATGAGAGAGGGAAGAGAAAGGAAATGCTCTCACTTCCTGCCCTGCTACAACATGTCCCTGCTGCAGGGGGCTTTCAAGTGATGAGGACACAAGAGGAAAGGGAAGATGGGTTTCTGGTAGGTTCTGCAACTGTTAGGAAAGATCTGTTAAGAAAGCAGTTATCTATCGGCCAGATTGGGTATGAAGGCTGCCAGCTGCCAACCATACCGCCACGGAATTTGTTTTCTGGGACAAGCCAGCCCAGCACAACAAGTCAATAAAGCCAGTCTCTTAGTTCCTGAGAGGTTTTGGTTTTCTGTGTCGCTATTAATTTCAATGTAGAATGAAGGCAACAGCTGCAAAGATAATTTGTAATGTCTTCAAAACCAAATCAGTATAATTCAATTTGGTACTTTTTAAAGAGCAGTGGCTTACAAGGCTAAGAATTTTTTTAATGCATTTCACTGGGCTGTCAAAGCAGGTAGTTCTCTCAGAGAGGGCTTCTAGTCTTGCAAAACAGGTTGTATTTTGGTAAACAGCAAATGGATACAAGAACCGATAATTCCTCAAACTGTGCACTTAAGAACTCGCATCAACTTCCATCAAAATACACTTATGGTCTCCTTGGGGTAAGTGAACTTTTGTTCACTTACACTGGGGAAAGAGTCCACTGTCCTCTGTCCTGCATCAGCAATTTTGCTGGTGCAGGATCAAGGTGTGTAATGGTGATGGAAAGGGAGAGGGACAGGACTCGGCCACACAAGAGTCCTGCATGGAGGCAACAGCTCTTTCCCACAATTGCTTCCCAGAAAGTGGTATATAATGGTTTATCTCTGAACAAAAATGTTCCATATCACTTTCTTGGCTAATAACATTCTATAGTTCTATCTTCTGTGAATCTAACCCCTGTGAAAGCAATTTAAATCAGCAGCCATCACCACATCTTCTGGCAACAAATTCCATTAACAAAACAGATGTTGTGTACTTTCTTTTTTCTGTCCCAAATCTGCTGCCAAACAGTTTGTGTCCTAGTACAATGCAAGAGGGGGAGATTTCTCTACTCATGCATAATTTTTATCAATACAATGCGCGCACGCACGCACACACACACACACACACACACACACACACACACACACACCCCAGTTCTCCTTTTTCTTAATGAAAAAGTATCAGGATAAAGTTTAGCAATGGTAAAGTAGTATCAATGTGTACTGTTACAATCACTGCCATTTTCCTTTACTGTAAGGGTATAGTGAAAGGACAGCCTACAGTTGCTCATGATGAGGTGAATGTACTTTGCATGTGCTCAGAGGCATTTTCTTCAACTATTTCAGGACTCAAATGTACGGTTGAAAACAGATTCCTAGCCGGCGCAATGGTAGGAGGCCATTTTCTCCATAGTTTGGGTTGAAGGTGTTTAAATATATATTCTTATAACCTTGCTCTTTCATGGGACTCTCAGTGGTTCCTCCTCCAACACAGAGACTAGGTACACACCTGCTTTGGCTTTAGCTAGGCTTACCAGATCTCCAACCAGGACAGAGCGCTAGACCTTTAGGAGAAGGAATGTGGGCAGGTGTAGCTTGTTAAGTCCTAGAGCACAATGCTAGGCATGTCTACTCAGAAGCAAGCCCCACTGAACACAATGGGGCTTGCTTCTAAGTAGACATCCCTAGGACTGTGCTCTAAGGTTTAACAAGCTGCACCTGTCCACATTCCTTCTCCTAAAGGTCTAGCACTCTGTCCCGGTTGGAGATCTGGTAAGCCTAGCTTTAGCAAGCTTGTAGCAACTGATGCTCCCATACCATTTACTGTGTGTCTGGTTATTTGGGCTTAAGTTTGGGGCTGAACAGACAAGTTTAAAGAAGGGAAAGACTACAAGACCACACCCACAATCCTTGCAGGAGAAAAAAAAATCTTACTTATACCGATGCTCTGAGTTTTCAAAGAAGAAAACCAATTGCTTATTAGAAAACATGTTGAGACTTTAGTTACATGAGCAGACAGCTGGTGCTTTTAAAACATGCAGTCTAGGGTTTATCATCTTGGTCACTGCTGCAGTTTTTGCCTGTGGTTACCACTTGCCTGACAGAAGGCTTGCCTCATTTGCCAGCTCTTACAGGCCAAAACATGTCTACGTTTTACATCTCCTTCCAGGGTCTCCAAAGCATGCCATCTGCAATGCTATTTCTTTCAATTAGTGTCAATTATGGTGTCACCTAAACAGACAATCTTAATCCTGGGTCCAGATCTCAATTAGTGTACCCACAGCTAGCTTCTCATCTACTCTCATCCACAGCACACAGCAGTGCCACCTAGATGGATTTTTAAAAAGTACTGTATCCTTTTATTCCACTGATGTGGGTAACAAGCAAGCACACACATACACGATTTATTGATAATAAAATTGATATGTTTTATCAGACTGCAAAAGGATACCATATGGAATGTAGCTGTTCATGAAAGAGTGGACATATTTATTTATTTATTTATTTATTTATTTATTTATAGAATTTTTACCCCGCCTTTCTCCCACCAGGGCAACCAAGGCGGCTTACAATAAAAACATTAAAATACATGAATACATTTAAAATCAAGAATTAATAATTAAAAGCACAAGAATTAATAATTATATATATTGGGGGGTTAGGAAAGCCTGCCCATGTACACTGCCTTGGATTAAAGTCAAAGGAGAAATCCAATGACCAAGAAAGGTGGTATATAAATACTGTATATTAATTGTTGTTGTTAGATGTTGCTTTTCTGCTCTCAAAGCAGAATACAACAAAGCAATTAAAAGCAATTAAAAAGCAGAATACAACAAAGCAAAAAAATTAAATGAAAATAAAAAGTTTGAACAGCAAGGAAACAGGATTAGGAACAGCAAAAAAAACCCCTATAAAAATAACATAATATGTGTTTGGCATTTGTCTGAAAAAACAACCCCAAAGAAACCCCTTGGATTCTAAATTATGTAGTGGAACCCTCTCCCATTCAGCACTGCCCTCTGCATTGGACAGCTGGGACCCGGCATGCTAGAAGACCTGGGACAAAACTCTGAACTGGGTGCCCTCCAATTGCCTGCCCCCGACAGCACAGTAGGCGCTACCACTGCCAGGGATTAGCCTGGCTGAGTTAGTCCTCTGATGGACATGGGTGTTGGCCTGTATCTGACCTTCCCTGCTAGGGGTGTGTCCTAGCAACAAGGGCGTGACTAGCTCTGCACACTCCCATTTCCATCTCACACATTCACTGTACATGGAAGAGGAATAACTTCTGAATAGAGTTGGAGAAATTAATTACGCAAAACAAAGCTGGAGATAGAAAATTGTTTCTGGGTTTATTGCTCAGCACTGGGTGAGAGACCTTCCCAAGCAACAAAGATGTCTGACCAAGATTTTAGGAATCAAAAAGTTCTTATCTAGCACCAAAGAAACAAAGAGATAGCAACAGGGAAAGCATACTTGTCAGTCAATCAACATAAAAACAACAAATGGGCCACCATGGCTCCAAAGCAGTCTGTTTCTTGTTGCCATAAAAGTCAAACTCTTCTAACAAGGCTAGGAAACTAGGAAAGAAAACACTGGTGAAAAGGTTTCCTGATAAGCACATCACGCATTCTTGAGGGAGGGGTAAGATAAGTCTTTCTGTTTCTCAAAGCGTCTTCAAGGTCACCATTATTACATGACTCTCTCACCTAAAGAGAATGGCAACATCACCATCCAAGGTGGTGCCTGGAATTTATGCTTTTTAATACTGGAAAAGGGACCAAACC
Source organism: Plestiodon gilberti rubricaudatus (assembly GCA_026170595.1). Lineage (NCBI taxonomy): Eukaryota > Metazoa > Chordata > Lepidosauria > Squamata > Scincidae > Plestiodon > Plestiodon gilberti. The sequence goes on along the minus strand of JANXHW010000004.1, from coordinate 197,292,903 downwards.
AAAAAAGCAAATGCAAACATACCGGTAATTAAAGCAAAAATCAAAATTTCAACATCAATCGTCACACATCTGCAACTGTCATCTCCTTTCAGATATTTTCCAAGCACAAGTAGGCAAAAGCGACACGCTGGAACTGGCCTTTCGAGATTGCTATGAGATGAAAACTAATCATCCATTCATTCAGCGTCTCTTCTGTGTAGCCCACATGCCAAAAAGGATGAAGTACACCACACAAGCCAGCACAACGGCCACAGAGACATTATTATGATCATCATCATCACCATCAGAATCTCAAATCTCCCCGCAAAATTACCCTTTTGAAATACTCTCTCATTGTTCAGTGCCTTCATTCGAATTGGGCCATGCCTGCTGACAAGGAGAATGCCTTTGATTTAGTCCTTTTTATTGAAAAAAAACCTCATTGTCATTCAAGCCGTCTTCAACAAGCTTCCTTTCCGTTTATTGGAGCAGCTGTTGTATTTCCTTAAGTTGTTTTATTATTACTTTTTTTAGTCTTATTATGTGAGATTGGCCTATTTTGTCTCTTATCAAGGACAACCTCTTGGGTGGCATCATCAGGAGAACAGCTGGAAAAGACCTGCAGCTGCTGCAGTCATGAAAACAATCAAATAATTGAACATTAAAGAGTCCTTGAATAATAAGGAATGTCACAGCGCTGTAGATCAGAAGTGGTCCTCAGCATTAGAGCAGCAGACTTCCTTTCATCAGGGCTAAAAACGATTTGCAATATCAGATACCAATATCAGATTTCTATATGCCAGACACTGTAAGGAGTGGGAAAAATATTTAAATTCTTGTTGTTGTTCAGTCGTTAAGTCGTGTCCGACCCTTCGTGATCCCATGAACCATATCCCGCCAGGCCTTCCTGTCCTCCACTATCTTCCTGAGTTCGCTCATTTTCATGTTCGTTGCATCGGTGATGCTGTCTAACCATCTCATCCTTTGCCTTCTCCTTCTCCTTTTGCCTTCAGTCTTTCCAAGCATCAGAGTCTTCTCCAGAAAATTTAAATTCTTAAATTCTTAAATTATTAAATTTAAATTCTTAGGCAGCAGTAATTTACAAAGTATATGAGTGACTTGAGATTTTTCAGCCCCGTCCTTCAACATTTACATTGAAACCAAGCTTGTGCACAAGTGATAAGAGTACAGCTCCATTTATGGATATGTTTGAAAATGAAGCCCATAAAACTAAAAGAGAGCAGCTTTTTCTGACCATATCTCAGGATACATTACTAGGCCACATCAACATCACAAACTTGCAGCTCTTTGATACCCCTTTAAAGTCTTCCAAAGAATATTGTAGTTTGGACATTCTCTGTTAGGGACCCCCTGCTCTTCTCAAGGAATGATATAAATTCCAGATAAGAACAAACATTACAACAGTTTCAGTCTGTAGTACAGATATGCTTGTATCTCCCAAGTTGGAGATCCTATTTTCTTATTCAATCAAAGATATAGGTAGAACCTGAATAAAGACCTTGGATTTGAAAAGCTATTCTTGTTCTTCATTTGAACTAGTGAGTTATTTATTATTTTTATTTTATTATTTTTCACATTTTTATACCACCCTTCCTCCAAGGAGCTCAGAGTGGTGTACATATTTCCTGCCCTCCTTTTTGTCCTCACAACAACCCTGTGAGGTAGGTGGGGCTGAGAGATAGTGACTGGCCCAAGGTCACCCAGGAAGCTTCATGGCTGAGCTGGGATTTGAACCTGGATCTTCCAGGTCTAAGTCCGACTCCCAAACCACTACACCATCCTGGCAAAAAGAAACCAGTTGGGACTCCTGAGAACCAAGGTTTTCAGCCAGACATGCTGCTGGGATGCCTCAAGGATTGGCTTACCATCGTCCCGGAAATGACCAGGAAAGTCCCGGCAAGCCCCTTTTGTCCCCCTGTCCCCCCCGAACTGTAGTTTAGTCCCGGCCCCGGCCGGCCGGCTACATCGCGGCCGGCCGGAGCACTTCTGAGACTGTGCTGCCTGCTGCAGCACGTCTCCGTCCCTAATCTTCCTAGTCTCGCGCGTTTGCGCGAGACTGGAAGCACTCGGAAGATGTCCGAAGTTCACTCGGACATCTTCCGAGACGTTCCAGCTTCTCGTCGCATATTTGCGCGACGCTGGGAGCTCTCCGGAACGGCCCGAGTTCACTCGGGCCGTTCCGGAGAGCTCCCAGCGTCGCGCAAATACGCGACGAGCCTGGGAGCTCTTCGGAACAGCCCGAGTTTACTCGGGCTGTTCCGCAGAGCTCCCAGCCTCAAGGGAGGAAGTCCCCGCCCTCGGCCACGCCCCCACGCCCACGGCCACACCCCCACGCCCACGGCCACACCCCCAGTCCCGGCCGAGTGCCGGGGAATCTGGTAGGCCTACTCAAGGAGGAGAGTCACACTTGGGTTACCACCTGTTACTCCAGGCACCTTTAAACCTTCTGATCCACTGGAAGACAAAGCAGCTGCAAATCCTTTCTTCTGTCCATTTGCTCCCCAGTTTTCCCTCTCCTGCTACACAACACACCTGGAGACCTGCCTGCCATAGGAGGGGAGGGAAAGGACAGATGACAGAATCAGTGGGTAAACGTACAGGAGGAATTTTCTCTCACTGCAGCAGTAGATTTAAGGAGCAACAACCAGTGCTGGGAGTAAGAAATAACCTGAAGTGAAGGATTTGGGGTAACTCAAAGTTTATTCTGAGGGCAAAATTGTTCAGATCTGTTCCTTATTCAGGCTGTATACATCTCTGAACAGAAAAAAAAACCTGCTAATAAAAAGCTAGGAACTAATTAGTAATATCTCTCATGCTGGTTGTGCCCTTAGCAAGGGCCTTTTCCTTTCAGTCATGGCCAATTATGGTTTCACACAATGTACCTGTGATCCAAAATGTGAGGTTCCCTCTTATGTGTTGCAGATACATTCGTGGTACAAATAACTGCTACTTTTGTAATGTAACAAGCAACCCTAAGCATGAGTAATTCAAAAGTTTATTTGCAGCATTTTCAAAGACTCCATGACCCAATAAAAGGTGGTAACTCAAGTGCTTCCTGTTACCTCGCAGGACCTAAATGGTTTAATCTGTGCAAACAAATGCTCCTGCAATAGTTTTAGGATCCACCCTGAAAAGCATGGCATGCTACCAAGGCACATGCAAATAAAACAGTGATAACTTTATCAAAAGGATGCACAGGACAAATGTTGAGGTCAAAAGTTAACAATGTCTACATTATTTTAGAATCACGTTTTTATAGTTCTATTTTTATTTTAGTATATTATATTAGTTAGATTAGATTAGATAAAATAGATAGCTAGAGCTGCATTTCAAAAGCCTGATCAAAACCTTTTATAGTTTTAATGTTCTAATATTTCCAGCTCTGTGTTCCAACATTTCCATTAACATTGTTCTTACAATGCCAGCACAGAACACTGAACAAATGTTATAAATATGTCCTCATGGCCTGAAATTCTCTCTAAATTGCTAACACAAACATTCCCTTTATTAAGTGATATTTGATTATCTGAATCAGTCCCCCTCTGACATTTCAAAGCACAGCATCATAATCAGAGGTTTAGGTGGCAAGGAACTTAAATGTGTTTTTTCTGATTTGAACTGAAAACTAAACATTGCCCAAAGACACTCAGTCACCAAGCTTTAGCCCCAGAACCCATTTTCTGTGCCAGTGGGATATTACAGCCAGTCCCCAACGATCTCTTTCTTTGTCACACTCTATTTCTGATGTTCTGCCCCATTCTCCCAACATCCTTCCACATGACTACATGATGGAACTGGTGGTGGTGCGATGTAGCCTGTCTGTGCAGATAGGGGCTGTCCCCATTTTCAAGAGCTTTTGTTGAATTTAATGGGACGAATAACCAGGATGCAGTTGAGAACACAATTCAAAGGGGACAAAACCTGCTTTTTATTCCAGACACTGGGATAATCAGGAGCAGGGTGATGGTTTACCCACAGTCCAATAGTGTATCTGGGTGCACACCATTACTTTTTCCATATAAGTGAATGGGTGCCATTAATTTCTATGGAAAAAAGCTTAAAAGCCTGTACTCGGGGATGTTGTGGTGGGTACAAATTGTCTTCTGCTGCTGATACTGAATGGTTCACCACCAACAGGGATCTTTGTGCCTGGCATCCCATGAAAGTTTGAGTGGTGAATCACATGATATGCCTCAGAAAAGCAAGCCCTCAGAGGAAAACTCCTGCACTGTTTCAGGGGAAATCTGCTGAATGCCAGAGGACGGGATTAGCACTGCTTTTGTCATGAAGAAACCCCTGTATTAGGGTGAACGTGTGGTTGCAAGTCTCACATGCATTGATGCTCATGGATGTTCATAGATGCATTAACTGCATGTCTGGGGGGGCCTGAGATTAACAGCCAATCCTACCTAAGTTCCCCCTCACTGATGCAGTGGCACCAAAGCAGCTTCCACCGAATACTGCAGGGGAATTTAGCAGGCAGGAGGTCTCCTCAGCGTAAGGGGACATTCATTCCTTTCCCCTGGGGAAAGCCCCAGCCTGCGCAATGGGTCTTCTTGGACCTGCGCTAGCCATATGCCTGACATGTGAGAGTCCACGTGCACTCGTACCACAGATCAGGCTCAGGAAGAGGAAGAGGAGACGGGGCACGCTGGAGCCACTGATCCTGCCCCATTCTGGGCCCGATCCTGCCCCTGTCACTACCCTCCCCCCAACCAGTTCTGCCTCTTCTCTCCCCCCGCCCCTGCACCACTTGGCACAGACCTTACCTGCTCCGGTGGGTGTCACTCCTTGCACTAGCGAAGATACAGGTTTTCAATTCTTAATTTTTTACAGCAGTTTTGCGACGGCTAGCAATGGTGGATCACGTGGTCCACTGGCACAAGGTAAGAATAGGATTGGGCCATAAATTACTATGAGATTATGGTCAATGAGCTATGAAGGAAAGACAAGATACAGAAAGGATTTGGTTTGACCACCATTGCTGAGAAGAAACAGCAGACCTACAGAGGACTCTATTTTTCATTAAGAAAGACATGTACATAAAATTCACTGTTAAAAAAAATCCAGGCGATAAACCATGTTAAGTCAAACCACTGTAGATAAATATTAAAAACTGGAAATTCATGCTGGATGAAAAGAAGGCATCCTGTGCAGAGTGATTTAAAGTTCCTATTGAAGTTTCTATTAAAACAGATAATGATAACAGTAAATAAACCACTAGAGTACAGAGTCTTAGAGGGCAGAAAAACATTATTTCCAAATGACAAATAGTGTAAAATACCATGCTATATTACTTTGGGGACTCAGTGGGCCAAGCAGCACCAGATGTTTCATCAAGATATAGGTTTTCAATTCTTAATTAAAACCTTAAAAAAAAAGAAAAAATTATTATGTCCCATGAAAGAATTGCTGGGAAAGGGATGGAGAAAGACAATTTCTGTCTCTATGATGCTTCTCGGGGGAAGTAAATGAAATGTACACTAAAATGGGGAATTATATATGTGAGCAGAGATCCCTTTACAGCTTTAATTAAATGCCATTCCATCAAGTCAAATCTTTTTCTTCAAAACCTCTAAAAAGGATTTCATTTTTCCAGGAGAAAAAAAAAAGAGGAAAATCTCAACAAACAGGCCTATGGATCCAATAACGTACTGTATGTTGAATATCCTGCGGAGATATCACATATTATTTATTTTATTTATTTTTCACATTTTTATACCGCCCTTCCTCCAAGGAGCTCAGAGTGCTGTACATATTTCCTCCCCCTCCTTTTGTCCTCACAACAACCCTGTGAGGTAGGTGGGGCTGAGAGATAGTGACTGGCCCAAGGTCACCCAGGAAGCTTCGTGGCTGAGCGGGGATTTGAACCTGGATCTTCCAGGTCTAAGTCCGACTCCCAAACCACTACACCATCCTGGCTCCCAACATCATGCCTTGGGACCCACATCTTTGATTCAGCAATTTTCATTCTATACAGCTTGGGTGTAGAAAAGTGATTTTCAACTTTGGGAAATTTGGGGGGAGGGTCATTTATTAGTTGGGCAGTGCAATGTGCCTTGTCAATTATCAAAAACTGATAGTGTGCCCTGAAAATTTTAGTGCCTTGTCAGTATGCTGTGAGATGACAAAGGTTGAAAATCGCTGGTCTAGAATAATCAGGCACGCATGCTGCATAAAATTTCAGGAAAGTATACATTATTTACAGTGCACATGAAATATGGAGCAAGTCAAGACCATGCGACATTATGGTCTTGACTAGGGCTGGATCAGAGGACCGTGAACGCCATGCTATTGTGGTCCAACGACTACCTTTGCACACCAAGAACTTTGACAGCATCAATAGGAGCTTCTCTCCTGGGACAAATGCCAACTCCAAAGAGCCCCAATCCTGGTGGGGCCAAACGTTGAAAGCCCCCCTCCCCCCATTCCATAGTCCCAGTTTAGAATTGCCAACACCCCACATTGCTGCAATTTGGTAAAGATAAGTTAAGCATGTCAAAGGGCAATGACACATTGAAAGTTACATGTCGTTTGGGTGGTTTGGCCTTCCTTTAGGCATTACTGTACAAGCAAGAGAGGGAGAAGAGAGGGAGAGGAGGAGTAGATCTTTGTCTCTTGTTAGAATGTTTAGTTTGGCTTTGAGTCAGCATGAAACCATCACACTACATGGTGGGGTTTTATTTTCAACATCACATTTCAAAAGGCAATCTATCTGGCTCTAGTAACATTAAACTACATTTGAACTTTGCTAAATCTCATTTTCTTTTCAAGGTCATCAATATCTGCAAACGGGCGACTTTAAGAGGACAGAATTAGATTTCCACCCTTTTTTGCATTGTGAAATAATGCAGACTAGACCTTGGATCTCAGTCTGCAAAAGCCATTTCTTGTCACCCACTGCAAGGAAATTGGGAAGCATTGGGTATTTACTGCTTGCCAAGAAAAACATTGATACATACCTTGTTCCTAAGAAATTATGATCTCCAATATCTCCACAGAGGGATTTCAATCACTCTACTATGACACCAACCTCTTTCTAAAACTCAAGGCTCTCATCTCTCATCATTCAAAGCTGAACAACAATATTTGTTATACAGAACAGCCACATGAGACCTTATGACCTTAATTCCATGGCTTATCTGAGTTGGGACAACTTCACTACAATGTTCTGCAAACGCCACAAATCAAATCCCTTGGAAAAAATCTATAAAACATGCACAACACTCTTCATGATAGAGAGACATTCTATTCAAAACAACAGTCTTGTGGCACCTTAAGGATTAACCAGTTTACTGTAGCATAAGCTTTCATGACCTATAGTTGGCTCACCAGATTCATGAAGTGTAATCCTTAGTAGTCAGGATGAGCGCGTGCGAAGAAAAAATGGAAAGGGGAATCTGTTATCACCATAAGATCATAAGAAGAGCCCTGCTGGATCAGGCCAAAGGCACATCTAGTCTAGCTTCCTGTATCACACAGTGGTCCCACCAGATGCCTCAGAGAGCACAAGACAACAAGATACTTGTATCCCATCACCACTCCCTTGCACCTGGCAAAAAGAAAACCTACTCCTACAACCAGGAAGTTGCTTATCCCCATCATGGCGTGTAAGCTGTGATGGAATTTTCCTCCATAAATCTGTCCAATCCCCTTTTAAAAGGCATCCAGGCCAGGTGCCATCACCACCTCCTGTGGCAAGGAGTTCCACAAACCAATTACACGCTGGGTAAAGAAATATTTTCTTTTGTCTGTTTTAATCCTCCCTCCACTCAATTTGAGTGGATGTCCCCTAGTTCTAGTGTTGTGTGAGAGGAAAAAGAACTCTCTATCCACTCTCTCCATCCCATGCATAATTTTATATGTCTCAATCCTGTCCCCCTCAACGGCCTTTTTTCTAGACTGAAGAGCCCCAAACGCTGTAGCCTTTCCTCATAAGGGAGATGCCCCAGCCCACTAATCATTTTGGTCGCTCTCTTCTGCACATTTCCAGTTCCACTATATCCTTTTTGAGATGTGGCGACCAGAACTGGACACAATACTCCAGATGCAGCCTTACCATCGATTTGTACACCGGCATAATAATATTGGCCGTTTTATTCTCAATCCCTTTTTTAATGATCCCAAGCATGGAATTGGCCTTCTTCACAGCCGCCGCACACTGGGTCGACAATTTCATCGACCTGTCCACCAGTACCCCAAGATCTCTCTCCTGATCCATCACAGACAGCTCAGAACCCATGAGCGTGTATGTGAAGTTTTGATTTCTTGGCCCAATGTGCATCACTTTACACTTACTTACATTGAAGCACATCTGCCATTTTGCTGCCCATTCTCCCAGTTTGGAGAGATCCTTCTGGAGCTCTTCACAATCCCTGCTGGTCTTCACCACCCGGAAAAGTTTAGTGTCGTCCGCAAACTTGGCCACCTCGCTGCTTATCCCCAACTCCAGGTCATTTATGAACAAGTTGAAAAGCACTGGTCCCAAGACTGATCCTTGGGGCACACCGCTTTTCACCTCTCGCCATTGTGAAAATTGCCCATTGACACCAACTCTCTGTTTCCTAGTCTTCAACCAGTTCCTTATCCATAGGAGGACCTGCCCCCTTATTCCCTGACTATGGAGTTTTTTCAGGAGCCTTTGTAAGTTACTGCTATTACTGCTTTACCACCAGTTACTGCTATTGTGAATTGTCTAACTCTCCTATTTTGATTTTTTTCCTCTTTGCTCCACTGCCCCCATTTGAAATAGAGAGGCAAAACAGAAGATAAAAAACAGCACACTGTACTTTTACCTTCTCCAGGGTTTCACATCTAAAAGTGCGGTGCCTTCCCCATTTCTTTAAAGAATTAACTTCAGTAACACGTTTACTCATATGTAAGGCCTACTGGGGGGCCACAGTGGCTTACTGCGCAATCCTGCTTAAGCTATGGCGGTCCGCCGCCCAGAATAGTCACAAACTACTGCCGGTCGAAGTCTCAGGCCGCCACCAGACCCAAACAAGTTAAGTGTCCCCTTCCCCAAGTAGACTTTCCCCATGGGCTGCCTGTTGCAGGCAGCCCGCGGCAAAGAGCAGGATCCAGCGGGCGGCTTTGGCCACCTGGCGGATCCTTACGTAGGATTGGGCTGCCGGTGGTTAAGATGCTTAACTGCAGACTGGAAGGTCGGTAGGGCAGCAGTTCGAAACCCGAGTGCCGCGTGGAGTGAGTTCCTGTCTCCTGTTCCAGCTTCTGCCAACCTCACAGTTCGAAAGCAAGAAAATGCAAGCAGATAAATAGGTACCGCTGTGGTGTTCTGTTAGTCATGCCGGCCACATGACCACAGAAGCATCTTTGGACAGCACTGGCTCTTTGGCTGTAGAAACAGAGATGAGTATCACACCCTAGAGTCGGACACAACTGGCTTTCAAGCAGGGGATACTCTTACCTAAGGTCTACTGAGTTCTAAGGGATTTATTCTCAAGTAAGTGTGTTGCATTACGCACACTCACCTGGGAGTCTGCACCATTAAAAACAATCAGGGACTTACTTCTGAGTAAATATGCCTGGATTTTTTCACACAGTGGAATGTGCTGCCTCATCCTGGAATGTGCTTCCTGAACCTTGAAGGCTCCACCACAGAAGGGAGCCTTTGTATTCCTAATGAAGCAACGAGAAACAACTTCTGCTGGGCAAATATTCCAAGTGCTAGATCTCAGTCATTGGCAATGCAACTTTGGGAGGTGAGGGAATATGACTGCCACTTACTCTGAACAAGATTTCAGGAAGATTGAAAACCAATTTTGTTTTGTGAACAAAAGAGCGGTCAGTGCTATACCTCACTCATTTCTCTCCAGTTCTGTACCAGCTGTAACCATTGTGACCTCTAGTTAATTTCAAGAAGATTTAACAAAGCTATTTGAGTCTATTAACAAAATAGGTTTTCACAGGCTGCTCTCAGCTCAGCAGGTGGCAGCCATGTTCATTTAAGACCAAGAAACGCCCTCAACCCCCCCCCCAAAAAAAATCCATGCACAGCAGTACAATCGGTTGCTAAACAAAATAACTTTAAAGGCTAATAATTCAAAAAGCACTTGACTGATTTTCTTCAAAAGAACAAACAAATTCATGGAAACAATTTCAGGGACACAAACTTAAAAAGGATTGAGTTTTTCTTGACTAAGAAATGTTGCTAATGTTTGGGGGTCCTCAGGATTCAGGTAAGATTTTTAAACTACTACAACAATTGATAGCATGGTGGATACTGTGACTTATGTCCCAATCTTATCAGGGCCTTACACTGACTGACTGACTGACTGACTCTCTCTCTCTCTCTCTCTCTCTCTCTCTCTCACACACACACACACACACACACACACACACACACACACAGCCTTTCTGGTCATTGGATTTCTCCTCCGACTTTATTCAAGGCGGTGTACATGGGCAGGCTGTTCTAAACTCCAAAGGGTTTTTACAACATAATAACGTTCTAATCTTTCATAGAACCCTTCATTCAAGATGTTACTTTCACAGTCCAACTCTCTCTCTCTCTCTCTCTGGCATTCGCCTCTGCACTCTTCAGCTTCAGCTGCAGCTCCACTCCCCCACAGGGCTCTGCAGCTTATCAGCTCGGCCTGCCAGCAGCTCTCCAACAGACTTCCGGCTGTCTTGAACTGCTGTCCTGCAGATCTTCAAGCATTTGTGAGACGAACGCTCTACCAACTGAGCCATATCTCAGAATCCGTCAATGTGAGGGCATCACATGAGCCATTCCAACAGAGGACAGCATGCTACCGATGGTGCGGGAGCAGGAAGCCCTGTGCTGGCAGCGGCGTGCTGCTGAACCACCACCAGAGCAGGTAGGTTGGCGGCGGAGGTGGTTCAGGGGAGGATCATGGGCAGTTTGGGGTGAGAAGCGGGCCAGGCCAAGGATCCCTTCCAACTCTAGCATTCTATGATTCTGTGAAATATCAGGAAGACTGAATGGAGGGTATAGATTTAATGAACAATTGAATATTCACAGTTTATAATGATGCAATTCTATTTGTCCAACTCACCGAAATAATAATCACTCCTGTGCCTGTATAATTGTTACTAATTACATCCATTTTCTCACGCTTATTCCAAGGAACTCAGGGTTATGTACATGGTCCGTCTCTGCCCCTGTCCAAGCCAGATCACTGCCATTTTAGAGTGGCATTTTAGAGCCTGTCAGCAGGCTTGGCCAGCCTTAGGTGAGCATGGGTGAATGAATGGGAGCGTGTGTGAGTCACAGCCCAATCCAATCTGGGCCTTGCACTGCTAGAGCTTGTGCTCTGGTACTACAAGGCCCCTTTACAGTGGCGTGACAGCTCTGAGGCCATTGCATACTTCCGGGCCACAAATGCTGCAAATAGCTAAATGTACAGTGTGCCGGTACAGCAGGACTGTGTTGGTAAATTGGTGGGAGGGGCGAGGAGGGGGAGGTTTGGGGCATATCATGGCGTGAAGGGCAGGGAGCAGGCTGGAGGGGGTGGATCTCGGCAGCAAAGTCGCATGCTAGATCCTGTGCTCCATGTTCCTTGACAAATCAAGTTCCAAGACCTAGGCAAGCGGGTTAATGCCGCAAGTGAACCAGAAATAGAGATAGTTGAGAATTTTGTGGGGTTTGAGTTCAAATAAGAATTCTTGGAGCTTGGACTCACCCCCCACAAAAGAGAGGTGAACTTCCAGGGCTCTGAAAGTTCTTCTAAGCTAGAAGTGCTCGGAGAATTTCTCTATCCCCTATCTAGCAGCAGAGTTTGTGTTGGGAAAAATAAGATAGCACTTGACAGGGAAGAGAAATCTGAATCACTCTTTTAGAAGGTAACGCTGCAGAGTTGCTTGGGAAATGAAGTCCTTCACCAGGAGGATTGCAAGGCAAATTGTTTTGCATTAAGAGTTCATTTCCCAAGTACCCCTATAGCTTTACTCTCTAATAGGGTGACTACTATAGAGACAGAAGGAAAACTAAGGGCCCAATCCTATGGTTGCCCTGCAGTGCCAGAACCCGCGTTCCAGTAGTGCAAAAGACAGGCTGCTGTCATGGACCGCTGCCCCAAACAAGAAGCAGTACAGCACAGCTCCAGTGGTGTCCATCAGTACTGGTAAGTTGGCACCAGCAGAGGCATGTTGTGGGTAGGGAGGCAGGGGGGACTTTCAGGGTGGGGGGAGGGAGGGGGTGGATCCCAGCAGTAGTGACTTGTGCCAGAATCCTAGCACCTCTTTTTTTATTTGTTCTGTCTTTGGAGTTACACCAGCAAAATGGCACGCGCACACACACACGCACGCACACACACACAGAGCGCCTCTGCTAGGACAGCTGCACGCTATACTGTGGCAGGGGATAGGACTGGGCTGTCAGTTTCTTTGAATCCTCATTAAAAAAGCATGGCTTCTGTCTCTCTTCCCCCTTGTGTGCCTCCTTTCTTCCCACACAGACTCTGCTGATGCTACCTTCTGGCCATGGAGACAGGTAAGGAGAGTGTAGAGGCTGGCAGAGATGGGGGTGGTGGTAGAAAACTGCTTTGAGGCATTTCGGATTGGTTTGGCAGCACATCTGATTTCTTTCCAATTTGAGCAGGAAGAAATCATATAATTTTCTAACAAATCTGGGACGAACTCTCAGAAGCTCACCTGGTTCCAGCCAGAAGAGGGTAAATGTAGAGAGGAGAGTTGTGGTTGCAGTGTTGTGAGGCATGGAGTTAGAGCTCAGTGACAGCTGGAGGTGGTTGACGTATACACTAGCACACCAACCGTTCTTCATTGTGAATGTCTTTCTCAGCATCAATACAAGACACTGGTTTGGACCTAAAGAAACCCTATCTAAATCCCTGCGTAGCAATGCAGTGGTGCTGATGTGGCTACCACTGTATCCCATGGGGGATTTTCAGCTGCTAGAGGTCACCTTGGGGCAATTTGTCCCCTTGCCCCTGTGTAAGCTCCAGCAGCCACTATGGGTCAACTTGGACCTGCGCCAGCTCTATAGCTGGCACAAGTCTGCGTTGACCTGGGAAGGCGGATCAGGTCTGGGAAGGGGGGGGTCGGGATTCAGTGTGCACTGCTGCCACCGATCCCACCCTCCTCTTGGGCCTGATCTTACCTACTCCTCACCTTCGTCACCCCCCCCACCCCATAGGTGGTAGGTCCACTGGCGCATAAAGGCTACTTCGGTCTACCCACCAGTGGGCCTGGCTGCTTTGCGACTGTTTTGCGACTGCCATAAAGCAGCCTCTGCCAGCACAACACGAGTTATAACAGGAGGGGAGGGGGATAGAATTGAGACACTGATGTATGTTTTATTTGCTAAAGAAGCCACTCTCTGTTGAAGAAGGGCTATTGGGAAAATATTTGTATGAGGGAAGGCTTCAACACAACTTACTTAATGGAGGCAGTTGTGCATTGGGAAAAGGCTTTGTGTAGAGGAGTCGGTATTTGGATCACAACTCCCCACACCCCAAAGCGTTTTTGAGAAGCAGTAGGAGATTTTAACTGATGAAAGGTTTGAAATCAACACACTGTTGCCGAGATGTTTCATTTTGTTTGAAAAGCGCATAAAAGCTGTTCCATAAAAGGGCTCACTGCTTGAAAACGCAAGTAAATATTATGATCTTGCCTTCAAAAGCTCAGCTTGATTTTTTTTAATTGTTATAGCTATTTCTCAACTCTCTTCACTTCTTCTTCTCCTCCTGTGCTGTATAAGCTCCCACCCCACCCTCATAAAACATGACATGCAATGTAGAAACTTTATTTTCATGTGAGCCCCATTGAATTGAAAAAGAACTGTGCATCCACACATCTAATCCTTTAATCCTATGCACACTTCTCTGGCGGTAAATCCCACTGAATTCAAGAGGACCTTCCTTCTGGGTAGATATGCCTAAGACTGTGCTGAAAGAGTCTTCTGACACTAAAAGGCTAACAAATTATAGCATAAACTTTTGTGAACTTAAGTTCATCTTCAGATGCATTATTCTGCCATTAGTTGGCAGAGGTGTGTGTGTATAGATGTGTGTATATCTTATTGGGTGACCTTAAGCTAGTCACTCTCTTCCAGCCTAACCTACCCCACAGGGTTGTTGTGAAAAAAAAGAGAGAAGGAACCATGTACACAGTCCTGAGCTCCTTGGAGGAAGGGCGGTGTGTGCGCAAATGTAGCACGTGCCCCCCACTTTCCCAAACTGCGAAAAGAAGAGCAATGCTACACAGTTTCGTTTTCATTGGATGAGGGAGTGCCAGACGCCTCTCTACAAGGCACACTGCTCTCCCCAAATGCCTGCTGCTATTATAGGAAATACCCAGGCAGAAATTCTACAGGGGCAACATCCACAATCACTTGTCATAAAGGGACTGCTAAGAGAATGCACCATCAGTACCATGAGTCCTACGGCATCCAGCTGTGGTCCTCAAAGAACCTGTCCTGATTCTAGAAGCACTTTCAGCCCAGGGAAGTTGTTTAGGTTGACACCAACAACTGCTCACATCTCTGCCAAATGTGGTACCAGCATTTGGAGGAATTGCACAGAGCACGATCAGCTGTCTGACTGCTCCAAAGCCATTTAAGAGAAACCTCTTTCAAATCTGAAAAATCACATATCAATTAGCATGTTTGCAAATGGAAGAGATTCCATAGCCACTGCCATTTCTTGTGTCAATTGATCTGAGAAACTCAGTGGTGCTTGATACAGTCATGAGATATCTTTTGATTACAGTACATTCAAGAAGAAAACAAATGGAGGAGGCATCTCTGATTGAAAGTGGTGGCAAAGAAAGAAACACTAACAAGAGCAGCAGCAGCAGCCAACTACTCCAATTAGAACTAACCGCGCAATCCTGTGTAACTTCTGCACCGGGGCAGCACGTGCTGCCCTGGCGCTGGGCGTTGCGAAAGTGCCATAAAGCACTTGTGCGACACCCGGCGAGTAAGGGACACCGGCTCTGCTGCCGGCAGCCCTTACCCGGCAGTTCCCCCGGCCCTGCACACTGGTCGGGGCAGGGGCGGCGGGAGGGCGGACTGGGCAGCCAGGGAGGGTGGCCATTGGCCGCCCCTGGGCCTGGAGAGGGCAGGAATATCAGCTGCAAGATCCGCCATATCCCAAGTCCTCTCCAGGTCCGGCACGGCCTTACCTGAACAGCGCAAATGTGTGCGAGCTCCAGAGCTCACACACATTCAAGAAGACCCATTGGACCTCCTGCCGCTTACACTGGGGGAATGGGACAATTGTCCCCTTCTCCTGAGCTGTTCCCGGGCTGCCCCGGTGCAGCCTAGGAACTCAATAGGATATAACGGCTGGCCCTTTAGGCCGGCCGCCGTATCCTACACAGGATTGGGCTGCCCGTCAAATAAAGCTGGAGCTTATATTCTCAAACATTTTTAAATCCACCCCCAAAGCGAGCTGATTTGGAGGTATTTGGGAGGAAGGAATGTCTCTCTCCAAAGGCTGAGGCAAACAAGGAAACCTTCCCTATCTTCTTGTTCTGCATTAGCAAATGATGCAGAAAATTTGGTTTTTATTCATATCTGCCTTATTCTGTTCTCCAGAGGGAATCCCTGGTTTTGCAACTTCACATTTCCCCTCTCTGGAAATTCACTGGCACACACATTCAGCTGCCTCCAGAGGGTGGGGTGGGGTGGGGGCTCCCTTTGCCTAACTCAATTAAGGCTCCCTGCCCTGGCAGCAAGAACCATCAAGAGTTGTCTGATTCAGTCATTCCACTATGGTTCCCTATTGTCTTATGGAAATGGAAATCCAAAGAGTGCTTGTTTTTTCTGTATGCCACCATGACCATGCACATACACAGAAACCATGTGATGTACTGTTCTATTGTGTATAAAAACTGCTCAAAGGGTCAGCATCCCCTCCTGGGGGGGCTGTCCACTGCGCTGCGTAACAATAAACCCATACTTTTTCCTTGTTCACCAGTCTTCCTGGTCCTCCATTATTATCATCTGCTTAAAATTCCACTACACAGGCAAAGATATACAGTAGCAGTACTGTATGGTAAAGTAGATTGCAAGAAGCAAGGAATAGCTGGAAATTAGTGGTCTTTCTTCCAGGCTGAGGGCGAAGAATTGTACAGGTGGACCCCCATATCCGCTGGGGATATGTTCCAGGCCCCTCTGTGGATACTTGAAACCGTGGATAAGAGCGAACACCCCCTCCATGGTTTCTTTCTTCCCCCCCCCATCTCTTATTTTTCTTTCAGCAAGCTTTGTTCCTTCCTTAAAACAAACAGAGAAGCAGCCTCCATTGCAGGCAAGTAGAACGAGACTAAGTCCTAGAGAGGCTCTGCAAGGTTTCTGTTAACCTTGCAGAGCCTCTCTAGGACTTAGTCTCGTTCTACTTGCCTGTAATAAGCAGCCAGAGGCTGCTTCTCCTGTTTCTTTAAGGAAGAAACGAAGCTTACTGGGGAAAAAGTAAAAGCCGGGGGGGGCACGATCCGTGGATAACTGAAACCGTGGATATGGGGGCCATATTATTAATTATCATCTGCTTAAAATTCCACTACACAGGCACAGATATACAGTACTGTATGGTAAAGTAGATTGCAAGAAGCAAGGAATAGCTGGAAATTAGTGGTCTTTCTTCCAGGCTGAGGGCGAAGAATTGTACTGTTGCAGTCTAAAGAGAGGGGAAGACAGGTCTGCTGGAGGAGCGATAGCAGCAGAAATTGCTGCTTCTTTCTGTTTGGATATTTACTACAGTAGTACATGGCATTCTGAGGAAATGCCGTGCCTTGTAGAGATGCATCAGGCAGACATTCATCAGGTGAATCTGTTAGTGATGGACAAGCTTCACCTATTTTTTTCCTGGATGCATTCCTCCCTAAGCCAAGGCTGAGATGAAGACCAAAGCAAAGTGTGGGCGCAAGAAGCCAAATTTCCAAAGCAAGCATAATATACAAGACAATTAACTTGGTGCAGAAATTAATTAACTTTAATTTCCAACTTCCCATGTGTTTTGGAGCACAATAGAAAATTGTAAGCAATTTCATACTTACTGATCTTAAGATTTTTAAAATATTTGACTAAAATAAGAAGCAGCACTGGAAATTCTGGCCAGGACAGTCTGACACTTCTTGACAGATAATGGGAAAGTCTCTCAGACCCTCTTAAAAACCTCTGCCATAATGGATCAAGGCTTAGCAGCAATGCAAAAAGGAGTAGTATACCTTCTCTGAGCAAGTCTGTACAAGCAATTGCAAAAACAGGGTCAAAACACTTAGAATCTTGTAACAGCTGGTGTATTGTTCACCTGGTACCACAGAAGCCAACAGCAAGGCCCTTTGTACCTAATAGCTGCAGCATCACCGGATGAAAGAAAATGAAACAGATATGAATGAGAAAAGGAACACCAATGGGTAGCAAGTGTTGAGTCCAATGGGGGAGCCCTGACCTCAGAGTCTATGGCTGTTTTGAAATGGAAGTGGTCTGGTTTTATGGCAGGGTTTGGATAAACTCTAATAAAATTCGAAGCCAACGGAGAGAGGAGAAGAAACCAACCAAACTAACAGCAACATCTTTCTGCTGGCTGATGTATTGATTCCATCAAGAACAAACATTTCTACAGTTTCAATTATATTTCTTTCCCCTGCACTTAAAGTTCCACACAGCTGGTTCATTTTTAGATGATCTCTTTCCCTTGCAGAGACCCCAATTTCAGGGTATTCGTTTGTGTCCTTTTCCCCTCTTCCCTCCACCACACTTGGCTCAGCCATGATTGCTGTTGTTAAATGGCTGCCTTTATTATTCATACAGGACACAGGTTTAAAACATGATGCATCAGATGAAAGAGATATTGATGCTACAGGGGATGGGGTGCACTTGAAATATATTCAAAGATACAATATGAATGAGCAGGATCGTGCGTCAACCGGTCTCAAGAACTGTACCACATTTTTTTTTCATCATGACATTTAAAAGCTCCTTTCAAAGCTAGAGAAAGAGACAGTATGTTGTAGTGGTTAGAGGGTCAAACGAGTATCAGGGAGATCTGTGTTCAAATCCTCAATTTTCTATGGGCCACATACCACCTTTCAGCCTCATCTACCTTGTAAGGCTGAGAGAGGATAAAATAGGGCAAACCACTCTAAGCTCCTTGGAGTAATGGTGGGATAAAAATGTAACAAATAAAAATATGTATTTCACAATCCACATCTTATCCCTCAATACATTTCCTACCATTTTTCTAATCTAGAGACTCATGACACAATCCTAACACTGCGCCAGCCTAGCATGTGCTGGGGAGGGGTTGGACTCACCAGGGGTTGTGCCTGCCATCCGGTGGGTGTGGGGGGCGGGCACAGACCCTTCTGCAGGTCTCCCCGCACCCCAGATTAGCTTCCAAAGGTGATTTAAAGCTACTCCCGGTTTACTTCCTGGTTACAGCAAAAACTGGTCACATACCCTGGTCACATACTACAGACGAAAGAACCATGTTACAGCTTCAGACAATTTACCAATCACTTTGTAAAGCAGATTAAGTCAGATGCATTCAAATCAAAGATACGCAATTGCTTTTCTACCAGTTCCAAAAGTGAAAACATCTGAATTCACACACACAAAAATGACACTTTCATTAATCAACACAACAGCAGGGGCAGTTCATGGGCAGTTCAGGAGAGGCTCAAGATGGGGAGTAGGAGACAGGGCAGAGGGTGGGAAAGGGCTGGAGGGGATGGATCTCGGCAGCAAAGGAAGGTGCACGTTGGATCTTTTCCCCCATTTTTCAACCCGCCCAGCCCCTTCGTCTCCTCAGACCTCAGCCACTAAAATAGCTGACATGGTGAGTCCAAGGAGACCCATAGGTAGCCAGAAGGCCTACTGAAGGGTAATGAAAAGTTTTCCTTTTCTGCTTGCCTCCCTCCCACCATAGCAGGCAGCGTGTTCTCCATATGCATGGATGCATGCTGTAGCATATTGGTGGGGAATAGAATTGGGCTGCTTGTGAGTTCAGGGCAGAGGTGAGACTTGAACAAGGGAAGTGTGTTTGAGTGGTACAACTGGGTGCTAAAACAGACAGAAGCAGTGGGTCCCGTGACACAGTGTGGGAGACCTTGAAGATTTACAGAAAAAATATCTTGCATTGTTATTTGTAAATGACAAAAAAGAGTCCACCCTCCTGCCAGAGCCAGCAGGGACCAATAGCTGCACATGTGCAATGTCCTCATGTTGCCAGCAAATGTTGGATTGCTGCCCAAATGCCAGTCTTTCGCTGGCCAGGGTTGGAGGACTTAGGCAAAAGGGAGGCAGCAAGGAGCCTGCCTGGAACAAGCCATTTTGATTCCCGTTTTGAATTTTGAATTTGTAACTGATTTTGCTTGGATGATCATTTTATGTTGTCCACTACCCTGGATGCCTTTTTAAAGGCAGAATGGCAGTATAAAAATCTTTTCATGAAATAAAATTAATTCATAAAATAATCAGGAAATCAACATGTTAAAAGGGCATCCCAGTGTTCCACTGGTGCCTAAATGTACACATTATTCTAAACACTGGTGGTGGTGGGGGGGAGGAGATGGTTTGAGAGTGTAACATGCTTTGTACCTATTCTTGCACCGGGTCTTTTAGCCCTCCATTACCACAACAGACTAGAGCTATAATTTCCACCTTGTAAGTGCTTCGTGTGGGTTCAGCTGACCTTTAGAAAATGTGTTCTTTTCTTTCAGCCATTTTCCATAATGACAGTTGATTTTTCCAGAGCCCCACTCTGTGGTCCGGGACCGCCTGTTCGCAGCAGGAATCATTTGTAGGAGGAAGAAAGAATGAAAAGGGAGGGGAGGACAGATTTTCACAACACAGCACACAGACCACACAGGCATTGATGATGCATGGTCTCCCTGAAAGGGGTGATGGCAAGCAGTCAAGGAAAGCGCTATTACTCGGCAAGATGAATGAGGAGCACACCGAGACGCTGCAAATTATTCTGGCGCTCTGGCTGCACTACATTTTGCTTTTGGAAACAGCCAACAATCCACTGTTTGCCTTCTCTTCTCCCAAATTAGGTTTGTTGCCATTGACTCTCTGCATATATCTGGGATACAGTGAGTCACACATTTCCACATTTCTCAGAGGAAATTCAATTCAAGACATTTGTTTTACACTGCATGAGAGGACAACCCCTTTCATTGGGGTGGAGTGCTAGTAGTACGAACCGGGGTGGAGGTGGGGAAGGGATGGTCATGCCACACTGAAGAATCCTTGAAAACTTGTGTTTTGCTTTGGCTACCACAAACTTCTATATGTGTCACATTCCCCAATGTGCCTTCGTTTATCAACCGTTGACTGACACAGATGCTACATGTCAATGCATGCGATGACAACCCCTTACCTCATCCCTAGGAGACTGTCAGCACAATCCTATCCAACTTACACCACCAGCGTAACTCAGCAATATCCTATCCCGGTTTATAATATTTGAGATATTAACAGCGCAATCCTATCCAACTTACACCACCGGTATAACCCAGCGGTGCAGCAAGAACGGATTTGAATCCCCTTTCCGTTCTGGGGCCTCCCGTTCCCGCTGCACCGCTGGGTTACACCGGTGGTGTAAGTTGGATAGGATTGCGCTGTTAATATCTCAAATATTATAAACCAAATTACTAGATGAGCATTGTCATTGAATCCAGACCTTATTCTTTTACATTATCACAGTTCTGATAATTGTATTTCATATAGCCGCTCCTCCGACAGCTGCACTGGCTGCCGATTCGTTTCCGGGCCCAATTCAAAGTGTTGGTTTTGACCTTTAAAGCCCTATACGGCTTGGGACCAGGATATTTGAGAGACCGCCTACTTCTATATAGTCTAGCTCATCTCCTCTCCTTAGGTCATTGGAGAAGGCCCTTTTGCGGATACCGTCACCCAGGGAGGTGCGAGGGGCGGCGGCCAGAAATAGGGCCTTCTCAGTAGTGGCACCAACGTTATGGAACTCCCTCCCTTTTGATTTACGAACTGCTCCCTCCTTGAACACTTTCCGGCGAGGCCTAAAAACCTTCCTGTTCAAGGAAGCCTTCTGAGCCCTGCCTTTTTTAACATCCTGCTAGTACAGCTGGGACACTGCTGCTTTTTTATGCTCTTGTTTTAATTGTAATGATGATCTTTTTTTAAAAAAATTAGATGTTTTATTAATTTCATTAACTGTGACTCAGAGGCGTCACTAGGACGCGCATCACCCCAAGGTGGGGGGGCCGCGCGTCACCCTAGTGATGCCCCCGACTAAACCCCCCCAATATAACTTTCGGCGCGGCCTATGGCCGCGCCGTGATTTTATGATGGGGGCGACCCAGCTGCACCCTGCCCCGGGTGCCCCCGCGCCCGGTTTGGTCTCTGCGCATGCGCGAAACCAGTAAAAGTACCCGTATAGACGCGCCGGCCGGGCCAGATGCTCCGAGGCCGGCTCCCGGGCCGGCCTCAGAGCATCCGGAGGGCAACGCGCGTCACGGAGGTGACGCACGCGGGGGGTGCGCGCATCACCCCTTTGCGCGCGTGACCCCGTGGCGGCCCGCTCCCGTCGCTTGACGGGAGAGACACCATTGCTGTGACTTGTGTATTGTATTTGTTGTATTGTATTTCCTTTTTTGTTGTAAGCCACCTTGGGTCCCTTCGGGGAGAAAGGCGGGTTAAAAATAATGTAAATAAATAAATATAGCATCAGAGTTATTCTTTCTGATGCCTACTAAATTCCTACCTGGCCAGGAAATGACATCCTAAATAAGGTCCCTCTACTGTTATGGTATAAAAAAAAAATCTGAGACTTCCTAGCTGCTGAGAATATCATGCATTGATTCAGTGTGGTGTAGTGGTTAGAGCAACATTCAAATTATGACTGGGGAGACACAAGTTCAAATACTCAGCTAGGGAGCTCACTGGATGATCTTTACCAGTCACTATCTCTCAGCCTAACCTACCTCACAGGGTTGTTGTGAGAATAAGATGGGGAGGAGCTATGTATGTTATCCTGAGCTCCTTGGAACAAGGGCAGGATATAAATGTAATAGATACATTTAAGAACTGCAACTGGTAAACAAAAGACCAAAGAATTCTTACCTCCCTGTACTCCCTTCATGCAGTTTGCTCAAAGATCAGGCAGATCTGCTTGTCAATCTGCAAAATATAAAACAATGTTTGTCTATTAGTGTTATTTATTGTGTTATATGTTTGTCTATTAGTGTTACGGCACATTTGAATGAGTTGGTAGGAGTTCCACGACTGAATATCCCACTGTTGTTGTTTTTAATGGCAAATGCAGCTGCCAGACGCAGGATTCTGACTGCAACCTAAATGCTAAGGGTTTAACCTCCCACCCCCATCCAGCAGGATAGCCATCTCAAGGTGAAACTAGATGTTTTGTTCTCTTAAAATAAACAGCATTTGAGCAAGGGGGGCTTGAAATCCAGTGAAAGTCAATGGAACCTTTTTTCAATTAACAATAGCACTGGTGTGTGTGTGTGTGTCACAATTAAAATCAGAACTGTAACTGGGCAAAGCACTAAAGCCCCTGTACCCTCCCCCCATTGTGCTTCATCCCAGTTCATCCATTCTCCTCCTCTACTTTTTATTTTAAAGCATAAGAACCCAGAAGGACTACTTGCATGTTTAAGGTTATGAGTCTCACAGCCCAATCCTATCGAAAATGACCCCCGCGGATGCAGCTGTGCCAATGGAGCACGTGCTGCATCTTTTGGTGGAGGAGCAGTCACAGAGGTATTCCTCAGGGTAAGGAACCTTTCTTTCCCTTACTCTGGGGGAAGCCTCTGCTTCCCCAATGTGTCTCCTCGGTTCTGCCTCAGCCATTTTGCCGAGTCCAAGGAGATTAAGGGAGAGGGAAGAGGAGAGAAACAGAGATAGGACCCTGACTCATGCCGGTGCCACCAGGATCCACCCCTCCCTCCCCCATTCTGCCTCCTTCATGGCCCCCTTCACACCCAGACACTCCCTTTCCTCCCCCTACCTGCCCCTTTCCTCCCACCGCCCATTCCCCTGCTCCAGTTTACCTGTGGTCCTGCTGGTAGCCTGCAAAGGCACCAGGCCTCCGACACCACTGCCATTTGTGGCAGTGATTCCGGAATGGCCACTGGCAGCACATACAACCATTTACAACAGCAAAACCGCTGTTCTGCTGTCACAAAGCCCAGTTAGGATTAGGCTGTTAGTCTGTTGCAGCAAAAACACCAGAGTCTTGTAGCTACTTTTCCTCATGCCACGTTTCTGGTGGAAAAAGCAAACCACCACCACCACCCCAAGTTGCTACTTGTCCTGCAGGGCAAGTAAATATAGGTACCATTTGCCATTTGAAAAAACTCAAGGGAGATCCACTCACAGATCTCTAGCTAGTTTAATTGCACCTTTAAGAATCTACCCAATATGTGTTTTTAGTATTACTATATGTATTTTTGATGCAGTGGTGTTTTCATTTTTATGTCCTATTCTTGGAAGATACTGTACTTTGTAATGCATCTGTTTTCCTTTACATGATATTGTTGGCTTCTAAAATAAGGTGTGTGTTTTTCAAATGTAAAATTAAGAAAACGTTCACAAATGAAAACTTTTGAAAAAATACAGCACTCAGGACAGCAACTGTGGAAAGCTGTACTTAATTTGAAAAAGAGAAGTCAGTTTAAAACCAACGAAAGAAACCAGGATTTAATTAGAGGCAGATTTCTAAAAAAAAATGAGAGGGGTCAAGATATTTCTATGGCGACATCATATTTCACTAGAATATGCAGGTCAGAGAACTATCATACCTATGATGGAAAAAAGTTATGTATTGGAGAAGAGCATTTTGCTTTTTGCCTATGAAATTATTCTTGACATTATTCTGAAGCTGTTTTTAATCTCTGTTGCATTCCTAGATGCTAGGTTTTGAAAGACAGGGTCTTTTCAAGGAAGTGTCTCAAGTCTCTGACTCCATAAGAACATAAGAACATAAGAAGAGCTGGATCAGGTCAAAGGCCCGTCTAGTCCAGCTTCCTGTATCACACAGTGGCCCCAGGTGCCCCAGGGATGCACAAGACAACAATATACTTGTATCCTGTCGCCACTCCCTTGCACCTGGCACAAAGAAAACCTACTCCTGCAACCAGGAGGTTGCTTATCCCCATCATGGCTTGTAAGCTGTGATGGAATTTTCCTCCATACATCTGTCCAATCCCCTTTTAAAGGCATCCAGGCCAGGTGCCATCACCACCTCCTGTGGCAAGGAGTTCCACAAACCAATTACACACTGGGTAAAGAAATATTTTCTTTTGTCTGTTTTAATCCTCCCTCCACTCAATTTGAATGGATGTCCCCTAGTTCTAGTGTTGTGTGAGAGGGAAAAGAACTTCTCTCTATCCACTCTCTCCATCCCATGCATAATTTTATATGTCTCAATCCTGTCCCCCCTCAACCGCCTCAACTCCAAGTCTCAAGTCCCAAGTCTCTGGGTCCAAGTCTCAAGTCTTTGCCCCCAAGTCCCGAATCTTTGGTTGTGAGTCCCTATCTATTTAATGGGGAAAAAGGTTTAAACCTGAATAAAATTCGATTTGTCGTAAAAGGCTCCAAGTCTCGAGTCGTGTCTTTTGAGACTTTTACAGTCAAGTCCGAGTCGAGTCATTGACACGACTTGAGTCCGACTCAAGTCTGAGTCAATAGACTCAAGTCTACATCACTGTGTCTTTCCACCCTTGATCTTTTAAATACATGGTCAGAATCACATCCATTTGGTAATCTAAAGACTGTTTCTTAATAAAACTGGTTACAAGAAGACTTTTGGGCAGTATTGGCCAATGTTGGAATCTGATATTGCCCCATCCAATATGATCTATCACATGGAGGGGAATGACAGTGTGCATGCTGCACTTCAAACAAGTCCAGGCTGTTCCACTTTTGCATATGGCCTCCGTGCGTACTATAATCCAACACATACAGGGCAAAATCTCCCAGTCAACAACCAGATTTTTATAGAAATTCCACACTGCATTTTTAATAGGCCATATTTGCAGTGACATCCCAACATGGATGGCTGTGGATGAGCGCAAGGCTGATACACCAGGCAGGTGGGAGAGTAGGTGCACTCACGCTCTGCTCAGTCTCACAGCGCAATCCTATCCATCTTACACCACCGGTGTAACCAGAGCTGCAGCGAGAACGGGAGACCCCAGAATGGAAAGGGGATTCAAATCCCCTCCAAAGGGGGATTCAAAGGGGATTTAAATCTCCCCTCCCCTCCCAAGCCTCCCGCCCTGCCCTCCGCCGCAGGTTACACTGGTGGTGTAAGTTGGATAGGATTGTGCTGTCAGTCCAGTACAGGCTGGATCAAGAAACAAGTGCCATTAAACCTGATCTTTTATTTCCTTACAGGCACTTTTCCATGCTTTTAGAGACACATGATTTCTCCACCTTATTCTTCCAGCCCTGCATTTCCTCAGATCTTTTAGTAACATTATTAAGCACACTGAAAGGAGTAGTAGTGTAAACAACCAGATACTGTATTCTTGCAAACCTACAAGTTTATTTTTAAATCATCCTTCTTGTTTCACAGAGGAGAAAACAAGTTCTTATTAATTTGGCATTCAAAGTCAGCCAACATCAACACTGTCAGTTTCCAGGTAATTTATGTTATTAAAAATAGCAATGGTACCTTAAATATAGCACTATGAGGCAAATGAGAAATGAATGTAAGCATAAACTAAGGGACTACATCCCTAAACATTCATTTGAGAATATTAGCTAGGAGTATACACTGTTGAAAGTTGCCGAGACAATAATTATTAATCATTTATCTATGGTCTGCAACTTTTTTTATATTCAAGCTTAAGGAAGCAGGAGTGAGACCACTGCTGAAGAAACCATCTTTGCAGAGCAACCCCATACATATTTACTCAGAAGCAAAATCTACCGTCTTCAGTCAAACTTACTCCCAAGTAAGTGTGTATAGGATTGCAGCCAAGCAGCACAATCCTGTCTAGAATGCAGCGGTGGTTGTGCACCTAAAGCTGCCACTGCATCCTAACCAGGATTGGGCCCGCAGCGGTAGAGCTGGAGCACTCCTCGGAGGAAAGAGATGTTTGTCCCTTCCCCCTAGGTAGAGCCCCAGCAAGTCCAACAGGCATCCTCGGATGTGCGCTGGCAAAATGGTCGAAGTGTAATGCCAGCAAGGCCCAGGAAGGGGGATAAGACTTGTGCGGAGCACGCCGCCGATGATCCCTCCCCACTCCTGGGCCCAACAGGCTAATCCAGACCCCTGGAATGCCCTGTTCCTCCCTTCCCCCGCCCCTGCCAGCAGATAATTTATCTTCCCAGCGGGTGCAGCTCCCAGTCTGGTGGAGAGTGAGTGGCGCTGGCACATTTACGACACCCAGCACCGGCAGAGCCATTGCTCCACCAGCAGATTTCTACACAGGATTGCAGTTAGAGTCCTCAATTAGCCAGTTTCCACACTCTTTTTTTGGGGGGGGGGGCAAAGTTCTGAAGTATGTGACAGTGGATCAACTCCATATTTTTATTTTTATTTTTGGATGAGACTGATTATATTGATCCATCTCAGTCTGGTTTTCAGCCTGGTTTTAGGACCAAGGCTGCTGTAATTGCCTTGATGGATAGCCTATACTGGGAATCAGCTTATACTGGGAACCAGTATTTTATGAAACATAGGGATTCATAAATAAATCTTTCTGACAGTGCCAGGTTGCTAGGGGGCCCACAACAAAGCTCTGCACTGTGCTGGGGGGGCATGGAACCCCCCACACTGGGTGTTACCACTGCCACTGGTACTGAATGTTTAAGGGGCAGCCTAATCAGATTTTCCCTCTTATGGGCATGTTGAACCCTTAACTATTGCCCAGCCTGGCCAATCTCTGATACCAAACGTGCCTTCTGGATCACTGGACCAGGTTGGAGCTAGGGGTCACAGTATTGTGAATCTCCTGATTATGGATCAACTCAAGCAAGTACTACTCCCACAGCGCAATCCTATCCAACTTACTCCAGCTATGTAACCAGCAGCGGAGGGCAGGGCGGGAGGCTTTGGAGGGGAGGGGAGATTCAAATGCCCTTTGAATCCCCCTTTGGAGGGGATTTGAATCCCCTTTCTGTTCTGGGGCCTCCCGTTCTCACTGCACTGCTGGCTGCACCGGTGGAGTAAGTTGGATAGGATTGCGCTGCCAATCTTTTTTTTTTACTACTCACTTCCCAGCTGCTTGCGACCATCCTGTCATCTTCATGCACAATATAATGGTGAAAAACACAGTCTAACAGCAGAACACTTAAAGATTCCTAATGGTTAATAGGAGTACTGTTGGCCAGTCTGAGTTATTCCACCAGCTTCTGGCAGAACATGATTGTGTTCACTGGACAACTACCAAAGACAGACAGACAGACAGACAGACAGACAGACAGACAGACAGACAGACAGACAAAACCCCTTCTAATTAAACTACAGTATCTGTAATGATTATCAAACCATCTGTACCCAGAGACTGATACAGGAATGGCGCAATCCTGACAAATTCTTGGACAACGGAACGACAATTCCGCTACCCGAAGCCATCGCGAACATGCCGTAAAGTACGTTTGCGACGACTCTCGAGCAAAGGAGGCTGGCCTCCCTTGCTGCTACAACGCCTGGCCAGGTAAGGATTCCAGGTAAGGATTTATTCCAGGTAAGGATCCTAATTCCAGGTAAGGATCCAGTGGGCAGGGGGACGGTTCAGCGGTAGAGGGAGGGAGCCCATTGGCCCAGCCAGTCTGGGAGGGGGCAGGGGACGGCCTCGGCCATATCCCAGTCCCTGCTGGGCAGCTAGGCTGTTACACGGCCTCCTCTTACTTCCACCAGCAATTTTGCTGGCGGAAATCCGAGGAGGCCAATCGGCCGACCCTGGATTTACACTCAGGGAAGGGGACAAGCGTCCCCTTTCCCAAGTAGACCTCTGACCATGCGGCAGCTTGGCCACAGTGGAGCACAGGATCCGGTGGGCGGCCTGGGTCGCCGGCCGGATCCTTAGGTAGGATTGCACTGGAAGTCGTTTATTGATGGCTGACATGTTCACATGTTTACTCTTTTCCTGCAAGATTGCCTAAGTTATAATTGTTGTCACAATCAAAAGAGGAAGCAGTCTTTACTCAATTAGTTCCTTTATTACAGGAGCCTGGAAGCATAATTAATTCATGGTTTCCTCATAATATTCTTTTAATTAGTGGTAAAAAAGAAGTATGCCTGCTAGACAGACTAGGCTACTAATTAATAGGTATAGAATGTTATTTAATTACTATGTTCAGTTGTCTCGTTTGAAACAGTGCTTGGTTTTTTTTCTCAACTTACTAGAACACTAGACCACAACCATGCAAAAATCACACCTTTTCTTTCCTACTACACTATTTCAATTTTACATGCCAACCATCAATTAAAATAAAAAGCCTTTCTTGATGGGAACAGACAATGAATTGAGCTCATCTTAAGACTGGTTCTTTTGAATCTGATGCAAGGAGTTTGTTTTATCTTGATCTACGAGCATAAAATATAGAAAACACATCATATGTACATTAGAGAGAATAAAATATAGAAAACACATCATATGTACATTAGCAAGGAGAAGGTAAGTGAACTCTCTCAGTTGTGCAGCTTTGCCTAACTTTAATTTACCATTAACTGTTAAGGACTTGGCTAAAGCTACCTTAAGCTACCTTAAGATAGAACTAAGCCTAGCTAAGTAGAACTAAATATAACCTGAGGAGGGGGATTGTAAGGTCCAGTAGCTAGGACACAGGCACAGAAGCTAGATGGGAAATTAAATAGATTCAAAACACAAACAAGCACCTATCTAAAAGACAGGGGCAGAAACTGGACAAGCCTGGGAGCTGGTTCTAAAGAAAATTGCAGTCCAAATCTAAACAGGTCTACTCTGAGTAAAACCAGTGTTTACTCAAGAGTAAAAAGCCCAGGGCAGAGACCTGAGTCTACTTTAGAGTAGGAGCCTAAAACAAAACAAGAGGAGGCTAAAAGAAGGGGAGAAAGCAAGCTAAACTACATCTTAAGCAGAGTTAAACTTAAGCAGAATTTAAAACATACAGTTTAAAACATACAGACCGCATGGTATAGAAGGCCACATGGTAAATTAGGGTGACTCAGAAACCATAGCAACACACATTCCTGCCAGCTGAGTAGGTCATATGTAAATTGAGGCAGCAGCAGGAACAATAGCAACAGGAATTTCCTGCCAGTAAACCACATCAGGCCCTGCTCCCCTTAGAGGCCAGTCTTTTCAAACTTTCAGGTAGGCAGGGGGAGGAGCTACACAACAGTTTAAATCTGGGGCTGGTTTGCGAGTGAGCCCTTTCAGGAGCAGCGAGTGGCCTCACGGGGACAAAGTGGCAAGATAACAAAAGACACAGCGAGTTAAGCAGCTGGGCGAGTTAGGCCCCACACACTGCCCGGCACGTCCCTTGAAGAGAGGAGAGCTCCAGCAACATTAAGGTACCCGAACTTTGATAAATCCATAACTTACACTCAAAAGCTATGCAGTCAGACAGCCAGCAGAAGGGTGGGGGCTATCCAGTGTTTTGCACTGAGTGTCACATGTATGACTATCTGCCTCTTGGGCACAAGTCATGGGTGTGTGTTCGGTGCAAAGAGCTCCAGGCTCTCAGGGAACGGGTTCGCTCCCTTGAAGCCATATTTGCTGACCTGGAGAAGCAGAGACAGGTAGAGAGGAACCAGGGTGAGACTTCTAGGGACGTGGAGGCGTCGTCCTACCCTCAGTTGGCCAGCGCCTCAGCTGCCAGGAAAGGGAGTCTCAGGGCTGGAGGACATTGCTCTGGAAAAGAGGGAAACAATCCCACAGTGGGGACCCCTTCTTCAGGTGATGGGCCTGTATCCAGTCGCACTATGGATACTCCTCTGGGGAGGGGGCTTCTTGTTGTGGGTGACTCTATAGTCAGGAACATAGAAAGGGGGGTCTGTGACGGATGTGAGGACCGCACGGTGACTTGCCTACCTGGTGCGAAGGTTGCGGACATCACCTCTCGTCTAGATAGGCTGGTAGAGAGTGCTGGGGAGGAGGTAGCGGTTGTGGTGCATGTTGGCACCAACGACGTGGGGAAATGTAGCCGGGCGGTCCTGGAGGCCAAATTTAGGTTGCTAGGTAGGAAGCTCAAATCCAGGACCCCAAAGGTAGCGTTCTCAGAAGTGCTACCTGTTCCACGCGCAGGGCCAGCTAGGCAGGCGGAACTCAGGGGTCTCAATGCGTGGATGAGACACTGGTGTCAGGAGGAGGGGTTTAAGTTTGTTAGGCACTGGGGAACGTTTTGGGACAAGCCGGGCCTGTACAAGAGGGACGGGCTTCACTTGAACCAAAACGGAACCAGACTGCTGGTGCGTAACATTAAGAAGGTGGCAGAGCAGCTTTTAAACTGACTCCTGGGGGAAAGCCGACAGGAGCCGAGGGGCATCCGGTTCGGGACTCCTCATCCCTCGGGAATGAGGGTGCAGAGGATGGGGAACAGTCTAGTAATAACAGAGTAAGAATTGGGAGTGGTAGCGTGATGGGACGTGACAGCCAGTCTAGCAAGACAGAAGGCTGCAGGAATAAAGGGGCAAACATGCAGCCCTTCTTGGGGGACCAGGTATATAAGTGCTTTTATGCAAATGCCCGAAGTCTTCGGGCAAAGATGGGAGAACTGGAATGTTTGGTAGCTAGGGAAAACATTGACATAGTAGGTATAACAGAAACCTGGTGGAATGCGGAGAACCAGTGGGATACTGCAATTCCAGGATATAAACTCTATAGGAGGGACAGAGAGGGGCGTGTTGGAGGTGGGGTGGCCATCTATGTCAAAGAGGGGGTAGAATCCACCAGAGTAGAGCTGGAAGGGGGCTCTGACTCCTCCGTAGAATCACTGTGGGTTAGATTACCAGGCTCAAAGAGTGATGTAATAGTAGGGGCATGCTACCGTCCTCCAGATCAAAAACCTGAAGGGGATCTTGAAATAAGGAAGCAAATCAGGGAGGTGTCAACGAGAGACAGGGTTGTAGTCATGGGGGACTTCAATTATCCTCACATCGACTGGGTCAATTCATGCTCAGGTCATGAAAGAGAGACTGGATTTCTGGATATGTTAAATGACTGTGCCTTAGAGCAGCTTGTCACGGAACCGACCAGAGGACAGGTGACTCTGGACTTGATATTGTGTGGCACTCAAGATCTGGTCAGGGAGGTAAATGTTACCGAACCGTTGGGGAACAGTGACCATGCTGCGATCTGTTTCGCCATGCATGTCGGAGGGAGAGTGCCGAGCAAATCTGACACGAAAACCCTTGACTTCCGAAGGGCAGACTTCCCCAAAATGAGAAGACTAGTTAAGAAAAAGCTGAAAGGGAAGGTAAAAAGAGTCCAATCGCTCCAGAGTGCATGGAGGCTGTTTAAAACAACAGTCATAGAGGCCCAGCGGGAGTGTATCCCACAAAGGAGGAAGGGCTCGACCAAGTCCAGGAGGATGCCCGCATGGCTAACAAGCACAGTTAAGGAGGCTATAAAAGGCAAGGAAGCTTCCTTCCGTAAATGGAAGTCTTGCCCTAATGAGGAAAATAAACAGGAGCACAAACTGTGGCAAAAGAAATGTAAAAAGATGATACGGGAGGCCAAGAAAGACTTTGAGGAACGTATGGCAGGCAACATAAAAGGAAATAATAAAAGCTTCTTCAAATATGTTAGAAGCAGGAAACCTGCCAGGGAAACGGTGGGTCCGCTGGATGGTGAGGGAGAGAAAGGGGTGATAAAAGGGGACTTGGAGACTGCAGAGAAATTAAATGAGTTCTTTGCATCTGTCTTCACGGCAGAAGACCTCGGGCAAATACCGCTGCCAGAACGGTCTCCCCTGACTAAAGAATTAAGTCAAATAGAGGTTAAAAGAGAAGATGTCTCAGACTTAATTGACAAAATAAAGATCAATAAATCACCAGGCCCGGATGGCATCCACCCAAGAGTTCTGAAGGAACTCAAGAATGAAGTTGCTGACCTCTTGACCCAAATATGCAACTTGTCCCTTAAAACGGCCACTGTGCCAGAGGATTGGAGGATAGCTAATGTCACGCCAATCTTTAAAAAAGGAAGGAGGGGGGACCCGGGAAACTACAGGCCGGTCAGCCTAACATCTGTTCCAGGGAAGATGGTGGAAAGTCTCATTAAGGATAAAATCTTAAAATACATAGAAGAACAAGCTCTGCTGAGGGAGAGTCAGCATGGCTTCTGCAAGGGGAAGTCTTGCCTCACAAACCTGTTAGAATTTTTTGAAAAGGTCAACAGGCATGTGGATGCGAGCGAACCCGTGGATATTATATATCTGGATTTTCAGAAGGCGTTTGACACGGTCCCTCATGAAAGGCTCCTGCGAAAACTCCACAGTCAGGGAATAAGAGGGCAGGTCCTCTTGTGGATTAGGAACTGGTTGAAGACCTGGAAACAGCGAGTGGGAGTCAATGGGCAATTTTCACAATGGCGAGAGGTGAAAAGCGGTGTGCCCCAAGGATCGGTCTTGGGACCGGTGCTTTTCAACGTATTCATAAATGACCTGGAGTTGGGGATAGAAAGTGAGGTGGCCAAGTTTGCGGATGACACTAAACTTTTCCGGGTGGTAAAGACCAGCAGGGATTGTGAAGAGCTCCAGAAGGATCTCTCCAAACTGGGAGAATGGGCAGCAAAATGGCAGATGCGCTTCAATGTAAGTAAGTGCAAAGTGATGCACATTGGGGCAAGAAACCAAAATTTCACATATACGCTAATGGGTTCTGAGTTGTCTGTGACGGATGAAGAGAGAGATCTTGGGGTGCTGGTGGACAGGTCGATGAAAGTGTCGACCCAGTGTGCGGCGGCTGTGAAGAAGGCCAATTCCATGCTCGGGATCATTAAAAAGGGGATTGAGAATAAAACGGCCAATATCATTATGCCTTTGTACAAATTGATGGTAAGGCCACATCTGGAGTATTGTGTCCAGTTCTGGTCACCATACCTCAAAAAGGATATAGTTGAATTGGAAAAGGTGCAGAAAAGAGCGACCAGAATGATTTGTGGGCTGGAGCACCTCCCTTACGAGGAAAGGCTACAGCATCTGAGGCTTTTCAGCCTAGAAAAAAGGCGCCTGAGGGGGGACATGATTGAGACTTATAAAATTATGCATGGGATGGAGAGAGTGGATAGAGGGAAATTCTTCTCCCTCTCGCACAACACCAGAACCAGGGGACACGCACTAAAATTGAGTGGAGGGAGAGTTAGAACAGACAAAAGAAAATATTTCTTTACCCAGCGTGTGATTCATCTGTGGAACTCCTTGCCACAGGATGTGGTGATGGCACCTGGCCTAGATGCCTTTAAAAGGGGTTTGGACAAATTCATGGAGGAAAAGACCATCACAGGTTACAAGTCATAAGCAACCTCCTGGTTTTAGAGGTTTTAGAAGTGGGTTTTCTCTGTGCCAGGTGCAAGGGAGTGACAACGGTCTTGTGCTCCCTGAGGCATCTGGTGGGGCCACTGTGTGATACAGGAAGCTGGACTAGATGGGCTTTTGGCCTGATCCAGCAGGGCTCTTCTTATGTTCTTATGTTATGTTCTTAGAGAGAACATTTTGCTATGAGTAAGATCAGGTACAGTAGTTTATATAGTAACTTGCTGACTTTTTTATACCTTTGGACAGCACAAGCCCAGGGATCTGCGGATTTGTTTCACCGCGGGTCCTGGATCCGCGGCGTCCACGTTAAAATCGCTTAAAAAAGAGAAAAAAAGGTTAAAAACACACTTGGCTTTTTACCTTTAAGCAGCAAATGGTGCCATTTCCAAGCCTCTGCAGGGCTTCAGCAAGCCACACGAAGGCTCTTCCCCCCCTCTCACCCTTAGGGACCCAGAAGTGGGTTGTTAACTTGTTGAAGCCCTGCAGAGGCTTGGAAATGGCGCAGTTTGCTGCTAAAAGGTAAAAACCCACTTTTAAAACCTTTTTTTCTTTTTTTTAGTGATTCTAACATGGACTCTGGTATCCGTAGATCCTTGCTATCCACAGGGGGGTCCAGAACAGATCCCCCGCAGATAGTGAGGTCCGACTGTATCTCACAGCCTCTGTAACACCAACACAGGAAGTT
The DNA here is from genome assembly GCA_026170595.1 of Plestiodon gilberti rubricaudatus. Classification (NCBI taxonomy): domain Eukaryota; kingdom Metazoa; phylum Chordata; class Lepidosauria; order Squamata; family Scincidae; genus Plestiodon; species Plestiodon gilberti. The sequence goes on along the minus strand of JANXHW010000004.1, from coordinate 197,258,797 downwards.
GACCTAAAAGAAGAAGTGCTTCCTGGTGCAAGGATTTAGTGCTAGTGTAATTGTGCCATCCATCATATTCTGATAATCCATGTGAATCATTAGAGCCTCTCAACGTCTTTCAGGTATCAGACACACTGTGAGCATCAAAAACACTGATGGCGTAATCCTATCCAGCTCCGCCTGCCGGTACTGGGTCTCGGTACTGGTACTGGCCATAAAGCACATCTGTGAGTACTCTAGTGTAGGCAGTGCCAGCTGGAAGGCCTGTGCCGTCCTGTCAGCGCCAGCAAAGACCCAACGCACACCAGACCAGGTAAGTAGGGCTGCCCGGACCCAATGGGCCTCCTCAGCTCTGGAGCTAGTGTAAATCCAGGGTGGCAGGGTAAGGAGCTTGCCGCCGATATCCCTACCCCCTCCTGGCCTTGGCAAGCCAATGGCCCCCCTCCCTCGCCACCCAGTCCGCCCTCCCCCTGCCCCAACCGGCGTAGGACCGACAAACGTAGGTGGGTCCAGAGAGCTGCCGAGAAAGGGCTGGTGGCCCTTACTCTCCAGGTGCAGTAAACACTCTTTATGACACGTTTACCACACCTGGCACCTTGCAGAGCGCGTGCTTCGCAGGTGCCAATTTGCGCAGGATTGCGCAGTAAGTCATAATGAGTCTCCTCAAAATAATCAAGGTACCGGGTAGTTATTTTTGCAAAGTTTTACCCATCAGTGGCGGAAAAGAAAAGAAAATGCATTTGAGGACATCAGCTTTGCTAGTAAGAATTTCTCTCACACAACAAAGATTGCTCTGAATGGCAGGGCACAATTGAGTTCTAAGAGCCCACATTTTATCTTAATGGTTCTGAATTATTTCTGCTTTTTGCAGAAAAGTTCTGAGGCCTGGTGATGAGGCATCAGAATCAGATAAAAGGTTAGAAAACATGTATCTGACAAGCGCATAAAAGAACAAAGTAGGTACTGCCTGGTTTGGTGTCTTGCTGAAAGGTCAGCCATGTGGCAAGTCTATTCCTAAATAAGCATCATCCCTTTGTGTTGTTTTTGTTGAAAACACACACATTCACCATGACCTGCGGCATGTAGAGTGATGCTAGCCTTGGCGCTGACACTGCTTACTCACCGGGTGGTACGTTTGACATGGTCTAAAATGTAGACAGGATTGGTCTGTCCATGACCTATAAGGATTCATTACAACCCCTCCCTGCCAAAAATGTATAAGCAATAAGCAGAATAATGTCAACATCTCTCTGTTTTAGGAATGACAGTTCCTATGACAACTGATGTATGTAGATAGAAGAGAGTCCAGAGAATCCAAAATGTCAAAAGCATGTGCGATACCTGCCTTCAAAGCGGGGGGGGGGGGGAGGAGGGGAACCTGTCCAATACAAATATAGACTATACGCATGAATAACTCTGTAGTTTGAATAGAATTCAAGAGCTATTTCAAAGTCTATTTTTATCAATTTTTTATTATTTTTTTTTGGCATTAGCAAAAATATGTTTTGTTCTAAGAGAGGTGAACTTTTGCAAGATGACATTTTAAAAATTCTGGATAAACTGCTAATATTACAACCAGAAAAACTAAACAATTGAATCCATGCACTCATGCAGAGGGCTGGTGTACAGGAACACAGCAGGTAAGCAAAGGCAAAGGAAGAAGAACTGAAGACCATCAGAAGACCTGTGTCAATGGCGGAACCAAGAAGTCCTACCACTCAGCTACTGGGAATCATTAAGCAGTCCTTGAGAAGAAACTCTACATAAAAGTATGCAACTTCATTTGTTTTTCATCACAAATAAAGAATAGAATTTTGCTTCTTTTGTAACAAAAATTCAGATTTCCAGGGATTGGCAACAGTTGACAGCTTGTGCTAAAAGCCACATCCTGAAATCTACCATTCAATCACAACTAAACTAATAGCCCAATCCTAATGGCCCGCTGCACCTGTGTTCTGGCAGTACAGCACGCTTTATGGCTGTCACAAAAGGTGACACACCATACAGCGCAGCCTAGCCGTTGCTGAAAGTGGCAAGCGGCCAGGGCTATGCATCAATAGCCTCCCAACAAGCCCCAGCACTGGTATATCCAGGCAGGGGGTGGGCCGGCAGTGGTGGAGCACCAACAACCAACCCCCCGCGCTGGAAGTGACGTAACGGCTGCAGCTGTTTTGCACCCTACCAAGGCGCAGGGCAGGAGGGAGGGCCAAACCCGCCGCCGCTGCTCCTCGCTCATGCCAACGAACGGCACGAGTCATGCCACCGCCGGCTGATCTGACACCCCCTGTCTGCTTGCTTCCCAGGGCCCTGATCCCTCTGCCTGGGGGCCCACCGCCCCCTCACCCCCTGACGACACCTCTGTGGGCGGGAGTAGGCAGAACGGAGCGGGAACAGGGATCAGACTAGGGTGGGGAGGTGTGGATTGAGGTGGGGAACGGGGTGGTATTGGTGGCAGCAGCACCGCCAATGTCCTATCCCCCTTCCCAACCTCAATCCACCTACCCAAGTCCACTCGGATTTGCGCAAGCAAAGTAGCTGGCGTAGGTCTAAGTAGACACATCAGGGCAGCAGAGGCTTGCCCCGGGGCAAGGAAACAAATGTTCCCTTATCTTGAGGATGTGTCTGGGACCCAAAACTCCCCTATGGGATGTAATGCACGCCCCATTGGCATAGCTGCATCAGCACACAGGGTGTTAGGTAGGATTGGGCTGCAAGTCCTGGACTCCATAAACATCTTTGTGTTCTTTTTGGCTCATTAAATGGGACAAATAGCTAAGTTGGCTTTAAGCACACAGTTGGTTGACCAAGACGAGTGTGGCCAATATATTTCAAACTCACTGGTGATGTCATGGTGATGAGTACATACCTTAAAAAAATGAATATTACAAAAAAGGTGTGATTATTGCATGCAGTTGAGACTGAATGGCAATCAGAGGGTTTGTGGCACTTTCATCCTAAATACATTGGGAAACTTGTTAACATTAAGAATAGCTGTGAAAGACAAAACAGACCCAGCTCTGCAGAACTCATTATCTTTTTATCTGTTTACTTTAACACTTAAATCAGCCAGTGATATCTTAGACTGTTTCTTTGTACTGTTATGTGCTTTTCTGTTGCAAAAGTTGTGAGAAGTTGCAGCATTTAGTTTCCTTCAGATGAGAGACCCCTGGAAGTTTGTGGTGTTTGTAATAAATGCCTATTTTTTCTCAAACTTGCAAAAACTGCCTGATTCTAATATTCTCTCTGCAGAGCATGGGTTCCAGACCCCATAAAGGTGAATGTTCCTGTCCGGGCCAGCCCGTCCACTCACCACAGCCAGGGACGCGACCAACGGCCGGCCGAGACGACGACGACCAACCAACGAGGAACGACGGGGCCCCGCAGGCCCAACCCCACCCAGCCAGGCTGAACAGGCTGGCGATGGACCCGCCTGGAGGCCCGGCCAGGGAGCACGCCGGCCAAGGCAGGGGGAAGGGAGCGGAGACCGAGAGGGAGGCTCCGCCCCCTTGCGCGCATGTCAAGGGAACAGGGGCTGAGTGGGAGGCCCCACCCCTCTACACAGAAGGGACGTCAGGGAAACAGAACTCTACCCGGCGAAACCCCCGGGCAGGGGAGGCGACAGGCTGGCCGACCCCCGAACAGGGCCTGAGGGTCGCGATCGGGGGCCTGTCAACAAGGAGGCATCAGCCCAACGTCACTGCATGGCTCTGGGGAGGAGGGGTGAGGAGAACGCCAAGGGGAAGCCAGAGGAGAACAAGGAGGAAAGAGGAGCACCGGAGGCACTAGGACCGCAGCATTCGGGAGAGGTTGGGGCCAGCCCAGCACCAGAGGGTGGGGCCAGAAGTGGTAGGGTGGGAGGAGAGTATTTAAGACCGGCTGCCGATGATGAAAGGGCAGACGAGCAAGGAGCTGGTCACGCTGGGATGGAAGACCAGAGATAGAGCTCCGGGGAAGCCAAGGCAGAGGTGGAACAAGGGCAAGCAGCCCCCACCCTGTCCCTACTCTGAGGCATATCCCAGAACCATACCTCCTCCTCGAGGGTTGTAGGAGACCTAGCGCTGGAGGTCGACCCCCCTAAGGACGAGGCTGCTGCCTCTGTGCCTCGCGACTGCAGGGCCTTCCGCCCCTCCCTCACACCAGCGAGGCCCACCTGGAGTCCCCAGCTAAAGGTAACCAGCGCAGCGGCAACTTACCGGGCGACGCTAGACATCTCCGACGACGAAGAGGACTTCCAGACCCCTCCCTCTACCTCACCGGTGCAAGGTACTGTACAGTTCCCCTTGCTCGAAAGTCAGTGGCTATCAACTCTAGGGGCAGTGCTCATCTCCCTTTCAAAGCTGAAGAGCCAGCGATGTCCGGAAACACTTCCGTGGTCATGTGGCCAGCATGACTCAATGCTGAGACGCACGGAACGCTGTTACCTTCCCGCCGAGGCAGTACCTATTAATCTACTTGCAATTTCTTGCTTTTGAACTGCTAGGTTGGCAGGAGCTGGGGTCGAAGACGGTAGCCCACATCATCACGCAGCACTCAGGTCTCAAACTGCTGTCCTGCCTGCCTCCCAGTCTGCAGTACAGCATCTTAACTACTAAGCAATCTCCAGACCCATACCGGCAGCTAAATTGCCCATTCAGGAAAGACAATCACAATCACTATTAATATTCTTTTAGCTAGTCACTTATTGCTAACCAATAAGCAGTACTGTAGGCCAATCATAATGACAGATTCTTTCACAGAAATCAAGACAGCCAACCACACTTTACTATTTCTGTACAGCAATATCTTGCACTTTCATCTGGTTAGGGACCAAAGCATGGACGAAAGTCAAAAACGGATGAATGTCAAAGCATAGCTTTATTTAGCTTGTAAATTTATTTTGGCCAGTGAAAAACATAACTACCATATATACTCACTTGCAAGATGAGAAATTTAGGCAAAAGCAAAGACCTGGAAAAGCTGCCTCGTCTTGACATCGGGTCAATCACATTCACTTCAAAAGACTGCAGGTTTGCAGTCAGCTTACTGAAGCCAGACCAGCTCAGGCATGTCCCTGCTTCCCTTCCCCCTTCTCTCATTCTTTCTCTCTCACAATCACTCCCCTCTCCAGCCCTGCCCCTTGCCACTGAGGAGCAGGAGCAGGAGCAGGAGAAAATCAGTGTCTAAGGTTAATGTATAAACCATTATGCAGTACTGCCAAACTTCAAGAACTTCCACATTTTCTCTCTAACAGAGCTGAGCAGAGGAGCCCTGTTTATCTTAGCCAAAGAACAGAATGTCAGGCAATTAGCACCTGAATGGTTAAGATAAGCACTTTGCAGAAGAAAAAACTCTCAAGCTGCAGGGAATTTCAAGCTGAAGCAGTGAGGGTTATTTCTCTGCCTTTAAAAATATCCTTTTTGGTTTGCACAAAGCACACTACAAGAGTATCTGAGATAGCCCAGTACGCAACCATTACATAACGCATTACAAATATTGTTGGTAGGAAGTACTGACCTGAATGTTTTGTGGGTTCCCATTAATTTTGATCTACCAGTAAGTGGCTGGGTTGAGTTTGAGAAGAGGGAGGGGGGCTAATTTTGAAATGGGGAAAGAGAAAATATTTTACCAATTTGCAAAACTGCAATGTGTCAGGATTTGGGGAGAAACATGCAAAGTTCTCTCCAGCACAAAAACTGTGCACTTTGTAAGACCAGCAATTGAAAATGGTGAAGGCTGAGCAGGTCCTGCTCATAGCAGTTAATAAGGTATTTGGTGGGAGACTGCAGAGCTTGCATCTGTTTTCTGTCCTTAGCAGCCTGATTTCTCCTGATCATCTTCTGAAACAACATTTTGTCAGCAGGTACAATGTGTGCCTGATACAATGTATCAACAACCTCAGATATGCAGACAATACCACCCTAATGGCAGAAAGTGAAGAAGAACTAAAGAGCCTCTTGATGAGAGTGAAAGAGGAGAGTGCAAAAGTTGGCTTGAAACTCAACATTAATAAAACTAAGATCATGGCATCTGGTCCCACCAATTCCTGGCAAATAGAAGGGGCAGAAATGGAAGCAGTAACAGATTTTACTTTTTTGGGTTCCAAGATCACTGCAGACGGAGACAGCAGCCATGAAATTAAAAGATGCTTACTCCTTGGAAAGAAAGCTATGGCAAATTTAGATAGCATGATAAAAAGCAGAGATATCACCATGCCAACAAAAGTTCGCATAGTCAGGGCGATGGTGTTCCCAATAGCAATGTATGGTTGCGAGAGTTGGACCATAAGGAAGGCTGAGCACCGAAGAATAGATGCTTTCGAACTGTGGTGCTGGAGAAGACTCCTGAGAGTCCCTTGGACTGCTAGGAGATCAAATCAGTCAATCCTAAATGAAATCAACCCTGACTGTTCCCTGGAAGGACAGGTACTGAGGCTGAAGCTCGAATACTGGTATTTTGGCCACCTAATGCGAAGGGAGGACTCTCTGGAGAAGACTCTGATGCTGGGAAAGATTGAAGGCAAAAGGAGGAGGGGAAGGCAAAGGATGAGATGGTTAGACAGCATCACCGATGCAACAAACATGAAAATGAGCGAACTCAGGAAGATAGTGGAGGACAGGAAGGCCTGGCGGGATGTGGTTCATGGGATCATGAAGGGTCAGACACGACTTAACAACTGAACAACAGCAAAACAATGTGTGCATGCCCCCCCCCGCAATGGTTCTTTACGTGTGTGTTTTTGAACAACAGCAAAACAATGTGTGCATTGCCCCCCCCCGGTCAATGGTGCTCTGTCATATGCACTGCCATAGTAGCATGCTCTCTTCATATGGTCTGCAGTTGCAATGTTTAATCCACCTCAATGCATCTCTGTTAATATGGTCTGTTGGGGCTTGTTTGCTTTTATGACTACTGTGCCTCATCCTAGATATGAGTTGCAATGTTAGCATCACCTCCCCCTCTTTATTTATGATTCCTGATTTAATAGAACCTGTGATTTCCTAAAAAAAAAATTATTTACAATAGTAAAACGACATCACTCAACGTCTACCAAACATTTTCCACTCTTTTACTATTCAATACATTGGAATGTAGAGTTCTTAGGTAACGATTACTGGTAAAGTCATTTGAGCTTTTCCAGGATCTGACCCCACAAGTCCTTAAGTTTTACCCTGGTCTTATCAAAGGGTCATAGCAAATTCCAGGATTTTTGGCTCAAAACTTGCCCGTCTTATCAGTGAGATAGTCTTATATGCAAGTATATACGGTAACTAACTATATAACACATGAGAATACATGCAAAACCACATACATGCATACATACAGAGACCATTAAGGTAACATGAGAGGAAAAGGAAATCTATTTGCATACTTAAAGAAAGTGAAATTTAAATTTAGAGAAGTTTATTATCTAAGATGCAAGATAAGCCCTAAAGAGCACATACGCTCCAAACAATCTGCTCAGATTCTGAACTTAAGCTAAAAATAACCCTGCAGTATGTCATCTGCAAATTCAAAGGGTTATTTAGATTGTGATCACACAACACTTGATTTTTTTGTGTGCGCACTAACATTTAAAGTCGCGGCTTGATTTTCTGTATGCTGATTGCTTTCCTTGTTCCATTTTTATCTCAATTTTTAATTTGCACTTCTCAAAATCACTGCTGGAAGCTCACTCGCAAAATTCAGACAGGAACACCAACACGTATGATCAAAGATGTCACTTGTATCAGCCTGATAACCAGACGAAATGCACACAAGAGTGATCAGAATGTGGAAAAGGATAATAGCTCTGGTCAAGAAAGTATATGGCCGCAACAGAAAAGAACGACAGAAGATATTCTCAAAAACCATTGCAGTGCTAAGAACGGTTTGTGCTTTGCCATTAAGCATTAACAACACTTCAGAGTGTTGTTAATGCAATAGAAAAAATGAAAGACAGCCACTGAAAATCAACACAAAGGTTGCTCTGTCATTCCATACATAGACTCTGTAAGGTAGCAGGAAGCTCAAATCAGAGAATTTGGCAGCACAGCACAGGCATCTTATTCCCTGCACCACCAGGGCAGCTTCAGAAGGACCTATTGGCCTGGTCTTTGCAGCAGGCACCATTCAGATAACGGCCAAAGAGGGTACAGCAGCTTATCAGACCAGCCAGATTAGGTGATCTCAGAAGTCAACAGGGGTCTGGTTGGCCTTATACAACTGCTGCTTCAGGCTTGGTCTGAGCAAGATGCTGCTCAAGTTGCCATATTGGCATGCTGTGCCACCTTATGGAACCTGGCTAGGATCTTAACCACACACCTGTCCTGATCTGACTGATTTCTGTTCATTGCTCTGGACTTCAGCCTGACCTGCTCTGCTCAGCACTTGTCTGTGGCTCTTCCAACAGATCACTTCCAGGCTAACTCAGCAGGTCCTGGCAGACTCAGAAAATGCAAAATAGTGTATAAGTCACTTGCAAAACCTGAAACTTGCTTTACAGCGCAATCTGACTTAACTTTTGTGCCGGTTTAACCAGCGGCTCAGTGAGAACGGGAGGCCCCAGAATGGAAAAGGGATTCGAATCCCCTCCAAAAGAGGAATTCAAAGGGGATTTGAATCCCCTTTCCGTTCTGGGGCCTCCCGTTCTCGCTGCGCCACTGGTTAAACCGGCACAAAAGTTAAGTCGGATTGCGCTGTTATTTGAATATTTTACTTTGACATGTGTATGTACGCGTGCAAGTATGTATATGTGCTTTTCCCTTTTTTTAGTAGCATGTTACTCAAACAGTCTTATTTTATGCCGGTTTACTTGGAAAAGAGTTCCACTGAGGTTAAAAGGGACTCACAGCCCAATCCTAACTAAACCCTCCAGGCCAATGCAGCCACTCCAAAGGAGCGTGCGCTGTATCCTGCGGGGTGGGCAGTCCCGGAGGCCTCCTCAAGGTAAGGGACCTTTCATTCCCTTACCTCACAGTAAGTCTCTGCTTCCCCCAATGGGTCTCCTTAGATTTGTACCAGCCATGTTGTTGGTGCAGAACCAAGGACTGTAATGGAGATGGAAGAAAGGAAGAAATAAGGATAGGATCCTGGCACATACCAGTGTCACTGGGATCCACCTCCTCTCTCCCCATTCCACCTCTCGCCCACCCCTCCCCACCCAGATATTCCTTCCACCCCCTTCTTCCCACTGCCCGCACCTGCTGCCAACTTACCAGTGCTGGCAGTGGGGGACTCTTCCATTGGCACATGTGTGTGACCAGCCATGTGCACTGGCAGTCTTGTCGCACACATCATCGCAGTGGCAGTTCCACTATCATAGTAGCACTTCCATTGGCAGAACGTGCGTTCTGCCGACGTATCTGTCAGTATTGGGCCCTTACACATTTTACTTCTAAGTAAGGGCCCAATCCTATCCAACCTTGCAGTGCCAATGCTGCCACAAGGCTGCTCCGAAGTAAGGGAACAAACATTCCCTTCCCCAGAGGAGGTCTCTGTGACTGCTCCCCCTCCCACCGCAGGATGCAGCACATGCCCCATTGGCACAGTTGCATCAGCACTGGAACGTTGGATAGGATTCTGCCCTCTGTGTGCATAGGACCTCCAGCCTGTATTACTAGAAATAAGTCTTCACATACAATGAACCTGTACATGGAATAGGGAGCACCACTCAAATAAAACTAGGTCTTGGTCTTTGGCGTTGTAAGTGTATGCGCCATTGCTCTGTGCAAGGCAAATCACTTAATACTATAATAATCACTTAATACTATAATTAGATCTGCATGTTCATCTCTGGAGGAGAAACTTACCTGGGCAGCACAAAGAAAGCCAGGGTCATAAGGAAGTCCACATTTCTGACCTGGATTTATGTTCTCAAGCAAGTGGGAGGCCAGACGGATTGTTCTGCTTTCCAAATTCCTGTTGGCTCCACTGATTTGCTTGTTAGGATAAAGAAAGAAAGGAAAGAAAGTTAATTCCTGCAGTATTTCTCCTTAAAGAGAAAAGCAGTCCTGACCCTGCTTTTCCAGGTTCTGAAAAGTCAAAAGGACAAAGGCTAGACATTTCTTTTCAGGTCATTATGCAACAAGTGACTGTGATTAAAGAGAGAGATGGCATAGGCTGCAGCAAAATCGAAACTCTTCACTGAAAGCCAGAACACACTACTAAAGCATTTTGCAAAAATAATTTCAGAGGTTAAAAAAAAAAAACCTTGGAACAAAAAATTGCAAAAATCCTAGTTCTTGTTAATAGAACAGAACAGACTGAAAGTTCTCAGAGTTGCATATTTAGTGTTTATATACCAGGGGTGGCCAAACTGTGGCTCCTGAGCCACATGCAGCTCTTTGACGCATAATGTACGGCTCTCGGAAATACGTTGGCTGAGCTTCTTTTTGCATCACAATTAATATAAAAGGTAAATAAGAATTTTTTAAGCTTTATAATTATTTACCAGGTATAAACTGAGAGTCCACTGGATTAAAACACAAGTTTAATGTTTATGGTGAGTAAATATATTTAAGAATGTAAGTGATTTTTAAATATTGCGGCTCTCAAACACCTGAAGTTTATCGTATGTGGCTCTTACATTAAGCAGGTTTGGCCACTCCTGTTATATACGATACTGAACATTTGCAAAGTGTTCCCTATCATCTTTATTAAGGCAATATACAAAAATTTAATGTTTGCATACACAAATACAGTAGTTGTGATTCTCAAACTATTTCCCCTGGACCCAAGCTCTCCTCATGTTCAGGCATGAGTTGAGGACCTCCATGAATTCCAATTGTTGATCCAGATAATGCGGATCATTTGAATGATGTGAAAGAGTTGAAGGGTGGAGAAGATACAAACATTTGCCGGAAACTCACCTTCCGCATGGACATTCCGGCGCCAGAGTGAGGGCTGCCGGCCTTGCGCCTGCCTCCTTTACTCCTGAGTCAGCGCAAATGTGCCTTACAGCACGTTTGCGACGGCTTCCAGCACCGGAGCGCTCGCTCTGGTGCCAGAGGTTTAGTGTGGATTTCGCTATGAGTGAGGAACCAGATTAAGGTTTGCCCCAGGCATGATCCTAGGGTTATTCATAAGAGTCCTGCAAGGAGGTAAAAGCTGTGAATGGCTCCACCAAATGTCAGTGGGACAAGATATGGAGCTTAAACCTGAAGGGTCACAAAGGAAGTTTCTCTTATACAGAGACAGACTTTTGGTCCATCTGGCTCATTATTGTTTACATGTTCTGGCAGCCCTTCTCCAGGTATCTGGGCAAGGGACAGTCCTAGCTCTAGAGACCAAAGACTGAACTTCTGCATGCAAAGCACATGCTTTCCACCCAACGACAGCCCTTCCCACAAGGTTAGTAACAGAACTCCGCAAAGTGAAGTGATCCTGAAAGTACAGTTATTAGAATAAGGTAACAGACCTGAATTAATCAGAAAGGTGTTCAGACATCCAAAAAGAAGTCCGAACATAAACAGGACAACACCTGGGAGGTTAAACCTCTGAGTGTGAATTGTTCGATTAATGATGGAAACTTTGCTTTTTTTGTTTTGGTAATGGTTATGGTATGAATGGAGATCATGTTTCCAGTGGGAAGAGAAAAAAAACTGTTAACAATTATGGGGATACACATTCTGGAGAAAGAAAAACACATTTGCAGATATAATACATGGCTAGCTATCCACATATGTACTTTATGTTTATTAAACTGTCTCTATCTTCATTTCTGTTGAAGGAATGTTGTTGAATTGTTGAATTGGAATTCATTTCTGTTGAAGGAATGTTGTTGAATTGTTGAAGGATTGTTGAAGAATTGTTGAATTGTTGAAGGAATTAAAGCAGGGCAAAGGCTAACGGAGTTCTGTCAAGAGAACACGCTGGTCATAGCAAACAACACGCTGGTCTTTTACAACAACACAAGAGGCGACTCTACACATGGACATCACCAGATGGTCAATACCGAAATCAGATAGATTATATGCTTTGCAGCCAAAGATGGAGAAGCTCTATACAGTCAGTAAAAACAAGACCTGGAGCTGACTGTGGCTCAGATCATGAGCTTCTTATTGCAAAATTCAGGCTTAATCTGAAGAATGTAGGGAACACCACTAGACCAGTCAGATATGACCTAGACCATATCCCTTATGAGTATACAGTGGAGGTGAAGAATAGATTTAGGGCATTAGACCTGGTAGACAGAGTGCCTGAAGAACTATGGACGGAAGTTCGTAACATTGTACAGGAGGCAGCAACGAAAACCATCCCAAAGAAAAAGAAATGCAAGAAAGCAAGTGGCTGTCAGATGAGGCTTTACAAATAGCTGTGGAAAGAAGGAATGCGGAAGCAGAAGCAGAAGAGATTAAGAAGAGATGGCAAGAATACACAGAAGAACTATACAAGAAAGATCTGAATGTTCCTGATGACCATGCTGGTGTGGTCACTGACCCAGAGCCGGACATCCTAGAGAGTGAAGTCAAGTGGGCCTTAGGTAGCATCACTAACAACAAAGCTAGTGGAGATGATAATATCCCAGCTGAGCTACTTAAAATCCTAAATGATGCTGCTGTGAAAGTGCTGCACTCAATATGCCAACAAATTTGGAAAACTCAGCAGTGGCCAAAGGATTGGAAAAGGTCAGTTTACGTTCCATTTCCAAAGAAGGGCAGTGCCAAAGAGTGTTCAAACTACCGCACAATTGCACTCATTTCACATGCTAGCAAGGTTATGCTCAAAATCCTACAAGCTAGGCTTCAGCAGTACGTGAACCGAGAACTACCGGAATTACAAGCTGGATTTCGAAGAGGCAGAGGAACTAGAGATCAAATTGCCAACATGCGCTGGATCATGGAGAAAGCCCGAGAGTTCCAAAAAACCACCTACTTCTGCTTCACTGACTACGCAAAAGCCTTTGATTGTGTGGATCACAACAAACTGTGGCAAATTCTTAAAGAGATGGGGGTACCAGACCACCTTACCTGTCTCCTGAGAAACCTGTATGCGGGTCAAGAAGCAACAGTTCGGACCGGCCATGGAACAACCGACTGGTTCAAAATTGGGCAGGGAGTACGGCAAGGCTGTATATTGTCACCCTGCTTATTTAACTTATATGCAGAGTACATTATGAGAAATGCAGGGCTGAATGAATCGCAAGCCGGAATCAAGATTGCCGGGAGAAACAACTTCAGATATGCAGATGATACCACCCTAATGGCAGAAAGTGAAGAAGAACTAAAGAGCCTCTTGATGAGGGTGAAAGAGGAGAGTGCAAAAGTTGGCTTGAAACTCAACATTATTAAAACTAAGATCATGGCATCTGGGTCCATCAATTCCTGGCAAATAGAAGGGGCAGAAATGGAAGCAGTAACAGATTTTACTTTTCTGGGCTCCAAGATCACTGCAGACGGAGACAGCAGCCATGAAATTAAAAGACGCTTACTCCTTGGAAGGAAAGCTATGGCAAACTTAGACAGCATAATAAAAAGCAGAGATATCACCATGCCAACAAAAGTTCGCATAGTCAGGGCGATGGTGTTCCCAGTAGCAATGTCTGGTTGCGAGAGTTGGACCATAAGGAAGGCTGAGCGCCGAAGAATAGATGCTTTTGAACTGTGGTGCTGGAGAAGACTCCTGAGAGTCCCTTGGACTGCTAGGAGATCAAATCAGTCAATCCTAAATGAAATGAACCCTGACTGTTCCCTGGAAGGACAGATACTAAGGCTGAAACTCAAATATTTTGGCCACCTAATGCGAAGAGAGGACTCTCTGGAGAAGACTCTGATGCTGGGAAAAATTGAAGGCAAAAGGAGAAGGGGAAGGCAAAGGATGAGATGGTTAGACAGCATCACCGATGCAACGAACATGAAAATGAGCGAACTCAGGAAGATAGTGGAGGACAGGAAGGCCTGGCGGGATATGGTTCATGGGATTACGAAGGGTCGGACACGACTTAACGACTGAACAACAACAACAACAATCTTCATTTCTAGGATAAGGTGTAAGCTATTGAGATCATCTGTAGGGACCAGGTCTTTTTGGATCAGGGGATAGTGTCAAGGGGGATAGGATATCAGTGAAGCTGCCTCCACTGATAACCACCCCATCCCACCTTCGACACACACCCTTTCCCCACCCATTTCTGCCCACCATTCCACCCCCATTCTGCCCCCATTTCGCCCCTATTCTGCCCATGCCAACTTACTGGTGCCAAGGCTCCTGAGGAGGATGCTATCACCTGGTCACTACCACTCACCATTTATGGTGGCAGCCAAGCTGCACTCTATGGTGTGTTGCATTTTGTGATGGCTGTAAAGCGTGCTGTACCAACATAACACGAGTTCCAGCAATGCAGTGGCACCATAGAATTGGGCTGTGACCCCCCCCCCTCATAGGGCTTGTTGTGAGGATAAAAGAGGGAACAATGTAAACTGTCCTGAATTCTTTTGAGAAGGGGGATTCCAACACAAAAAGGCAGTTCAGATGTTATTTTGGGATACTTTGCACATTTACACATGGCAGAAATGAGAAATGCTCAAACATGCTTTCCAGTATCATGTGCAAGAACACTGTTAAATGTATCCTCTCTCATGCAGATTTGCATAGCACTAAGTAGAATAAATGTTTGCTGTTCACCAATTATTTGTATTTTCTTTTACATTATCTTCCATCCAAACAATATTGGCACTCACATATTTATGGCATAATTCAGCTTTATCGAACACCATAACAATGTGAGTAATGATAGTTATCCTAGTGACATTTTAAAAACATATCACAGTGCTTCTCTTAGAGCACTTTATAAAGCATTAAACTCACTCAAGGCATAAAGCCAACAGATTGCTTGGCAAATCGCATCTTTGGGAACTATGTGCACAGAGGTGGCATAAATCCAAATGATCCATAGGTCAAAAATTAGGTATTATTGACGTCAAAAAAAGCAGTATTTCAAATTACCTCAATGGACTTTAGAGAAGTTTCTACAATCTTGAAAAATATTTATAGTCTTAGAACCAATTTTAACATAACATTATTCTCAAGGTCTCTCATCCCGCACGATAACCCAAATGACTTTCAAGTGCATTATACTCTCCCTGTCTGATTTGGTCTTACCATTCATGCCTTTGGGGTTAAACTACTGGATGCACATGGGGCTGCCCTTGGAAACTATTCAGAAGCATCAGCTGGTACAGAACATGGCAGTTGATCCTCCTGAAAAGGGGCAGGGGTTAACCAGAAGTGACTGCATTTTGGGACATTTTATATTTGGTGTTTGGATTCCAAACACGAAAGTGCAGGTCTTATACAACCTAGAGACCTGGCAGTTTAATCCTTATCCAATTGTGAACGTCACTTGAGTACTTCCACTTTAATTCTATGATATTCAATTTCTTTCCAGTTGGTGTAGAGAGATACAAAACCATTTGTATTGATTGGACACTCAGGTGGGTGGTTTTCCTCTTTAAAAAAACACACAAAGTCTAATATTAGGCACTGTATGTTACACAGTAAAGTTTTTCTACACGTAGGTCAAGCTGTTTCTATAGAAACAAATGCTTTTCTAGCAATCCATTTCACATTAAAGTTACTATAGCAACATATCAAGAGAGATAGAAATATGTAAGATAAATTAACTTCTCAATAGTCCTCCTTCTCTGTGTCCCTTCAGCTTCTAGCTCAGCAGCCTTCATTTATTCTCATAGCATTCAAGTTATGCAAGTTGTTTTTCTGGAACGGGCTGAAAAGCAATTCTCAGCAGGTAGTACTTCAGTTCACTTCCATGAGTCTCTTCAGTTAAGTGAAGTGACTCACTCAAAACGGAGTGAACGCTTAACACAGTACACTAAGGTAACAAGCCTGGACTGCGTGAAGTGCGTGCATTCATTCCCAGTGTAGAATCTAGCTGCTCACAAAACACTATAGCAATACAGCAGTGTTTCCCAAACTTTTTCAACCTACGGCTCCCCTGACCATTGGCCATGGCTCCCCATTACATTATGTGGATGCCTGCCAATTGGCATTGCACTGTTTTCCGAGAGGATTCCGTGGCACTCCGCAACTCCCCTAGCTGGTTTCTGCGGCTCCCCTGGCAGCCGCGCCCCCCAGTTTGGGAACCACTGCAATACAGCAATGGTCAACAAACAAGGCAGATCCACACAGTTGTGTTTTTTCGGTGTTCAAGACAACATGGGTCAAAATAGCCACGTGCTGGAAGGTGTGGGTTTGGGGGAGCACTTGCAAACAAGCTATTTTGCATGTGCACACTGGGGTGCTGACAGTGTCGTGTGGAGGACTGTACCACATGCTTTGCGGGATGCTGACCATATGAACTGGCAAGAGGCAGCAAGACTATTCATGGCACACACACGTGCCCGTTCAGAGACAAAAATAATGTACTGAGGAGCCAGGCCCAACAAGAGTAGTATGTTAGTTGTAACTACACAAAGGTTGACCTAGAAAGGATAACCTTTTTTTTAATTTCCTTTATTAATGAATAAAATCATAAAAAACAATATTGTAAAAAAAATCTATAAAGGAAACAAAAAAGAGGGGAGGAGAAAAAGGGAAGAAAAAGAGAATATAATCAGTGAAGATAAACGTACAAAATGCAGATAGCCTTTTATAGAACAAGGATCACTAACAAGAGTGTATACATAAATGTCTAGTAAAGGCTTCCAAATATCCAAAAATTTATCCATATGAAACTGTCTTCTGTAAGCAACAGATTCGAATACAGAAAGAATTAAAAAATTCTCCGTCCCTTGAAAAATGGTGGACAGGCACTTATCTTTCCATGTTTTCAGTATAAGGGTGCATTGCACAATCATACCCGGGGTAGGCCGAGTAGGACAACCCAGTAGGTATACCGGGTAGGTATACCACTAGGCTGGAGTAGGACAACCGCGCTGGCCCACGACTGTTGTAAAAGCTGCCATAAGGCGGTTGTGCTGGCCCCAGGCCAGTGCAGAGGTCTACAAGGACCCCTGCGGGCCAGATCTGGGTGGTAACCCACGGCTGGGCCACATAGCACAGGGGTGGATGGAGGGCATTCCAGGGTCATTTGGGGGCAGAGAATGGCGGGTGTGGGCGAATTTGGCCCAGGAGGGGGTGGGATCAGCAGCAACAGCATCCCACCCATATCCCATCCCCCTCCCAGGCCTGTTTTTCCCGACACGGGCCTCCCAGACTTACACCAGCTAAATAGCTGGCATGGATCCAAGTAGACCTGTCTGGGTGGCTGGGGCTTTACTTGGAGTAAGGGAACAAATGTTCCCTTCCCCCGAGGTGACCTCCAAGCTCACTGCTTTGTATCAGGGATGCAGCGTTGGCTGCACAGTAGCACTTGGCGTAAAGTTAGGCAGGATTGGGCTGTAAGTCATTTAGCAACAGTAAGGGCACAAAAAGTCCATTTTTGTTGCCCTTCGGATAGCTTCCATAAAGTAGGTAAGTAATTCAAAAGAATATGCATGACCACAAACAATAATGATTGTTCTAAAACCTGACTGATACCACTAATGACCTCCATCCAAAAGGATTGAATCACTGCACAAGACCACAGCATATGCCGAAGTGTTGCATCAGGTTCACCGCAGCACCAACAATTAGAATCTTTAATAAGTCCCTTGTTGTAAAGATGTTTTGGAGTTCAATGAACGCTGAAAAGAATTTTTTTGCTGGATCAATTGTAATTTAAGGTCTATAGATATTTTAACTATATTTACTAACACTATTTTCCATTGATATAAATTGGGATATTCCAACTCTACATTCCATGTATCTCGGAGACAATTAAGATCATATTTATTCAATGACATTAAATGTTTGTATAGCACTATTATGAGTGTCCATTTCTTGCTAGATTCAATAAGCATTTCTAAAACTGAAGGTACTTGAGAAGCCAACATAGCAGCTGCTCCAAACTTGGTCACTAGCAAATGCTGTAATTGCAAATACGGGGGGGGCTGGCTATCCACAAATCCGCTATCCACAGATTCACTTATCTGTGGGTAGCGGATGGCCCCCCTCCGTGCCCCAGTAGGCATTATTTTACCTTAATTAGGGGCTCGGTGTCTTCCTTTAAACAGACACTATAAGCAGCAGCATACTGCTTATAGCATCTGCTTAAAGGAAGACATGGAGCAGTTAGTTAAGGTAAAATAATGCCACCCTCGCATGCCCCTGGCCATTCTCTTACCTTCATTAGCTGCTCTGTGTCTTCCTTGCAACAGACGCTATAAGCAGCAACATGCTGCATATAGCACAGATGCTGGCCGAGTGCTAGAGAAGCTCAGCCTAAGAACAGGAAGCGTCTGTTGCCAGAGGCATCGTGATGGTGGGGGCGGTGGGCCCCAAGCAGTGGGTCATGGGGGCTGTACCTGCCGCCGGATCCGTTCCCCCCCCACACACTGCTGGTTCCTCCTTGCAGCTGTTCTGGCTGCAAGTTTAGCCTTCCCACCCTCCCTGGTGCTGTTTGGCTCCAAAATGGAGCCAAAAAGTGCCGGGGGGGTTGTGTTCCCACGCTGCCGCGGAGCGTGAAGATGATGTCATGTCCCCAGGGGCAGGGCATGTGGCATCCCATGGGGGGCATATGGCATCCCAAGGGTGTGTCGCGGCGGTGGCTGCCCCCTCCCACGGGTGGGATGTAGGGTCGCTACTGTCTGTTGCAAGGAAGTTACGGAGCAGCTAATGAAGGTAAGAGAATGGCCAGGGGGGTGCAGAGGGGCTGTTCGCCCCTATCCTCAGAGCCCGGTACAGAATGGCCAGGGGGGCCTGGAACAGATCCCCGTGGATACCAGTGGGGTGGGCAGTATTGCCATTTAGCCGAAATAGGTAATTCATGTTTACTGTTCAATTTAATAAAAGAACGAAACTCCTGATCACAATCAACCATCTGGCCAAAGAAAAATTTCTCTATCAGCCAATGTTTTCCACAAAATGGCTTCCTTCCAATTTTTAATTCAGGATTAGCCCAAGGTGTTGACTAGCATGAGTAAGTGGATCAAATTTCTACTTCCTAACAATGATGGTCCAAAGGTATCTAACTGGAGAAACTGTAGGTGGAGCTCCATCTATTTTAACCCATGTGGACCCTAAAGCCTTCCATTTGGGAAGAGGTGCCAAATACGATGCTTCCAA
The DNA here is from genome assembly GCA_026170595.1 of Plestiodon gilberti rubricaudatus. NCBI lineage: Eukaryota > Metazoa > Chordata > Lepidosauria > Squamata > Scincidae > Plestiodon > Plestiodon gilberti. Next base: position 197,239,726 of record JANXHW010000004.1, on the reverse strand, counting down.
AATAGCCCAAGAAGGCTTCTCAAGATTAGAAAGATGATCCCAATAATTAGAGGAGGATAAAAGATATGCCTGGTGATATAGGCTAAGATCTGGAAGTCTAAATCCTTCTTCAGTATATGAAAGTTGCATCCTCCTTAAGGAAATTCTTGGTGGGGAAGAACCCCACAAAAATTTCCTAAATGTACATAACATTTATGAATATATCTACAGTATATAGTCTGCTCAAGGATACAATATTTATGGGTTTTTCAGCCATGTGAATTCAGCTCTTAGAATTGAAGAAATAAAGATCGATCTTACTATTGTCAGTTGAAATTCCACTTCCTGGTTCTACCGCGATGTAGAGCGGGCAACGAGACGGATTATCCAAGGCTGACAACGATGAAAATCTTCTGCGCTTAACGTTTCCCCCCAGTCATTAGGGGCTTCTTCGGAAGCAAAAAGAGAACCCAGCCATAAGCTGGAAGGTGTCCATGACTTTGTCCTGGAGGTCTCTGTGAATATAAAGTCAGTTATTGGAGGCACGAGAACCAGCACGCAAGTCGCTGATTGTTAATTGAATGCGGAAGCTGTCAAAATCTTCGTGACCTGAGGTAAACTCTCCTCCGTGTTCCGCTCTCCCACTTCGTAACGCTTCTGCAAGGACTTATACAGTAAGGCAGTAATACTTTATGAGGTACGGGAAACCAACGTGTAAGTCACTGGTGGTTAACTAGATACGGAAGCTGTCATTTCCTCTGTGTCCTGAGGTGAACTCTCCTTCGTATTCCGTTCTCCCGCTTTACTGCGTTGCTGATAGGACTTATGCAGCAAGGGCAACCATACCTTATTAACATAGGATAATTCCTGTTGACGATTAATAAGGAACTTTGATTGTCGTTGAGAAATAGAAATTGCAAAGAAGTACTGGACCCTCCTTCATGGATCATTGCCTTGTCGTGGCGAAGGGGCTTGCGTAACTCAATGAAGCCATGAGCTATGCCGTGCAGGGACACCCAAGACGGACAGGTCGTAGCAGAGAGTTCTGACTAAAAGTGATCCACTGGAGAAGGAAATGGCAACCCACTCCAGTAACCTTGCCAAGAAAATCCCATGAACAGTACCAAAAGGCTAAAAGATATGACGCCGGAAGATGAGCCCCTCAGGTCGGAAGGTGTCCAATATGCTACTGAGGAAGAGCGGAGGACTATTCCAAGTAGACCCAGAAAGAGTGAAGCGGCTGGGCCAAAGCCAATAGGACGTCCAGCTGTGGATGTGTCTGAGGTTGAAAGGAAAATCCAATGCTGCAAGGAGCAATACTGCTTAGGAACATGGAATGTGAGGTCTATGAATCAAGGCAAGCTGGATGTGGTCAAAAATGAGATGATAAGATTGAACATTGACATCTTGGGAATCAGCGAACTAAAATGGACGGGCATGGGCGAATTTAAGTCAGGTGACCATCATATCTACTACTGTGGGCATGAATCCCTTAGAAGAAATGGAGTAGCTCTCATAGTCAATAAAAGAGTGGGAAAGGCAGTACTGGGGTGCAACCTCAAAAACGACAGAATGATTTCAGTTCGAATCCAAGGCAAACCATTCAACATTACAGTAATCCAAGTGTATGCCCCAACCACTGATGCCGAAGAAGATGAAGTTGACCGGTTCTATGAAGACCTACAACACCTTCTAGAACTAGCACCCAAAAAAGATGTCCTTTACATCATAGGAGACTGGAATGCTAAAGTAGGGAATCAAGAAATAAACGGAACAACAGGCAAGTTTGGCCTTGGAGTGCAAAATGAAGCAGGGCAAAGGCTAACGGAGTTCTGTCAAGAGAACACGCTGGTCATAGCAAACACTCTTTTCCAACAACACAAGAGGCGACTCTACACATGGACATCACCAGATGGTCAATACCGAAACCAGATAGATTATGTGCTTTGCAGCCAAAGATGGAGAAGCTCTATACAATCAGTAAAAACAAGACCTGGAGCTGACTGTGGCTCAGATCATGAGCTTCTTATTGCAAAATTCAGACTTAAACTGAAGATTGTAGGGAACACCACTAGACCAGTCAGATATGACCTAAACCATATCCCTTATGAGTATACAGTGGAGGTGAAGAATAGATTTAGGGCATTAGACCTGGTAGACAGAGTGCCTGAAGAACTATGGACGGAAGTTCGTAACATTGTACAGGAGGCAGCAACGAAAACCATCCCAAAGAAAAAGAAATGCAAGAAAGCAAAGTGGCTGTCAGATGAGGCTTTACAAATAGCTGTGGAAAGAAGGAATGCAAAAAGCAAGGGTGAAAGGGAAAGATATAAACAACTGAATGCAGAGTTCCAGAGAATAGCAAGGAGAGATAAGAAGGCCTTCTTAAATGAACAATGCAAGGAAATCGAGGAAAACAACAGAATGGGGAGGACTAGAGATCTCTTCAAGAAAATTGGAGATATCAAGGGAACGTTTTGTGCAAAGATGGGCATGATAAAGGACAAAAAAGGCAAGGACCTAACAGAAGCAGAAGAGATTAAGAAGAGATGGCAAGAATACACAGAAGAACTATACAAGAAAGATCTGAATGTTCCTGATGACCACGCTGGTGTGGTCACTGACCCAGAGCCGGACATCCTAGAGAGTGAAGTCAAGTGGGCCTTAGGTAGCATTACTAACAACAAAGCTAGTGGAGATGATAATATCCCAGCTGAGCTACTTAAAATCCTAAATGATGATGCTGTGAAAGTGCTGCACTCAATATGCCAACAAATTTGGAAAACTCAGCAGTGGCCAAAGGATTGGAAAAGGTCAGTTTACGTTCCAATTCCAAAGAAGGGCAGTGCCAAAGAGTGCTCAAACTACCGCACAATTGCACTCATTTCACATGCTAGCAAGGTTATGCTCAAAATCCTACAAGCTAGGCTTCAGCAGTACGTGGACCGAGAACTACCGGACGTACAAGCTGGGTTTCGAAGAGGCAGAGGAACTAGAGATCAAATTGCCAACATGCGGTGGATCATGGAGAAAGCACGAGAGTTCCAAAAAAACACCTACTTCTGCTTCATTGACTACGCAAAAGCCTTTGATTGTGTGGATCACAACAAACTGTGGCAAATTCTTAAAGAGATGGGGGTACCAGACCACCTTACCTGTCTCCTGAGAAACCTGTATGCGGGTCAAGAAGCAACAGTTCGAACCGGCCATGGAACAACTGATTGGTTCAAAATTGGGAAGGGAGTACGGCAAGGCTGTATATTGTCACCCTGCTTATTTAACTTATATGCAGAGTACATTATGAGAAATGCAGGGCTGAATGACTCACAAGCCGGAATCAAGATTGCCGGGAGAAATATCAACAACCTCAGATATGCAGACGATACCACCCTAATGGCAGAAAGTGAAGAAGAACTAAAGAGCCTCTTGATGAGAGTGAAAGAGGAGAGTGCAAAAGTTGGCTTGAAACTCAACATTAATAAAACTAAGATCATGGCATCTGGGCCCATCAATTCCTGGCAAATAGAAGGGGCAGAAATGGAAGCAGTAACAGATTTTACTTTTTTGGGCTCCAAGATCACTGCAGACGGAGACAGCAGCCATGAAATTAAAAGACGCTTACTCCTTGGAAGGAAAGCTATGGTAAACTTAGACAGCATAATAAAAAGCAGAGATATCCCCATGCCAACAAAAGTTCGTATAGTCAGGGCGATGGTGTTCCCAGTAGCAATGTATGGTTGCGAGAGTTGGACCATAAGGAAGGCTGAGCGCCGAAGAATAGATGCTTTCGAACTGTGGTGCTGGAGAAGACTCCTGAGAGTCCCTTGGACTGCTAGGAGATCAAATCAGTCAATTCTAAATGAAATCAAGCCTGACTGTTCCCTGGAAGGACAGGTACTAAGGCTGAAACTCAAATATTTTGGCCACCTAATGCGAAGAGAGGACTCTCTGGAGAAGACTCTGATGCTGGGAAAAATTGAAGGCAAAAGGAGAAGGGGAAGGCCAAGGATGAGATGGTTAGACAGCATCACCGATGCAACAAACATGAAAATGAGCGAACTCAGGAAGATAGTGGAGGACAGGAAGGCCTGGCGGGATATGGTTCATGGGATCACGAAGGGTCGGACACGACTTAACGACTGAACAACAACAACTGGACCCAGATTCATAAACAGATTGAGTTGATTTTAAAGATTAAGATTCAAATGAAACCGGAAACTTTTCTGTTGGGTATGTGGGATGATCATGTAGGCGAAAAATTTCAAACTTTGTTTTTATATATGATAGCTGCGGCAAGAATTTTATATGCACAATATTGGAAGAATTCGGAGATACCTTCGTTGGAAGATTGGTGGCTGAAAGTTTTGGATTATGCCGAAATGGACAAACTTACAATTTTAATTAAGGAAAAGTCAGTTAACCTTTTCGTGAATAATTGGAAACCATTTATAGATTTTTTAAGAGAGAGAGAGAGGAACGATGTGATGATATGTGGATTTAATGAATAGATTGTGGGTGTTATTTTGGCTAAGTTGGAAATTATATATAGAAAATAGTGAATAGTATGCTAGTAGGATGTGACGCTTTGTGCTTGCTATAATTTTATGAATTATGTATTGTTTTTATGTTATTATATCAATAAAATATAAATATACTTAAAAAAAGAGAAATAGAAATTGCTTCAAGGTTTGCACGTTGTCTGTTTCTTTGCTCAGTAAATAAAGACCTGGTTTTTTGAAAATCAATTTGGTGTCCTGTTTCTTTAACGTGTGTAGCTAGAGCTGATTTTTCTTCCTGACCATTTTTGACTGCTCTTAAATGCTCTTGCATTCTGGAAACACATTCTAGACCAGGGGTTCTCAACCTTTGGAAGCCTGGGTACCCCCTATCATGGTCCAATTTTCTGAAGTATCCCCTGCTAATTAATTGCTAATTAATTGGATTAATCAATCAATTAATTAGCTAATTAATAGCTAATAAAAAGTATTAGTTAATAAAATTTTAAATGTGAAAAAATGTCTTAACTGTGTGTGTTTGTGTGTGTGTGTGTGTGAGAGAGAGAGAGAGAGAGAGAGAGAGAGACAGACAGACAGACAGACAGACAGACAGACAGACAGACAGAGACAGGGGGGATTGCATTTGTTCTAAGTAATTAACTACTGATTGATGCTGATAAGGGGCAGGCTCTGGCGTACCCTAGGGGTACTCATACCATAAGTTGATAACCCCTGTTCTAGACACATTGCTTGGGCATGTGAGAGGCTAGTTGTGTGAATCTTTGCGTCCCAGTCTCAGTTCATAAAGCATCAATAGAATTGAGTTTTTCTCAATACAGGCACATTCCAGCCAAACATTTCTCACATAATCAAATTCCCATTGTGCCCAACAGCATTAAAATAAGAATTGACCTAGCTTTGATTAGTGCCGCTGCATCATGAATAATAAAGAATTGCTGAACTCTTTGACTTTCCCCACCATGCTTATCTCAAAATCTCCATCACTGTTGCTACATCTCTGGATTCTAAGTTGAGCAATTCAGTTCAGTTTAAACTTCGTTTAGTTTAGTGATCTTCTAACCATGTTATTGTGATACAATTGTATGGGTTTCAATGGAACTCACCCAAAATGCTTTGAGGATGACAACTTCTGCATACCCTAACGGTGCAAGCCTATGTGTGTCTACTCAAGTACTCCCAGGTAAGTGTGTGTAGGATTGCAGCCTAAGGCAAGGGCTGCTCAGGGCTCCATTTGAAAGAGAATACCTAATGAACCCTGTACGGCTATTTATATCTGTTGTGCCTACAATTCATGATAATATCTTTAATACAGATGAAAGAACAACTCTCACAAGAGTCAATTAGATGTTGCTGCTACATACTGTGAGGGTGTATCTGCCCTAGTACTATAATATGATTAATGGAGAAATACAGTATTTAATACATGGCATTTAAAAAAAACGAAGGTTGTTTTTTTATTTTTTTTGGCCCTGAGCATGATGCATGATAAATGTCACTGTGACCTACAAGTTTATAGTATTTAATATGGACACTTATAAATCAATGAGTGGTGATAAATCCTACCCTACAAGGAATAGATGCTCAGTCATAAAACCCCAAGAAGAAATAGAATATAACATCAAAAGAAGGAACTCCAAAGATCTGCCTTCTGTAACAGAATCCTTCCCAAGGCTCTCCTCTAAAGTTTCCAAGTGACCTCTGAAATATTTCATACATACATCAATAGTAACTAGTCAATAAACGAAGATGTAAATAAAATACAATTTGAATCATAGCTGAAGGACTGCACCTCTCGCAAAAGGTATTGTTACCCATTTGTTTGTGTAGCAGAGCAAACATCTTCCCAGAAATTCATGAAAATTGAAACTGCTATTCAGATCTGCACTACAGCTAGAAACTGAATATTGTAATATGAGTTTTATGACCTACTTTGCTGAGGATAAAGGATAATGCAAAACAGTGCCTTAGGTCCCAATCCTATCCTTGGCCAGCCTCTGGAGCACAGCGGTGCTGACGCAACTTCCGCTGCATCCTGCGGGGCTGGCCAGGAACCATGGCATTACGGAGAGTACTCCACCGCACAATGGTCCCCAATGGGTCTACATGGATCTGTACAGATCTATACGGATCTACACGGACCTGTAGATCTACACGCCCAAGGGGGCGTGGCGAGGCCAAGTGGAGGGCATAGCATATCGGTGGTGCTGTTGCCACTAATATCGGCCTCCGAGACACACCTCCCAGCGGCCCTGATCTCTGCCCTGATCCCCTCCTGTGCACCCCCTACCTACAGCGTACCCCCAGGCCAACTTACTGCCACTGGGGAAACTGGAGAGCCACTGATGCATGTGCAACACCGCTCACTGTTTTCGGCAGCAGCCCAGCAGCCCATGATGACAGCTTTCACGCTTCTGGAATGTGCCCTATGCCTTCGGAACACAATTTCTGGCAGTGCAATCTGCAAATAGGATTGGGCAGCTAGGTTGCAACTCTATACATGCTTATGTGGGAGAAAGCCCCACTAAATACTGTGAGGCTTCTGTGTAAACGTATCGTATAATAATATGCATGGAATGGATAGAGTGGATAGAGGGATGTTCTTTTCTCTCTCGCACAACACCAGGACCAGGAGATATCCACTAAAATTGACTGGCGGGAGAGTTAGAACAGACAAAAGAAAATATTTCTTTACCCAGCATGTAATTAATCTGTGGAACGCCTTGCCACAGGATGTGGTGATGGCACCTGGCCTAGATGCCTTGAAAAGGGGATTGGACAGATTTATGGAGGAAAATTCCATCACAGGTTACAAGTCATGACAGCGGAAACACGCACAAGAATGAAACGGTTTTATCTATGAAATGTTAGCAAATATGTACACTTTGATGTTGATAAGAAACAATTCCCTTCCTTCTGTTATACACACAGACAGGCACAATTAAATTAGTGTCTTATGATTTGCTACTGTCCACGGTATCTCTGCCAGTCTGGTAGTAAATCCAGCTGTAGACGCATTTCCTTGGCCAGCAGCTAAAAATCCATCAAAGTAGACTGTACAAATGTTGTTCCTCCCAGTCAAAAGCAAAAGCAAAAGCGCTGCCAATACAGGAAATTAATAACTTGATTTGAAACTGCAAAGATTCTCATCTGACATGTTCAGATCTCCCTAGACTTTCATATCATCAGTTTACTCCCAAAGAATGGGGAATATTAGTGTAACAGCGCAATCCGACTTAACTTTTGTGCCGGTTTAACCAGCGGCGCAGCGAGAATGGGAGGCCCCAGAACGGAAAAGTGATTCAAATCCCTTTTGAATTCCTCCCGTTCTCGCTGCGCCACTGGTTAAACCGGCACAAAAGTTAAGTCGGATTGTGCTGTAAATCTAACAATCTCAGTTTATAATAGTTTCTGGATCTCCCAAGTTCAGACATACAAGGGTACATTAGTTTTACTGGAAACAAATTTCAGAAAGATAACCAAAAGCAGAATCTTACAGCCACATAAAGAATAACACATTTACTGTGGCATGTGCTTTCATGAGCTAGATGTGGCAGATGCATGAAGGGCGCAAGAAAGTGGTTACCAGTGATGTAGATTTGAGTCGATTAACTCGGACTTGAGTCGGACTCAAGTCACGTCAATGACTTGACTCGGACTTGAGTCGGACTCAAGTCATGTCAATGACTTGACTCGGACTTGACTCGGCGATTGTAAAAGACTTGAAAGACTTGACTCGAGACTTGGAGCCTTTTACGACAAGTCGAATTTTATTCAGGTTTAAACCCAGTTTCCCCCATTAAATAGATAGGGACTCGCGACTCGCAACCAAGGGCTTGGGACTTGGACCCAGAGACTTGGCTCGAGACTTGGAGTCAGAGACTTGATCCACATCCCTGATGGTGGTTACAGATTAAAAAAGAAAAATTAAACAGTGGGAACAAAACAGCAAGGAAAATGCAGTAGTAGGCATAACCCAATCCTACGGAAAGTACAAATGAATTAAAGAGCCAATTGGAATATGTGTGAGCCACTCGCATTGCAATCCAGTTATCTCTGGAGAAGTCTAACAACCCAATCCTATCCTTTCCCCTGCCACAGCATGCAGTTGCACCAAAACAGGCTGTGCTGAATGCTATGAGGAGAGGGGGATTCGGAGGCATGTGAGAGGAAAGGGAAAATGTTTTTCCTGACCCCTCCATAATCCCCTCGATAGTCAATGGGTCTCCTAGGACCTGTACCAGCTCTTTAGCCAAATGTCCAGCCCCTTTGAAGAAAAAGGTTGCTGATCCCTGGAGTATGACCTACAGAGTGGTCCTCCTAACTCAGCCACATTTCATATCTACCCATAGCTCTGCTGTGTACTGGGGATGTTGTTGGTCATTTCCCAAGGTGGTGAAAGAAACAGAATGAAGTCTTGAAAATACCACTTTTAAGCCTTTGTTTGCTACAGTACAAAAACTGACTCTCCAATTTTGAATTTCAGTAGACAGAAAAGTTTCTGTTTCATCTTCAGCATCAGCAGAAGCATCCACCAGCATCTTTTAGTATTCCACTTGCGTGCACAGTGACAGATCACTTGGTTGGCATAAAAGACTGAGCCACAATGACAAAATATATTTAGTAAACAAGAAATTAGTCCTGTCAGAATTTGATAATAATGATGCTAATTTTGCCAGCCAGCAAAACAAGCAGGATTCTTTCCACTAATTAAATCTCATCCCATCACATAAATACAACGGATTAATTTACTCACACACGGTTTCCAGCTAGAGGCAGTAGTGATCCAATTTCACCATCTCCATGAGAAGCATCAGTCTTTTAAATCAGTATTTGGAAGCAAAGGATGGACAGGAGCACCCCGACAGCTCCTAATCGTATTGGACGCTGGGGCCAAAAATGATTCTTCTCTGCTAGTCTATGCTAACTGCCACTCTGCATTCATTCATTCATTCATTCATTCATTCCTATTTGCAAATGATCGTATAACTAGGCTAGCACAACTACAATGGCATTCAGTATATCATAGGTGCTTTATAAATATTAAATTATGATAAATGATGAGGATTCCAGTACTCTCTACTCCAAAGGGAAATGACCTTGGAAATACTGCTCTGAACTTATTTTAATTATTGCGATATTTGTATACCACCTCTCTCAATAAACTCAAGGAGGTTTACATAGGAAGACTGAACATAATATATTAACTGTTAAATATTTATTAAAACGACAGATTTTCCCGGCACAATGGAAGTTTTAAACTCAGTCATTTGGCCTAGTCGTGAAAACTTAAGGATTTATTTAATCTCATAGAACTTTCATTTCTCCAGGTGTTTCCCTTCATAATGCAGAAAAGAACAACCAAAATGATTTGTGGGCTGGAGCCAGCAATATTGCTGGTGCAGGTCCAAGTAGACCCGGTGGCTAGGCATAGGCTTACCCTGGGGCAAGGGAACGAATGCTACCTCAAGGAGGCTTTCCAAGGCCAAAACTCCCCCGCAAGATGCAGCAGACACCTTGTTGGCACCTCTACGTCGCCGTGCAGGGAGTTAGGTAGGATTGGGCTGCACAACTATGATATAGCTCTGAGTAATGTGTCTTTAACATTTTGACACACTGCTCTTGAAAGTTCATTTAACTGGGGACGAACTGCTGAGCAATTATCCTAATGACTGCATGTGCATATTTTTATACCTTCCTTATGTTTACTTATATTTTGTGCTGCAGCCTTTTAAAAGGAGCAACCCAAAGGGATGACCATTGTGCTTGTATAATCAGTTCAGGCTGAACTGAGTTAAAATGTTGACAAAATGTTCCTACACACCACGTGACTACAGAGGATATTGAGACCCACATAAAGGCAGCCAGCACTGGAAGTCAGGAGCAAAAACACTAAACACACTGGTTACAACAGCAGAGATTTGTTTTAAGTCCATGCACACTGTTGGTGAAGCAGAGCATCTGGATGAAAAACTGATTTTCCAGTCACTGCTACAAAAAGATGCCAAAAGATTGCAAAAAATATTACTATGTACTGTAATAGAGTACCCAATATTGCCCAGATATGAAAGGCAATAAATTATTCCATACATCACTTTTGCTTTGCTCCCTGGCATAACTCCCTGAGATCAAAGGCAAGGAAAACATATTTATAGAAACAGAATATCTACCCCTAAAACTTGCTAGTACATTTCACATATTTACAGAGATAAACAGATAGTGATTTTGCCATGATATATCGAACTGATAGTACACCACATATGATCAGAATATCAATCAGTACAGAATTATAAGACCAGAAATTCCAGAACGGCAACTGGAATTTTGTTGCAATCTATTGAAAATGAGCGAACTCAGGAAGATAGTGGAGGACAGGAAGGCCTGGCGGGATATGGTTCATGGGATCACGAAGGGTCGGACACGACTTAACGACTGAACGACAACAACATTGCAACAAAAACATCTCGAGCACCTTGGAAACAAATTATTTTACAGTCTAATCGTATCCCCTTCTACGCCATAGCAAGAAGCTGCGCCAATGGAGGCCGCACTGCATGCTATGGGATCACCAGAAGGCAAACCGGAGGTAAGTAAATAACGTTTTGTTTTTAAAAGTAAAAATGTTTGTTTCCTTTCCCCGGTTAAAGCCCCAGCCGTCCTGATGGGGTTACTCAGATGTGCGCCAGCTATTTTGCTGACGCACATTCCAGCAGTCTGTGTAGCGGCGGCCAGGCCACAGAGGGGAATAGGATTCTGGCAGAGCCGCCTCCCTCTTCCCAGGCCCAGCCTACCAATCCGACCCCCACCCACAGAATGCCCCGTTCAATCCTTCCCCCGCCCATAGGGAAACTACCTTCACCAGTGGGCGCTCCATAAGATCTGGGGCAGGGAGAGCAGCGCTGACCTCTTCGCCGGCGTGGTCTCCTCGCCAGGTGCCACAAACGTGTCTCACGGCACTCCATTCCACTGGTCTTAAAATTAGACAGGATTGCGCCATTAGAGGACCAGTCCCACCCTCCACCATAGTTATAACTCTGGTAGTGTCACAGAAAATGCCCATAGAGCAGACAGCTTCAGATGTTGGGCCAAGCAGGTTAGCCAACTTGGAATGTGGCCCCTGCTAATTGGGCTAAGAGACACCTTCTAAATGGTGGTTTAGGAAAGCATCTGTCCCTATTCACTCCAGTACAGATTCAGATTCAGAAGACCTTTATTGACATAAACAGATCAACAGACGTAACATACAACACAGACACAGAAGTCTCAAGACAGCACCAACCACAAACAAGGGCAAACAATCCCAGAACCTAGCGTGCACTTCCCACATGACTCCCAACACGCCTCCCCACAATCTGCCCCAAGCAGACCACAACCCTCTCTGTCATCACCACATCCGCACCCCACAAGACAAACTGGACCCTATCCCAATCCCCCCAACCCCACCCACCCAACAAGCCCAAACACAAACACTTCACTCGGAAATTATACAGTGGTCAACAACAAAGAAAAACATATGGTGTGGAGACTCCACCCCTCCCACAGCACACAAACAGCATCTCTCCCCAGATGGAGTCCCTCCACACCTCCAGTACAGTGTTCTTCCCAGTAGCTGTTTGTTGGTGTCTTTCTTGCATCTTTTTAAGATGGAGAGTCGTTTTGGGACAGGTAATAATATTTGTTTTGCTGTGCTAACCACTTTGTGAACTTTTGCTGAAAGGGGGTATATAAATATTTTTTTATAATAATAACAATGATATAGACAAAGGAAAAAGAAGCCCAAGCTAAACATCAGTTGATATTACAGTGGGGGAAAAAGATATTACAGTGGGAAAACTCCATACTGTGGTATAAGACTTCTCAAAATCCTATCTCTAGTGGGTCTCCATTGTGTCACACAATGGGAAGGATCACAATGTGACAATGTGTCACGATGGGAAGGATCAAGGGGGTGGGGCTACAGGAAAGAATATCTCATGAGAAAAAGAGCTTTTTATGACACCAGTATATCACCAGTTAAACCGCTGAACCATAAGCTGTTGATCGAAAGGTCGGCAGTTCGATTCCCGCAACGGGGTGAGTGCTCGTTGCTTGGCCAGCTCCTGCCAACCTAGCAGTTCCAAAGCATGTCAATGCGAGTAGATAAATAGGTACCGCTTGCGGGAACGTAAACAGCGCTCCGTGTTCCAGCTGCATGCTACGCGCTGCGGCAAGGAGAGTCATGCCGGCCACATGACCAGGGAGGTGTCTTCGGACAACGCTGGCTCTTTGGCTTTGAAATGGGGATGAGCACCACACCCTAGAGTCGGACATGACTGGACTTAATTGTCAGGGGATACCTTTACCTTTTATATCACAACTAAAACAGCAGAATACAGTAGCGGCAACAGAAAAAAAATATGGAAGGGGGGCAAATTAGGCGTGAAGCAGATTCTAAAACAACAAATTCAGTTTCACATATTAAACCTTCCCAAACAGAAGCATCTCTGCATTTCACATTAATACTCCTATGTGTTTCTAAACATAATATGTTCCTAAACATATTTACTTGGAAGTAACTTACAAGGATCTCAATTACATCTAAGTAAGAACTGCAGCCTTAATTAAAATTTTAGTTTAAGATTCTACCGTATTGTCCCGAGTATAAGACGCACCCGATTATAAGACGCACCCTTAAGGTTTGGTGCTATTAAAAAAATTTAATTAAATCACTGCCATTAAATTGCAACAGCCTGATTATAAGACGCACCCCTAGTTTAAAAACTTAAATTAGGAGAAAAAAGTGAGTCTTATACTCAGACCAATACGGTATTTTTCTTATTTAGTTGTAGTCTCTAGATGTGGCTAAAAATGCAAGTTTTCTTTTTCTGAATAGCAAACAATAATAGGAAGCTTTCCTGATCTGTTAGATTTGCCTATAACAGCAGCGAAACAGAAATTAAACTGGAGAAGCTTGTTCTGGCACGAAGATGCAGTAAGAGGAATGGGATGCCTGCTACATCGTTGTTAAAAAGTGTAGAACCCCTGATAGAAAAAGAACTGGAGACTCCTAATACTGCACACAGCAAGCTGAATAGAAATGCTCCAAGAAATGGTTCCGTATAACAATCCAGATTTTTAAAGCAAGCAAGTCCATCAACACGCCTCTACGGGAATACCTGACACAAGGTAATCCAGAGACAAAACAAGAGGCATCCGTGTTGAAATGAAGAGGTAAAGGCAAAATAAAGACTAGAGAGCAAGGGTTAATGCATTGAATGGGTGGAGGGAAATCCACCTAAAAGCAAGATGTCTCAGTCATAGCCTTAAAGACCAAGCAATAGGCTTACCAGATCTCCAACCGGGACAGAGTGCTAGACCTTTAGGAGAAGGAATGTGGGCAGGTGTAGCTTGTTAAACCTTAGAGCACAAACCTAGGCATGTCTACTCAGAAGCAAGCCCCATTGTGTTCAGTGGGGCTTGCTTCTGAGTAGACATGCCTAGGATTGTGCTCTAAAGTTTAACAAGCTACACCTGCCCACATTCCTTCTCCTAAAGGTCTAGCACTCTGTCCCGGTTGGAGATCTGGTAAGCCTACCAAGCAACAAATCATGTGTAAGGTTTCGTGGACTTCAGTCTAGTTCATCAGATGCCGGAATTATAATCTCAGTTGGCTGGTACACATGGGTATAGGGAAAAAAGCAGAAAAAAAAATCATAGAGTGATGCCAGATGGTCATGAAATATAAGGTGTATAGTCTGATAATTCTATGTACAACATTCAGAGAGGGAGAGAGTTAATTAACTTAGCAAAACTAGGAGGATTTTATTATCACCAATTTCTGCTATGGGAATTGTGACCTGCTGCAATAGTCACCACTTCAGAAGTGATTAACTTGTTATAGAGGCCCTGCTTCTCAGTCCTTTGTATTCAAACTTTAGAAAACCGGAATATCTAGCTAGTGTAGAAGGCAGGCTAGCTGGGCAGCAAGCTGGGAGGGGACTACTTAAAGCTGGAAATGCAGCTGCAATTGGAGGCTGTTCCTGGAATCTCAGCTTGGGATATTATTTTAGTAGCAGCTAAGTCCCTTCCCTCCACTTCTCTCCCATACTGCCTCAAACTCATCCATGTGTCCTTCTTTCATCAACCAGAACGCACTAAGCAATTTCCTCACTGCCATCCCCCTCACCTCCATCAATGGCGGCATGGTTAAAAGGGCCCCCTCTGATGACCTCAGAGGACAGGTCGAATTATATGGAAGGAGGTGGTCCCTCAAATACCCATGGTCCCAATGGCTTGCAACCACATGGGCGGCCACATTCTGCACTAATTGCAGTTTCGGACAGTCTTCAAAGGCAGCCCCACGTAGAGTGCGTTGCAGTAATCTAATCTAGATGTCACAGTGGCCAAGTCTGAGCGATTCAGGTATGGTTGCAGCTGTTGGATCAGCCAAAGCTGAGTAAAAGCTTCCCTTGACACAGCCGCCACCTGGGAATCCAGGAGCAGCTGCGCATCCAGGAGAACCCCTAGATTGTATGCTTTACATGCAGAAAGTCCCAGGCTCAGTCCCTGGCTGACATCTCTACATAAGGGGACTCAGATAGCAAAGCAAGGAAAGACCTCTACATGAGACCTTGGAGAGCTGCTGGATGATGGAACAGACAATACTGAGTAGATGGATCAATGGTCTACCTCAGTGTGAGGCAGCTGTAAGCTTACACAAATACTATGTACCTGAGCTACCTGCTCTGTTTCACCACAGCTGTCACTTCTGCCAGGTCGCCATGTACAACAGGATTGACGTCAATGTTAGAAATTTTGGTTTTTCAGCTCTTACGGCCCAATCCTATTGGCTGTTTACACCGGCGGAATGCGTGTTGAAAGTAGAACAGCTTTCAGGTTGTTGCAAATACAACAGTGCTAGATCGTGTGGCCTGGCCACTACAGCAAGCGGTGAGCAGCTAGGTCCATGCAAAGATGGACGCCGGATGCCCGCTGGACACGTAAGGCAGAGCAGGGATCGGGAGGGAGGCAGGGAGGGGGTGGAACAGGGCAGGGGGTGGGCAGGAGGAGAATTGGGAGGAGGGCAATAGGGCCCGGAAAGGGGGCAGGTTCGGCAGCAGTGGCGCCCGCCGAATCCTAACCCCATTCCCGGATCTAATCCTCCTTCATGGGCAAACTACTGTGCCAGCTATAGAGCTGATGGAGGTCCAACCCATGGCGGCTGTTGGGGCTTTCCACGGGGCAAGGGAACAAATGCTCCCTGACCCTGAGGAGGCCTCAACATGCCAAAATTCCTCCGTAGGATACAGCGGAAGTTGTGTTGGTGCAGCTGCATCACCGAGCAGGGAGTTAGGACTGGGCTGGCCCTCTTCAAATTCTGGCACAATCAGAAATTAGCCAAAAAATTAACCTAACCCCATTAATTAAGGAGTAGAAGACGGGAAGGGATACTTAAATATGGCATGAATCAGCAAGTTGATGAAAGAAACTATCTAAAGACTGCAGTAATCTATATAATTGATGCAGTCAATTAGAGCAGTCAATTGGAAGCCTTGTTAAAAATCCTGGAAAACTTAACCAACCAGTACACAATTAATGACAGGAGAACTCTCTTCTTAATTCTATTTATAATCTTGTTATATGCCTCAGTGCGCACCTTGCCTCTTTCTCACTGCATTCCAAGTGTCGGAGCTGCACTCTTGAAAAAACAGTGACTGCTTTCTCACTTTGGAATCTGCCAAATGATCCTAATCCTGTGAGCTACAGAACCAGCAAAAAAAACCCAGCAGAACTACACATTGCCTTGACAAATGTGTGCCAAGGAAATAGGGATATGAGGGGAAGGCAGTTGTATAGAGGAGCATCAATAGGGCACTTAGTTATTATACACATACTCAGTGCTCAGGTTACAGGGGGTGGCCCTCCTACCTTTCATGATGTCCCCTTAGCTACTGTTTTTAGAAGGCATGGGGGGGTCATGATTTGGCTAAAGCTGAATGAGGCATGTGGATTTCGTTAAGGGCCTCCCACACATCCCCACATAATTCAAGCATTGCTGGTATTCAGTGGCTTATGGCCCAGTCTGATGGACCCTTTGTGTTGGAGAGAATTCAAAGCCATTTGGCCCATCACAGGCCACTTTTGTAGGTGAAACACTATGCTCATAAATTGTGGTTTTCATCTATTAATAGCAACAGCCGGTATGGCAACAGCACAAGGCACCCTTGAACAAGTGACAGGGCCCTGGGGCCCTGGTAGTGCCCACCAATGCTGAGCCCCTTATAAATAAACCCCTGATTATAGCATCATCACTCCAGATTGATGTTACGTTGGCAGCATTGTGAGGGAATGAAAAGAGCAGCTCCAGACACATCAATTCTGAGAGAAGTACTGCTGCTATCACCTGCCAAGGGCCACCTACCAGAGGATAACAGTTCAACCCAGAGTATCCATACCCCTTGGGCAGTGTTTCCCAAACATTTTCAACCTGCGGCTCCCTTGACCATTGGCGACCATTGGCCGCGGCTCCCCATTACATTATGTCGATGCCTGCCAATTGCCATTGCACTCTTTTCCGAGAGGATTCCATGGCATTCCGCAGCTCCCCTGGCTGGTTTCCCTGGCTGCCCTGGGAGCTGCGCCTCCCAGTTTGGGAACCACTGCCCTTGGGGGTATGGGAACCAAATGATGGGGTAGGGGACTTGATCTCTGAACAATTTTTAAAAAAAATGGTGTGTTATCAATACGGATTGAGGCGTTCTATTCCTAGCTATCCATATGTAAAGTAAAACCATGCTATTGACATTGAAGTCATACTGGTACCTTATAGGACTGGTGATGATGAGGATGAGGATTTTGACAGTCTGGCAAAGGGGGTATGGGGACATAATCTCAAGTGTTTTTAATTATTTTAATATGTTTAATTAATTGTTTTAAAGTTGTTTATATGTATTTTAATATGTTGTAAGCCGGCTTGAGTGCCTTCGGGAGAAAGGCGGGCTACAAATTCTTTAAATAAATAAATAAATAAATAAATTGGACAATCCATTGTGGGAGTCTGTAATCGTAAAAAGGTTAAGAACCCCATGTTCTAAGCTCCCTTGTCTCTCAAGTTGGTGTCTATATAGGTTTGTGTCCTATAAAAATTATGCCTTTTTTCCTGGGATTGTGTGTGTGTGTGTGTGTGTGTGTGTGTAATAAGGCATCATCTTGCCATATCAAACAGCAGCTGAAAGTAATCTTAGCATCTCATTTAGCAGGCTATAATCAACCTTCACAGGCTTGCATAAAACTGCTTATTCTTGGGGAGGGGGTTAGAATTTTTAATTTTTGTGTCACATTAAACGCCGTGTCTTTGATAATAAGCCTCCATCTGTTCCAATCAAGGGAGGGGAAAATTGTACAGAAAATGGGGAGTGACCCAAACACTTCAAGAAAATTACTGCACACAATTACATATGTGGCTACGATTCAAAAAGGTCACTGTTTTGTAGGTTTATAATCACTGTACTTTGGGGACAGTGTTTAGAACTGGTATTTAAACAAAGAGTCTGAAAGCATTCAGCTGCTGGAGGGAGGATGGTGGTGGACTGAGTGTATGAGCCGCCATCAGTAACACATTGTGCCTTGGAAAGAGTGATTAACAATTCTCTGTAATACAGTAATGCCCTACACCTCTGAGACTGTCTGTGTCTCTGCTTCCTCCTTCCAATCTGTTATCCTCTGAAAGCTGACAAAGGAAAGAAGCTAAGGAGCCATGCTTGGGGACTCTGCAACCATAGGCGGTGCTAGGAGGAGTTAGGTAGGCAAATAGCAACCCCCATTGCTCAATTTGCTACTGAATTACACTTGACCCGCATTTTACCCGCGACTGACTTCTGCAAATTCAAGTACAGGTGGGCCCCCATATCCGCTGGGGATATGTTCCAGGCCCCTCCGTGGATACTTGAAACCGTGGATAAGAGCGAACACCCCCTCAATGGTTTCCTGAGGGCCCCCCCACCCTGCATCCCCTGCAGGCAGGCATGCTTGCCCCCCCCCAGCTCTTATTTTTCTTTCAGCAAGCTTTGTTTCTTCCTTAAAACAAACAGAGAAGCAGCCTCCATTGCAGGCAAGTAGAACGAGACTAAGGTTTCTGTTAACCTTGCAGAGCCTCTCTAGGACTTAGTCTCATTCTACTTGCCTGTAATAAGCAGCCAGAGGCTGCTTCTCCTGTTTCTTTTTTTCCCCCAATATATTTAATTTTTATTAATAAACTACAAAACAAAAACAAAACAAAACAATACAAACATACCACGAAAGATTACAGCAAGCGCGAAGCAGTAAATCCTACTTGTATACTATTATCTATTTTCTACTTCTAATATCTAACTAAGCCTATATCTCTAATATACTATTCATTAAATTCACACTTCATCACTCCTTCTCTCTCTCTCTCTCTCTCTCTCTCTCTCTCTCTCTCTCTCTCTCTCTCTCTCTCTCTCTCTCTCTCTTAAAGAATCTATAAGTGGTATCCAAATATTCATAAAAAGATTAACTAACTTTTCTTTTATCATCCAAAAATCTTAATTCCCACTTCAAATATTTTAATATATAAAGCCACCCCATTTTTCTCCAAATGTGTTAAAATAAAAACCTTCCAAATGTTTCTTTTAAAAAAAATCTATATCCCCTTTTTATATAAAATTCTTAAAAACAAATCACATCTTACTTAAGTCTTTTCAAATAATAAAACATTATTTTTCTTTTATACACAAAAGGGTTAACTAACCTTTCCTTTATCATCTAAAAGTCTTAACTTCCACTTCAAATTTCTAAATTTATTAAGTCACCCCATTTTTGTCTTCAAATTTGTTAATTCATCATCAAAAATTTTCCATCACTCTTAATATAAGTTTCTTAAAAACAAGTCATATCTATTTGTTTCTTAATAATAAAACATTTTTGACAGTTTGCCATTACCCCTTCCATCCCTCCCCTTCCTCCTTCCTCTTCTTCCTCTTCTTCTTCCTCTTCTTCTTCCTCTTCTTCCTCTCCTTCCTCTTCTTCATCTTTGAATCTTTCCCAAAAGTCCCTTGTTTTTTAAATTGTATCCACTTTGCAATCTTTTCCACAGGATCATTCACGTCTTCTATATTCCTCTCCCGAAAGACAATCTTCAACACCATTTTTAGTGTGTCTTCCAATAAATCTTTCTCTTTATTGGGAGCAAGGGAGGCCGACGTAGAGTCTTTTAATTCATCCTTTTCATCCCCTGCTTGTTTCAGTTCTGCAATCATATTCTGAAGATTTTCCTCCAAAATTGTCATCTTTACATCGAATCTCTGTTCCCATTTCTTAAAGCAAGACAATATTGTAGTCATGTTGCAATTTTTTCACCAGATGCCAATCTCTCTTCTCTTAAAAAAAAGAAGAGGTAATATAAAAAACTTCTGCGGTCGACAACGTGAAACAGAAGGATTAATTGCCAGGGTCCATGAACTCTGACACGGAAGGGCTCATATTCTTTTAGCAAAAATGTCAGGAATGTCAACAAAGTCCCGGACAATTTTCTCTTGCCGAAATAATCTATTAAAAAAAAAAACCTTTTTGCTGTTTTAATCTTCCATAAGTACAAAACAAAAAAGTAGTTCAATAAAACTCACCACTATTGTAACTTTAACTTGGTCTTCCCAACTTTCAGTTTCGAATGTTCAGTTCGCCTTATCGCAACGTCTTATTTTTAACGTTAACTCTTATCTCGGCTAATTTCTTCAACTCATAAATCATTTCTACGCCTCTTGCCTAAGTAAAGCAAAGCATGTGGGAGGTGGCTTGGCTTACGCTTCATCTGCGGACGGAGCTTCGATGGTAGTCCAATTCTTCCTCACCGACAACCCAAAACTTCAGAGCCTTTGCCTTGAAGTGTCAGAATGAGGGCGATTGAAAGCCTTGTGGTTTATCTCTTCGTACTCCCTTTTAATCCAGGGGTAGAGTAATTAAGTCCATCAGATGTACTCCGTCAATACAGAGCGATCGGCGGAGTTGTCAGCCAGCCATGTCCTCCTAGCCGGAACGCTTCTCCTGTTTCTTTAAGGAACAAACGAAGCTTACTGGGGAAAAAGTAAAAGCCTGGGGGGGGTCCCCACGATCCGTGGATAACTGAAACCGTGGATAGCGAATCAGTGGATATGGGGGCCCACCTGTATACATGTTTGGCCCCCTCCAAAAAATAGATACAGAAAAACAACAGTTTAAATAGTGCAGGCGAAAGTGCCCCCCCCCCATTCCACTTACTTTGTTTATGCCCTGGAGCTAGCCTGAAATGGGATAATGAAGCTGCTGTTCCTTCAGTTCCCACATGTCTCTCATACTGTGCTTTTAGTTCTTAAAGTGGCAGTACATATTTGTTGGCTGTAAGGGAGTTTCAACGATAATTGTAATTAATCTGTGGAACTCTGTACCACAGAATGTGGTGATGGCACCTGGCCTGAATGCTTTTAAAAGGGGATTGGACAAGTTTATGGAAGAAAAGTTACGAGTCATGATGGGTATATCATGCAACCTCCTGGTTTTAGAAGTAGGCTATCTCTGAATGCCAGATGCAAGGGAGTGACAACAGGATATATGTATCTTGTTGTCTTTTGTGCTCCCCGAGGCATCTGGTGGGGCCACTGTGAGATATAGGAAGCTGGACTAGATGGGCCTTTGGCCTGATCCAGCAGGGCTCTCTATATGCAATGTTGGCTTTACGCTCCAACCTCAGAAAGTAATCCTCACGGAAGATGCAAGCCAACTTGGAAAAAATATGAATTGGAAATTTAAATAAGGCTACAATCCTAAGCATTCTTATTTGGAAGTGAATTCCATCAAAACCAACAGAATTTACTTGAAAAAATGTTTAGGGTGGGTGTGTTAAGACAAAATATACTATTATTTCTCTCTCAGAGATCTAACATGTGGGACAAAGCTGCCCACATTTCAAAATCTGGGGGCTGTGCCTCCACTCAAAACTTTTTTCTGGTGCTGCCACTGCTTGAAAACTTCCACCTGGAAAATACTTCCCATAAATGTCCTTCCTTCCCAGGAAGTACAAACAGAGGGCGAAAAACTTCTCTATCCACTTTCACCACACTTTGCATAGTTTTATAAACCTCCATCATGTCTTTCCATTAGAGAGGATTCAGATGATGTATCCAAACCACCTCCTCCCACACATAATGTGGGATGCAAGGAGCATGCCCTTCCCTCCCCCTCTCAGTGCACGATTCCACTTTCATAATTTGTGGGGAGAGTCATCCAAAACACCCCCTTTTGCATGCAATGTAAATACTACATTTTAAAGTAGTCAGACAAACCGCTGCCATGCGATTAGGAAACTTGAAGCCCTGTGCCAAGATGAGGAGGGGGTGGCATGTGGCCAAGTGGGTCCCGACCCACAGTTTGAGAAACACTGAACTAGAGGATTATTCAAGGTGCAACTAAAAGATTCATATGTAAACCCATAGCTACACTCAACAGGAAGCAATAGAAGGGGCAGAGGCTGCAAGCATCTTTCATCTAACATTGCAAGAGACTTTTTGCTGAGTGGGACTTACTTCTGAGCAAAGGTTTACAGAGGATCAACCATGAGAATGGCAGTCCTGGATAAAATAGCACTACTGTATATTCCAAGCCCAATGCTATGTGCGCCCTGCAAGAGCACCTTTTTATAACGTTCCTCCTGCTACTCGGGTAAATTCATGCCCTTTTAATTCATAGTTTCGAAGGAAGGAGAAAACCTATTTTCCAAGAACCAGGGCCTCATTGATAGACTTTAAAAATGAAATCTATGGGCTGTAAAGATCTCTAATTACATGTAGGTGGAGCAAGTTTGGACATATTGTTCATCAAACCAGTCAGGTGTTGTCTTTGTTTTTAAACTAAAAAGTCAGAGAGAGAGAGAGAGAGAGAGAGAGAGAGAGAGAGAGAGAGAGAGAGAGAATATTAAGCATCTCTATTACCCTGGGGACCACATGATGATGGTCTTTATTATTCTGGTAATATACTTATTACATTTTCCCCTTCAGATAATTTCTTGGGTTAATACCATCTGGCCTTCAAAATCCACCAAAGCCAGTGACAGATTTAACACATAAAATGGCCCTGGGAAAGTGCTTCATTTCCTTTACACAAAAGAACCTTAATACTATGATCACATGGAGGATGGGGGGTGGGGGTCAGTCTTTCATTTCTGCAGAAATGATCTCAACCAGGATGGTGAAAGTCTTGTTTCAGTTGCATTATGCTAGTTTAAAATTAAACTCTCTCTCTCTCTCTCTCTCTCTCTCTCTCTCTCTCTCTCTCTCTCTCTCTCTCTCTCTCTCTGACTTTTTAGTTTAAAAACAAAGACAACACCTGACTGGTTTGATGAACAATATGTCCAAACTTGCTCCACCTACATGTAATTAGAGATCTTTAAAATTACCAGCTTTAGCCTACAGCACTCAAAGACCAGGGAAATCATGAGAGTGCTCAGGTTCTACAAGAGCATTTATTTATTTATTTATTTATTTATT
Source organism: Plestiodon gilberti rubricaudatus (assembly GCA_026170595.1). Taxonomy (NCBI): domain Eukaryota; kingdom Metazoa; phylum Chordata; class Lepidosauria; order Squamata; family Scincidae; genus Plestiodon; species Plestiodon gilberti. The sequence continues at coordinate 197,216,718 of JANXHW010000004.1, read as the reverse complement.
TATTTATTTATTTATAACCCTACCACTCAAATATCAGGCATGAAGAAATGCAGGCAGAGGAAATCAGTAATCCAGAAATATTCCCCATCTCTACAGAAACAAGAACTGACATTAAAGGGTAACTAGAGGATTATTCAAGGTTCAACTAAGAGATTCATATGTTAAACCCATGGCTGCACTCAACAGGAAGCAATAGAAGGGGCAGAGGCTACAAGCATCTTTCATCTAACATTGCAAGAGGCTTTTTGCTGAGTGGGACTTACTTCTGAGCAAAGGTTTACAGAGGATCTCTTGACCATGAGAATGGCAGTCCTGGGTAAAATAGCACTATATTCAAAGCCCAATGCTATGTGCGCACCTTTTTATAACGTTCCTCCTGCTACTCGGGTAAATTCATGCCCTTTTAATTCATAGTTTGGGAGGAAGGAGAAAACCTATTTTCCAAGAACCAGAGCGTCATTGTTAGACTTTAAAAATGAAATATTTGGGCTGTAAAGATTGTGGGTTATTTGCAAGCACCAATAGTTGATGCAATGCCATTTGCTGCTCTCTGAACCAGTGGAGCAGACGATGATAGGAAGTTTTCTAACAATGGCTGAACTAAGGTAGATAATTTAGCACAAGTATCTTTTTGTTCATGGTATCTGCTGGTGTCTCTGCTCTGAAAAGCAACCCAGCTGCCAATAAGTGCTTTCTATTCCTCTTTACTTTTTTTTTTTTTAACAAAGGAACTTACATTTTCTCCTTGAATCCTTATTATCTTGCTTGATATTTGCAATCAAATAATAGGCCAAATGTATTGTTAAAATGAAAGATGCGTGCTTGAAAAGATTTGGACGGATGACTAATTTGACCCAGTTCCATTAAAGTTAGTTTAAGAGAATTGCTTATGCCTGTCTGCATGTGCTTTTACACATCAGGCTTAAAATGCTTTTGAGTCTCTCTTGCGGGGTTCCAGAGGGGTAGCCATCTTACAGCTCCTCAATCCTATTGAGGATTGGGCTGTGTAGCCTCTTTGACAGCAGAAGAGACTTCAGCTGTCGTAAAATGACTGCCACAAGAGGCAGCAGCGCTCCAACACCACCGCTGGACCCGACCGTGCCTGCCGGAGAAGTAAGACAACAGTGGCGGTGGGGAGGGAGCAGGGAGGGGGCAAAATCAGGCAGAGAGGGGAGAGGAACGGGGCTGGGATGCTGCGGGAATGGGTGGATTCTGTGGCAATGGCATGCGCCGGATCCTATCCCCCATTTTACAAGCCTCCCCTTTGTCCTTGGATTTTCGCCAGCTACAGATCTGGCGCAATTTCAAGGAGACCCACAGCAGAGTGAGAGGCTTACAGAGGGGTAATTTTTCTTTCCCCTCCAAAGTCTCCTGACCCCCCCCTCCCCAATCCCCCCTCCCCGCTGGATACGGCGTGCTCATTTTTGGTGCACCTGCATTGTTCTTGTTCAGTCGTTAAGTCGTGTCCGACCCTTCGTGATCCCATGAACCATATCCCGCCAGGCCTTCCTGTCCTCCACTATCTTCCTGAGTTCGCTCATTTTCATGTTCGTTGCATCGGTGATGCTGTCTAACCATCTCATCCTTTGCCTTCCCCTTCTCCTTTTGCCTTCAATCTTTCCCAGCATCAGAGTCTTCTCCAGAGACTCCTCTCTTCGCATTAGGTGGCCAAAATATTTGAGGTTCAGCCTCAGTACCTGTCCTTCAGGGTTGATTTCATTTAGGATTGACTGATTTGATCTCCTAGCAGTCCAAGGGACTCTCAGGAGTCTTCTCCAGCACCACAGTTGGAAAGCATCTATTCTTCGGCGCTCAGCCTTCCTTATGGTCCAACTCTCGCAACCAGACATTGCTACTGGGAACACCATCGCCCTGACTATGCAAACTTTTGTTGGCATGGTGATATCTCTGCTTTTTATTATGCTGTCTAAGTTTGCCATAGCTTTCCTTCCAAGGAGTAAGCGTCTTTTAATTTCATGGCTGCTGTCTCCGTCTGCAGTGATCTTGGAGCCCAGAAAAGTAAAATCTGTTACTGCTTCCATTTCTGCCCCTTCTATTTGCCAGGAATTGATGGGACCAGATGCCATGATCTTAGTTTTATTAATGTTGAGTTTCAAGCCAACTTTTGCACTCTCCTCTTTCACCCTCATCAAGAGGCTCTTTAGTTCTTCTTCACTTTCTGCCATTAGGGTGGTATCGTCTGCATATCTGAGGTTGTTGATATTTCTCCCGGCAATCTTGATTCCGGCTTGCGATTCATTCAGCCCTGCATTTCTCATAATGTACTCTGCATATAAGTTAAATAAGCAGGGTGACAATATACAGCCTTGCCGTACTCCTGCATTAGCAGGGGGAAAGATAGGATTGGGCAGTTAGTCTGCAGGAACAAAAACACAGGATTTTAGCCTTATGATGTTTTTACACCTAACATAATCAATGTTGGCCAGAAAGCAAATTTGTAAGTGAGCTTTCTTGCCGATGTCAATTTTACTTTATGCCATGTTTGAATGTTGCAAACATGCTAAGCACAAGAACAATAAAAGTCCTGTTGCATCTGGAAGGCAAACACATTCATTTCAGCATAAACCTTTACAGACTATACATGACTTCTATGCTGAAATGTTTCAGTTATGCTTTTGTTTCAGTTTTGATTAAACATGCACAGGATTGAACTGCATTTCCATGTATGAAAGTGTGTTCCACTGAAGCAAGTAGAACTTAGGTAAAGGTAAAGGTGACCCCTGACAATTAAGTCCAGTCGTGTCCGACTCTAGGGTGTGGTGCTCATCCCCATTTCAAAGCCGAAGAGCCAGCGTTGTCCGAAGACGCCTCCGTGGTCATGTGGCCGGCATGACTCTCCTTGCCGCAGCGCATAGCATGCGGCTGGAACACAGAGCGCTGTTTACCTTCCCGCAAGCGGTACCTATTTATCTACTCGCATTAACATGCTTTGGAACTGCTAGGTTGGCAGGAGCTGGCCGAGCAACGAGAGCTCACCCCGTCGCGGATTCGAACTGCCGACCTTTCGATCGACAGCTCATGGTTCAGTAGTTTAACCCACTGCGCCACCCGCTTAGAAATAAATATATTCAGGGTTCGGGTGGATATAAATAACTGGCTCATACTAATGCAGACCATAGGTCCATCTAGCCAGCTAGTCTTCAACTTCAACTCCTTGCCACAGGATGTGGTGATGGCACCTGGCCTAGATGCCTTTAAAAGGGGGTTGGATAGATTCATGGAGGAAAAGACCATCACAGGGTACAAGCCATAAGCAACCTCCTGGCTTTAGAAGTAGGTTCTCTCTCTGCCAGGTGCAAGGGAGTGACAACAGGAAACGGGTTATCTTGTTTGCTGTGTACTCCCTGAGGCATCTGGTGGGGCCACTGTGAGATACAGGAAGCTGGACTCGATGGCCTTTATTGGCCTGATCCAGCAAGGCTCTTCCTATATTCTTAAGTTGGGTCCCAGCTGGAGTACAAGATCCATCCATCTTCTTTTGACCCTTTATGTACAATATTTTAAGTGAAAGAGGGGGAAAGGGGGGAAATTAGGGCGATCATGGAGACAGATAGGGAGAAAGTGTGAGGGAAGAGAGAAGCAGAAAGGTGTTTACTGTATCTACTGACAAATTAAAACTGGATCCCATGTAGCAGGCTGGGCTTAAAGGTGGATCCCAAATCTGAAAGTAGTTAAGACTATTGATCAAGCCCACTGGTGTTATCTTCTTAGAGAAGGAGCCCATCAGAATCAAACCCTTTCAGGACCTGCCATCTGGAATCTGGTGATACCTCCTCATCAAAAGGATCACCTGTCATGTGCCCCAGCATGAACCAGGCACAGGGGGGACAGGGCACCTTGAAGGAACCCCTGAAACTATATCACAGGACCATGTGATCCATGAAAGCTGATCCACAGGACCACCCCATCCATGAAAGCTGTAGAATGCCCCAACTGGACTCACATGTACATCCAACTCTGGACCCTGCAAACATCTTCAAAAGGTTTTTTTAAAAAAAAATCTGCCAAATCTGTTGGGCCAGAGATTGTAATCATGGAACAAAAGAAATGAGTGTGTGTACATGGAACAATAATGGCCCCATTTTTGCAGTACTGTACTTTTCTTATAAAACTTATCTATAGCCAAGAGCAGTGATTACTGTTGCAGATTTTCACCTCTGTGGTGAAGGGAAGCTGCTACAGAGGAATGTTGGACTGCTTCTTAGCTTATAAAAAGAAAGAAATTTGGGAACCTTAACTGCAAGATTAATTATATATATATATTGCCTGCATGCCAGGCAATTCATGTGTGTGTGTGTGTGTGTGTGTGTGTGTGTGTACACACACACACACACACACACACACACACACACACACACAGGGGCGTCGCTGGAGCGTGGCGGGGGGGCGGGGCGCCCCGGGTGACGCGCGCCACCTCTGTGACGCGCGCCACCCTTCGGACGCTCCGAGGCCAGCCCGGGAGCCGGCCTCGGAGCGTCCGACCCCGTCGGCGCTCCAGGCCAGGCAGCGCGTCCATCCGGGTATTTCCCGGATTTTCGCGCATGCGCAGACCCGTTTTGAGGGCTTTTTGCCCTTTTGTCCGACAGGGTCGGACGCTCTGAGGCCGGCTCCTGGGCCGGCCTCGAAGCATCCGGAGGGCGACGCGGGGGGGGGGGGAGCCGGGTCCCCCCCCGCGCCGATGTAGCGTCACTAGGGTGACGCGCGCCCCCTGCCCCAGGGTGACACACACACACACATGAATTGCCTGGCACAGTACTGTACAGTCTAAGAAGCAAAAGGTTCTGTTTTCCTAAAGGACGTAACATTGAAAAAAAGAAAAAGAAAAACAGCGTTCGAGTTCAATATGTGCTGGCAGAAACTATAGTAGCTAAATAGACAGGTTTCTGGCAAATGTGTGGATGGGAGATTTCCAAGTAAAATCTTAGGCAAACTGTGAGCAACTGCACTGGGTGGCCCATTCCTGACCTAGTGCAGCACCGGCCCATGAGTCAGAAGAGAAGAACATTGTATTTTGCTCCATCAGACACTATATTTCTTTGTGTCTTAGCTGTGCTTAGCCACCTTGTGGGAATCCATACCATTGGAAGAAGTTATCTTTGTTACAGAAGGTGGCAGCTCGCTGAAGCACATTGAGCCTACAGAGACAAATTTTCATATTAAATTTCATTTGTTCACAACTTGGGGGGGAAGGGTTGTTACCTCCTTTTTTTTCTTTCGCTGCTGGTTCAGGTGTTGCCCCCTTTTTTCCTCTCGCACAACACCAGAACCAGGGGACATGCACTAAAATTGAGTGGAGGGAGAGTTAGAACGGATAAAAGAAAATATTTCTTTACCCAGCATGTAATTCATCTGTGGAGCTCCTTGCCACAGAATGTGGTGATGGCACCTGGCCTAGATGCCTTTAAAAGGGGTTTGGACAGATTCATGGAGGAAAAGACCATCACAGGTTACAAGCCATAAGCAACCTCCTGGTTTTAGAAGTAGGTTTTCTCTGTGCCAGGTGCAGGGGAGTGGCAGCAGGAAACAGGTTATCTTGTTGGCTGTGTGCTCCCTGAGGCATCTGGTGGGGCCACTGTGTGATACAGGAAGCTGGACTAGGTGGGCCTTTGGCCTGATCCTGCAGGGCTCTTCTTATGTTCTTATGTTCCTTCTTAAATGGGGATTTGAACCTCTATCTTCCAAGTCTAAACATTACACCGCACTGGCTCTTGATATGTGTGAATACTACAACCTCCTGGTTTTAGAAGTAGGTTTTCTCTGTATGCCACGTCACGGTGCAAGGGAGTGGCAACAGGATACAGGTATCTTTTTGTCTTGTCTTGCTGAGGTATCTGGTGGGGCCACTGTGAGATACAGGAAGCTGAACTAGATGGGCCTTTGGCCTGATCCAGCAAGGCTCTTCTTATGTTCTTAACCACATGGGCAGGCTGGTTGCACGAGTCTTTCCCACATGTTCATTGCCTTTCATTGGAGAGAAAGAAAGGCAACATTGTTCCTCAAGGGACAGACGTTGTGTGGGTTTTTTCCCCCAACCCAACTGACCTCAACAACACATTCGCAGCATTTACATGGATACCACAGCTTTGTAAGATTGCCCTACCAGGAAGCATCCCCCTTGTGAGACTGTGTGTCAAGAAGCCCTGAGTTTGCCATATTCAAGTCAGTTTAGCCACTGCAGCACTACATTGGGATCAAGTGCCTTCTACTGTTGCATGTCTTCCGACATGTCTGTGTCTCGTTTTTTTGGCAGTTATCTAAGAATGTTCCAAGAAACTTCAGTGAGAGGATTCCAGAGTAAGCCATTTATGGATTGCAGCCCGAATATTCCCAATCAGCAGGCACTTAATAGTCTATGATGGCATCAGCATATGAAGCCTTGCCCTCTCCACAAAGTGCAGTTAAGTAACTGCTGTGTGTCTCTGTCATACTTGTCCCCAGAATGTTTGAGTACCAATTTTCCTATTAAGCTTTGCTTGTATCTCTGTTTCATCTGATTAAGTGCATTAGTCAAAAAAGAGCAGATATTTGCCATTAACTTAATACATATTTGTCACTCTAAATGATGTATTTCAAATAAGGCTGCAGTGAAATTACATGCCATTATATATGACACCATATCAGAAATATTCTATACACAGATGAAAATACCCAAAGAACTTTTTCCTACAGCTATTAATTAAACGGGATGGGTGTGGGGAAGAGAAAAACGGAAACCTCGATTATAGTCCAGTCTTTTCTCTTTCTTCCAGGCTTCACATACACAGGAGAGGTTAGCAATGGCCATTTTGTAACTCAAGTCTGGCAATAATCTTATCTTTCCAGAAAAAAAAAACTCGCACAACCCTGTTTCCATCATTCTCCTGAAAGAAGCATAGGTGACAATCCCCTGTTCCTGAATCAGTTTTCAATATACTGTACAGTACTGTAGTTTGTCTCTCTTGCTCACTGTGTAATTTATTATGTTGGAGTGCCTGATTGCGGCGCCTGGGGAGTTACCTGGGGTAAGCAGACAAATGTCTGCTTCCCCTGAGTAGTCCCCCAGCAGGGCCCTTCCTTGGATAGGATGCAGCATGAGCTATGCGGCCCACGCTGCATAGCCCAAACTGGGAAAGGATAGGATTGGGCTGTTAGTGTAACTCAAGAATGTGACATAAGAAAAGTATCCATTATTTTATTTTTTTATCCTATCCTTCTGTCTAACACACACACACACACACACACACACACACACAGAGAGAGAGAGAGAGAGAGAGAGAGAGAGAGAGAGAGAGAGAGAGAGAGACTGCTAACAATACAAAAAAGTAAAACAGTTTTTAAAAATGGATAGGATGCACCTTATTTGCGCTTGGGTTGTTTATCATGAATTAAAATTGGTGGCGGTATATGTTACTGTTTTAACCTAAAAGTGAACCCTTTAGGGTGAAGGAATGAAGCATTCCTCTATTTTAATTCAGAAGAAAATATACTATGCTACTGTCAGAGGTCTGAACTAAAGAAAAAACATTGTTATGACCCTCTATAAACTAGGCTTCATCATCTACGTCTGTAATGCTATTTCATTTGAGAAGTCATTAAGTATACAGTAATGCCTGTATAATCAGATAAACAAGGTGATCATACTGAACACATATTCAGGACAACACCCATTGGATCTGTTGATCAATGCGTGCTCTCTCTCTCTCTCTCTCTCTCTCTCTCTCTCTCTCTCTCTCTCTCTCTCTCTCTCTCTGCTATAAATTCCTGTTCTATTTTTCTTTCTCAAAGAAGGCTGAATAGCATTTTCCCCCCTCCTGAAAATATGCACTGGCTGAACTACTGAAAATATTCAAACCATAACCCATGATGCATCTAAGCAGAGAAGAGCCACACATAATTATAAAGAGGGGGGGGGGAATCAAGGAAACATCAAAGCAGATATTTATTTTTAGATAAACTCTTGGAAAGCTCAGGAAATGGGGAAGATTTATGATAGAATTACCATGGAACACTATTATCAGATTCTTCTGTCTGCTTAATAAAGAACTTATTTTAGAATAATGTTTCCTAAACTTAATTTGTAAGGGCAAGAATCATTAACCAGATATCTAGTCTGCATTGCATGGTAATTTTGTTCTGTGCAAAATGTATAATAATTGCATTACGTGCGCTTCACATCCTTCTTTTTCTTTTGTTTTTAATGCTGGCCTATAAGAAGCGTGTACACTATTTCGACATTGCATTACCTTTCTATCCCTATTGTTATAAATACTTCCCTTTGTCATCAGCCTTCAGGCCATTTCAGACCCACCTTGGGTCAGTTCCTCAGACGATTCCATGATGCATGTAGTTTGTTTTTAACTCATCAGTTTTTCAATCCAAAATATTTTTTAGGGCCCAATCCTATCCAACTTTCCAGCGCAGGTGCAGCCACAATGCAGCCCCAAGGTAAGGGAACAAATGTTCCTTACCTTGAGGAGGCCTCCACAACTGCCCCCTCCCACTGCAGGTTGCAGCATACGCTCTGTTAGCATGGCTGCATCAGCATTGGAAAGTTGGGTAGGATTGGGCCCTTAGTTATAATGGTTTTCCATATCTTTCATTGATTGGGCCGGCTTGGGCTGGGAAAAACCAGACCCAGTGGTGGAAGCTGTTTAATTTGCACATAGGACATAGCCAGTGAAACTCAAAATAGCCACCTTTTAGGTTCTCTCCTCTGAGCTGCTAGACTCTGCCCCTGGAATCCCTCTTTTCTGCCCCTGACCCACTGGGTTCTGCTCCTTGGTCTTCTGGACCTTATCCAAGTACCAGGATTTCATCTTTTAAAGAGTTGGCAGCATCAGCAGCAGGAATGTGCAACAGCTAAGGTGTCTGTAGCCTAGAGCAGTAGATCAGAGGATCCATATGAGCCTCCTTCCATCTGATAATACAGGAATCGGAGTGCCTGTGTTATTAAAAGGAGGTCAAAAAACAGCATTCCACTATTATACAACTACAGCAAATGTCCTAGCAGAAATTATACGGAAGCATAAGTTGTGTGTATTCTCTGGGTACTTTCCTAACCCCACTTATTCAGTCTAGGGTCCTGGCCTTAGCACCCACAATTGCAGTAAGTTGAGCAAACAACCCCCCCCCCCCCCACCATGATGAAGCATCAGATGCTTCCAGTGCAGGACCTGGGCAAATGTGCAAAGGAGTGTGGATGACCCTGTTCTTTATAACCTGTGACTGTTAACCAGGTTTCACCTGTGCCATTGGATATGGGGGGACCCCCTAGGTTCCTGAATTTCCTGCTCTTGGGAAGCACGTGGGCTTTATGGTTTTGGAATGACTCAAAGTCACGTTATCTGTTTACTGGTCAGTTGGGGAAGAAGGAGAAGAGCAACAACAAATGATAATGGCTACTACATCTGGATGACTCAGCAGCAGGCCCAGAGTACTGGGAAGGTCTAAAACTAGTGAAAAAAAGGCAAAGAACAGGGGAAATCAGGGATTTCTTTATTGCACAGGTCTAGATCTTCAACGTTCTCACCTCCAAACGGAACCTCTAACACTTACAAAAGGCAGCCTTGGGTATAAGGTGAGAAGGAAGAGTGTGAAGTAGCATCGTTATTCAACAATAGTCTGCTCAAGAGCTTTGCCACTCTCAGAATGATGGTAATGATCTCTGTACAGCCTCAGAATGATCTCTGTACAGCCTTCAGACTAATCAAACTGGTATATTTCAATTAAAAAATGCAGAGCAGCACGACTTGAAAGGCATAATGAAACACTCGTTCACCCCGTCTCAGTGAAAAAGCAAATCTGAGTCTCAAAGAAACAGCAAGAAACTTTCTCATGAACAGAGGGGGGAAAATATGCAGGTTCCCATTTGCCCAGCCACGTGTTACAGACAAAGACGAGAGTGGGACAAAATAAGGCAACACAAATTATCAGGGCTGTGGGAATAATTCCATGATGAATAGGCTGAAATCACATGAATTCTTTCAAAGAAGGAAAAGAGATTACTAAAGGCCAGACCAGAGCTGTACTTAGAGTAAATAGCAACCAGCTCTGGAGCATTATAGCAGATAAGAAGTTGGGGAGGATGTAGTACTGTGGTAGGAGAAGGCCAATTCTGGTCCACTGCAGATTGCCCAGCAAGGTTTGCTAGTGAACAAATGTATGAGAAATAAGTATAAGAACCACCAGACAAGAGAGTCGGTACCCACACGGGTCCTCATGCTCAGTGTGGTTCCAAATGACAGTTAAAGACTGAATTGCTTACTACAGTTGAGAGGTTTCTACCTTTTCTTTTCACCGTCCCACTTGAATTACCATGGGAAGTGAAACTACTCATGAAGATATCTCAGGAGGATTTATTACCCGAACTTCATATCCCATGAGTGTTGGCTAGGAATTCACACAGATTGCAAATCTGAAACCGTCTTAACAAATTACCAGCACTATTAAACCAATTAGCAATTAGTGTTCTGAAATTATCAACACAGCAACATGTATAATAAACAAGAAAAGGACACAGAGTGAATGTTTCAGAGCAAGAGCTTCGGACTGGAAGAGGATTCATACTAAACAGGCCAACCAAAAACAGCCTAAATCCAATCACAGCAATTAATCACAGTTTCCATGCTGCCGAGCTAAGGTACTAATAATGACATTTTTCACCTTCATTTATCATGCTGCTATCAGGGAGCCACAGGCACATTCAAGAGAACTGATACCTGTAAAATTACATAGCATCAGGATAAGTAAGTGCACAGAAGCAGTGGCATCACTGGGGGGGGGGGGTTGCGGGAGGTGCAGACCACACCAGGTGATGCGCCCTCGCCCCCCGCCTGGTCATTTCCAATACACAGCCTTCTGGCTGAAGGGGCTGGAGCAGCCTGGTGTACTTGCACAAGCAGAAGTTGAATTCTTTGTTGAATTATAATAAATAAGCTAACTACCTGACCTCGCTCCCGGCTTCCAAGGCCTACTTGCCATGGGTATGGCCTTCACCAACCCACTTGATATAGGATTACCCCCCCCAGGGGGAGGCCATACCCATGGCCACAGGCTCGTTGGGTGTTCTTAATCAAGAAGCAAGAAAATGACTAGGCAGCATGAGTATCCCTATCTATGCTTAAGGTTACAGTAATGTAGACTTGAGTCTATTGACTTGGACTCGAGCCAGACTCAAGTCGCGTCAATGACATGACTTGGACTTGACTCAGCGATTGTAAAAGACTCTAAGACTCGACTCGAGACTTGGAGCCTTTTACGACAAGTCCAATTTTATTCAGGTTTAAACCCACTTTCCCCATTAAATAGATAGCGACTCACAACTCATAACCAAAGACCCGGGACTTGGACCCAGAGACTTGGGACTTGACTTGAGACTTGGAGGCAGAGACTTGAACCACATCCCTGTAAGGTTACTCTAGCTGTGGTTAAAAATTATCAGGATTAGTTGGTGCTCAAAGAAGGAGCCTCCTGATCTGTGCCCAAAGGGTACCAACACTGCATTGGTACCCTTTGGGGTGAGCCACTCAAGGCCTAAAAGTGGAAGTAGAGGAGAAGCCATGTTCTTCCACATTGCACCACACTCCACCACCACGGCACCCCTCCCTCGGCAGCCCAACAGTTCCTCATGACTTGCTCTACTACCAAGCCAACTTTGGGACAAAAGAAATGTGTGTGTACACCATGCAAAATGCAGCTATTTCAGCCCTCTTAAAAACTGTCTGTCTCCAGCCTTCCTTTTTGTTCTGTGCAATGGTATTTGCATTTATTATGATATTGAATAAGCAGCATGGGTTGATGTTTTGTATCAGCACAAAACATCCACAAGCATTAATTGTCTTTATAAACATAGGAATAAAACAGTTCCAGCCGTTAATAAGAGCAGAGCACATAATTAAAGCCCAACATTTTGCTTCAAAAGAAAAATATTGCTGAATTCATAATGATAGGAAACTGGTCCAAAATTTGTGCCTCTCTCTCGCATTCACTTCCACTGAGGCTAACAAAACAATTAAATAGAAGCTTATACCATATACATACAACTTTATGTAATGTTGATTATTTTGGCATAATGATTTTGAATAACAACACATTAAAATAATTGCGTTGGGGATGGGGCATAACGAGGCAGGGGGAGGGTGGGACCAGCATCCATGTTGGACACCATATCCTATCCTCTCTCCCAGGCCACGAGCCCCGACACGGGGCTGCTTGATTCTCAGCCAGAAACCCTGGGAATCCTGTGTGGGCCACAGCACCTTGGACACAATCCATAGAACAGTGGTTCCCAACCTGGGGTCAGGACCCCCAAGGGGATCACGAAGCAGTTTCTGGGGGGTCGTGGGATGTTGGCTGGATGGCCACATCCAAGATGGCGGCTCAGTTCTCTTCCCCCCCCTCCCACTGCAGAGAAAGAAGTGTCTGATGCTCTCTTGGGGCTTGTTTGCTCACCTTGTGTTACTTTCCGCTTGCCCTTTAGCATCTCTGTTAATATTAGCTCACTCCCCCCCCCCCATTGGGCTGCTTATGAGTACGACTTTAAAATGTTATTTATTTTTAAAAGTGTGATTTATTAAACAGTGTAACTTGTTAAAAACAATGACATCACTTCCTGCTTACTGGCATCCTAGGTCTTAGGGGGGTCTCGACAGATTGTCATGCTACAAAAGGGGGCCCCGGTGATAAAAAGGTTAGGAACCACTGCCATAGAACTACAAGTCTAGCTGTGTGCAGCCAATGGAGCTTTTGATGTTCTTTTTCTTCAGTCAGCACCTTCCATGACACTTGAGCAACTACTTCTGAAACTCATTGGTTTTTTAAAACCCACACTGAATCCTATCCAGGGAAGGGACAGGCTGGAAGTGTTTGAAAACCAATTTGTGAGATCATGGTCATGATGATGGATTCAACAAAGAACTGGCATGGAAGACTGTTGTTAAGAGCAGAGAAAATGTCAGAAGTGCATCTGGGCACGTGCAACTGTAAAAGCACAATCTTATGCATGCTTACTCAGAAGTAAGTCCCACTGTGTGCAATGGGACTTACTCCCAGGAATGTGTGCATAGGATTGCAGCCTAAGACACAGCTCAGGAAGCTCTCTGATTGCAGCTCTTGTCAGATTTATTCAGATTTGTTTGCTTCAGTTCATTTCAATCCATTTTCCTATCATTTTAAGATGAAAAACATATCATTACACAGTTGCAAAGAAAATATCAATAACATTTACTTTTTTAGTGCTCAGACAAATCAGAGGAAAATGTATTTTTCTGAATTTAGTTCCAGATAAACACATCTCCATAAAGCTGCATTTGAGAAACTGGGAACACAATCCATTGTATATACAGTATTGAAGACATATAATAAAATGGTTAAAATGCACAGTTGGGAAGGAAGTTTGCAGACAAATACGCATACTTTGGTAGCACAGTAAAATAATATGCCAATCCTGATTCCACAACAATTCCCTGAAACTTGTTATAGCCTGGTAAGCTTCCATTCCTGTAACTGCTCTCATTGATTCATCTTTATTGGAGACAACGTTTATTAATATTTTAAACAAATTACTGCTCGCTTTCATTGAACATTGTATAGTATTGCTGCTTTGCACCAGCTTTGCTCTTGCATTTAGTCATTGTGTATATTACCTTGAGTGAAGATACATATGATTACTTATTTTATTAAAGGGCACTTACAACCTGCCCCATCCTAGAGGCTGGGCGCAGCAACAATGGATTAAAAAGCAAACATAAGTGAGATATTGTTTATATATTTGCTTTTTAATCCAATTAGAGCTGCTGAAAATGGAAATGCTTAAACCCCCCAAGAAGACTTTCCTTGAAAACCGGCCCACATACAAATGTTTTTAAAAGCTTCTGAAGAAGCTTTTTAAAACTTCTAAAAGCTTCCCATGAGCTTGCAGGAAGAAGAGAATGCCTTGAAGAACAAGTTCACTGGGATGTTGCACATCTTCTCTCCCAGGAAGAACACTACACAGCAAAGGTGAGATTAGCCTGGCTTCAGCCAGTTGGCTAAATAGCAACTGCAGGCAGTTCACTTCTCCCCTCCTTGCCAGAAAAAATCTCTGCTCCAACTGACAGTTGTCCTGGGACTGTCAAAGCTAGGGGCAGCATCTACAGGCTTTGACCACTGAGACGTTGCACGGCTTCCTCCCCTCCAAGCAAGAACATCAGCTGGCAGCGCTTGAATTATGGGGGGAACTGCAGGGCCTTTAATGACATTTGCAAGCCCTACCCATAACTCCTCTCAATGTTCGCCAAATCATGGGGTCCCACACAACCTTTTAAAAACAGTACCCAGCATCGTTCCTGAGCATCTGAAGGGCCCACTCAGCATCAGGGAAGTTACTCTAGGACCACTCCAGTCCAGCTTGCATAACCAACTCTCCTGTCCCATAGCGCAGCGCTCAGCAAGTGCTCAATGCCGGCTGTACTGTGAGAAACAAACATCCTGTTCTTTCAGCAGCTGAGCCTGCATCCTATTTCCTCTTTCAAAGCCAGCAAAAATACAAGGTGGAGGCAGTGAGGGCGGGAGCTAGTGGACAATCGCTGGAGCTCAGAGCTCTGTTGCCACCGATGCTGACAATGATACAGGGCTGGCTGATTTCATGTCCTCAGTGCTGCCATGCCCCCCAAACCTGTGTCCCCCTTATATGCTCCTTTGTTGTCCATGCAGGCTCTTCAAATAAAGCAGGAAATACAGAGCATGCTGGGACTGCTCCCAGCGTGCTCTACATTTGTTGCTTTATTAAAGAGCCTGCACAATGGAAGGAATAAGGTGGGGGTAAGATCACTATGTTCCTATCTTTGGAGTGTAGCAATCTGGCCCCCTTACCTGGCTCCTTCCTGTAGAGCATGCTGAGAACGGTCCCAGCACACTCTGCATTTCCTGCTTTGTTTAAAGAGTCCACATGGAGGAAGGAGCAAGGCAAGGATGTCGGGGGGAGCAGTGGACATATTTTTGCCACTCCCCACAACCTGTCGCCTGTCCAAAGCAAACATCATCATTTGTGTCATTGATGTGCTGGCCATGCAATCACAGCACAATGATCTACTACAGACTAACACGGTTACCCCTCTAGAAGCTGTTAGCTGCTACATCAGAAAGTGTAAAGATTATTTAAAGATGCTTGCCTGAGCTTAGAGCTGGTGCAAGTCCGTGTTGACCCATGAAGGCGGATCAGGCCCAGGAAGGGGGTTAGGATCCAGCAGGCGCTGTTGCCTCCCCCTTCCCAGGCCCAATCCACCCTCCTCCCCATCCCATCACCTCTCCATTCCGCCCATCCCCACTCCATTTGTCCCCCTCCCAACCTCTGCACAAACTTACGAGCCGCAGCAGGCATCTGCTCCGTCATTCTCCATCATTGTACGAACCTGGCTGCTCACCACTTGCAGAATGCTCATTCCGGCGGTGTAAACGGTGCTTAAAATTGGGCCGTAAGTTCTGCAGCTAACTCTATAATTAGCCCCCTGCTTAGGCTTACCAGATCTCCAACTGGAACAGAGTGCTAGACCTTTAGGAGAAGGAATGTGGGCAGGTATAGCTTGTTAAACCTTAGAGCACAATCCTAGGCATGTCTACTCAGAAGCAAGCCCCATTGTGTTCAGTGGGGCTTGCTTCTGAGTAGACATGCCTAGGATTGTGCTCTAAGGTTTAACAAGCTACATCTGCCCACATTCCTTCTCCTAAAGGTCTAGCACTCTGTCCCGGTTGGAGATCTGGTAAGTCTAGAACTTCCCCACTGGGCTCTGCAGAACCTACTGTGTACATGTTCTGTGTTGTGTTTGTGGAGTGACAGGGGCAAGGGTACTATAGAGTTGAAATCACAATGTTTTGCCTTCAGCGTTGCTCCTGACTGCCAAGTGATGCTGAATTTATCTGCAAGAACCAGGGAGCAGGTGGGACGATATTTCAGCTTCATCATTCAAAGGACAGAAAGTGAGATAGCCCTCAAGCAAGAGAAAGTAATGAAAGGGGGATTAACATTTGCTTCTGGAGCTAAATCTTCAAGGAGCACAGATTGGTTCATTTACTCAAGAAATCTCTTGCCAATTTAACAAGCAGTCAACTTATCTGGGGAAAGTTTTCTTTAAATGTGTTTTAAAACTCTCTGCTTGGCATCTATTATCTACTCAAAACTTTTTCATTGGAACTCAGCAATTATAGTATGGAGTGTTGCCCAAACAGTCCTGCAGGTTGCCAACAAAAGAGCTATGCTGTAGTACACAAGGTATTGCAAGAAAAGGCCCATCTCAAAAATCAAGTCATTCTCTTCAGCTTTGTGAAAACGCCATGTAAGATGGTCAGATCTGATACTTGCCCTGGGTCAGTCAACTGTGACAAGATTGATTGACATCCATTGTTGCTCTATATTTAATAAGGCGTCCAATTGGGTTACAAAATACAAAGCTTGAAAATGGTATATAAATAGGCTTACCAGATCTCCAACCGGGACAGAGTGTTAGACCTTTAGGAGAAGGAATGTGGGCAGGTGTAGCTTGTTAAACCTTAGAGCACAATCCTAGGCATGTCTACTCAGAAGCAAGCCCCATTGTGTTCAGTGGGGCTTGCTTCTGAGTAGACATTCCTAGGATTGTGCTCTAGGACTTAACAAGCTACACCTCCCCACATTCCTTCTCCTAAAGGTCTAGCACTCTGTCCCGGTTGGAGATCTGGTAAGCCTACATATAAACGACAGGGGTACAAGTCACAGACTGCTTCAAGCCATTGAACAATACTCTATATCAGCCTTAACAACATCCCCTTAGCCTTTTCGAGGGGTGGGATCTGCTGCTGCTCAAGCCACCATTTCAATGCATAGCCTACAGACTGCTGAAAGGTGCCCCTCTCTCAGGTGAACCTGCAAGGACAGCAGCTGCTGCTGCTGCTGCTGCTGCTGCTGTTTGTAGGCCAAACCCCTTTCCCAGCATCACCTGATATCAGCTGCTCAAGGCTCCATTTCAGTACATAGCCAGTCGCCTAGAGAGTGCTGAAACTAGCCCTCCTCGAAGCAGGTGAACCTGCAAGGCTCTGCTGCTGTTTGGAGACCACGTTCCCCTTTTCCAGAATCACTCAAGCCTAATCATTGCTCATGCCTCCATTTCACTGCAAGCCAGCTGCTTAGAGAGTCCTGAAACTCCCCCCAGTAGGTGAACCTACTGATGTTGATGCTTGGAGACTTTGCTGCCCTCCATTCCAGCATCACCGAGGCCTTGTCTGGGGTAGGACATGCTGCTCAAGGCTCCATTTCAGAGCATTGCCAGCCACATTGGGTGATGACTGCCCATTTATGACCAAGACACTTTCCTTTTAATTCCTACTTCTTAGCCAAACTGCACACAGTTTCAATTTTATTGCCCCTCCACCTGTTTCAGCTTTCTGTTACTTGACAGTATCATGGCACCTCCCCTCCCTCCCTCCTCAAATCTAGTTTCCTTTTGCTGCCTCCCTCGCTCCTTTCCTCCTGAGGAAAGAATCAGTTTAAGGTATTTTTACCCAAGGGTGTGTGTGTGTGTAATATATATATATATATGGAACAGGAGTTAAATGCATACACTTGTGGGCTGAGATTAAGGGAGATAAGAGACCCCATTCATAGAAACAAAGATGAACGACTTGTTTCACATTCAGGCCCTGAGACCTGAAAAGCTGTCTCAATTCTGTTGCAGGATCACAACTGCAAAAATCCATTTTTGCAAAATCAATATTTTGCACCCCAAACCAACCTTTAAATAAATTCACACATTTTATTTATTCATGTATTTAAAATATTTATATCCCACCTCTTCACTTGAGAACAAGATGCCTGATGTGGTTTACAATATTTCAATATAAAACACAAAATATAGAATCTAAAACATAAAAAAACATCATTAATAACACTAATACACAATAAGCCACAGATAAAGAGTATAACTGAGTAGAAAAAAGATGGCATAGGATAGCATAAAAGCAGCATAAAACCATAGAAACAACAATTTAATATAAAGGATATAGTCTTCAATATAGTGCCAAATTTCATCCATTTCCTTGAAAGCAAAAGAAACAATGGGCAGCCTGATCCTGCCAACTATAGGCTGGTGGAACTCTTGCTCTGCTGGCCTAGGGTACCGTAAACGGCCTAGGGTGAGCCAAGTGGCAGGAGGACGTGGCAAGAGCAGGCGTGGCGAGGGAGGGGGCCATTGGCTGACCCAGCCTGGGAGGGGGCGGGGATATCGGCACTGGGTTGTGATATCCAATGCCCCTTTCCCAGGCCGGGACAGTCTTACATGGCCTTCCCCCAGACATGTGTCAGCTAAAGAGCTGGTGCGTATCTGAAGAGGCCCACTGGGGCCTCCGGCACTTAAACCAGGGGAAGGGAATGAATGTCCCCTTCCGCCAAGGTGAGCCTGGGCTGTGCCAGTGCAGCCTGCGCAGGATGCAGCATCCAGCGATTTAGACCGACTGTCGCAACTTGCGCAGGATTGCACTGACAGTGTGTTATTTCCAAACTTCTGGGTCAATTTATTTTGAGAATACCAATTCCAAATTGAATTTGTTTTTAAGTGGCCATAGAAGCGAATTGCATTAATTCTCATTCAATTTTTAGGGGTCTGAATTGGTTCTGCATGATAGGTTTCACCGAGGTCATTTGTTAAAATTATGTCATAACATAGCTTTAAGTTGCTTTGACATGAGTCAAAGGTAAAGTACAAAGGCTTTTTTTGAAGGATTATTAATAGTAGGAGGAGTACGGTAAGCAACATGTGCATGAGAAACCTGCTGTTCAGACAAATTCATAAAAATGTATGAGTATGAGGCCCAGCTGTTCCACTAACACAAGTCAGCCCACAGCAATGCAGCAACACCTAGCGGCCCAAAACCGCAACAACACATTATAGTACTGTACAGTACAAGAGTTTCTGCGGGCGGACAGAATATCTAGCTTTGCAAAGAGATTGTGCAAAATAATCTGAAGGGAACTTTGGCTTCATTCAGAGAACGGCATAAAGAAAATCTATACTTACAATGCAATCCTATGCACGTCTACTCAGAGGTAAGCCCTATTGCGTTCAGTGGGACTTACTCCCAGGTAAGTGTGTCTAAGATTGCAGCCTTAATAAACTTCTGGGTTCTTACTTTCCTCTTTCACAATCCTTGTTGCATCTTCATCATTAATGCAAATTCTTACCACTGCAATGAAGGATGACTTCTAGTCAGGGGAACTCCTTTCCAATGTATGATAGAACCAAGGCAGGGGGAATGCACCTTGCACATGAATGATCATGGAGAAGATCATTCATATCTGTTACATACAGAAAGATACATGCCTGCTACTGAAGTGAAACCCATGGGTGCAGGGGCAGATTTAGGGGCAGGAATCCCTACCTGGGTTGCGGAGCCAGCGGTGGGGTGGGGCTGACATTTCAGTTATATTCTTGACATTAAAAAACAGTTCAACATGATTAGAGGAAATAGTTTGCTTTTATTCGCCTATATATGGCATGAATAAACACAGCTTTATATATTTATGCATTAAGGCAGTGTTTCCCAAATCTTTTTGACCTCTTGACCATTGGCGACCATTGGCCGTGCCTCCCCATTACATTATGTGGATGCCCTGCCAATTGGCATTGCACTGTTTTCCAAGAGGATTCCATGGCACTCCACGGCTCCCCTGGCAGCCACGCCTCCCAGTTTGGGAACCAGTGCATTAATGTATCCCATGTGCAGTTTGTGCGTCCTGAAAGAGACTAAACATGAAATTAAAATGCATTTAGGGCCCACCCTGCACATGTTATTGTCTTGTGCAAATCTCCCCCCCCTTTATGCAGCTCTTAATTTATTCAACTTATAACCATATTCATTTTTTTCCAATTACAGTTGTCTATTCACAAAAGGTTACAAGTATCATACAAGGTTTCATTCTAAATAACAAAATCAGCCAAAATAGCTGCATTCATAGCTAAACTAAGGCGGCATGCTACCCTATGCACACTTACCTGGGAGTATGTCCCATTGACTAGAATGGGACTTCCTGTACTTCTGAGTAGCCATGCATAGGATGCATGCATAGGATTACTATTACCGTAGGCTGCCGTAAACACTATGTAGGCATATGATCTGTACGCATTTGTCTAGCTGCATGCGGCATATGCAGAGAACACACATTTGAGTCAACACATCGGACAAACACAGCATTCTGTTCACTCTTCGCAACCTGGAAAGGGGTTTTCAAATCCAGGGCTCAGAGAGCTTTGATCCCAACACATTGGTATCTGAGGTATATGCTTATGATTATGAACGGTGGTGTTAATTGGCGGGTCCTTCTGCTCCCGGCGTACTTGTTGCATGGAGTGGCTGGGTGGCGGCGGTGTTGCCTGCTGCGTCCGCCTGGCTGCGGGAAATGTGCGCCGCGCTTGCCTGCCCGGCGGTTCCATAAGTAACCGAGAGAGAATAACCGGTCACGGTGCGTGCCTCTCGGCTGTGTGTGTCTGTACCTGTTGCAGGGGCGGTGGATCCATCCAGGCGCCTGTTGCATGCAAGGTGTGCTTTGCTGCTCCTGCATCATGTGCGAGCAAGGAGGGAGGGTGTGCAGCACGCGTCCGTTGTGTGTGTGCACAGTGCACTGCAGGGTGTGACAGGCCCCTCCCTCCTCGTCCGCCTCTCCTCCTCTTGCGTGGGAGCCGTACCCCAGGCCCCACGCGAGCTCATGGGCGTCCCTCGGGACCGAAGCCGCACCATTGCCATGATTTTGCCCTTCCTTCCGAAGGGCAGCAGCAGCGAGGAGCGTCCCGGCGGAAGGCACAGCCCCGCCGCCGCTGCTTCTGTGCGCGGCGCTTCTGCTTGTGCTTGTTCGCTGGCTTTTCAGCACCTGCTCCGCCCATCCAGGAGCACCGAGGAGCTGCTGCTGTTGCTAGTAAGCGAGTTCTCCGCGCGGTAGGTTCCCCTTTCCCTTTGCAAGCCGCTCCGCTGAACTTCCTGGACAAGTTTCTGGGGAACTTTTTCCGTCCCAAAGAACAACCAACCCGGAGTCGGACGGGCAGAATCGGGATTTTCAGCCGCCGCCAGGGTTCCTCCTGGACCATTCGGGAGCTGTCGTTAGACCGTGGTTTCAGGCGCGATGCAGGATCAAACCGCTTCTCGCAGGTTTAGATTCCCCCTAAACTGCTTGTCCTTTTTCCGTGCAAGGTCATTTAAGGAATTCTGAAGGGGTGGCTTGTGCCCTATCCTTCCAGCACGTTGTATGGGGCGGGAAATGTGGGGGTTCTGAGATCCACCTTGGAGTACGGAGTGAGGGGTTTGGAGTTAATCCGAATTAACTAACGTAGCTGGTGTGTTGGTGTTATACTTTTCCCCGTCCCATGTAATTCTGGGGTGGTGACCTGAGGAACGGAGAGAAGGGATAAATATGATGCGATCTGTTTTTGTTGTTGTTGTTGTAATCATCATCCATACAATTCTTCAGTTACCTCTTACTCCAGTCACTCGAGATAATGGCCTCCGCTTTGGTCCAGATCCACCCGCCCCTCTCCCCCCCCTTTCCAAATCCTATAACTATGCGACCCAGTCTTATGCATGTTTGTTCAGAAGGAAGTTCTCATCGAACGCAATGAGACTTGCTTCCAAATAGGTACGACTGTAGCCTTAATGTTGCGGCGGCGCTCCCATCTCCCCGGAAAAGTAATGCGGTTGTGCAGTCCTGTAACTGCAGCATACGGCATAGAATGCAGTCTGTCAGTGGGGAGGGCTGTTCTCTCCTAGCTTGGATACTTTGAGCAGAGCAAAGCAGGTGGCAAGGAAGGTTGAAATTTGCCTTAACTGCATTGGATTCTGTTTGTAGAACTCAGAAGCCCCGCTTTCTGTTGCGTCCCTGACTTGCATTAAAACAAAACCGCGTTTTCTTTCCAAAGCAGAGGCTGAAGTGTGTTTGGAGCTGTTGAACTTTTGCACTATCTACCTGCTTTGCAAGCAGTTGTGTATTCCTCCTCAGCTGTTTTCACGGTAGTCAATCCATTTATAGCTGTCGGTGCTGCTGATCTTTGTGAGAGACCTGGCAGATTATTAACCTCAGTACTGCCACTCTCAGAATCTCATTCTTGCCTTAGTTGAGTGGTTTCTTTCTAAGCAGAGTGTGGTGCATTGGAGTTAACTTTCATGTACTCTTCATCTCTGTTTCATTGTCCTTGAGGAAATTCGCGGGGGGGGGGGAGAATTTCCCCTTTTAAAAAATACTTTGCTCCAGTCAAGGTTTTCTGTTAAAACTGACTCCACTAAGTTGTCTTTGCTGCTGCTGCTGCATTTCCGTTGTGTTCTTGTAGCAAGAGGCTGTCACTCACATTGCTGCAGATCACATGTTCTTTATGAACAGTGAATGTTCTTGGCTTCCCTGTTCAAATACATATTAGGATGAAACTGCTGTTTGATAGACATGGGTATGTGTTAACAGCTGCTTTGGGGCTTGATACAACTTCTGTGGGAAGTGACAGTTTTGAAATTGGTCTACAGGAAAAAGATACATTACATTCTTGCTGGGGAAGAGGTAAAGGGAAAAGCACAGCTTTGCAGCTAGAATTAAGAGCAGAGTGCATTTTTGATGTTTGCAGAACAATCGTCCAGGAAGAAATAACATCACTTCCTGCAAGGTTATTTCTGTTTATTGATAAGAGTCCATAAAAGACTTTCTGTAAAACCAAAACTTTGATCAGCACTGAATTTGTGATGCAAGTTGACTTTCCCACGCCATTTGGTATCATCATGTTCAGCTCCAATTAGCAGTTGCAGTGAGATACTTAAAGCTATGAACACTCCGATAGGCTGACAATGGCTTCAAGTATGTCAAACAACAAAAGTTTGAGGTGACCTTGTCACTGTGTGGGGTTTAAATCTGCCAAATCTGAAATTGAGAGATTGTCTTGAGAGACTGGGGCGGGGAGGGAATTAAGCTGCCTATGGTGAAGGTTTGTGTGTTTGTCAACTACTGAAGAACATCCCTTGAACCTTAGATCCATCCTGAAAAATAAAGAATTGGGGAGGGGCATATCTTCGTGCATAGACTGTATTTCTACATAGGTAAATCTAAAGCAGGAATGATGTGAGAACTGCAGAGCACTTTAATTTCATGTGGGAACAGCTTTTTTTGGAAAGGTCATTTGTTATATTGGTACTTAAACTGCACTGGAACATATTTTACTAGGGGGGGAATAATAAATTAGCAGTAAGACGTTCCAGACACCAGAAGTCTGCTCAGACTTTTATGGCATACCCCCACCATTTATAGTATGTTATTTCAGCCGGGGAAGGACTCTAAAATTGCCTGCTCCATAGAATGGTAGCAGGGCCCTTTTGCAGGATCATTGATTGCATCAGAGATGCACAGCAGAAATCAAAATGCTGCAGAGGAAATTTGGAGGGGGGGGAAGAATGAAAAGTGGAATTGTAACATATAAGATGCCATTCCTCGTTCTTGTTCTGGGGAAGGCAAATCTCCTACCTGTAATTCCTTTCTCTGATTCATTTAGTGTGATGGTTTCTTTGAATCCTTGATGATAACAGACCAATCACAGAATTTCCTGAATCAGTGGATATAATGGATAGGGGAAAAAATACCTCCCCCCCCCCCAATGAGTGAGATGAGTCGCTTCATGTGCAGTCCAATCCTATGTATGCTTACTCAGAAGTAAGTCCCATTATGTTCAGTGTGGCTTACTCCCAAGTGAGTGTGCATAGAATTGTGTATTTCTCAGATCAGCAACTCTTAGTATGGTGCTTGTATGTTTCAGGCTCCCCCCCCCATATAGAAAAAGAAAAACATTGTAATTATTCCACAGTAAGAAAGCCATCCAATGAGATTTTTCTCTGTTAAATAGCTACACATTGCCATACTGTCATGCAGCTTGATTAAATCGTCTTGTGTCTGGTGCTGCACGAAGGCATAAGGTAAAACCTGAATGAAAAACTATTTCATTTTTCCTTTTTGTCATATGGTAGTAGTAGAATAATGTTCTACTTTTATGCTCCCGGCACCAGTCCCTGTTTTCCAATAGGTCCCCAAACATCAAAGCTCTGACTCTCCAAAGATGGATCCTGGTTTCGCATACTGGCACTCTGATGCCATTTCCCACCCAGCTTTGCCCATCCAAGTTGCAGAGTGAACCTTGGAAAAATAAACCAGTGCATCCCCATTTGGGGATGGAGCAGCCAAAACCAAGCTGGAAAGGATTTGAAGGGGGTTCGGGTGACTGGGTACCTCTATTTTCTGATCTTCTGTCCCAAACAACCAGAGCAAGAATTTCAGAGGGGTGAAGCTTCACTATGCACTGCATGTTTCTTCGTTCCTATGACTAGCCAAAACAGAACAACAGTGCAATCCTATCCAATTTATGCCACCGGCTGAGCTCTGCTCAATCCTGTCCAACTTATGCCACCGGTGTAACCAAATCCCCTTTGAATCCCCCTTTGGAGGGGATTTGAATCCCCTTTCCGTTCTGGGGCCTCCTGTTCTCGCTGCACTGCTGGTTACACCGGTGGCATAAGTTGGATAGGATTGAGTAGAGCTCAGCCGGTGGCATACGTTGGATAGGATTGTGCTGTAAATGAGGCAAATAAGCAAATATATGCACATTTAATTAATTTGCATAATCACCACGTTTCACCATGGTACCTAGAGACAGTTCCAGGGAATCAGTTCTCCATATGGTCCCAAGGGAAATTGCAGTGAATGTTCTACCCCCTGCATCAAAACAAGGAACTATACCACCTAGAGGCGCTATCAGCTGAGGTGAATACAATCCATCATGTCAAGTTTTATATATTCCACACTCCCCAACATTTACAGTTCAAAGGATGTCAGGTAACAGGGCGAGGAAAGATCCCTGCCCAAGTGCTTGACCTCCATTGGAGCAGACAGTGCTGGGCTAGATGGACCAATAGACAATTTCAGTAAAAGGCAGCTTCATATGTTCATGTGACCTGTAGTCACTCCTATGCATAAGCACCAATCAGTGAACGTTTATTTGCTGCTCCTATTTTATATGTTTTAGCAACAGTGGAAGTGGTGGAAGATACTTTCTCCTCCAGTCTCCTCCTGGCTGAGATTCAGGACCTGTGATTCATTTCCTTCCTCCTCATCCCCTAGTGAAACTGAGCCTCAATATGTGTGGAATTCAGCTGGCATGTATTCTTCTTGTTACCTTCTCTTCCACTTTACTTCCTTCAGAAATTTCTCTTCTGAAACTAAAAGCCAGACTAGAAAAATTAAAAAGGTAAAGGTGTCCCTTGACATTTAAGTCCAGTCGTGTCCGACTCTAGGGTGCAGTGCTCACCCCCGTTTCGAAGCCAAAGAGCCAGCGCTGTCCAAAGACGCTTCCGTGGTCATGTGGCCAGCATGACAATACGGAACACTGTTTACCTTCCTGCAAGCGGTACCTATTCATCTACTCGCATTAACATGCTCTCAAACTGCTAGGTTGGCAGGAGCTGGGCCAAGCGATGAGAGCTCACCCCGTCGTGCGGATTCGAACTGCCGACCTTTCAATCAACAGCTCATGGTTCAGTGGTTTAACCCACTGTGCCACCCCGCAGCCCTTAGACAAAATTAGAAGGGCATTATTTTATTTTCATGTGCCTGTTTGTGTGGAGGGGTGGAATCCAGATGGGTTCTGTGGCTTTTTTAACTTTTCCCAGGAAGTGGGGTGGGATTTTTGTCAGGAAAATGGCACATTAATACACACCAAGTTGGTGTGCTACTCCATGCTACTCTCTCTTTTTAATTAAAGAGATGGAAATACGTTTCTTTTCTCATCTAGTTTGGCCCTTAGATTCTGGGCAAGGATTTCCATCCTTGAAATAATAAACCCGGAGCTACACAGCGCACATCTCAGTCCGTGTGCATCTGGTGTCCCGCCCCCAGGTTCAAACAACGGGCTCTGATTGGCTTCACTTTGCCCATGTTTTCGTTTCGTTCAGCCAATCAGAGCCCGTAGTTTGAACCTGGGGGCGGGACACCAGACGCATACGGACCAAGACGCATGTGGTGTAGCTCCGGCTTTAGCTGTTGTTATCCTGTATCACCTGGCAAAGCATATAACTAGTGGAGCAGACAGGAAAATGGTTGATTCCCTTTACCTGCATGGTTACTGACAGTTTCTCATTATTAGCCACAAATATACATCTCCATTCTTCTTGACCCTGCCCCACACCAGGAGTTCATGATTCATTAAGTTTAAATGGCATTTAAATGGAACACTCGCTGTTCTGAGCAAAGGGCTCCCACGTAAAGGTCACAATCGCACTGGAGGCAGCTCCTTATTTTACAGGTTCTCTCATGCTTCAGCTACTGGGTCTCCATCCGGAATTGCCGGTGGTGCTGTTACAGTTCACGTGAGTTGAATGTACAAACACCAGCCATGAGGCACAGTCAGATGATGATGGCATGGAGAATATGCACAAATGGTGTTGCCGCATGACCTTTTAAAATGAGAAATGTTGCCAAGAGACTTTGAAAATATGTTGGATGCCAATGACTTGTGAGCAAGAATGGAACATGTGCCAGACTGGACTGTATTATGACACAACGCGAGAGGGCCACACCGCGTTTGTGTTCCTGTGCTATGAAGCCATGCTGTAAAAGATTTCCCCAGCCAGGCCATGAGGGAAGAATCTGATCAGCATTCAGCATTTCTGGTGCCATGAACCAAAAGGCTCCCAAGCACATAGGCACATTCCATTACCTTCCCCCTCTCCAAAGACTTGCTAAGTGGCTAGTCTGCCAGGAAGAAGAGAATCCACAAAACATAAGGAGATACCAATGTCTGGCCCTGGGAAGGCAAAATCCACTGCCTCCAGTGTGTGTGTCTCCACCCCCAGGTGTACCTCCAGCCCAAATAAGGTATTTCCTTTTTCAGCGTAAGAGCCACCAGCTCCTCCTCTTTTGTATGCATAAAAAGGCAGGCTGCCAGTCTGCTCTCTCTTGACCCTTGCCTCCTGAACTCTTCTTCTCTGCGTGCCCTCTGGCACCAACCCCCTCCCCCTTCCCCCACTCTTAACTTGACTTCTCAGTCACTCTACAGACTGCTGAGCTTGAGCAGTTCAGAGCCAATTTGTTTCTTCCTCCTTTTCATTCACTGCTGGCTTGTGCCATTACTACAGCATTGCAGCCAAGTTCAACTCTCCAGGATAGGTAAATATCACCCATGTATAAATCAAGGAAACCTGCTAAACCTCTGTACCTAACTTTCCTAGATCTGAATGCTTTGGAGTATGATTGAATTGTTGCATATTGAATTGTTGCATATGTATGAATCTGACTAACTATCTAGTAAATATTGGAAAACAACCCACGTGTGTCCTCAATATTATTTAAAACGGAATTCTGCGGCTGGACTCTGGTATACACAGGTATCAAGATCCTGAACGTTCCAAACTGGCATATAAAGCTATGCAATTTTGGTGACAATGGACCACTCAGAGAGGGAATTTTGTGCACTACCCAGTCAGTATGCATAGTCAAGGATTATTGGAGAATGCACAGAAAATCATGGTGTAAGGTGGTTGTTTTGTACAGTTTCCAGTCGGCATGCATAGCCGCTTCTTATATCTAT
Source organism: Plestiodon gilberti rubricaudatus (assembly GCA_026170595.1). Taxonomy (NCBI): domain Eukaryota; kingdom Metazoa; phylum Chordata; class Lepidosauria; order Squamata; family Scincidae; genus Plestiodon; species Plestiodon gilberti. The sequence continues at coordinate 197,189,122 of JANXHW010000004.1, read as the reverse complement.
GGCGGTGTGTGTGCTGTGATTCTGTGGAGCTCAGAAGATCTGCAGAAAGTGGTCTTGGCTCCAGCATTCAGCTTCCTAATGGTCGGGGGGGGGGGGGTGTTAAAAAGCAAATTTCTAGCCTTTATGGTTGTGAAGATGCACTTTTAAGTGTGCAAGCTACTCTGTGAAATCTCACCCCCAAGTTAGGGCTTCTGTGCCCTGTTTAGATGCATGACTAACAGAAGCAGACTGAATTCTACAAAACTAATAAGCATTGCAGATCAAATTATACAAAATTAGAAAAATGATTCAAGTTTACTTTACCTTCATAATTCATATAGGTTGCAGAATTTCCTCTTGTCATTGCACAGTTTCGCTTACCTTAATATAGAATTTTGATGTATGCTTCTGAGCACAAGGCTCTTAGCCTAGGGAAAGGCAGTATATAAATCTTCTAAATAAATAAATATTATTATGAAGGATAAAGATCTACTGCTTTTCAACAGAGACGTTCACAAAGTGGCTTACATTTATTTTTATTTATTCATTTGTTTGTTTAAAAAGATTTATAGACCGCTTTTCCAGAAGCTCAAAGCAGTGTACATAATATAACAATAAAAATAGATAAAAACATACAGAGAATGCTTAGTAGCACCCAGCAAGAGTGCAGGTCTGCAACATCATCAGCTTACACTGAGGCTGCAATCCTAGACACACTTACCTGGGAGTAGGTTCCATTAAGCCCAATTGAACTTGCTTCTGAGTAGACATACATAGAATTGGGCTGTAAATGAAGGTACTGCCACCCCCAGAGAGCGGTAGCAGCAGCACATTGTGGAGGCAGTTACGCCATTGGCCTGCACCCTTTCTAGGCATCACTGCCTTGACATATAGCCTGCACTATACTGCACCTTGCTCTTCTGCCACCAAGACACACTATCTGGTAGGGGCAGCCTCACCCCAGTCACCACCAGTGATGACATCTGAGTAGAGCATTCAGCCCCCTGCATACTCTGCCAGTGAAATATTGTCTTCTGTGTTTCCAGATACTTTTCTGCAGCAAATTTTCTACCTCTCTTTAGGTCCGTATCCCAATAGCTTATTATTTTTCTTTTTCTTTCATGCTTCATTGTACATGGACACAACTTCGTTTTCTGTCTTATTTCTGCCACTGGTCATAAAAACAATGGCCAGTACATTAGGAAGAAAGAAACTATGAACCCCCTCCCCCATCTGTTTTTTTTTTTTTCTTCTGTTGCAGAAACCTGTAGCTGGAGTGCCAAAGTGATGTGAAGTTACCCAGTGACCAATATGACTCTTTTACCAGGAGAAAATTCGGACTATGACTACAGTGCCCTGAGCTGCGCTTCTGATGCCTCCTTCAACCACCCTTTCTTTGCCGAATCGGAATCTCTCAAAGGAGTCTTTTACCAAAGAGCCAGACTCATTCATCCTGGAGAAGATCTCTATGAAAGCATCCACCCAGAAGACCGGACGCATCATATCATTATCAATGTGGGTGGCTTTAAATACTTGCTTCCATGGACCACCCTTGATGAGTTCCCGATGACTCGCTTAGGCCAGCTGAAATTCTGCAACAACTTTGATGACATTCTCAACATTTGTGACGATTATGACGTGACCTGCAACGAGTTCTTTTTTGACCGCAACCCTGGGGCGTTTAGAACCATCTTGACGTTTCTGCGGGCAGGGAAGCTTAGGCTCTTGAGAGAGATGTGTGCTCTTTCCTTTCAGGAGGAGCTGCTTTACTGGGGCATTGAGGAAGATAACCTGGATTGGTGCTGCAAGAGGAGGTACCTGCAGAAAATGGAGGAATTTGCAGAACTGAATGAAACGGAGGATGATTTCACAGATAGTGAAAACCCATGCGAATCGGTGGAGCAGACAAAAATGGGGCTTTGCATGAAAAAGTTACAAGACATGGTGGAGAGGCCTCAGTCTGGGATTCCTGGGAAAGTGTTTGCCTGTTTATCGGTGCTGTTTGTAACTATCACTGCAGTCAACCTGTCTATCAGCACGATGCCTGGCTTAAGGGAGGAGGAGGAGAGAGTAAGTAGACCTATTGGGAGAACATAACACTGTGGCACACTTGTGACTAGCCACTCAGCTGGTCTGTCTGAAATACTGGAGAGCCACTGTCGGTCAGAGTTAATAATACTAGGCTAAGTGGCTCAACACTATCACCCTTGTTCAGTAAAAATTGTAGGGATGGATGTCGGCTGATCAAAGAAAGCTTAGGTGGTCAGTCTAATACATCTGAATCTATTGATTGAGGCTGCAATCCTACCGTATATACACTTTCCTGGGAGGAAACCCCATGAAACATAATGGGACTTACTTCTGAGTAGACATGCCTAGGATTGTGCTGTAAATCTGCATACCTTTGCATATGACTGAAGCAGTGCTTTTGAAGAAAAAAAACTGTTTCTTGTGTTAAACCTGTAAATGTGGGTTATTATAGCTATGTCATTAAGCTTTGGTCTACAGACATCTGGGGACCCAAGTCCAATCATGTAATATTCTGTAGAAAAGTAGTCATACCACCACCTTCCCATAGTCACTACGAAATCAAAGGAAACAGGTTATGATGAGGAAGGTTGTGCTGAGTAAATGGCCAGAGGCCGTGAATAGCCACCTTTTCAGGTCTTTACAGCCATCACATCCTAGGTTTTTAATTGGCTACTACTGCCTGCCTCCCAGTCATCTGTTTCCATCATTGCTACCAGAAGAACAAAAGTTAAATCGCATTAAAGTTTTATTAAAATGAGTAACTGCTCATGCTTTTAAGCTTAATATGATCAAAGCTAAAAGGCAGTTACAAAAATCTTTGAGCTTGAAAAATGTATAGGAAGCTAGCTGAACCTGTCTTTGCAAATTATGTGGAAAATGTCATGAGAGATGGAGGTTGCTGTCATCCCAAGTACATGTTAGAAGCCTCAATTTCATGCCCAGAGAATGGTCAGGGAGCACCGGATGCTGCAGCATTAAGTTCAAATGTCCTGGGTTTGAAGGCCATGGGGATTGCTGTGTAAGAGTGGGATATAAATATGGTCAGCCAACATCTTAATTCAAGTATACATGCTTCCCCCCCCCCCCAAAAAAGACAGAGAAAAACAACAGTATAGATAGTGCAGGCGATTCTGCCTGCCATTCCACTTACTCTGTTTATGCCCCACAGCGAGTCTGAAATGGGAGAATGATACCGCTATTCTCTCAGTGCCTGCATGTTCTGTGTTCCGCACTTTTAGTTCTTAAAGAGACAGTATATATTTGTTGGCTGTAAGGGAGTTTCGACTATATGCTATTTTGGCTTTACACACTGAATGATCGTGTAAGATGCAGGCCAACTGTAATCCTTTCTAACCCACTGTAGTACAAGCTGTCTTCAGATTTTAGCATTTGTTGCCAAAGCATTTTCACATTCAGTGTTACCAAGTTTGGGCTATTAGAATCTCACAGTGGGGGGGGGGTAGGGGGAAGAGCTGTAAATATGTTCAAGAGGTAAAAGCTGTGATGATATAGCTGTGATGAGAGGCATATTTTTGGAAACTCTTACCTTGGACCAGCAGAAGCTGCAGTGCCTACTAATTTACTTTGCTATGTATTTGGCCCTTGAAAGTGAAAATTCTGGCAATCCTCAATGTCATACTAATTTTTAAAAAACAGCCAAGAAAGTAATGGCCACTCACAGAGGTGTCCTTTAAAATGGATTAGACAGATTAATGGAGATTAAGACTGCAATCCTAAACACACATACTGTATTTGGAGTAAGTCCATTGAAAACAAAAGGACTTGCTTCTGAGTAGATATGTAGAGGATTGCACTGTAGGTCTATCAACAGCTGTTAGCCATGGTACTAAGTAGAACCTGCATATATAAAGGCTGTGTATCTCGGAATATGAAATACTAGAGACAAACAGTGAAAGGCTACCACTTTCATACCCTGTTTATGAAGGCCCAGAGACATCTAGCTGACCACTGTTGGAAACAGAACACTAGACTAGACGCATCTTGGTCTAATCCAGACAGGCAGTCCTGTTCTTGGAAAATTACTTCGTTCTATGATTTCACCGTACTAACATCATATTCTTCTCTTCCCCTCCAGGGTGAATGTTCCCAGATGTGCTACAACATTTTCATAGTGGAATCCGTCTGTGTAGGATGGTTTTCTTTAGAGTTCCTTTTGAGGATCATCCAGGCCCCAAGCAAGTTTGCATTTCTGAGGAATCCATTAACCCTGATTGATATAGTTGCCATTCTGCCCTATTACATCACGTTATTGCTAGACACCGCTTCAGTGGGCAGTAATAAAAAGCCAACTTCTGGCAACATCTACCTAGACAAAGTCGGCCTGGTGCTCCGCATACTCCGTGCCTTGAGGATTCTATACGTCATGCGGCTCGCCAGACACTCCTTAGGCCTGCAGACTTTGGGGCTCACTGCTCGCAGGTGCACCCGTGAGTTTGGGCTCCTGTTACTTTTTCTTTGTGTGGCCATTGCACTCTTTGCTCCCCTCTTGTATTTGATTGAAAATGAGATGGCAGACTCTCAGGAGTTCACCAGCATCCCTGCTTGCTATTGGTGGGCAGTGATCACCATGACAACAGTGGGCTATGGAGATATGGTACCCAGAAGCATCCCTGGTCAGGTGGTGGCACTGAGCAGCATCCTGAGTGGCATCCTTCTAATGGCCTTTCCCGTCACATCCATCTTCCACACGTTTTCCCGCTCATACATTGAGCTGAAGCAAGAGCAGGAAAGAACTATGTACAGGAGGGCACAGTTCTTAATGAAAACAAAGTCCCAGTTAAGCAAAGCGTCACAAGGGAGTGACATGTTTCCGAGTATCTCTTCAGAGACCAAAGAGAAGGACTGAAACGGAAGTTTCCATATCTGCCTGTTGCTGAGCAAACAGTAACAGATTCAAGCTCGGTATTTGCTTGGGTAGGTGTTTGGGAGATGGATTCCACAAATAACAAAGGGCTTTTAGCCATTATGACAGTATGGTCTTGTTTATGGGTTATTAGCATTATCATTAGGGGTGGGGGATAAGGTTATTTTTCAATAGGCTACACAATTGAAATGTGAGATCATGAAATGAGATTTTTTTAAAAAGCAGGCATTGTTAACCAGAAGGAGTACAGTGTAAAATTATATACTGGGCACAGCTGTTGCCGTTTGTAACATAAAAGAGGCAAAGCCATTTTCCAAGAAAACGACTGTGAATGTCAATGTTTTGATCATTCAATTAATTGGCCTTTTGTTGTTATTTTAGTTCACAAGTATTGGTTATAAATATCTCAGACAGCCAAATTAATCCTTGGGTGTAACTCCTGTGTTTGTACGGGAGTTACCGGTAAGTTGTGTGTGTGTGTCAGAGTTGCAAAAGAGTGAAGTATTTATTTATTTTCTTGTAGCGTGTTTTTTTCTTCTGGAGTGCAATGTCAGTTGTTTTCCTTCCAGGCCCAGACCTGCTTAGGTCTAGATAAAGAACCCATCAAGCACCTTTAGTTCATTTTCTGAGCCAAGGAGAAGCAATAGTAGCATTTTTTTCCTTTTAAGCCATAATGTAAAGAACAATCAAAAGCTTCTTGTTTGTAAGGCAGCCTTATCATTAGATACTCGCTTGCTGTTGGTGATTAACACTTTCCACTATGTAACCAGGTACAGCCCCACTGCCGCTGAATGTGATTTCTCTTTCCTATGAAATGGTTTATTTATGTACAAGGAATTAAGGCTAAAAAGTGGCTGGCAGAGGTCTCCCATACTCAGTTCCAACACGCTCACTGTAGGGAGGACATAGCTTGCTGTTTGCACACTTTTTCCTGGAATTGGTTAGGAGGCCTTGGAGGTTGTAAACCTCGATGACTGCCCCCTTCAGTTTTTGTGTGCATCCACCTCTGAATGTTTATGCGGAAGCACAAGGCAATCGTCTTCTGTCTGTCTCCTGGATACTGACTCTCCTAGATTGAGTTGGCATCGCTTTCCTTCAGTTCCATGCCAGTTAGCATTAATAACGAAAAGGTAGCTAACAGCAAATCAAACAGAACATGCATCAAAATATCACACCATGCAGACCATTTTGCCTCGTCGTTTTCTGTTGCATTGGGTAGAAAGACGTGAAAGTATTTTGTCCAGCTCAGTTGCCAGAATTACTAGTCAATAGCTTATGATAACTCGTGCCTCATTTAATAGAGCAAAACCTATCTAAAAGAGTTGCTGGAAATGTGAAAAAGAAGTTTCTTATAGATCTTGGATGAGGCACTGGAAACTCAGTAAGTCTCCTGTGAGTCAAATGAAAAAGTTGTAAAACTTCCTGGTAACTGCCTTGGCTTCCCTAGTACTATAAGCTCCTCAGCAGTCAAGCAAAATGCTTGTAGGGCATTGAAAAAGCAACAGAGGATTTGCCTGTACCCCTGCAAATTCAGGTATAATTCACACCCATACAAACTGGGCTTGTTTTTCAGTGATCTCTGCTGATATTTTTATCTGCCTAGACTGAATGTGCACATGGCAACCTGTCATGTGGTTTGGCCCTGAGTAAACATGGCCACAGGCAAAAAACATGGGTGTGTCCCTCGTGAAAAACATCTTCACATGACTTTGTGGCACACACATGGGCAGTTTTGTCAATCCATGCAGACAAAAATGATGGGCTGGATTGAAAAATAATTGTACCAAAATAATGGTGCAGTTGTGTAGCATTTCCTTTGCTACACAGGGGTTGGTCTATGTCAGTGGTTGTCAAACTGTCTCAAGGAATCCTATGGTCCCTTAGAATGTGTGAGAAGGGGATACGCTGCATTGAAACCTTTCTCCACAGCGTGGGTCCCTACAGTGTTCCTGAGTGAGGCTCCCCATCTCCAGGCATCCTGAAAAGTGCCCTCCACCTCAGCACCTGACTGTCTCTGCCCTCTCCCCCTCATCATCAGCCTGCGACTGGGCTTTTATGCCCAGCCACATGATGTGGCACACACTTTCCCCCATGTCCTCCCCGCAGTCCAAACCCCTGGATATAGCATTCCTGCTTTCACACCAACGGGTGTTCGTCAGAGCCAACATGAGCCATGCGGCTCAGCCCTATGAGGCTGTAGTCGGCTTATTCAGCAGCCTGAGTGGTGGCTGCCTCATGCGGACAGAGCTGAGGTGGGGAGTGGCCGGCCCTGTTTTCCCAGATGAGTCCACTCCAGACACAACAGTGAAAGACAGTTTACGTTCCCGAAAGTCAGTTTGACTTTCTTTACTGATCCCTTCCAGTGTGTATCTCAATGAGAGTGCACTTCATTTTCCCTGGTGACAGTGGAGAACATAGCCAACAAACCATATAGTATGTAGGCTTACCAGATCTCCAACCGGGACAGAGTGCTAGACAGACCTTTAGGAGAAGGAATGTGGGCAGGTGTAGCTTGTTAAACCTTAGAGCAAAATCCTAGGCATGTCTACTCAGAAGCAAGCCCCACTGAACACAGTGGTTGGAGATCTGGTAAGCCTAATTAATTGGGATAAGCAATGGGTCCTGTTTCCATAGCTTTAACAGTGCAATCCTATGCATGTCTACTCAGAAGTAAGTCTCATTGTGTTCAATGGGGCTTACTCCCAGGAAACTGTGTATAGGATTGCAGCCAAAGTCATGTAGGTACCTATTTGCAAGGTCTGGCCCTGAAATTGAAATGCATGGACATTTTGAGAGATTATAAACCAAATATAAAATTGACAAACATGCTGTTCAGGCATTTAGATTGCACAGATACTGAAAGGCAGAGTTCCCAACTACATGGTACAGTCCTTGCTCTCCCCCCCCCCCCCCGGTGTGAATCGCTACACAACAAGGGTCTTTTTCAGACATTCTGGGGTGTACAGATTGGGGAGGGGGTGGAACTTCCTTCCCGGATCTGTGTATGTTAATTATCCCCATGATCTGAATGCCTGAATAGGGCTAATGGGAATATAAAATACTAGTGAAATCCTGATGGCTAGTTTTCTCCCCTTTTATGTGTACAATAGCATTCAATCGTAGTATTTCAGATCTGTGCTTTGGTGATCCAACAACCAAACTTCTTTTGAACAGGTAGGCTGTGAGCTTCCAGGTTCAACAGACCTCTGAATGCCAGTTGCAGGGGAACAAAGGTGAGAGAGGAGCCCTGCCTTTCTCTCTTACTTGTGGGCTTCCCAGAGGCAGCTGCAGGGCCATTGTGGGAAACAGGATGCTGGACTAGATGGGCCTTTGGCCTGATCCAGCAGGACTTTCCTTCGGTGCTTATGTTCTTGACAACTGGGTTCAGTCATATCCTGCAGGAGACAAGTCAGACTAAAGAATAAGGATAAACCTGGCCCACTTTGAATTTGTATCTTGGTAACAAATTACATGTAAGCTAGCAACATGCTGTCCTAATGAATCACTGTAAGAAATTGTTGTGGGTTTTTTTGTTTTGTTTTTGAACACCAAAGTATATACACACTGTAGCTTTTTGTGCTAAATTAATACAGCTTATACAATGTCTTAACAATCATAACACTAGCATTGAATCCTCGTGTCTCATTTCCAACTGTGAAGGCTGAGGTCTCTCTCTCTCTCTTGTTTTTTTTAAGTCAACTTCATTAAAATTACAGAATTACTTCAAACGCTAAAACAAAAATCCTGTTGCACTGCTGAATGTGTGGGTTTTTTTTTTTAAATTGACTTGCTTTTTAACAGCATGAACAGCTGACAAGAGACTCCGATGAAAACATAGTGTGCTTTTATGAAGTACAATAGAACGCTTGGAACAGTCGCCAATCAAAAGTGATATGTGTCAGATGGGGGTACATCTTGTAACATGACATGAAACAGCACTTTTTAGCAGCAGCGATTCAGAATGCTGTTTGTTTATATGGCAATAGCGTGTACATTTTCACCTTCAACCGTAGCAGCCATGTTCATTTTGATTAATAAAAAAGGATGGACTTGCCTTGCATTGTTATGTTTTTGCTATATTTCTGTACCTCTCTTTCTTTTTGGATAGCTTCGGTAATTGCCAGTACAGGAGGGCTGGGTGCTTCTAGATCCAGTCTGGGAGGGACAATGTTTTTGTTCTGTCTGCTTTATATCAGTTACTTTGAAAGGGCAAGCAGAAAGGATATAGAGCTAGAAAAGGGCAGTCAAAATGATCAAAGAGTTAGAGCATCTTCCTTATGACGGAAGGCTACAGCATTTGGGCCTTTGTAGTTTTAGAAAAAAAAACACAATGACTTGGGCTACAATCATACGTGCATGCTTAAGGCGCAAGTTCCATTAAACCCAGTGGGGTTTACTTCTGAGTAGACTTTCATAGGATTACACTATAAACAAGGGACATGATAGAGGTTTATGAAGTTATGCATGTGTGGGAAAAAGCAGGATAAACCTTTCTTCCTCTCATTATACTGGAACATGGAATCGTCCAATGAAATTGATTGGCAGGAGTCTCCAAACAGTCAAATCAAAATGCTTCACGCATTTCGTGAATGGAATTCACTTTCACAAGATGCGATTGGGAATAACAGATGGCTTTAAAATGGAATTAGACAAACCAATGGAGAATAGGTCTGTCAATGCTATATACAGTAGACACTCCCAGTTCAGAGGTAGCATTCCACTGAATGTGTTTTCTGGAAAACAGCTGGAGGAGAGGGCTATTGCCTTCGTGCCCAACCGTGGACTCTCTGGAGACACCTAGCTGGCCACTGAGAAGCAGGATGCTGGACTAAATGGATCTTTGCTCTGATCCACTAGAACACTAGTACAGCATGGGAAAAGGGGTTTTCTGAATCTCTTTACAGAACACAGTTCAAGACCCACAGACTATTGGGGGGAGGGGGGAAGCAGAACACACCTCATCTCTACAAGCAAAAATACCTCTAGAGGTGGTCATCTAACATGCGAGTATAAGATTCTTTCATGTTACATTTTGTCTGCTGAGGGGGCAACCTTGCCCGTTTTTAGAAAAGTCTTCTCTCTGACTAACCTGCCCAAGGTTTGGGTGAGCTGAGAGAAAACTAAAGAGAACTGCTGAAAACCATGTGTGCTTCCATCTGAATTATGAGTCCCAAATGACTTCTCCTAATCTCCTCTGACTTGGAAGAATTAAAATTCATCAGAGCATCTTCTGTAAAAACAATTCTAGTGACTCAAGATGTCTCAGAAGCAAAGATGTCACAATACAACGAATCATTTCATTCTCTGCCCCTTCTAAGTGAATTACTGGTACTTGCTGGATTGGCAGTCTGCATATTGGCATGCTTTGACATTCTGAGAAACTCATGTTATACTTAAACAGAATTGAGTTAAGGCCTGTCCAAAGGTCTTTTTCTCAAGGGTTTGGGTCTTGATTGTCGTTGCAATTTTCAGTCTTGACTAAGTGGGTAGCCAACTTTTTAGATGTATCTAATTAAACACAAAGCATTTGTGCATGGCTGAGTCACAGATATGTGCTTCACTCAATACATATGTTCAGGGAAGGAAAACTGGCATGAAATGTGTACGTACAATCTGTGTAGGCAGATTGTAGTTTGGTGCTCCAGTCTGTATGTAGAACAATGCCATTTTTCCATTCCAGCTGTTTCCCAGAATCATATGTGAGGTTAGCTTCTCCACACACGTACTCAGCCAACACTCCACAATAATCACACCTCACTTGTTCTTAGTTTTTCCACCATGTTAACACTAGTTATGTGTAAACCTCACAGGAAGAAATCTGTTTCCATTTCTATTTTCCCAGCTCCAAGCAACTGGTTTTTGCAGAAAATCCATCAGCCAGTTTGAATTTCAGCCAACTATAGTTGAGTATAGCTTCAATTTCTTCAATATTATATCAATGGTACACTTTCATTTGAGGCTATAGGTGTTTTTCTGCAGGCATTTCCTCTTATGAGTGCAGGGCATGATAGGACTTGAAGTCTTCAAACTATTTAAACATACGTTGGCAGCAATTTGCTGGGTTGGATGCTATGCCACATTGTAAGATCTAGCTGTGATGACTCACAGCGTTATCCTGTGTGCAGCTGCTCCAGTGTGTTGTAAACGTGCTGTAAGGCACGTTTGACACCCAGAGAGTAAGCAGCACCGGCAACAAGGCTGGCGCTGCTCAGTCCCTGTCAGAGAGAAGCCACTGCCAGTGGACATGGGTAAATCCTACGAACGGACATGGGGAGGGCAGAATGGGAGGGGTGATTGGGTGGCCAGGCCTGGGAGGGGGGAGGGATTCTTGGCGGCACACTCCACCAAATTCTACCCCCCTTCCCAGGCCTGGTGAGCCCTACATAGGCTCCTTGGATTTGCACAGGCCATTTTGCCGGTGCACATCTGAGGAGACCCAGCTGGGACATTACCCGGGGGAAAGGGATGAACATCTCTTTCTCACATGGAGGCCTTCAGCTGCACCGTTGTGGAGGCCCTGGACAGGATTGGGCTGCCCTTAATAAAGGTTATTTGACACATATTCAGTGGTACTTTCCAGTTAATACGTGAGCATAAATACAGTTTTCATAAATAGCTGACACGGGATGCTCAGCTTCTGTGACCTGTTATCAGAGCATCCTGGCTGGCTCAGTTTACTACTTCCAACAAGACTGGAATCTAGATCTGTTGACTCATGGGTAGTTGTCTGTACACACAGAGCTGCCCAGGAAGTTCAGAACTTAGTAGCTGTACAGCCCATGAAGTCCCTGATTGGCACTGCCCACTTGCAACAGTTCCCGTTTTGCAGGAAATATTCAGGCTCTTGATCTGCAAAGCCTGTAGAGGATCCGACTCTCCATACCTGAAAGTTACGGTACTTTATCGTCTAAAGTTAACCAAATGTATTTTCTGCTCATTCTGTGCACCATGGCTAGGGGTTTTTTTATTGTTGTTGATAACTGCATAAAAAACAAAACACTGCTTTCTCTTAAAAAGATCTGTGAAAATAAAATAAAACCATGTAATTTTATGTCATTCTTCATCTACCTAACACTGTACAAGCTGTACTGCCCACCAAGTACACTTTTAAAGCAGTTAAAATGGGGGGGGGGAATCAAATAAAAACATGTAACACCGCTTTTAGCTATTTCATTTTGGTTAAACACTGAAATCTGCAAAAAAACAAACACCATAAAAAACACCCCCTAACCATGACTCCTTAATGAAGTGAAGAGTTGCCTCAGTCACCTGATGATTACAACATCAAGTGGTGACTTGCATGTGTGAATGGGCCATCACAGAGATATCACCATGGACTGTACTGTGTTATGTCACCTCAAATGCAATACTTTTCGGAAGAATCAGTTTTTACACAATCATCTGAGAGCCATAGAGAAATCAGGTGATGGACATGTGTGAGTGAGTAAGGCCTGATCTACACTGCACTGCGTCTGGCATGAAGTCGTCTTGCCCCTGCCTCCGCCGAGCGGGTCGGAGGAGTGTCTTCCTGCCTGTTGTCCCTCCTGCTGTCCCGCCTTCCTATGTAAGCGCAGCTGTGATTGGCAGCACTGGTATGAGGGGGTGCTCGTTCCAAAAACTGTAACTGTAACTGTGAAGTGTGCTGGCTTGCTGCTGCGGGGGTGATCTTTGAAATCAAAGGGTGCAAAACGTGTCGAGTGGGGGGGGGAGGCTGTACAGCTCATAATCTTTTAAGTCATTCAGCCTTGACTCGTTCTGTGGTTTCCTCTGGGATTCAGCCTTGAAATAAAACCTCCACGGTGATTGGAGGTAGTTCTGATTGGCATGCAGCCACTCTCCTCCCCCCTCTCATCCGATTGGTGGCTGCATTGCGTACGGCGAAGCAACCCCTCAAAACATGGCAGGAACCATCTTTGACGCTTTGTGCACGCCGCAGCATCGGGAGCGCGCAATTGCTCCGCAAGACTGTACAAATCTCCGCAAAGCGCCAGACGCAGTGCAGTGTAGATCCGCCTTAAGGCAGTGACTGCTCTACAATTTAGGAATTCCCTTCCCTTGGAGATGTTCTCCTCAGTCCAAGCCACTTTCCTTGAACGTGAGGACTCTGTTTACACACTTGCTCCATTTTCCAGATTGCAGCCTCAGACTGGGATATCTGCCTGACTTCGATCTTGTGTACCTGCCTCTGGATCAACATTGCTGCCTCTTGACACTTTGACTTCGCTCCTGCTTCTGGCCCCTCTGATCTCTGCTTGCCTGCTCAGGCACTCGAGCTTCTGATTGGCTCTGACTAGACATCTGCTCCAGGTCCCGGCTCAGACCCTGTTTTACTTCCTTGGGAAGTCATCCTTCCCTGTTTCAAGTCATGCCCCTGATGTTGCACCCCCACAGTGATGCATTTCCTTTTTGCTGCCTCTTTATCAGTGCAAAGCCATGGTGAGGGTTTTTTAACCCTTTATCCATGCAACATAGTCCGGAGAAAAATTGCCTCCCTGGAAGTTGCTATTTGCATCAGGAGGGAAGGTGCGGGGGGGGGGGGGGGGCTGCTGCTGCTTTTGGAACTGCCGTGCTCCACTCATTAAGGGTTCTACTCAAAGCCGGCATCTTGCTCCAAGCCTTGTACTGGAACCGAAATACCGACAAATTTACCTGATAATTGATTAGCTACATAGATCCTTATTTATTTTGTCTAAAAGAGCCTTCCTGGGTTACACAGCAGATTCAGAAAATTTATAGCTGCAAACCTTGGAAGGATGTCACTACTTTTGTAACTCCCAGACAGATTGTATCTGTATAATCATTTTCTTCAGGATTTTTCTAGGCTTCCGCCTAGTTCTCACTGAAGAGGTAAATCTGTCTGGAATGTACCACTTTGGAGTGAAGGTGGGGGCTCACATAGAAACAAAATAGATACATCATATACATGCATGATACTGTGCATGTTTATTCAGAAGCAATTCCCACTAAGTTCAATGGGGCTAATTCTGAAGTAAGTGCATAAGGTTGAAGCCATGGGCTGCCCAAGTCCTCAGGTCCACACAAAGTCTTCCACAGAAAAGGGACACAGGGATGGGGAATAGCATCACAAGGGCATTTATGATGTTGATGAGAGTATGTAAACATAGAAAAATTCCATGCATTTCACACCTCCCTGTAAAAATTTATACTGTTTTGTGTAAAAGTGGAACCAGAGAATGGTCACTTTGAGAGATTAACAGTGCAATCCGACTTAACTTTTGTTCCCGTTTAACCAGCGGTGCAGCGAGAACGGGAGGCCCCAGAACGGAAAAGGGATTCAAATCCCCTCCAAAAGAGGAATTCAAAGGGGATTTGAATCCCTTTTCCATTCTGGGGCCTCCCGTTCTCGCTGCGCCGCTGGTTAAATGGGAACAAAAGTTAAGTCGGATTGCGCTGTAAGTCATATAGCATAAATGGGTGTGATCTCGTGTAAACTCTCAACCTTGTATCATAAATGGTTTTGTATGCATTTTGTACACACAAGACATGACTGTACAGCATATGGAATCCAGATGTGCATCTTGGCTTTTCTCGGCTCCTAGCCAAAGCAGCTGCAGAAGCAGAGCCAACAGGTGCTAATGTGTGATTAAAGTCATACTACAAAACAGTCCGTTGTAGCTGCAAATGTTTCATTTAAGGTTATTTAAAGCCACTGGCCAATCTCCAAGAAGCTGGCTGGCAGATATTGCAGATGAGGTACCTGAACACATCAAATCAGGTTCATTGTTCATAAGAGAACATTTAACAAGCAGCAATAAGTTTCAAATACAGCATGAGAATGTGTCTTATATCAGGGGCCGTGTGTATTTCATGATTTTACACAAAAGCACAAGAAAAAATAGAGTATGTAGTATTGGGTGCACAGTTTAGCTTCTTGAAAATCTCAGCTTTCAATTTTAAAGTTTCCAGTTCTCATGGCTGCGAAGATTGTCTTGAGGGTGTGTGAAAAATGTCTGACTTTCCAGTAGGTAAAAGAGGGGGATTCAGTGCACTCACTGCGTAGCTCATTACTGCGCCTCCTGACATAGTGAAGCATAGTACATTATGCAAAAGAAGCATATATGCAGGTTTGCATATTTAATACAAATTACAAAACCTAGATTTGCTTTGTACAGAATTTGGGTTATTTGGGGCAGAACTTTGATTTATTTTATTTTCAGTGCATACTTTGCTTATTGAAAGTCTGATTGAGTCATCCACACCAATCATGAGCCAGTTCAGTACTTATTTGCCCAAACCACCCCACTTAATGACGGATTGCTTAACGACAATCCGGATATATGACGGAGGTCCCCAGTAAAAAAAGAGCAAAGGATTTTAAAAGATGCATCTTTTTAAATTCCCAGCTCTTCAGCTGTTTCATGCTAAATAAGGGCTTTGAAGTTCTTATCTAAAGCCAAACAGCTAATGGGCAAGATAAGAGCTTCGATGTTTAATGCTGGGGCTTTAAGCACAGTGCTACACTTCAAAGCACAGCAAGACCTGTTTAATGACGGCTTCAATTTACAATGGGGATTTCAGACTATCCCCATCGTAAGCGGGGGACACCTGTAATTGCAATTTGTATGCTCGGAGAGTCTCATGTATGCATGAGATCCTTGCCCTTCCTCTCACATCTGAGGGAATTCAGGGCTTTTCCTACAATCACAGGGAGGGGCAGTTAATTGAAACCACTGCTCTGGTTCACTGATAAACCTAGGCTCAAAAGAAGGGGAGACGGTAGCGTTTGGACCTTGGCAACACTGTAGAATAAGGTCCTGTTCACAATAAATATTTTTTTGTGGTGAGGGAGTAGTAGTAGCCTCCACCCCTTGCTGTCCATGTGTTCAAATGCACACCTGCAATGTGTTCAAATGCATGACTTTTACATGCCTAGGCAGTGCTCCATGCAATCTGGAATCCTGAAAAAGCAAAGCCCCTGATTGTGAGAAGAACTGCTGTGCATGTAAAAGTCAACGCCAGTTTCCAATTTGCCTTTTTTGGGTAAGGTGATTGAGCGGGTGGTGATACTTCAGCGGGTGGTGATACTCAGCTTCAGGGGATACTAGATGAAACGGAGTATCTGGACCCTTTTCAGTCTGGCTTCAGGCGGGGCTTTGGGACGGAGACAGCCTTGGTCGCCCTGCTGGATGATCTTCGCCGAGGACTGGACAGGGGGAGTGCATCCCTGCTGGTCCTTTTGGACCTCTCGGCGGCTTTCGATACCATCGACCATGGTATCCTTCTGGGCCGGCTGGCTGAGTTGGGACTAGGGGGCACTGCGTTGCAGTGGTTCCGTTCCTACTTGGCTGACAGGTCCCAGATGGTGATGCTGGGAGATGCCTGTTCGGCACCCTGCCCTTTACAGTGTGGGGTGCCACAGGGTTCTATTCTGTCTCCCATGCTTTTCAACATCTACATGAAACCGTTGGGAGAGATTTGGTGTTGGGTGTCACCAATATGCTGACGACACCCAACTCTACCTCTCCTTGCCATCTCGCTCCAGGGAGGCTGTGGAAGTCCTGGAGCACTGCCTGGAGGCGGTTGGGGTCTGGATGAGGGCAAATAGGTTGAGATTGAATCCAGAAAAGACAGAGGTCCTACTGGTCAGGAAAGCTTCGATGCAGGTACTGAGTCACCTGCCCGTTCTGAATGGGGTTGCACTCCCCCTGCAGGAACGGGTGCGCAGCTTGGGAGTACTTCTGGATTCACAGCTCTCCCTGGAAAGCCAGGTGGCGGCAGTGGCCAGGGGTGCGTTTGCCCAGCTTCGGCTGGTGCGTCAGCTGCGGCCGTACTTGAGTCGATCGGACCTGACCACGGTGGTCCACGCCTTAGTGACTTCAAGACTGGATTACTGTAACACGCTCTACGTGGGGCTGCCCTTGAAGACGGTTCGGAAGCTGCAATTAGTGCAGAATGCGGCGGCCCGGGTGGTTGCTGGAGCTAGGCAGTTTGACTCTGTTGAGCCGCTGCTTCAGTGGCTGCACTGGCTGCCCATTCGTTTCCGAGCCCAATTCAAGGTGCTGGTAATGACCTTTAAAGCCCTTCACGGTTTGGGTCCAGGATATCTGAGGGACCGCCTTCTCCCATACATTCCGGCCCGCTCTCTTAGGTCATCTGAGGGGGCTCTCCTGCGTGTACCACCTCTATCGCAAGTTAGGGGAGTGGCAACACGTGGGCGAGCCTTCTCTGCTGTGGCGCCACAACTGTGGAACTCCCTGCCAGGGGATCTGAGAACTACCCCCTCCCTCATGACTTTTCGGCGAGGGCTCAAAACGTTTTTGTTTCGTCTAGCGTTTGGGTGATGGGTTGTAGTCTGCCTCCTGTGTCTCAAGATGCTCTGCCATGCTGCTTTTGTGCTCCATATTGTCCCCCCCCATGGATTTTATTGTTTTTAAATTAAGAATGTATTGTTTTAAACTTTTCTGTATTTTAAACTATGTTTTTTAATTTTTGTTGTAAGCCGCGTTGGGCATTTGCCTCGGCATAGGATAAGGTGGGATATAAATTTTTAAAATAAATAATAAAATAAATGTACATGTCAGTTGGCCAACCAATCAGAAAAAAGATGAACCGTGACCTTCCCCCCCCCCCCTTTCAGGGTGTTGAGGGGAAAAAACAAGGGGCAAAGCCATTTTTTTTGCTTGGCTGCTTGTTGCTTTCCTTTTTAGCTGTACACCTGGGCAGCCCAATCCTGCTTAAGGATCCGCCGGGTGGCTGAGGTTGCCCACCGGATCCTGATCTCCACCGCGGGCAGCCTGCAGCAGGCAGCCCGCGGCGGAACGTCTACTCGGGAAAGGGGATGCTCGGGAAGGAACCGACCTTCCCGGCTCTAAAGTAGTCCCAAACGTGCTTTACGGCACATTTGCGACTACTTCGGGTGGCGGAACACTAGTTCTGCCACCCGAAATTACAGCAGGATTGCGCCCTAAGTGAATTAGCACTAGACCTCTACTCCAGACTTATTAAAAACCTTTGGACAGACCAGGCTGTTTTGTTTTGGTCAGTTGATAGCCAAAGTCCTAGATGACCCTACCACAACCAAAAAGAAAGATATACGAAGGTTATGAGTGTTAATTAAATCTCTGTCCTCCTCTCTCCTACTGCATTCATTTCCCTCTTCTTCTTCATTCACTAAACCAGCATGCTGCTGCTGCAAAACCCTCCACAGCAATCACCATCAATGTCAGTGCTGGAGGCACACCTGATAAATTGCAGGCCTGAAAGATTAAGTGACATGTTGAGCTCACATTAGACTAGCAGGAGCTAAGTCTTCTCTCTGCCTAATAGGGAGATTACTTCCTTTCAACCTTTTGGACCTGCTCCAAAAAAGAATACCACCTGAACAGAAATAGAAAGTCCAGCCATTGTATCTTGTATGCTCATGTAACTCCCATCAAACTTCACAAATTTTATACTTACATAAGTAAGTTATGTAAGTTAGCAAAGTTCTAATCTAAGCAAAAGAATTGCAATGGGTTCTCAATATTTAGCCACATTCACAAAAGTTAGTACCTATAAATAAACTATGTACTATAAAAATCTGCAGAGAAATTATACCTTTTTTATGATCACTGGACAACCATTCTGCTTGAACACTTCTCAGAGAAATCTCATTGAAGTAAATAACCATAGACCACTCCAAAGAGGGTCACACACAACTACCTGTTTAGAAGGTATGCTTTGCACTAAAAACAAGAACAAAAACCTTGTAGAATTACACAAGTTATATGCATATATGTGCATACTTCTGTTTATTTTCCACAATAAGCTATGTTTCTCTCCGTCATGGGAAGGTCCGAAGCAAAACAGAGCAATGAAGGCCTGCTGTGTTTTCTGGAAACCCACTCACGGCTCAGCAATGGCCACTCTTTCCCAAGCCTCTCTTCATATCTAGCAGAAGTTTTCAGGATGGTGTATTCTCCAGGCAGTGCCAGATTCCAGGCTTATAGGGTGCAGTTGCAAAATTCAAGATCTGAGCTGTGTGTAAGTGCAAAACAGTGATGTCCCACCTTGATGTGAGCACCAAAAAATCCCTGACATATTTTATGTCGTCGGCCGCTCTCCCCTGAACCCCCTCCTTTTTACCCCATCCAAATCCGTCCAGTAATCACGAAGATACAGCCATTTTTAGTAAAGCGCATTTAAAATTTGGCTTCTTTCCGCTTTGCGCACTATTTGACAGCTGGCGCGTGCCCGCCGAGGGCAAAAGTTCACCGGCACACACCTCACACGAGCCCTCCAGACCCCCAAGAGAAGCAGCAGCAGCAGCAGCAGCAAAAGTTCACCCTGTACCCTTTTAATCCTTTCAGCCTGTTAACCCACTAAGCCTATAATCCTCTTTCTGGGCGTTCAGCCAAGACTAGCAGACGGCGTGTGCCGCTTATTACCTGACCTGACTCTAACCTCTCGCCCTTTCGCACTGACAGCCGGCTTTCGCTAACTCGGCTCCAGTTGACAGCTTTAAAGTGGTAGTGCTCTATTTCGGTGGAATGAGGATTCTGAAGTTTTTCTCGGTTATTTGGGGGTTCCCTTGGGGGTTATGTGTCCGGATCTTTTAGGAGGTCATCGGGGTCTCTCCAGGGACGGGATCTCACACGGAATGGTCCCGATCCTCCCGATCAACTGAGGCTAGCCTCACACTGAGCGGAGAGGCTCCTGGCAGCGGTACAATAGGTTTACAGCCATTAAAGAGTTCCGTTCGAGGCGGAGCGTCCTACTTGGGGTACCGGGGAGCGGAAACCATGGGGAGTGGTTCCTCCACCCCCTCCAGCGAGTACACAAGAGGTCAAACGTAGGCAGCCTGGGGGGCACCTCCTGTCAAATCTGTACTGCAGGGAGTAGGAGAGACCATTTTAAAACACATAACCTACGTTCATACTCATTGTTCCTATTCTGTGTTGCTCCCAACTGGCTTCCTTCTACCTGGGAGGCTAGATGGGGGCAGGGAATCCAGGGAACTCCTGATGCACTGTGAGAACTCAGACTGCCACCATTTCCTGGACTTCAAGACTAATTCTTTGTGTGTCTCTCCTCTGTCAATCACCGCCATCCCCCACATCCTGGAATCATTGTCTCTGCCTTCCTTTGTCACTATTATTCAAATGCCTATCTCCTGCTGCCATTTCCCTGATTGCAACTTGTCCCTCTATGCATGCTACCACTATCTCACCTCCCATTGTTCCTGTTTTGCCTTGCTACAAGTATTTCAAATGCTAATCCAGTTACCTGCCTTGCTCTTGCCTGATTGACAGGAACAATTCAAATGTCCTCAACTGTATGCCTGGTGCCATGGGGCAGGGACCTAATGTGTGGCACTTTTGGGCTATCGAATTGGAAATACTGCCTTTTGTGTTAAGCAGGCTTCTCAAAAGGACCCATTCAGAAAACTCCGGAAAACCTCACTTCACCTGAAATGGGGGCATAATCCTATTACCTCCTGCCACCCAGTACCCCCACCCATCATACCATTGGTTCCCAGTTGCACAAAGCACCACACTTTTCATTGGTTCTTTTAATAAAGTTTATCCTTTATTGGTTCAAAGTTTCACAC
The DNA here is from genome assembly GCA_026170595.1 of Plestiodon gilberti rubricaudatus. NCBI lineage: Eukaryota > Metazoa > Chordata > Lepidosauria > Squamata > Scincidae > Plestiodon > Plestiodon gilberti. Next base: position 197,168,678 of record JANXHW010000004.1, on the reverse strand, counting down.
ACGCTGCTGCTGTTCTCATTGGTGGAAAGTTTCAATCCAACTTCCTATTGGCTGTATCGACGTGCAACTTCTTGGATCCTTTCCCTCATTGGCCCTCCTTTATTATGTATTCTTGTAACAATGAACTCCATGATTCTGTATGAAATAATGTATGTATATAAACTTTTGTATTGATTGTATATGTTACACTTTCTGCCTTGCTGATAGTGTCCTTGGCTAGCCGAGTAAAAGATCTTCTTTTTACAATGTTGGTCTATTTTGAGCTCTATTTTTTTGGCGCCTCTGCAAACTGCAGATCTCTTCCCTTTCTCTCTCTCTTTTACTTTTTGGGTACCCTCTCCGCCCGCGGAGTCAGGTGTCTGCTCACCGAATCAAACGAGCTGAAATTACTTGCACCTTGGGGTGCTCACAACAACCTCCTGACTCGAAGTGATCAGGAGGAGTTTTCATCATCTTCTGTAGAAACTTCCCATGCCTTCTTTGATAGGCATACGTCATCTTCCAGTCCAATTTCCCTGACAATTTGCACTGTTTTTCCATTTCTGTACAACTGGGACTCCCATGGAGCTGTTATCTGAAAGGTTCCATGCTGTGATGTGGAGTGAGTAAATGAACACCAGGATTCCCGAAGCTCACTTCTTCCAGTTGTACCAGCCATATGCAGTAGCGTCGCTACGGGGTGCATCTGGCGTGGAACACAGCAGGCGCGACACTCCAGGGGAGACGCTCTGGGAGCACATTCACCAGTCGAGCCTACTCTTTGGCACCGGATGGGCCCTTCCACCTGCCCTTGCTGTCGTTTGGCTCAAAATAGTGGCAAGTGGCAGTGACGCAATGACATCATCATCACGCCACCGCCAACCTACTTCCAGGTCGCAGTGCTCCACGCCTGCGCACCAGATGCCACTGGCTGGCCATATGTTGAGAGGAATCTTTCCTAGTTTTGCAGTCAGAGCAAAATTAACAAGACCTATAATAAAACATAACAAAAGTTGCTCATGTGTGCATCCTACACTGCCACCTACAGGCCCTTTAGTGGAAGACTGTTTTGTATTTTCCCATAATCTCTTTATGTTACAGCAGCAAGAAACTCCAAAGTGTCAAAGCTGTGACATTTTGCTGAAATCTTGCACATTGATGGAATAATCAGTAATCATAAATATATTTCAAAAATAAAAGGTGACCTCTTCGGTAGAGTGCTCTAACTGTAGCATAATTGTCTCCCTCTCTGCTCTATATTAGTAGAAAATATGCAAGGTTAGGATATTGAAATCTACCTTTACCAGTTGCTTATCCCTGCACTGGTAAGCTAACAGCTCACAGTTTGCAGACTTAGTTCTAGTAGTCTATAATGCAGCAGAATGAACCGTATAACTTGCTAGAAAGGGAACAGATACATAGCCCAAGAGGTAGTGAGGACGGCTAGACTAGAATCCTTGTCCTTAACGTTATAATTTGTTACTTGTACAGGGGTTTGTTTTTTTAGTGGGGGGTGGGGGAGCATTCAAAAACAATCTCACCTACGGTGTCAAGTGGTACAGTGTCTATTCTACTGCCTCCAAATTCTGCCACTTCATTTTCTGCTGCTTGCGTACACCAGGTCTCCATGAAGAGGTACACAGATATATTCCACCATGCTAACCCCAGAAGTGACAATGTAAGTGAACTCCCTGCACTGGTCTTTAAGACTTGTATCATTTAGCAGTCAAAATGTTAGTTTAAAACAAATCTTAATTAACTGCAAGGCAGTCAGATTTATCTGAGCATGGATCATCTACCTCTTAAACCAAAGAGCTTGCCTGTCATTTTATAATCTCTGCCAATGCTAAGATTGAGGTCACTTTCTAGGACTATATCGGAATCCATGTATCTGGCCTCCAACAGTATTCTAGTTTTTAACGGGCAGTAAAAATGTAACCTCACAACTCAGCTGCCAGACATAAAGGCTCAGTTCAGATGCTCACCGAACTTTGAGTGGTGAAGGAGTGGCTTCCATCACACCATTAAGCACCTTCCATCACACCTGATAAGGGCGCTGAATGGAGACCTATATGCATGCCCACCCCATTCATACACCTTCCCCCTTTTTTGAAATATCACGGAAGGAACAGGTGCCCCCACCACTTTCCAACCACATAACGTTTGTTGCCACCTGGTAAACATTTAGACTGGGTCCTGGGTCCATGAGAGGAGGGTAAAGGGGGTAATTTGTGCCCGGGCTCGGGGTCCAAAAGGGGGCCCTGGGACGCAGAGGAAGGGGCCCATAAATATTCCTATCTGCAGGAGGCGCGCCCCGGTCACACACTCTGTAGCAAAAAAATTGGATCCTTGCTGAAGGTGGCCCTCGCTGGCTCCGATGACGACGATAACCTGGTCCTGGCTTCCAAGTCCCACAAGGCAAAGCGACGCAGCGCTACTGTGGAGGCCTGCGCGCTGTGTGGGAGGAGCCTGAACTCTGTCCCTGGCCTGCTGGGGTTTCTGGCATTCTGGTGGCAAGACGGGGCCTAAACATTTGAAAAAATAATTTATTTAGCAAGTTGCAACTCATGGCTGGGCTAACAAAGGCTAGGCAGGCCCGCCTGCGTAGTAAGTTTATCTTAAATAGTAAGTTTATCTGTATTGTGAATTCTTAGCAAAAACAAAGATGTTCAAATCAAATGTGCTTTCTTATCTCTGATCCTTTTGTTTGTTTATTTATTTATTTGAAGGCTGCCAATCCCACCCCATTCCAGGCCCGTTCCCCCCTCATCTTGTTTCGCTCCCTCCCCATTTGGGAAGGGTCCCAAAATAAACTTTGTACCCCCTGATAAAATCCATCTCAGAGACCCTGACTAGGTCTACATGTCAGACTACACGCTTAAGTTGTAAATGTACACATTACATCATGAACTTCCATTGGTGAAGGACCAAATTTTAAAATCTTCTGAAGATATAAATATCAATGGGCAGTGTACAGAAGGCCAAATAGGCCAGGTTGAGTCAGAGAAGGGATGTACTGGTTTATAAGGTCCATAGGACTGTCAACTTTAACAGAAGTGTCCAGCAAGAATGCTGAAATTTAGTTGAAAAGGAGAAGGCAGCAGTTGCATTAGAATTCAGAGGCAGGGTCAGAGGCCAAATCTTCTTCCAAAGAGATTTGGGTCCTCCTGGCACCTCTCATTTTACAAATCACAGACTGACCATATGCAAGAATCTATTGTGCTGTAGGGACATCATTAATTATAGCTGTCAATAGCTAAATAAAATAATGGGGAAGAATGATGGACACTTTGGCCCAGTGCAGACATACACTTCCCCCTCCCTCAATCATGGGGCCTTTCTCCTTCCTGCCTCTACAGCTAGACACAGCAAAACCTATTCCAATGATCACTACACATTAAAAAAAAATGACATTGGTTCGACATAACCTTAGGATTTCTACTTCTCTAAAGTCACCTTGAATTATGATAATGGTCTAAGCATATTGGCAATGAAATGTCAAATGGCTACAGAGCAAACTGAGCCAGCCCCAAAACAAATTAAATTAAAACCCTGAGAGAGGAAAAATGAAAACAGCATCTTTGAACAGATTAGGCTTAGGTCAAGAACTCCGCATGTATTTAAAAAGTGCTGTAAATGAGAAAATCTTATGCTTACCAGCTCAAGCGTTTGCTTTTCTTGATGCCTGCAAAGTACAGAGCAGAGGCATCCCGGCAGCTGAGGCTGCCTGGAGCACCTCCGCGGCGCCACCCCAAAGGGGCAGCGCCGCCGCAGGGGGGCGACCCGGCCTACCTGCGCGCCCGCCCAGTGACGTGGGCAGGCGCTCGAGGCCTTCTCCCCTGGCCTCGGAGCCGGAGAAAGCCCTGGAGCATCCGCCATAACCAGCGGCCAGGGCTTTCTGAAGGCGGCCGACTGCGGCGCCGCGCTATTTACCCTTTTTTCTGCACATGCGCAGATGTAGAAAAAAGGATAAATAGCGCGGCGCCACAGTCAGCCGCCTTCAGAAAGCCCTGCCCGCCGGTCGTGGCGGATGCTCCAGGGCTTTCTCCGGCTCCGAGGCCGGGGGAGAAGGCCTCGAGCGCCTGCCTGCGTCACTGGGCGGGCGCTCCAGCGGAATGCCGCCCGAGCCGTGGAGCCGCTGCATTACCGGGCGGGGGCGCGCACGCTCCCCGAAGTGCCGCCCAAGCCGCGGAGCTGCCCGGAGCCGCTGCTCCGGTCGCTCCGCCCTTCCTACGCCTCTGGTACAGAGACCATGAAAAGGGTGGGTGGCATTGCATAAAACCCAGCACCGGAAGGGGAATACAGTGAACCCACAATTTAATGGGCTAATGGGGCAAAGAGGTGTCTATCAATGCTGAAAATCCATTAAATCCGAATACACTGAAGTCAGTGATGTGCATGTGCAAGATGTAGATGACTAGTTTTTAATAAAGCCGAAAACGTCTGTTTTCGAAGTCTGTCAAATCAAAGTCCGTTAAATCGAGGGTTCACTTTATATGGGTTTGTAATATAATATACTATTGCAGCTTTTTTTTCCTAAACAAGAATTTTCCCTTTTAGAGAAGTATGAGACTTTGAGGTTGGATGTACTACCCATGACAAACCAGTCTCCCTCTACCAGTACATGTACATAGTATTATCACTTTTTGTGTGCCCGTGATAATGACATTTCTTCTTGCATAATATCCTACAGGACCTACACTATAAGACTAATTTCCTTAACACTAATTTCCTTAACAATTGGGAACCACTAATTTCCTTAACAATTGGGGTATTTGGGTGCAGAGGAGATACATAGCATGTGGATATAAATGAAAACTTGAGTTTTGTGGGGCATGCATCATTGGGAATTGTGTATGTATGCATTTTCATAAGTAGGGGAAGAAATAATAACTTCCTACTGAGATCCTAGCTAGTATATGTACAGCGCAATCCTGGGAGGCAGGCTGGCGACGGAACGAGCATTCCGTCGCCGGAAGTAGTCGTGAACGTGCTGTAAAGCACGTTCACGACTACTCACAAGCAGGGAAGGCCAGTGCAGAGGCCGGCCTCCCTTGCTCCGGCACTGGAGCGCCCCAGCGGGCATGGGGGCGTTTCGCCGGGCGAGGGAGGGGGGCCATTGGCCCAGCCGGCCCGGGAGGGGACGGGGGGATGGCCTCAGCCATATCCCGGCCCCCGCTGAGCGCCTGGGCCGTTACACGGCCTCCTCCAACTTGCTGGCAGAAATCCGAGGAGTCCGGTCAGGCCAGCCAGGCTTTACACTTGGGGAAGAGGACAAGCATCCCCTTCCCTGACTAGACCTCCGCCCTGGCGGGTGCATGGCCATCAGTGCACAGGATCCGGCGGGTGGCCGTGGGCCACTGGCCGGATCCATACGCAGGATTGCGCTGTTAGGATTGCAGCCTGATTCTACACAAATCGTGCTATTCTGGGGGGGGGGAACTTAAACTTGAAGGCACAGGCTCAGCTGCCTACATTATTTTGAAGACCCAAAGTATGAAATAAAAGTTAAGTCCTTCCATTTACTTTGCCAGGCTTATCTACCCCCAGCAGAGAACTAAAACCCTCTTATTAAGTGGCAGCAAACATTTGCTTCACAGTCTTTAGGCTTATTTTCAGTATCCAGAGTCAGGCAGGCCTCAGTTTGTGTAAGAAGGAATTAATTTCTCAAGTTAAAGTCATGAGGTGAGAAGAATTTTAAATTTGGAGATATAACCTTCCTCCCCAAGCACAATCTAGTTTCCTAGCAACTGCATGAACACCTTGTGTACAAAACAGCAGCTACAGTATTTGCAACGAGGGGCCTTGTTTCAAAGGCTGAGAGAGCCTGCAAGAACTCTTAGCTGTCAATTTCTTCCTTTTGTGGTCCACAGTGAATGACATTTGGCAGTGAAAATCATGGCAGGTGCACACCTGACTCCAGAGTCAGGATTATGTAGTGCTTATTAGCAAGGACCAGCTTTGACCACGGGAAATAAATGAGATCTTCACCATGGGAACAAGCACCAAACACTGTGCCGGCTCCAGGATTTGGGAGCCCTTGGCAGCAGAAGCATCCTCAGAGGAGCCCTTCAACCTGAGAAATCCTTGCTGTCCACAAAACACTCAAGAAGGTGGCAAGTAGTGTGACAGAGGTTCAGTCTGCATACCCTGCCTTAAAGTGGGACTTTCGGCCAGTCTTAGGGCCCTGGCAAATGCCTGACCTCACCACCTTATGGAGGCAGCCATGAGTGAAGAAAGCAAAGAAGAAGAGCCACCTCCTCCAACAGCTTACCGAAACTAGAAGAAACAGTGGATGGCGCCGGGGTAAAGTCCCTCTTCAGTGCTGTGGTCATTTTGATGGGCTTCTGCTACTACTTAACAGTGTATTGAATCAACATGGCCTTATCAACACAAGGTGCAACTGAATTAATGAGTTCTGTAATGGTAGGACAGACAATACCATTTCCTGCTAGCGCTCCAGCAACACTGGGTTTCACGCACTGCCAGAGCACCTTTTACGACTGGCGCTGACTGCTTTACGGCGCCAGCGGAAGAAGAGCACTGCTATCTCCTGGCCCAAGTAGGATTGGGCCGTAAGTGCGTTGAATTTAGGGACAGTGAATTAACCATGCACAGTCTGTCTCTTTAAGAACAACCCAGACTCCAGTCCTCCCTCTGTCTAAGAGAAAAACCTGCTGCTGGTATCTATTAGGAACCCTGCCCAGAAGCAGTATATAACTTCGTAAATAATTCAGTTAAGTTGCCAACACCTGTGTGATCCCTGAATTCCGTAGTCAAAGTTTAAGAGACAACAGAGCAAGCAGAGCTCTTAAAAAAATTATATACATTTTAAATCAGTCGAGCAGATGGCCACATTACTGCCCCTGTATTCACTGCTACCTATCACTACCGGTCCTTGGCATTTCCACATCTGTATTTCCCATCTGTCCCATCTGTATTTCCCATCTGTATTTCCATCTGTATTTCCACATACACTCAGTGAGTTTGTGATGACTGAAGGCTCTACTATGATGAGGATGATGAAGCTAATTATATCCTCCACTTTCTTTATTTGGGGGTGTTGTGAGCATGGGACCCCTCCCCAAATATTTTTATCTCATCGGCCACCCTCCCCGGAACCCCCACCTTTTTACCCCATCAAAATCCATCAAGAAATCGCTGAGATACAGCCATTTAAAGACAAGCTCCTTTTAAATCCGGCTTTTCTGCACTATTCACAACATTTGACAGCTGCCACGTGCCCGCCAGGGAGGCACGCGCATTCCACGAGCCCTCCAGAGCAGCGAGAGAAGCAGCAATAGCAAAAGTTCACTCTGTACCTATTTAATCCTCATAACCTTCTCTCTCTTTGGAGGTTTCTAAAAAGCGGTATTCCTTTAATTCAAAGCAGTGCATTATCCTGTAGAGAATACTGTTTTCCTGAATTCCCTCCATGGTTAAGGCACCGGATCTCCATCAGGGATCAACGGGGTGTCCCTGAGGAGGGGTCCCAACACAGAAGGGTCCCCATCCTGTCACTTTGTCGGAGCTAGCCTTTGGCAGAGGGTCAGAGTCTTCTGAGGCAGTGCACATATTCTGCAGCTAGTAAAAGGTTTGGGGGTCTTCCCCAAACACCCTCTTGGGGTTCAGGAGAGGACTGGGTGAGTGTGAGGTACGGCCCCTTCACCACCCTCGGCCTGAACACAGGAGGTTGACCGAAGGCCAAGCACTGGGAATGCTACAGGCATTGGGAGTGGGCCTCCTGCCAGGATACTGCACTACCAGGAGTCCAGGGACACCATTTTAAAACCATAACCTACAGCTGACAACAACAGTTTCCACTCTGTGATACTCTTGAGTGGCCTCCTTCTACCTGGGAGGCCACCCGGGGGTAGGGAAAAGAGGGTCTCCAGGAACCTGGGAAATCTTGGGTTAGTGTCACTGCTCCCGGGTAAGCCATTGCCCCGTCTCTGTGTGTTTCTTCTCCCTCTATCAAATCCACCATTTGTCTCTCACCCTGCAATCCTGACCCTGGTGTCATTTGCTTCTCTCATGCAAATGTCTATCTCCCATTGCCTTTTCCTGGGGCTCAAGCCTGTCTCTCTGTGCATGTTCTATCACAACTACCACAATCTCCTCAACCATTGTTCTCTAGCTGCCTTGATACTACTATTCAAATACCTTTTCCCATTTACATAGTTCCTGATCTGGCTTGCTACATTTAATTCAATCACTTGCTCTACTCTTTCCTGGCTGACAGTATTCATCTGAATGACTCCCATTGTATACCTGGTGCCAAAGGGGGCAGGGACCTATTGTACTGGCACTTGTTGCCTATCTATTTGGGACCCCTTGTCTTTTGTGTCAACAGGCTACACAAAAGACCCCATTCATAAAACTCCGAAACACCACACCTCACCTAAGCTGGGGGCCTGATCCCATCACCCCAGTCATCCAGCCTCCAGACCCCTCTTCCCATTGGCTACCAGTTCCCATCCCCACTGGCCACAGTTTACACAAAACACAACACTTCTTATTGGTTCTTTTAATAAAGTTATCTTTTTATTGGTTAAAACCTATCACATCTGTTGCTGCTGCTCTCATTGGTGCAAAACTTCAATCCGACCTTCCACTGGCTGTATCAACATGCAACTTCTTGGATCCTCTCCCCTACTGGCTCTCCTTTGTTATGTACTTTGTCAAACAATGTATTCCATGATTCCACCTGAAATAATGAAATGTATAAAACCCTTTTGTAATGATTTGTATGACACACATTTTGCACAGAATTGTGTCCTTGGCTTGCTGAGTAAAAGATCTTCTCTTTTTACCCAACATTGGTCTATTTTGAGCTCCTTTTTGGCGCCTCTGCAAACTGCAGACTCTTTCCTCCCTCTCTCCCTCTTTCTCTCTCTTATTTTTGGGTACCCTCACTCCATCTTTGGAGCCTGGTGTCTGCTCACCGAATCTCATGAACTGAAGTCACCTGTACCCTTGGGGTGCTTACAACAGGGAATACATGTTTATTTATTTTATTTTATTTATTTTTCACATTTTTATACCGCCCTTCCTCCAAGGAGCTCAGAGTGGTGTACATATTTCCTCCCCTCCTTTTTGTCCTCACAACAACCCTGTGAGGTAGGTGAGGCTGAGAGATAGTGACTGGCCCAAGGTCACCCAGGAAGCTTCATGGCTTTGTGGGGATTTGAACCTGGATCTTCCAGGTCTAAGTCCGACTCCCAAACCACTACACCATCCTGGCTCCACAGTTATAAATGTGCTCTATAGACCATGTTCAAGTGCAAAGAATGTTAGCTGGATCTGTGCTCGAAAACCTTCTTAGATGTGTTGCTGGCTTCATTTGAGGATTGAGAGTTACCACTAGAGGGACAATCCTCCCACAAGATGTAATCTCTAACAGAAAAATTGTCCAAAATAACTACACTGATTGTGGTCCTCCTGCAATGTGTTGTGCCACCGTTCTAAGATTCTGGATAATCAGAGATACAGAAGCTCCCCTACTTACAAACAGGTTAGGCTCCAGGGGTCTGTTCTTAAGTTGCTTTGTTCTTAATTTAGTCCAACATCACTATTATCGGTAGTGAACAGCCCTGACCAACTCTTTTAAAGGCAGTTGGTGACCCAACAGGAGAATCACCAGTTAATTTCCCCAGACAGCAGCAATGGCTAGACTGGAGTCCTTCAGGGCAGTACACTCACAATACTACCAGATATGGAAGTCCTAACCAGCCATGTTCATATGTCAAATGGTCATAAGTTGAAAGTATGTAAGCAGGAGAGGGACACTTAGCCTAACTGGCCCCAAGGTCTTGATGGATTCTTCCCCCCCCCCCCATTAGATACAAACCTCTTCCAAAAACAATCTTCTCCCCTCCTGCAACTGATTATCTCAGGTAGCAAAAGATACTTGTGATCAAAGTCCCACAGGCAGGGGAATACTGGAACAAATTGTCCAAATCTAGCACTCACAGTAGCAACTTGGGCTTGAGGACAGCCAGCAGCTTTCTGTATCCTTCCCCCAACCCAGACTGCTTTGCTCACTACCAAACAACTTGATGACCTTCAACCACAATTTCCAGAGGCACCTACGCCACTTATCAGACTCTTTCATTGTGCAGTGATGCCGCAAACCACCTGCTGCTTCAGCACTGACCCAGGAGGTCTCCTCCTGCAATACTGTCCCACATCTCTGTGAGTTCTCATAGAGTTTGTCCACATTTTAACTGCTTTGCCACATGGGAGAGAGCAAACTAGGACACTTTGTTCTCCCCAAGTATTGCACAGGGGAATAGAACTGCTTTCCTTTGAAAGTAGGTGTAAGCAACTGCCCTGAGAATCAAGACTTCTCTGGTTTGAATCATGCCTATACCATTAGCTTACAAGGTGGTCCTTGGAAAGCCACTCCCTCTCAGCATCAGATGCAATATATGGGGGATAACAATACTTACCTTATAGGGTTGTTGTAAGGATGCATCATGATAATATATGTGAAGTGCTTTACACACTCAAAAAGCACCAAGTATTTATTATTAGTAGTATTATATACTATTAACTATAATATTTATAGGCCTCTGTTTAATATTAAAAACTTTCAGGTATTCAAACTTACAAGTATTCTAAAACTAATGCAAAATTCACAACAGTGAATTTTATTGCAAAATAGTAAAATATTATTAACCATACAGTAAATTTAATACAATTACATTTAAATTTACTGTATGGTTAATAAATTTAATACAACTCTAGCGGAGAGAATGAAGAAGGTGTTGCAAAAATTCATACACGAAGATCAATGTGGTTTTTTACCAAAAAGACATCTGAGGGAGAATGTAAGAACTGTTGTAGATATGTTGGAACATTTTGACAAACGTATAGATAAGCAATTAGCATTAATATTTATAGATGCTGAAAAAGCTTTTGATAACTTGAACTGGTCTTTTTTATTAGAAGTTTTACAAGAAATGGACTTTGGGGAAAACTTTAATAAATGGATAAACTCAATATATGAGACACAAACTGCAAGAATATTAGTGAATGGTGAACTGACTAGGACATTTGAAATTCAAAAAGGTACGCGACAAGGATGTCCATTATCACCATTGCTGTTTATATTGGTGCTAGAAGTTTTGAATAGAAATATTAGACAAGATGAAAGAATACATGGAGTGAAGATTAAGAAAGAAACATACAAGTTAAGAGCCTTTGCAGATGACTTGGTATTAATGCTGGAAAATCCGTTAAAAGATATAGAGTTGTTGATGATTAAACTGAAAGAATTTGGATCTCTTGCAGGATTTAAAGTTAATAAACAGAAGACAAAAATAGTGACTAAAAACATGAAGATTCAAGATCAACTGAAATTGATGAATAAAACAGGATTTAAGGTGGGAAAAAAAGTCAAATACTTGGGAATTGTATTGACAAGTATAAATTGTACACTATTTCAAAATACCTATGTTAAAGTATGGAATGAAATTAAGAAAGATCTGTTAAGATGGGAAAAATTGAAATCGTCTTTATTAGGAAGGATATCGGTGATTAAGATGAATGTATTGCCAAAAATGATGTTCTTGTTTCAAACTATACCAATGATTATATCTGATGTACCATTCAAAGAATGGCAGAAAGACATTTCTAAATTTATCTGGCAAGGGAAAAAACCAAGGGTGAAATATAAGATCCTTCAAGATGCAAAGGAGAGAGGAGGATTGGGATTACCGGATTTGAAAGTATACTATGCAGCATGTTGCTTTGTGTGGTTGAAAGACTGGGTGTATTTACAAAATAGAAGATTATTGGAGTTAGAAGGCTCTGACTTGAGATTTGGTTGGCATGGGTATTTGTGGTATGATAAAGTGAAAGCAAATTTAGAATTTAAAAATCACTATGTCAGACATGCATTATGGAGAATTTGGAATAGATATAAAATGAGGTTTTATGAGAAAATACCATTATGGGTAGCACCATATGAAGCGCATTTTGCTGGAAGTAGCATGTCAAAAGAGAAAGGACTACTATACAGAAATTTATTAAGTTTTTCACAAGGAGACTGTACAATGAAATCAAGAGAAAAATTAATGGAAGAAGATTTTAATTGCCAATGGTTTGTATATGCTCAAATTTTGGAGAGATTTAAAGTGGACAAGAAGGCATATGGATTTGTAGAAGAAGAATCAATATTGGAGGTACAATTAAAATCTGAAGACCAGGTAATTTCAAAAATGTATAAATTGCTTTTGAAGTTTGAGACAGAAGAAGAACAGGTCAAAGAATGTACGATTCATTGGGCGAAAAATGTAGGTCATGTTATTTTAATTGATCAATGGGAACAATTATGGTTAAAACAGTTGAAATTTACGTTAAATGTTAATATCAAAGAAAATATGTATAAAATGATGTATAGATGGTATATAACCCCAAGTAAATTAGCAAAAAAGTATGAGAAGGTGACGAATAGATGTTGGAAATGTAAAAATCAAGAAGGAACTTTTTACCATATGTGGTGGACATGCTCCCAAGCAAAGAAGTACTGGACCCAGATTCATAAACAGATTGAGTTGATTTTAAAGATTAAGATTCAAATGAAACCGGAAACTTTTCTGTTGGGTATGTGGGATGATCATATAGGCGAAAAATTTCAAACTTTGTTTTTATATATGATAGCTGCGGCAAGAATTTTATATGCACAATATTGGAAGAATTCGGAGATACCTTCGTTGGAAGATTGGTGGCTGAAAGTTTTGGATTATGCCGAAATGGACAAACTTACAATTTTAATTAAGGAAAAGTCAGTTAACCTTTTCGTGAATAATTGGAAACCATTTATAGATTTTTTAAGAGAGAGAGAGAGGAACGATGTGATGATATGTGGATTTAATGAATAGATTGTGGGTGTTATTTTGGCTAAGTTGGAAATTATATATAGAAAATAGTGAATAGTATGCTAGTAGGATGTGACGCTTTGTGCTTGCTATAATTTTATGAATTATGTATTGTTTTTATGTTATTATATCAATAAAATATAAATATACCTAAAAAAAAAAAAGTAAATTTAATACAATTATCAGCAGCAGTCAGATCATCATAAAACAGCAGTCAGACTATCCCAAAGGCTCTCTGAAAAAGTGCTTGGCCTGCCAACTGAAGGCCAACGAAAACTAAATAAGGAGGGTTTCCCTGCGTGGGAAGGGTGTGCCACAATGTTGGCACTGCTGCAGAGAAGGCCCTTTCCTGCATTGCTACCTACCATCAGACAGTGGAGAGACACAGAGCAAACTTCCAAGGAAGATCTCAACATATTGGTGGGCTCATACAGGAGCAGGCATCTAAAGCCCAGATCTTAAAGCTAATGACAGTGCAAAATGAGCATTACATGTTCTACATGAGCTGCACCTGTCACTGCTCCAACAGCCACATTTCAAACCAGCCGATGTTTCTGTACGTTTCAAAGGCAGCCCTATGTACAGTGCATTACAGTAGTCTAATTTGGCTATAACGAAGGCATCAATCACTGTGGCTACAACATTCCTCTCTAGGAAAGGGCATGGCTGGTAAACCAGACTAAGTTGGTAAAACACATTCTTCATCATCACCACCTGCAGATCCAGAAACACTGTTGGGTCTAAGCGCACCACTTTGTAAGTCTGGCAGCGCAATCCTAACCAACTTTCCAGCGCCAGTACAGCCGCAATGCAGCCCTAAGGAAAGGAAACAAACGTTCCCTCACCTTGAAAAGGCCTCTATGACTGCCCCAGCGCTGCAAAATGCAGTGTGCACCCTGTTGGCATGGGTTACACCAGCGCTGGAAAGTTGGTTAGGATTGCGCTGTGAGAGTTAGACACTGATGCACTCTTTGTAACTTCAGCAGCCACTACTTGAACATTCACCCCCATCCCACAACTATTTGTATGCCCAGAAACCACCTTAACTCAAACTAAGAAAAGAGGCAAAGACTCTTAACTTCCAGGCTTAACTGACCTGGAAGCAAAGGATTACATATTAATGCCAATAGAGGGGAACAGTGGCCAAAAACAGCGACTGCCTGGAAACACAATTGAGTAACCATGTAGAAGCTAAGGAAACATAAAAAGACAAAGAAAACGGGGGGGGGGGGGAGAGAGAGAGAAGGAAGCAGGACTCAAGACAAATAAACATGGGGCAAATAAATGTGGGGCAAAGCAGCTGGGGAGGCAAGATGAGGCTGTCACTTGCCCACCCACCAGCAGCAATCCATCTTTATTGATTTTTCTGTACACATATTGACTTTTCTGTTCCTGTCATCTGGTGTGGGCATAATGCCGAAAATATATGCAGGCAGGCCCTGAATTGGCAGGCCCTTTTCAGGGAGGTGAGCTGGGACAATGAACCACAAAACCTGCCAAAACCGACCTTGTAATGAGGTCCTTTCCTTAACGTTTTAAACTCTCTGGACTTCATTACTGCTTGATTATCTGCTTTAGTAGTAAGCTGGCAAAGGCATAGTATACTCCGATTTGACATGGGGCCACTTACTCTGCAGGGATACTTTGGCATTGTTCTTGTGGAAGGAATACAAATGGAAAATGTTACACTGGTATGTAAACTCTACAGAAGGCAATGATGGAGATTCACACATTCATTCATACAGGCAACTGCCAGACCCCTTATCCCTTTGCTCAGCACCACGTCCAGTTGTGCCACATGAGCACTCTAATTCTGCCAGGGTTGTGGTTATGTATTTTTGCACCCTGGACAACCTGTGTGCCCTTCACTGGGCAACAAAAATGACAGTGACATTTCTGCAACACTGAGTGTTTGTTTTTCACATCCCATGTTGCAACTCCCCTCAGAGTCACACCCTGAATAGCTGTACCCATTGCTCAAACCCCACAATGGCCCTGCACATTACTCATTCCCTTTACTGAAAACCACGTAACACTCAACAGAGCCTGCATGCATGATTCATCTTTGCACATCAGCATGCCACACAACAGGGACCCTCTCTCTCCCATTACCTTTATGCCTGCCACAGCACTTTGACTATCAAAGGCCCACAAAATTCTCTGTGGGTTTTGCAGTCCACAAACAAGAACAACCCACTTGAGTTGGCAGTGGCTGTCTGACACACCCCTGCCCCCCCCCCCGGAACGAACATTAAAGTCTTCTTACTGGGGCACAGCTCCACATTTCTTCTCAACACAGGCTGGGATAGTTAGTAATAGACAATTCTAAACTAATTGGCACCGGTAATGTTCCAACAGAATTTGTAAAGACTCTGACTTTTTGGGAAGAGGAGAGGAAAGAATGATAAGTGAGCTTGTTACCTTTTGTGACCAAACAATTCCGTTTGAGAAATAAAACACCCAGTTAACTAAGCTGCCATGAAATACTTTTACCTGCAAGAACAACCTATGGCAGTGGTTCCCAATCATTTCAAACTCTGATTTTTCTAAATCTATCAGAGATTAATCAGGCTCATTGCATAATAACATAATGTAGATAATTTATCAGATTTCTTGTTAGGAAAGGGAACCAGGGGAAGGCAGGCTGACTGAGGGGAGTAGCACCTAGTGGTAAGCTCTCACACACCCCTTCCTGCTTTCCACTTTCCCTTTATTGGATCATCAGCTGAAGGCGGCAGGGATGAAATTGGTAGTTTCTATCTGCTGCCACAATCCCAGGCTACAGAGACCAGGCAAAGGAGAAAAAACTCCTCCCCCAGGAGAGCACTGAACTCCAGGGATTCTTATTAAAAATCAAATCACAGTCAGTCTGTGCAAACAATCAGACGTGACAACCCGCTGAATTACTCCTGAACATGGACTAGGCAAAATGTAACTAGTTTATTAAAACTCCAAAAGAAAAGAAATTAAACAGAAGGGTGGGTGGGGGTGGGGGTGGGGGAAGGGTTGATAGAAAAAAGCAGGTGGATGGAAAACGCCTGAACTTGGCTGGATGGACACAAAGCAAATGCTTAAATCAAAATGGGTACAGTTAACTAGTATCTTAGTAACTAGTACAGTAACTTAAGTACCAATTTAAGTTTGATAATGTCATCAAGTTACCTGATTGGAGGAGTGGAGCCCACTTGGCCTTTCCATCCCACCCCTAGACAGACAGGTGTGGCTGCCCAATCGAAACATGCATGCCGGTCTCACTACTTCAGACAGAGAGAAGCACTCCAAATGCACATGGCTGATGGATAATGGAGTTTCAAACAAAGGATCAAAAGGATGAATGCAGGAGGATACCCCAGCAACTTTTTAGGCTGCTGAACCTGCACAGGAGTTTCTGGGTGGTTAGCAGTATCCAAAAATAAGAGAAAGAGGCAAAACATTGGGGGGTGGAAACACGGCACTCATCACAGTTTTAAAGAGTTTGCAAAGCTTGGATAAGTATCTATTAATTCATGTAATTACCAGTATCTGAAAAGTGAAATGCAACGTCAAAAATATTTTTCATCATGAAATTAATTCTCATTTTAATTATATTTTGAAAAGTTGAAGACAGCACCTGCATCCTTGTTTCCTTTTTTGTATATACCAGATAAGGACAAGTGGCTCTGCTTAATACTCAGGAAAACATAACACATCAGATTAAAACAGGGATATCTGCATATTTATAGTATCTATTCTCACACCAAGCATTGCTACCAGAGGATGCCCATCCCTCTTCTCTGTCTGCTGCATATCATTTTAATTTAATCAATTTGTCATAGTCTACATGCACTGTCTACAGCAGTTTTTAAAAAAGCAAATGGAAGCATGTTTAATATGTTTAATCTCATTTATAGACTAGAATCTAGTCTATAAATGAGATTAAACATTATATTACACATTAGATGCAATTCAAATGCATTCACCAGCACTTACTACCTGGATAACCAGTTACAGAGAGGACAAAAGGGAAAGACTGGCATTTTGTGTCAGTGTGTGTATTTACGTCAAAGTACACTGCAACTGCAATCATATCAAAATCCATGTGCCACAACTGAGATTTAATTTCTAGAGAGTGAGGCAAGTGGGAGAATAATCCCAAGAATGGCAATGCTGCTGCTTGTTTGAGCACTCTAACAAAATGTTTTGAAATGCAACCCTAGCATCTCCCCAAAAGACAAAATAGGGACAGTGTTTTTCCAGAGAGAAATTCTAGAAGCCAGGCACTAGCCCTGGAAAATAGAGATAGTTGGGGTGCATGGAATATGCAAAATATATCAATCCTGTATTGTTTTGAGATCCAGTAGTTGCCTTCTAGCATGTTGTTAGAATCAACATCCTTCTCCAATCCAATGAGAGCCAGGATGGTAGTGGTTTGGGAGTCGGACTTAGACCTGGAAGATCCAGGTTCAAATCCCCGCTCAGCCATGAAGCTTCCTGGGTGACTTTGGGCCAGTCACTATCTCTCAGCCCCACCTACCTCACAGGGTTGTTGTGAGGACAAAAAAAGGAGGGGAGGAAATATGTACACCACTCCTTGGAGGAAGGGTGGTATAAAAATGTGAAAAAATAATAAATAAATAAATAAATCAGCCTGTAGCTTAAAGTTTGTTTTCCCTGCCATTGCGAAACACACAACTCCTTGTGAACAAAGCACTTGGAGCGTGGGATTTTAGAAGCTAGCAATGAGGACTCGAACTTACTGAAATCAAAGGAAATCAAATCAAAGGAACCTTTACCACTGGCTTCAATAAAACCAGGACTTCTAACGTGCTGAGAAGTACTGAGGGCAGGAAGAGGCTCACAGGTTGTGGTTCAAGTGCAATATGCTGAGTGGCATCGTTTATCACTTGGGCAGTATGTATAATATAGCAGCAGGAGATGTAAGGAATTTCCCCTTGCCAGTATCACTCCTGAGGATTTACAGTGGGCAAAGGAGCACCTGCAGCAAAAGCCCAGCAATAGGCAAAGAATGAATCCCAGGAGCAGAAGGGAGGTACAAAATGTTCATTGGCCCAGGACTGGAGATGAATACGCAGGTGAGGAACAGTGCACCATGGTTCAGAAATGTGAGTGACTGACGGCGCAATCCTCCGCAACTCGCCGGCGACGGAATGAGTGTTCCATCGCCAGAAGTAGTCGCAAACATGCTGTAAAGCATGTTTGCGCCTACTTGCAAGCAGGGAAGGCTGGTGCAGAGGCCAGCCTTCTCCAATCCGACGGAGCTCCCACCGGCCGCTGGACCCAGGTAAGATAGTATCCAGCGGGTGGGGGGCGGATCACCGGAGCCGGGAGGGTGGCCACTGGCCCCAGCGGCCAGGGAGGGGGCGGGGGCGGCCTTTGGCTGTATCCTGACCCCTGCCAGGCACCAGAGCCTTTACACGACCTCCTCTACGTCCGCCAGCAAAATAGCTGGCGGAAATCCAAGAAGGCCAATAGCCGGGCCTAGCCCCGGTTACATTCGGGGAAGGAGATGAGCGTCTCCTTCCCCGAGTAGACCTCAGCTGCCGGTGCACAGGATCCTGCAGGTGGCCATGGGCTGCCAGCCGGATCTTAGTCAGGATTGGGCTGCCCGGGTCAGGGCCCAAACCAAAATGAGGAAATGTTGCAGTAGGCCAAGAGATACAGCTGAAGGGGGGGGATGGGGACGGCACACAAATAATTCTTGATTTTGTCAAGAATAAAAGCAGCAAAATAAAGTTGCAGTGTGAGAGCATGACTATATGTTTTCTTTTATTACCTGGTGTGAATCTGTACCATTGGAAGCAACTTGCAGGTTTGCTTGGATCTGGCTAGCATGTCTCCAGTGGGACGGATACTATACTATAATTGTGAAAATAGGAGAGCAGGGAAGAGTCCCCAGAGCTGCATTTTAATCAAATTGCTGCATCTTATTTTGTACAATTTCCAGAAATCTCCACACACGCCAAATGAAATTGTTTAAAAAAATACAAAACAAAACTTATGCTCACAGGCTAAGGTGAGCCTTTGTTACCCTGCAGCGCCACCTAGCACACATTCATGTCTCTGCATACGTTTTGAAAGGGCAAGATAGCATGGACATTCATTCAGGGCCGGTTTATTAAAAAAATTATACCCCACCCATCTCAGATTCAGGACATATAAATAAATAAATGTATTGCTATGTCAACCCTCTATTTACAGTATCATAAAAACAGCAGTGTCAGCAACAATAAAAACCATAAAGCAAACAGACAAGGAGCAACTAATTAGCCTGTTGAATTAGGTCTTCAGACTATAGCAAAATGCCAGCAATAAAGAGGCTTGCCAAACCTCACAGGGCAGGGAGTCCCACAGGGGCCACCACTGAAATTCCCTCTCATAGGTTACTGCCAAATGCACCTCTGAAGGAGGTAGAACCCTCAAGAGGTCTCCCTAGAAGATTCACAGAATGGACAGGTTCACATGGGAAAAGGGAGTCCCTGAAATACTTTACTCAGAAGTCGTGTAGGCTTTAAACTTTAAAGGTCATGACCAGCATCTTAAATTGCGACTGGTAACTAATACACTGGTATCTAATACAGCCACATCACCAGTTACTGGATCATGCCAATGGGCATGCAATAGCACCCAAGTAGATACATTTTTCACCAGATGGATTGTCTGGACAGTGGTCATGGGCAGCCTCATATGGAGCGCATCACAATAATCCAAATGCAACCTTCATTCTGATCCTTCTCCCAATTAAGCATAATAACCAAGTCAAGAGTCATATGAATGTCTAAATTAGAAATTTAATGGGGTTACTGACTGGATAAACTATTTAATTACTGATTACATGTCTACCCTGTTCCTAAGGAGACCCAAGTGGCTTGTACATAGTCCCTAAGCAATTTCCCACCCAAGCAGCTTGCAGAAGTCAGTCCTGTTTATCTTCAGCAGCAGAACTGTATCATGTGCTAATATTATGTGCCAGGTTCAAATCCCCACTCAGCTATGAAGCTTCCTGAGTGACCTCGAACCAGTCACTATCTCTCAGCCTTACCTGAGAGCCTCACCTGTTGTCCTCACAACAACAGGGTTGTCCAACAGGGTTGTTGTGAGGACAAAAAGGAAGCAAGGACCCATGTACACCACCCTGAGCTCCTTGGAGGAAGTGCAAGGGATGAAGGGATGAAGGGCTGCTGGCGTGCTGGCCGATGTATCCAGTGCACCATCCTGGGGCGAAAGGTTGGGCGAGGGAGGTTAGAGGTAACACACTTACCTATATGCTGCTGCCAAAGGATCCCTTATGGGACTCCTCAGTTCTATGCCAGCTCTTTTGCTGGTGTAGTTCTGAGGAGGCTGCTGAGGATAGATGAGGACAGTCCAACCTGGGAAAGGGGTTTGGGATATGGCAGGTGCTGGTGCTGGTGCCGTTGCAATGCGCCCCTGTCCCGCCTCCCACCCTGATCTCTACACCTCTGCTGGCAGAACCCAACCAGAAGCTGGTCAGCACCATGCTGCTGGTGGCATGCAGCTTCCCGGCCGCTGCACCAGCAGCAGTGCTTGCACAATCCACTGAAGAAACTGCTGTGCCAGTACACAGTAAGCCAGCACAACAGGCCCATAGTATTGGACCATTTGGCTCTATTCCTATCCACATTTTCCTGAGCAAGCCCCACTGAACACAATGGGGCTTACTTCTGAGTAGACACACATAGGCTTGTGCTGTAAGAGAAAGTAAAATCTAATCCCTACAATTTATTAAACTGTTGGAAACAGAGCCCACCTTTATCAGTTGCTCTTAAAATTATTCAAACATGCCTATTTGACATCGAAAATCAGGATTTGCATGTGGCGGCCCTTAAATCTTGCTCACCCTTACGCTTCAGTCTTGTGTGGTGGCCTTTGAACTCGACCCCCAGTTATCTAGGTGTTTTACTTACCCCCTCAGTGCATCGAGTCTTTACCCTGGCAAGATTTAATGTATTCCCTTCAAATGTTCTACAAGCCACATTTGGTAGATCAGCAGAGGGTACCCAGGCCTGTTCATGTGATTCGCATAAACTCGAGTTGTTACCCCATATGATTCTTTATTGCCCCCATTATAATGATTTACGTCAACTGTTTCTGATGCCAAGTCTGACCTTTTCTTTTAGGTTAGATATTGACACTGTTTTTTATTGGATGGGAAAAATGAGAATCACACTCAATTGGTAGCCAAATATCTTCACTTAATCTGGACCAGACGCACCTCTGACTGTAACTTTTTCTTTGTGTAAGCAAGTGACAAGGATTATATATATTTTATTAGTATTGTTTTTGTGTGTGCATCTTATTTGTATTGTTTTCTAAAGTACTTGTTTGGAAATTGTATTTGGGGGTTGGTGGGGCCTCCATATCTTTTCTGTACAGTTCTTTTATGCCAGTAAAGGCTTTGGAATGACTGACACTGGAAACAGAGCCCATTTTACAATTCAGTTATATAGCATTTTCACATTTTTCCCTGCCCGCCATAACTTGGTCTTTGTAAATATCAAACCTGATTTATTTCTTCCACTGTAATATGCTAGCATGTCTTATTTTATTATGGACTAATTTAATACTCTCCAAAGAAACAGGAATAAATGAAATTGTGCTGGAACAGTGCAATCAAAGACTGCAGCAAAGGCACATTCCAGTAGCAAAGGCACATTCCAGTAGTCTATATTTCATTTAGAAACAAACAGGTCCAGCATTTGAGCCTACCCACATTCAGTAGCAGAGCAAATCAGAAGCAATATGGGAATAATGGAGCAGAATATAAGCAATATGGGAATAATGGAGCAGAATATACAGTGTCATTGATATGCATAGGGCTCAGTTCTTTACAGACCTAGTGACAAGGTCACATTTAAGTTTAGGTGTAGTTTTATGTTTTTATATAGTTAGCTGCCTTGGGAATCCTTGTGACTGAGAGGCAGAATATAAATATCTTAAAAAAATGTTCTACACATGTATAAGTTTACAATCCTAGCTCAGAATATAGTACTTTTCCCCCTCAAATGCAGGTTTGGGACACTACATTCCATACCAGATACAATACCTGGAGTGTAACAGGGAGCCTCATAAACCCCATATTTCACTTTTAAAAAACATACCTAACTCTTCATAGTGGCAAAAAAACCAAACTTGAAAAACTATGACTGCATCACAGTAGGGCTAGGAAAATGTTCGGTTCCTTATAGAAGAGCCTCTATGGTTTTCTTTCCAACTCCCATGGTGACCCTTACTATCCTGCCATTCTAACCTAGTCTCTCCCTCCTAGTACTTTCAATACAAAATAAAAGCCGATATACAGACATTCAGTATGCAGAATTGTGATTTTTACTGCACTGTTTTACTGCACAGCAACACAAGACTGTTGCTACAGAACTATTGCTGCCAGGTTACTGGCTACAGAATGATGATCAGAGCAAAACAATTAGAAGAACTATGCCCTCCCTTACAACCTTCTGGCAAAGCCTCTAAACATTTTTCATTTTGGTTTTTTTCCTTTTGAATATGTTTTGTCTGTGCTATTTGTATTTTAGATATGCTGCGTCTTATTGGTATCCTGTTGCTGCTGTTTTTATTTTGTATTGATGTTATTGTTTTAATACCTTATTATTGTAAGCAGCCTTAAGCACCCTCTTATTTAGAGAGAAAGGTGGGCTATAAATCCTGGGCAGCGCAATCCTGTGTAAGGATGTGCCCGGCGGACCAGGGCCGCCCGCTGGATCCTGTGCACAGGCTGCCCATCGACTGGAGGTCTACCCCCGAAAAAGCTGTCTTTGTACTTACCAGAAACTTCATGAAAACCGGAACAGCCCGAAAATCACCGTTTTGCAGCGATCCAAAGATCGGGGAGGCCTGCAGAGTGTCACACAGGCCTCCCCGAAGCCCCCCCCCAAGCCCCAGTAAGTACAAGGACAGCTGTTTCAGAGGCTGTTTCAGTGGTGATGGCTAGCCGCGTCCCCTCAAACACTCAGAGTTCTCCCCGCCTCATGGGGAGAACTTTGAGAAATGCTGCAATAGATTAGAAAGTGAAGATGTAGACAGGAATTTAGTTCCATAGCAAGAATATTCTTCTGAACCACCATACAAATTCAACACGTTAAGTACATACACATTTTGGCCTTTTATAAAACTTGGTTGTTGTTTTTTTAAAGTAAAAAGACATTTCAAACATTCTGAAAATGCCACTGTAAGATGATTAGAGGAATCTTCCCAATATGAGAACAATCATCAATGCAACTCCAAATTTTAAAAACACATTACTGCTGCTATTAGAAAACATTAATATCGAGGAAATTCTTGATCAATTTTTCTAGCCCAAGCTATGAGTCCTCCTCGGATATCTTTAACAGAAATTAAGCCTAGTCTATCATCGGACAGACCCTGTAATATTCTCACAGCCTTCTGAGAGTCATTTCCTAATTTGCAGACAACATAAACTGGGAAAGCCTCGTCATCATTAGTCCTCTGCTTTGCTTCACATATTCTCCGATGCAGAGACTTCAAGCATTCTTCATCTTTTCCTTCTAGTTTACTTAAAGGCACATGGAGGGACTGTGGCAAGCGACATATATCCACTTCTACTGGCGGACGAACGTCTATTAAAATATGAAGGACTTGGTCATCCAATATCTTTTTGTACTCTTCTACAGATATCCGCTCTTCACTATGCAACAGGTGCAACATTCGACATTTGTCTGTTGCCGAAGTCCCACAGAACGCTTCATAATCCTGTAGGGCAGTCAGGGAGGGATTGTCACCACACACCACACAATCTGGGTTCCTGGGCCTTAGTCTGATGTGGCGAAACCTTCCTTCAAGGGCATCGAAGAGCAGCATTGACTGGTTGAAGGAGGTGCCCATCCCAGACGCGATCTTGAGCACCTCCAAAGCCTGGAGGGAGCCCAGAATGCCCGGCACCACTCCCAAAACCCCACCATCCGCACAATTGGTGACCGTCTCCGGAGGAGGGGGCTTGGGGAACAGGCAGCGGTAGCAGGGTCCCCCTTCATAGTTGTACACCACCAGCTGCCCCTCCAGCCGCAGGGCGCTGGCCGACACCAGGGGCTTCCGCGCCAGGACGCAGGCATCGTTGACGAGGTAGCGGGTGGGCACGTTGTCGGAGCAGTCGGCGACCAGGTCGTAGGCACAGACCAGCTCCAGAGCGGTGGCGGGGCTCAGGGCCAGCCTGTGAGGCACGCACTGCACGCTGGAGTTCAGCTCCCTCAAGGCGGCGGCCGCCGACTGTGCCTTGGGGCTGCCCAGGCGGCTCTCGCGGTGCAAGACCTGCCGGTGGAGGTTGTCCAGCTCCACCACGTCGTGGTCCACCAGCCCCAGGCGGCCCACGCCCGCCGCAGCCAAGTACTGCGCCAGCGGGCAGCCGAGCCCCCCGCAGCCCACCACCAGCACGGAGCAGTTGGAGAGTCGCAGCTGCCCGCGCACGCCCAGCTCCGGGAGCACCAGCTGCCGCGAGTAGCGCTGGACGTCCAGCCGGCTGAGCGCCGCGCGGGGCGGGAGCGGGTCTGGCACCCCCGGGAGCGGGAGGGCTTCCTCAGCAGCAGACGTGTCGGTGCCGCCACCCACCGCCGAGTATTCCTCGGCTGCAGACCGCGCCGCCGCCATCGCCTCAAAAACAAACCCCCTCGGAAGGGGAGACCCGGCGGACGACTAGGCCGCGCCTCTTCCGCTTCCGCCGCTGAGAGACAGGCCCGAGTAGCGAAACCAGTCGCTCACCCACGCAAGCGCTGTTGTTGTTGCTGCCGCCAACGCTGCCGCTACTCCGGCTCCGCGTTCGCCTCGCCACCCGCCATCATGGCTTCCTGCCCTGACAAGTACTCGGTGCTGCTGCCCACCTACAACGAGCGCGAGAACCTGCCCCTCATCGTGTGGCTGCTGGTGCGGAGCTTCGAGCAGAGGTGACTGACTGGCTGAAGGGAGGGTGGAGGCAGCCAGCCAGCCGCGGTGTCTTGTGGCGCCTGAAAAACGAACCACCTTACTCTTGCTGCGACAGACTCTCGGGGCTGGCTGGATGGATGGATGAGCTAGAATCGGGTCTGGAAGAATTGCCGCTCACTGCTGCTGCTCCTCCTCTGCCCTTTTGTGCCACCCCGCAAAATCTACGGTTGCATTCCGTATTAGTGGGAATAACTAAACCCCTTCCCAGTTTGATTGGCACTATGGCCGGTACTATGGCCGGTTAGACTCTTCAGGCGGGAGGGGGTAATGGGTGTCAAGCTCTTTATTACTCTGATTCTGTCAAGGAGCTTCGCGGGTGCTGGTGTTATGTGATCTGGAGGAGTATGCAGCTGCAGGGAGCCGGGCTGTGCTGGACTCTCAGGATCTCTAGTGCTTAGGTTTTCTGATTGTCACGATTCTTTTACTAACTCGATGTTTATGGCCGCTTAGATCATGTTTCTGATTTCAGTCAGCTTAACCTTTTTTAAAGTGACTTTATCCTCCTTTTTTTTTTGTTCTGTAATTTTAAACCAGGTAGTGCTTATCTAAATTGTCCAATCTGCCTTGTATATAGATCAGGAATATACAGTATAGCAGGGGTGGCCAAACTGTGACTCCTGAGCCACATGTGGCTATAATGTGCAGCTCTCTGAAATATGTTGGCTGAGCTCCTTTTTGCATCACAATTAATATAAAAGGTAAAATAAGAATTTTTCAGGCTCTATAATTATCGGGTATAAACTGAGAGTCCACTGGATTAAAACATAAGTTTAATGTTCACGGTGAGTAAATATATTTAAGAATGTAAATGCTTCTTAAATATTGTGGCTCTCATACATGTCTCTTGTGGCTCTCAAACATCTGAAGTTTATCACATGTGGTTCTTACAAGTTTGGCCACCCCTGATATATACAGTAGTACATAGGTAAGCTTCAGTGTGTGGAATTTGTCAATTTTTATTAGGTGCCCTTTGGATTCTTAGGACGAATTTACATGATCCTCTGCGCCCGTGGCAGTTGCATTGTTTTTGTTGATTGTTTTGTCCTGATTTTTCAGCCTGCTCCTACAGCCTAAGCTGGTTGTGTGATTACCAGTTGCTTACGCTGAAGCAATCGGAGATGATTGTAAGCACAGCCTTTTGAGTGGTTGTGATCGAGTGCCAAAATCTGAGCTGGCAGATTAGTTTATGGGCTAATATAATTCTGAATTTGTTTACAAGGCAGGTTTAAGGGCTGGATTACTTGATCCTTGGGGGGGGGGGTTTACCTTCCACTCAGAGGTGACTCTTAAAAACAACACCTTGTTGCTATCCTATTCACACTCATGCGTGTCTTATTGAGCGCAAAAAATGTATACCGTATGCGAACAAATTATCTAGAGAAAAAAAATGTTGGTTAAGTGACTTTGGTAGACGCTTTCTTTTTGCAAATGTGTACTGAATCATCATTGTCTTGAATCAAAGCAGCTCCTGAAGCAATAGTCTGATCAAGGGAATGAATAGCTATTGCTGGCCAGCAGAACTGCAGAAGGAAAGCCTCCATTGCTGTGTGTTTTGAGAAATAAGCCCTTAAAATAAGAGAAACCCGTTAGCATCCACTCATCTTTACTGCAATAACTTGTTGGAATACAATGAAATAGTAAGATTTACCATGATCCCTAGAGCTTCTTTTATTTAATGTGTCTTCATAAGCGGCTTCAGACTCAAGGGAAAGTTCAACAGACTGTGGAGAGTGTTTTCTGTGGCCACAAGAAGTTGTGATGGCATCTGGCCTAGATGCCTTTACAAGGAGACTGGACAGATTTATGGAGGAAAAGTCCATCACAGATTACAAGTCATGTATGTAACCTTCGGATAGCCTATCTCTGAATACCAGATTCAAGGGAGTGGCAACAGGATACAGGTATCTTATTGACTTGTGTACTCCCAGAGGCATCTTGTGTAGGGTACCCATATCCAAAAAGGGACAGGGTGCCTATACCTTTTAACCATTGGAATTTGGGCAAGTGTAGCTCATCATGGAAGGGTGCAACAAGCTACACCTCTTACAATGGTTAAAGGCATAGGCACCCTGTCCCTTTTTTGATATGGGTACCCTAATCTTGTAGGCTATTGTGAAATACAGGAAGCTGGATTAGATGGGCCCTTGGCCTGATCCAGCAAGGCGCTGCTTATGAGTAGCCCTTATGTTTTTCAGTATCAGAAATGTGATCTGAAGAGTTCTGTGTAACTTGGAAGAGGGCAACATAAAACCAGTGTGCTAACCCTCCTACGCTTTGCTATGTTCCAAAGAGAATCACAAAAGTAGTGATCTTCCTAAAGAATTACCCGCCCTGTCCTAAACTGGTCCCACGTAGGACCTGTCAGTTTCAAAAAATGACAAATTCACATACATTCCCCTGGATATGCCAGTACCACAGTAATGATACAGGGCACAATCCTGGAAATGGCGACGGAACAAGCGTTCCGTTGCCGGAAGACGTCGCAAACGTGTCGTAAAGCACTTTCGCGATGACTCGGGAGTAAGGAAAGCCAGCGCAAGGCTGGCCTCCCTCACTCTGGCGCTGGATCTCCATGCGGCCTGCAGCAGAATGTAAGAGCTCCGCTGCCGGCCGCATGGGCAGTCTGGCCCAGGAGGGAGGGGGGCTATTGGCCTAGCCGGCCTGGGAGGGGGTGGGGGATGGCGTCGGCCATATCCCCGTCCCCGCCAGGCTGGCCACGCTGTTACACGGCCTCCTCTACTTCGAGGAAATCTGAGGAGGATGATCGGGCTGGCCTGGATTTACACCTAGGGAAGGAGACAAGCGTCCCCTTCCCTGAGTAGACCTCCAGCCTGGCGTGCACCGGGCAGCCCGTACACAGGATCTGGCGGGCGGCCCTGGGCCGCTGGCCAGATCCTTACGGTGGATTGCACTGCCCGTGAAATATCATAGCAAAATGCACTCTGATGTTAGAACAAGTTGCTACCCTGATGGAACTCTGATGTTTGCACATTCTTATGCTAATAAAATTTGATCCAATAAAGCACCGGTGGGGAACCGGTGGCCCACAGGCCGGATCCGGAGCGATCCGGTCCAGCCCGTGCGAGCCTGGACGCGATTCCATCCCGTCCGGCCCGCGCGCGCTCAGACCAGAGGTTCACCTCGCCCAACTCCTTACTCCTTCTCAACCCGGCTGTTATTGACATTGCGCAGAAACAGCTGGGTTGAGGAGTCGCGCGAGGTGGGCACCTGTTTGCGGTGGAGGGGCGCACGGCCCACGACACATTTCCCCCATGGGGAAATGGCCCTCCACCGCAAATAGGTTCCCCACCCCTGCAATAAAGGATGAAAAGTCATGTTGTGTAGTTCTTTGGGCCCACCATAGCAATAAATATGAATTACAATTAATTACAACCATGGCAAAGACTGGACAAATAGTAAAAGGTCGATGTAACATTTTGAGCCCATTGTTAGGCAGGTTATATATTTTAGAATAACTTAAACAAAGAACTCTCTTTTGTCATGTTTCTGTCATTTGTTGTTATTTTTAAAAAACTCTGGGCGTATCATCAATGATAATCATAGATATTGGTAATGAGCATCCTGAGCATAAATATTTCGGCAGCAGTATAATGCCTGAGATAATTGGCATCATATAAACAGCCTCATCCTATGAGTTCTATATATGTACTACTGGCAGTAATTTACTTGGGATTCACTACCACAAGATGTGCTGTTTAACCTATGTGACTTAAAAAAAAATTAGACAAGTGCATGGTCTATCAACGGCTATTAACTATGATAGCTATACCGAAATTCCATATTCAGAGTCAGTATATCAATACATACTAGATGCTGGGACAAAAACAGGGGAAGGCTATATCATTTTTGGCCCAATCCTATCCCCTGCTGATGCGCAGGAAGTAGGGCCATTGGTGCAGTTCTTATTGATGTTATTACTACAAAATGTATTGTGTATAAAGAGGCCTATGTAGCCCCGTGAAAATGCTATGCTTGTTGATTCAGATCCCAAATTAATAGTCTTTGTGTTTTTTGGTTCTATAAACAAACTTGGAAGTCAGTAGGCTTTATGTAGATGAACTCAGAATTGCAATCTTTGCCAGTAATCCTTGCGCCACTTAAGTGCTACAATCTTTAGGAAACAGAACCACAAGACTATATACTGCTGACTATAATGATCCGTCATATACTAGTGCTTGTAATAGGTCTACTAAAATAGAAGGCTAGTAATATATAGTATTCTCAGATCTTGGGATTGGAAGCAAGTATGATTCACCATCATCTCGCCTCCAACAATTTGGACTCCGCTATGAAGCAATTCAGGTCCATTTTGAGATGTGAGTGAAATGTGATAGTGCTAATGACGGCATTTACCTTCGATAAGGAACCAGTGGGCATTCTCTCCCCCCCTCTTTTCATGCCTCTTAAAATGATATAGCTTTTGAAAATGGCTTTATAAAGCAATTCTCTCTTTTTTTTCCCCAGTGGAAATGACTTTGAAATTATAGTCATAGACGATGGAAGCCCAGATGGAACACAGGAAGTTGCTGAACAGTTGATAAAGATTTATGGGTCAGATAAAATTGTGAGTTGTTTTTTTTTTGTCTTTTTGTCTCAGATGTTATACTATTATAGCAAAAAAAATAAAATTATTACAGTTGAGGAATAGTGTTGGAACTTTTGGGTTGCTGGTTTTCTTCACTGAAGATGGCTACCAATCACTTGCTCACTTCATTTTCATCACAAAGGTACAATACCTGTCTAAGAGGGAGCATGCTGAGATTTCATGAATTAATGTATGTTGTCGTTTTGATTTTCATTTTTCTTTGATCTTAGGAATGCCATCACCTGGCATATCTTCAAGATAAAATATCAAGATATTTTAGTAACCAAATTCAGAAAAAGCTGCACCTGCGAGACTTCTCTGTATCACTGCAGCACCATGATATTTTGAGAAGTTTGGCATGTGCATTTCTGCAACAAGAGACTTGGGCCAGGTATCAGCAATTCTTCTGTATGTGTATATATTTTGCACATGTACGTATATATAATATATACAGTAGGTATTCTTTCTATGTGTATATAATATATTTTCCCATTAATGCTTCATCCATTCATATTTGCAGAACTAAACCTTTAAAGGTAAAAATACCGAACATAGCTGAATGAGTCTTCCTTCGACTTTATCCTGAAATTAACCCTTTATGCTAAAAATAAATTAGGTGTGTGTAGCATAAATATATAATACATATTTCTAGGGCTGTCATAAGCATTCTTGCTCAGCATTATGTTGCCTTGAAATCAGTGAGTCTTATTCCAAAATAAATGATCCTACCCAGCTCCTCCTTTGGTGCAGCAGTGGTGTAGGGCAGAATGGGAGGCTTTGGAAGGGAAAGGGGATTTAAATCCCCTTTAC
Source organism: Plestiodon gilberti rubricaudatus (assembly GCA_026170595.1). NCBI lineage: Eukaryota > Metazoa > Chordata > Lepidosauria > Squamata > Scincidae > Plestiodon > Plestiodon gilberti. The sequence goes on along the minus strand of JANXHW010000004.1, from coordinate 197,138,432 downwards.
ATCTCCCTTTAAAGGGGTTTTAACTCTTTCCCTCCCAAAGCCTCCCGTTCTCCCTCCACCACTGCTGCACCAGTGGAGGAGCTTGGTAGGATTGCGCTCTTAAGCTTGGGATGCCGATCTGGTAATTGGAACCACTTGGGCTGATCATTCTAATGTGCCAATTCATTTAACTGAGTTTCTGTGACAGTACTACTTGGATTTGATTCAGGATTGGACTAGACAGGTACAAAACATTGTATACTCTAGGTGATATGTCTTTGTGTGATTGTACCATAAGAGAGCCTGGATAGCATTAGGAATGGTTTGTGCAAATTCTTACTAATCATTTCAGTGAACCTGCTCTCTTTCTGGAGTGCTTAATATTGGCCTGAACCATGTGGCAGCAGCAGACTTATCACATGTGCTATTTATTTTTGGAGGCCCTGCCAACATAACATACACTCACCAGGGGTAAGCTTTAAGTTAAATTGTTTGTTGTATGCCTACCATGGTCAAATGTTTATGGAGACTTGGGTGCTGAAAATGGAAAATCTTTTGTATCTGTAAGGAATGTATTGACCATGTAGTCATAACAATAGTCATAACAATATTGGTAACATAAATAGATCAGTGTACTTCGTGAATGAGTACAGTATTGGCACCAACAGTATTGGCACCAACAGTATAAGTTTATGAACTTCTTTTGGGAAAAACATCCTTTCTAAGAAGGATGTGTAGTTCAAATGGCAAATAGGTCAGATGGGTTCTTTGGTAGGACTACTGTGCCTTTTCTAGATGCATAGAAATGAAACATTAGATGTCACTTTGCTCCCATCACTGTGCTGCTGTGGTAGCAGAAGCTGCAACTTTTGAAATTCTCACTTTTACATAACTACTATAGGGACAGATGCCGTATCATATATGGAAACTGTCACTCCTAGCCATAAGCAGAGTAGCTTATTATCAGTTAGTCTCTTCAGCAGATTATGAGAAATGCAGGGCTGAATGAATCACAAGCCGGAATCAAGATTGCCGGGAGAAATATCAACAACCTCAGATATGCAGACGATACCACCCTAATGGCAGAAAGTGAAGAAGAACTAAAGAGCCTCTTGATGAGAGTGAAAGAGGAGAGTGCAAAAGTTGGCTTGAAACTCAACATTAATAAAACTAAGATCATGGCATCTGGTCCCATCAATTCCTGGCAAATAGAAGGGGCAGAAATGGAAGCAGTAACAGATTTTACTTTTCTGGGTTCCAAGATCACTGCAGACGGAGACAGCAGCCATGAAATTAAAAGACGCTTACTCCTTGGAAGGAAAGCTATGGCAAACTTAGACAGCATAATAAAAAGCAGAGATATCACCATGCCAACAAAAGTTCGTATAGTCAGGGCGATGGTGTTCCCAGTAGCAATGTATGGTTGCGAGAGTTGGACCATAAGGAAGGCTGAGCGCCGAAGAATAGATGCTTTTGAACTGTGGTGCTGGAGAAGACTCCTGAGAGTCCCTTGGACTGCTAGGAGATCAAATCAGTCAATTCTAAATGAAATCAAGCCTGACTGTTCCCTGGAAGGACAGGTACTAAGGCTGAAACTCAAATATTTTGGCCACCTAATGCGAAGAGAGGACTCTCTGGAGAAGACTCTGATGATGGGAAAGATTGAAGGCAAAAGGAGAAGGGGAAGGCCAAGGATGAGATGGTTAGACAGCATCACCGATGCAACAAACATGAAAATGAGCGAACTCAGGAAGATAGTGGAGGACAGGAAGGCCTGGCGGGATATGGTTCATGGGATCACGAAGGGTCGGACACGACTTAACGACTGAACAACAACAACAACAACTCTTCAGCAGAGACTAAGTGTATCTTCTAAATTTTGTATAGATCCCTGTATTCAACAACAGTTTTAATTTAAATTAGAAACAAAGGAAGCTCCCTTATGCTGCATCAGAGCATTGATCCACCTAGCTCAATATTGTCTGTATACAGACCAACAGTAGGTCTCCAGAGTTTCACGCCGCAATCCTGTGTAACTCTTGCACCAGTGTAACAGTAGATCCCCCGGTGTAAGAGCACTTATGCCAGTGTAACTTGCTGTACGCCGATGGACGCAGGACGGACACTAGCGTAACCCCTCTCGGACGTCTCACATGCGCAGTTTGGACGTGGAACCGACACCAACACAACTCCGGTGCAGGGGGCATTCTGGGGGCATTCAGACGCCCCTGGAATGTCCCCTGTGCTGGCAGAGTTGTGCCGGTGTCCGTTCTGCGTCCTAACTGCGCATGTGAGGTATCCGAGAGGGGTTACGCCGGTGTCCGTCTTGCGTCCGTCAGCATACAGCAAGTTACACTGGCATAAGTGCTCTTACACCGGGGGATCTACTGTTACACCGGTGCAAGAGTTGCATAGGATTGCGCCCTCAGACAGGTATTTTTCCCAGCCCTACCTGGTGATTCCAGGGGTTGAACCTGGGTCCTTCAGCATGCTCTACTGCTGAGCTATTGCCTCATCTCCAAATAACCATATAATCAAAATTTAAAGGAAAATTGTTCTGTGCACATTGATTTGTAGCAATTCTGTTTGCGAGATGAGCAAACTATAGTAATGTTGACATTTTACTAAAGTAAAGGAACCATAGTCATGAATCATGTATCATAGTTAATCTATTATCTATTTTGTTCAAAGCTTCTAAGACCCAGAGCAAAAAAACTGGGATTGGGTAAGTGTTAATGCAACTGAAGATTTAATGCAAGAACTAATTTTTGTGAAAAACCATTGAGATGCATACTATATTTTTTAAATTAATTATATGAAATGGGATTTTAAAAATGTTTTAAACCTAAGATTTTCCAGTAAGGGAAGGGGAGGCTAGGTATCTAAAGATATCTAAAGTGCTATAAAGACTTTCAGCTAGTGAAATAAGAAAAATAGCTATTCATATAAAAAGATGGAGGCTGTTTACTTGTATTGGTGTTAGTCTCTGTAGTGTAGTCCTGTCAATTTCCTATTTGTAAAGGTTTTTTTTTTTTTAATTGAAGTAAAGTATCTGAATAAAACAAGGTGTGAGAATTTTGGAATGTATCCTCCCCTGTGATGAGAGAAGAAGCACCTTCTAAACCCTTTACAATTACTAAAGGCAAAGGACTCTTGAACCATACTGACAGCTCAATCCACTGTAAAGATCCGCGGGTGGACTTGGATCCTATCCCTGTTCCGGGCCGTCTCCTCTGGGGAAGGGGACGTTCGTCCCCTTCCCCCGGTGTAGCGCGGGGAGACCCCAGTGTGCCTCCTCGGATTTCTGCCAGCTCTTGAGCTGCCGTAAGTCCAAGGAGGCTGTTTAATGGCTGCGCTGGCCCAGGAACGGGACGGGAATTTGGCGGCCGCCATCCCCACCCTCTCCCGGGCCAGCTCGGCCAACCGCCACCCTCCCTCACCGCCCAGCCCACCCCTGCTCCCACCGGCAGGAGGCTTACCTTCCTCCGGCGGCGACTGGGTCAGTCCGGCGGCGGAGTAAGGGCTGCCAGCCTTCCTGCTAGCGACCCTTACTCTAAAGTAGTCTCAAACGTGCTTTATGGCACATTTGCAACACTTTAGAACGGTGGAGCACGTGCTCCGCCATTCGAAATTTACGATGGATTGCGCCGTGAATCTGGTAATACTGCTAGACATGAAGTTAAACATACAGTATATGAATTGCATTTACATCTCAGAAACATTTAAATCAATTATGTGCATGATTCTGTATGTGTATTACAGAAATGACTTTTGTGTATTGTTTACATCAGGGACTGCTTACATTCATGGAATGAAGCATGCTACAGGGAACTTCATTATTATTATGGATGCTGACCTCTCACACCATGTAAGTTTGTTCTGTGTGTCTACACATGGCTTTCTCAAAGTTTTCTTTGAAACAATACAAGTTGAATAGAGTATTTTTCTCTCACACCCTTTCCTTTGTATTTCAGCCCAAATTCATTCCAGAATTTATCAGGTGGGTAGTATTTCTAATATTTTAACAGTGCAATCCTATGTGTGTCTTTTCAAAAGTAAGTGTGTATACGATTGCAGCCTAAATCTGCTTCAAGTCACTGTCCTAATGTACTATCTACATTTAAATGTACATTAGCATTGAACAGGCTGTTGAGCACTAGAGGAGTTATATCGGAAAAACACATTGTGAGCCAAATCCTATCCAACTTTCCAGTGCTGATGCAGCTACAATGCAGCCTCAAGATAAAGGAACAAACGTTCCCTTACCTTGAGGAGGCATCCGTGACTGCATCCCCACCACAGGATGCAGCGCACACCCTGTTGGCACAGCTGCATCAGCACTGGAAAGTTGGATAGGATTGGGCCCTATGTGTATGTGATTTTTTAAAAAATAGCATACACTTTACCAGCATGTAACCAGCAGTGGAGGGCAGGGCAGGAGGCTTTGGAGGGGAGGGGAGATTTACATCCCCTTTGGAGGGGATTTATTTAAATTTAAATGTATTTAAAAGATTTTTATACCACTTATCTAAAATTCAAAGCAGTGTACAACAAACATATAACAAAACAACTAATACATAATTAAAAACCCATTAAAACCATCCACCATTAAAATGTAATATTAAAATATAATTACAATTAAAAGAAAGTACAGAGCAGATTAAAATTTTAAAACAAACATATCGCAGCAGCAAAAGTAAAAAGGGTCCCAAGGTAGCTCCTAGGTAGTTCCTCCCTCCTCAAATGTCAGATAGAACAAATAAGTTCTTAAAACCCTGCCGATAACCATGTAGCGAGTGGGCTGTCTTCAGTTCCTCTGGCAACCTATTCCAGAGGCATGGTGCCACAATGGAGAAGGCCCTACACCTTACCACTATCCCTTTGAATCCGCTTTCTGTTCTGGGGTCTCCCATTCTCGCTGCACTGCTGGTTACACTGGTAGTGTAAGTTGAATAGGATTGCCCTGACAATATGAAGAACAAAGGTGAATACAAGACTTTTTTGGCCAGTTTGCCACCTTGTTTTGTGTCATAGTCAGTGGGACATATGTGTGCTCAACTGTCTCTGGATTGCAGCCATATCTAACTATTCATATTGACCTTTTTTTTTTTTTAGATTATTGAACAGTATTAGATTTTTTTAACTCCTTCCGTTGTTTATTTTTGTAGAGCCCAGAAAGAAGGTAACTTTGACGTTGTGTCTGGAACTCGATATAAGGGAAATGGAGGTGTACATGGGTGGGATTTGAAACGAAAATTGATCAGGTTAGTAGTTTTCTCCATAAACCTGTCCCATGATCACCTTGCTTTTCAGAGTTGGGCTAGGCAATAATTTCTCTGTGGATGAAGAGGCTGCAGTTTCAAAACTGTGTTTTAAGGGCACGATGAGATTTCAGGGTATGCCAGGATAGGCAGCAGCACATACGGAGAGTTGCAAGTTGCAGACTTTGGACTTGGAAATCCCTCCACTGTATAGTTTTTGCTCATCCTGGAAAGTATCAACATGTCTGAATTATCGATATATCGTACCCTTTAATTTCTGTGAATCAGAAGCACCTTCTTAATAGGTTGCCAAGTTCAAATTCTGAAAGGACTCCTATACTTTTAACAGCTCAGTCCTACCTAACTCTTCCCCCCTCCCCCCACTGATGCAACTGCGCCAATGAAGCGCATGCTGTATCCTGCAGGGGGACAGTTCCAGAGACCTCCTCAAGGTAAAAGAACTTTTATTCTCTTACCTCAGAGTAAGCCTCTGCTTCCCCAGTAGGTCTACTTGGACCTCTGCCTTTTCTTTTGCTGGCACATCTCCGGGGAGGTGGATCGAGACCGGGAAGGAGGATAGGATTTTGACAGAGCAGCTGATACAGATTCCCGCACTCGACACCCCCCACCCCGCTCCTCCGACCACCTGCCCCCCCAACTTACTGGTACTGGGGCACAGTAGCATTTCTACACCCTCCCCATGGGGGCCGCCGATGCAACACCCCCACGTGATGCCACAAGCCCCGCCCCCTGGGGGGCGTGACATCATTTTCATGCGGCGCAGTATGAAAACACACACACACCCCTGGCTTTTCAGTCGCATTTTGGAGCCAAACGGAACCCGGGCAGGCCAAAAAGTGGCGGAGGGGGCGACAGATCCAGAGGCATATACACACCTCCGCTGCTTGACGCCCTGTCACCTTGAGGACCACCATCCCCCCTAACGACACCTCTGCTGAGACATCTTTGTGGGCCGCTGCCGCCACTCACTATTTCCAGTGGCAGCCTGGTTCAGGCAATAGTACATCACGGTTTGCAATGCCAGAAAGGCCGCTATGCCACTGGAACGCGAGTTCCAACGACACAGTGGTCTGATAGAATTGGGCCCTAAGATTTGCATTGAAGGAAAAAGTCCACCATCTTTGTCTTTTCCATCATTGAAAAACTACACTGGATGAAATATCAGTTTTGCCAATAAACTCTCATTTCATCATAGAACGAAAGCTTTCATGGCCAGCTACTAGAATACAAGACACAGGTTTTATGGATGAAGTAGCCATGTAATTAAATATAAATACAACCGACGTTTCGTCTTATTTCCTAAGACATTATCTAGGTCTAAACAGCTTGGCTGTTGGGATGGTACTGAAAACCAACTGACAGAAACGGAACTTAAAGGGAAACACAGGCAGAGCTTAACATAGATCTTAAAGGAACATCAGACAGATTCTAAAGGCAAAAGGCAGAATTAACATATATTGTTCCCTGTATATTTGTGCAATACTGGAAACCATATTTTGTCAATAAATGTTAATTCTTGTTGGCGGTTAATAAGATTTTGCGATCTTCTTTTACTAATCTCAATTGCTTCCAGATTCTGGCGCGTTCTATTGTTAGGATCATTAGCCAGACATTTAGTCACATTGAACAAAATACTATGGTTGGTTGTCATTGAATGTTCTGCGAGAGCTGAGACATCCTTATGTCGTAGACGAACCGCGCGTTCATGTTCCGATATATTTGTTTTGATCATTCTTTTTGTAGTACCAATATATTTTCTCCCACAATCACAAGGTATACAGTAAATTCCAGAATTGGACAGTAATGGTCTGGCGTCCTTTGGGTTGCGAAGCAGTTGTTCTATTTTGGAGGTGGGTTTAAAAATTGTCTTGATATTGAAGTGTCTAAAGGTCCTGGAGATTTTATCAGTAACCCCTTTTATAAAGGGCAAAGTAACCCATTTCTTTTCCTCTTTTGCTGTCTCCTCTTCCTGATCCCCGGGTGGTCTTATGGTAGTGATTTTCTTGTATTGTTTAGTCCAGGTCTTATCAAACTGTGCCGCTGTATATCCATTGGCTTTCAGGGAATCACGTAATATACATCTTTCCATTTCTAGAGAGGACTCATCACAGATCTTAATTGCCCGATATGCTAAAGAATTTATCAAGGAGTTTTTTTGGGCAGGGTGATGATTCGATTGCTGATGGAGATAGTGACCTGTATGGGTGGGTTTCCTAAAGACTGTATGCCCACAAGACAAGTTGTCCTCTTTAGTGATCAAAACATCCAAGAATGGCAAAGCATTGTTCTTGTCTCGTTCCATAGTGAACTGTATAGCGGAACAGAAACTATTTAAATGTCCCAGGAACCTATGTAATTCTTCCTCTCCATAGTCCCACACGCAAAAAACATCGTCAACATATCTAAGCCATGTTTTGGGTCGGAACCGTGCCGTCTTGAGAACTTGTTCTTCAAAAAATTCCATATAGAGATTGGCACAGACGGGGCTTAACGGATTCCCCATTGCTACCCCGTCTTTTTGTTCTCTGAATTCTCCATTCCAAAGGAAATATGTTGATGTCAGACAGTGTTTAAAGAGGGGTATATGGTCTCTAGGGACAGTCGATTCCTCTATTAGTCTCATGATCTCTTTCAACGGGACTCGGAACATGAACCTGTTCGTCTACGACATAAGGATGTCTCAGCTCTCGCAGAACATTCAATGACAACCAACCATAGTATTTTGTTCAATGTGACTAAATGTCTGGCTAATGATTCTAACAATAGAACGCGCCAGAATCTGGAAGCAATTGAGATTAGTAAAAGAAGATCGCAAAATCTTATTAACCGCCAACAAGAATTAACATTTATTGACAAAATATGGTTTCCAGTATTGCACAAATATACAGGGAACAATATATGTTAATTCTGCCTTTTGCCTTTAGAATCTGTCTGATGTTCCTTTTAAGATCTATGTTAAGCTCTGCCTGTGTTTCCCTTTAAGTTCCGTTTCTGTCAGTTGGTTTTCAGTACCATCCCAACAGCCAAGCTGTTTAGACCTAGATAATGTCTTAGGAAATAAGATGAAATGTCGGTTGTATTTATATTTAATTACATGGCTACTTCACCCATAAAACCTGTGTCTTGTAAACTCTCATTTATACTTTTTCAAGATGTTTTTAACCTTTGCTGGACTATAGTCTTGTAACATTCCCTTCTCTTACCTTAGAGTAAGCCTCTGCTTCCCCAATAGGTCTACTTCGACCTCTGCCTTTTCTTTTGCTGGCACATCCTTTTGACTCCTTTTCTCTAATGACCCCTTCTGATTTCCCCTTCTCATTGCGCTTTGGTAAACCGAGCAATTTTGCAAGTAGCACCTATTGCCTCCTAATGCATCGTGATCAGACTGGGGAGGGCAGTTCTGCAAGCAACACCTATTGTCTCTGAGTGCATCGCGATCGTGCTGGGGAGGTTGACTACATTCATGACCCATTAACACCACTGAAGGTTTTCCCCGGAGTTCCATTTGATCTGTGCACGCTGTCAACGGCTTTTAACTGTATTTCACAGAGATTCCGATCCATCTTCAGTACCATCCTCGCAGCCTTGCTGTAACCACCTTGACAAAGACCTCGGCTAGGAGGTTGAAACGTCGGTCTCTAACAAATAATACATGGCTTTCAAACCCATAATACCTGTGTCCTCTACTATTCCCTTCTCTGTTTTTTTTCCTATTTCAGAGACTGTAAATATGTGGGCAGGAAATTTATCATCTTTACTTTTTGTAAAACACCTAGTTATATTAGGTGCTTTATAAGTAAGAACAGCAACAATGACAGATTAAATTGATTACTAGAAGCCAACATAATTTGTCAAAAGGAATCTTTCTGGATCTTTTCGATCTGGTTACTAGCTTAGGGGATGGTGGGAATTCTCTGGGTGTACTTTGTCTTGATTTTAATAAAGCATTCAACAAAGTTCCCCACAACATATTCTAGGTTGCTGACTCCTGCCTTAGTGTAACCATAGCTGCCAAGTGATGAGAAGTGATGGTTACACTTTATTTTGCGTTGCTCAGACCTCATCTAGAAGGCTGTTGACTATTTCGGGTGCCACACTTGAAGAAGGATGCAGCCTAAGTGGAGCAGGTTCAGAGAAGGCCAAGGATAGTCAGGGACCTGTAAAACTAGTCCCATGAGGAAAGGTTGAGGGAACTTGGTATGCTTAGCCTGGAAAACAGACAGCTGAGAGGGGACCCATTAGCACTCTTCAAATGCCTGATGGGCTGTCAGATGGAATAGGACAAAGATTTGTTCTCTACTGCCCCAGAGGGGGAGGACTAGGTCTAATGAGCTTAAGCTGTGGGAGGGGAGATTTTGGTTGAATATCAAGAAAAGTTTCTGAATGGTAAGAGTGGTTCAACCATGGAACCAATTACCAAGGGAAGTGGTAGGTTCTCCCTTGCTGGTGGCCTTCAAGCAGAGGCTCAACAGGCACCTTTTGGAAATGCTGTAGAGAGGATTTTGCTACTTCAAGCCAGGGCCTAAATAGCCTGAACTGGAAGGTCCCTTCTTACCTCTGTGATTCTACAAGCTTGTCCTTCTGGCCTGATTTGTACTTGATGGTGTGAAGTAGCAAACTTTTTCTAATATTCTTTATTCTTCCCTCAGATATAACATCTTTCTGTTACCATAGACCAGCACTGTAGTGAAAGTTTGTAATTTTTAAAGTTTAGTTTCCAAAAGTTTACTGAAACTTTCTTCTTTGGCAGCCGTGGTGCCAACTTTTTAACTCAGGTCCTACTACGACCAGGTGCATCTGACTTAACAGGAAGCTTCAGGTATGTTGGCTGTAACCTAGCTTTTAACAATCCAAGATGTTAAAAAAGCAGTGCACAGCACGGTAATGGTCTGTGTGAATCTGATATGACAGGCTAAGACCTGCACCAAATATGCAGCACATCTGTGAGTAAAAACCCATGTAGGATTTGCAATCGCACATTCACTTCACTCCGAGGGTTTATCTGTGGAAACAGCAGTGCTAGTCCCTCCTCTAGCATTGCCTCTAGACCCTCCTCAGCAGCACTTGCCCACTGAAAAGGATAGGAGATTTCCCCTTGAAGATTCCCCCTTCTGCAGCAGTGAACTTCCTGGTCATGCAACCTTCCCTGGGAGACAGTCTAGGATGCAATCTCACCTCATAGATATTGGACAATCAGATACATTTTCCAACTAAATGTTCAAAACCAATGTGGAAGATTCAGAACTTATGAATTAAGAAGTGGAAAAGGTACTTGGCTTATTCATGGACAAAGCAATCCACATGGGGTTTACGTAGGCTTACCAGAGTCCCGGAATCGAGACATGCGTCGGCATAGAGAGGACCCGAGCCGCTCCCAAGTGTGCACCGTGGCAGCCCAATGGGGTTTCAGCTTCCGAAACGTCTGGTCAATAGTGCGACCGCCGTTAGGCTGCCGCGGTGCACACTTGGGAGCGGCTCGGGTCCTCTCGAGGCAGACGCTCGCCTCAATTCCGGGACTCTGGTAAGCCTACATTTACATCTAAACATGTGCTTTTGTACAATGCTGATTTCCATTTGGGTTTATGCATGTTTGTTCTGGGCCTAAAACTAATATATGTGAGTGAGATTTGCTATGTTTAACTCCAATTATGCATAGGTTGTTGGGGTGGTTTCAAAGTGTGTGTGTGTGTGTGTGTGTGTGTGTGTGTGTGTGTGTGTGTGTGTGTGTGTAACTGAAACTTTACAGGAGTTAATGTTTATATATACTTATTAACAGGTTATACAGAAAAGATGTTTTACAAAACCTGATGGAGAGGTGTGTTTCAAAAGGATATGTTTTCCAGATGGAAATGATTGTCCGGGCTAGACAACTGGGTTACTCTGTTGGAGAGGTACAGTAAAAGTCTTAAAAACAAGCAAAATATTGCACTTTACTTTTTATGCTTTATAGGATTATAGCTAATGGTTACTAATTGGCTGCCTCGTTAAAATGCTTAGGAAACATAATGTTAGGCAGCCAAATCCAAACATAAAGATCCGCCGGGCGCCTGAGGACGCCCGCCGGATCCTGAGCTCCGACGCAGGCAGCCTGCAGCCGGCTCTCCGCGGCGGAAAGTCTACTCGGAAAAGGGGGCGCTTGTTCCCTTCCCCAAGTGTAACTGCGGCTGGGGCCGATCGAACTCCTCAGAATTCCGACAGCCATTTTGCTGGCGGAAGTCGGAGGAGGCTGTGTAATGGCTCAGCCAATCGGCGGGCGTCAGGATTCGGCCAAGGCCGGTCCCCGCCCCGATCGGCTGGGCCTATCGGCCCCCGCCATTTGTGGCCGAACCGCCCCCCCCCCCCGCCGGATTCTTACCTGGGTCTGGCGGGGGGCGGGAGACGGTCCGGGCGGTGGAGCAGGGCAGGTTGGCCTTGTGCCGGCCTTCCCTGCTCGTGAGTTGTCACAAATGTGCCTTACGGCAAGTTTGCGACGTCTTCGGCCGGCGGAACGAGCGTTATACAACAGAATTGCGCCCTAAGTCATTTAATGTTAGTAAGACATTGCTGATTGATTGCTGATAATGTCTAAACAGCCTGATAACTGCTAAATCTACTATTGCATCCAGAATTGAACAAATTTTGCCTAGAAAATAATGAGAAGTCTAGCAGTTAGTTACTACAAAAGCAGATAATGGACACTGCTAAAAACATGTCAATGTAATGTATCACTTCTTAATGACATAGCCTTCAATACTGAACAAGTTGTTTACTCAAAGTGTAAATGTTAATAAAAATGGATGTACTGAACTGGACCTGCCATAGCTAGTGCTCTCTCAACAAAAGCACCGAGCCAGAGTTGTAGAAGTTCTTATGCACCTCCTAGCAATCGTTCTGACATGGCCTGTCTAAGGTTCATTGCTGTTCACGCACTAGAAATAAATGACAGCTCATTCACAAATCCTGCCTGTGCCAGCATACACTGAAAGGCTTTAATAAGCAAAGCAAGGTGTTGACTGTGTTGACTCTCAGTACAGGTGTCCCTCCATATTTGCGGGGGATACGTTCCCCCCCTGCCATGGATACGGAAACTGCAGATAGGAGGGAACCCTACAAAAAGGTTCAAAAATACCCCCATCACGCAAATGACTTACCTGTTTGTAATTGTAGCCTTCCTGTTGCTGTTCCTGGGTCTTGCTGGCTCTTTGCTAACTACAGAATGGAGGCAGGAAGCACTCACAGAAAGCAAGGCAGAAGGCTGAAAAGAATGCGATCGATGCTATATTCTTTGAATTCTATGATAAGCATCACGTTCTTTTCTGCCCTCTGCCTCGCTTCCTGTGAGTGCTTCCTGCCTCCATTTTGTAGTTGGCAAAGAGCCAGTGAGACCTAGGAACAGCAACAGGAAGGCTGCAGTCAGAAACAGATAAGTAATTTGCGTGATGGGGGGGGTATTTTTTGAACGACGGGTAAGTGGGTCCACGGACACCAGATCCGCGGATATGCCTATAGTTGAGTAAATACATATTTACATAAGAAGAGCTCTCTGCTGGGTCAAGCCAAAGGCCCATCTAGTCCAGCTTTCTATATCTCACAGATATAGCCTCAGGGAGCACACAAGACAACAAGATACCTGTACCTTGTTGCCACTCCTTTGCATCTGACATTCAGAGATAGGCTACATATAAAACCCAAAGGATAAATACAGTAATCATGACTTGTAACCTGCGATGGACTTTTCCTCCATAAATCTGGCCAATCCCTTTGTAAAAAGGCATCTAGGCCATGTGCCATTGCAACATCCTGTAGCAAGGAGTTCCACCGATTATTTATGTGCTGGTTAAAGAAATATTTACTATTTCTTTTTTTAAATATTAATTTTTTTTTAATGCATGGCTGATTTTGGCAAGTTTAAACAGCAGCAGGAGTGGGTGCTTCTTCTGCAGATAGTCTTTTCTTAGTACCACTGGCTTTCGTGAAATAGTAACCTGCTTTGGTTATTGAATGTCTCATACAAGCATCTCTTGCTAACTAGCCTCTTTTAGCATAAGAAGTCTAAGCATTTTCATCCCAGCAGTAGTAATACTGGGTGCTTGTTAGTATTGGCAAGGAGCTCCCTCGGGTGTTGTGGATGTCTTAGCTCTGTTTTCTCCCAACTCTGTGCCCTGGCTGTCGGTGAGGCAACAGAAGATATACCAGGCAATCTGCCTTGGGCTCTCCACTGGCAGAAAAGATTATTGCCAAGCATAAGCTGTTGCATCTTTGAGCAGAGCAGCATGGGTGTGGGAAGCGTCTCTTTTCCATCTTTGCTTGCCAGCTGATTTCTGGTTGAGTATGCCAACTGAGAATGCCTAGCCAAATTTTCTGTGGATTCCACAGGCTGAGTTTAGGCCCTTGGGTATTATTTAACATATAGTCTTACATGCTGGAATGTTAAAGTTCCTGTTTTGCTATACTGAAAAGAACGGATGGTCTAAAGCACTGCAGATCAGTGTTCACTACATTTAATGAACAGTTAGTGAATTGGAACCAGGTGCAATCATAATGAAAGGAGCAATACTTCATATTTGCTATAAAAGAAAAAGCTTTTATTAGTAATCTTTTTAATTTAGCACTTCATCTGAAAAAACCCTTTTACGATCCTTCACTTTGTTTGTTCTTGCAACAGCCCTATGAAGTAGGTTACATTATTCCCATTTTGCAGCTAATGAGCAAAGGATGAGGCTGCAATCCTATCCTGGGAGTAGTCCCATTAAACTCAGTGGAACTTACTTCTGAGTAGACATGCATAGGATTGGGCTATGAAAGGGTGATTTTCCCAGAGCCACATGAATTCATGGCTAAGCTTCAGAACCCACTCTTTTTTTTTTCCCAGGTCTGAGCCTAGTACAGTCGGGCCCCCATATCCACTGATTCGCTATCCACGGTTTCAGTTACCACAGATCGTGGGGACCCCCCCCCCCAGGCTTTTACTTTTTTCCCAGTAAGCTTCGTTTCTTCCTTAAAGAAACAGGAGAAGCAGCCTCTGGCTGCTTATTACAGGCAAGTAGAACGAGACTAAGTACTAGAGAGGCTCTGCAAGGTGAACAGAAACCTTGCAGAGCCTCTCTAGGACTTAGTCTCGTTCTACTTGCCTGCAATAGAGGCTGCTTCTCTGTTTGTTTTAAGGAAGAAACAAAGCTTGCTGAAAGAAAAATAAGAGTGGGGGGGAGCAAGCATGCCTGCAGGGGAGGCAGGGTGGGGGGGCCTCAGGAAACGATGGAGGGGGTGTTCGCTCTTATCCACAGTTTCAAGTATCCACAGAGGGGCCTAGACCATATCCCCAGTGGATATGGGGCCCACCTGTACTCTATCCATTGGACTGTCCATAATTCCACTATTTCATTTAGAAATTGTAGGTATCGGGCAGTTGACAATTTTTAAGATTATGAAGCATTTCACTTTAAACCATTTTTACCCAAGGGTGTATATACTCATCTGGAGTTAAATGTGTACACCTGGGTGTCCTACCCTAGAGCTCATGACTAGTGGATGTTGGAAAAGAATGAAGAACTGGATACCTCATCCACCTTTTTCTTAGTTCATTCTAATTTTAAGTATTTATTTAACAGATTTAAATGTCCCAAATTTTGACCAAAGATTGGTCTACACTCAGCACAGCTTATAATGCGATGTAAAAACCACAAGATCATCACCAAAGAATCAGAACCGTTAAAACCAAGTATTAGACAGAATAAAGCCACAACACATATTACAGGAGAAAATCATTAAAGCCATAATAAGCCTGAATAAACAGAAATGCTTCTAGTCAGCACCTGAAAGACCATAGTGATGAAGCCTGATAGGTGTGCCTGGGGTGAGTGTCCAACAATGGTAGCGCTGCCCTGAAAAAAGCCCTGTCGCTGGTAGTAGCCACCACATGGAAGGTGAGAGCACCTGGAGCAGGACCACTTGGTGTACTTAAGAAACACCTTTATAGTAACAGGAACACAATCAGGGATGCGTACAGATGACATGTTTGCTGACATGAAGGCTATATGGTACCTCCAGGTTCAGAGGCAGGGTGCCTCATGTTCAAGGGAGTGGTACTGGGGGAAGGATATGCCTTTGTCTCCTGCTTGTGGACTGTCCAACATGTGGACCACTGTGGGAAACAGTACACTGGAATAGATGGGACTTTGGCCTGATTCAGCAGGCCTCTTCTTCAGAGGCATCGTTAAGAGGGGGGGGGCCAGGGCAGCCGTTTGGCTCCAAAAAGGCCCGAAAAGCAGGGGGCGTTCGCGCTGCACCACCGCCGCAATTCAGTAGCGGCGTGCAAAAATGACGTCACACCCCCTGGGGGTGGTGTTTGTGGCGGGGTGTCGTGTCGGCAGCCCCCCACCACAGGGGGTGTAGGAACACCACTGCTTATGTTATGTGTCTTTGGATGTGCAAACAGAAAACACCTTCAGTTACTGTTGTATTTGACCAAATATAATCTTCAGGATGGATTTGAATTACTAGAAGCCTTGCTTAGAAACTTGCTGTAGAGCACCCGAATCACAGGGAGAAGGGGAAATCCCAAGTGTTTGCTTTTTTTTTCTCCCTGAGCCATCAGTGCATTCTATTATGTTCTCAAGCTCCAGTAATAAGTGTTTTTCAAGATATGTTAATTCACAGCACAATCCTGTCTAACTTTGCACCCTGCAATGCAGCGAGCCCAGTGCAGCCTCTGCCACATCCAGGACGCAAAGCTGGCAGCCTGGGGGGGGGGGGCGGGGGGGTCACCTCGTGGGAAAAGAACATTTATTCCCTTACTCCTGGTAAATCTCCAGTCTCCCGAATGGGTCGTCTCGGATCCACGCCAGCTATTTAGCTGGTGTAAGTCCGGGAGGCACGTGTCGGGAGAAACGGGCCTGGGAGAGAGAATAGGATACGGCAGAGATCTGCTCTGCCGGTCCCACCCCCCTCCTGGGCCCGGTCCGCCCACCCTCCCACCCCTCCACTGCCCAGAGAGAACTTGCCTTCCCTGGCAGGTGCTCCACGTCGACTGGGCAAGTAGAGCGGCGCTGGCTTCTGCGCCGGTGCCGCCTACTCACAGGGTGCCACAAACGTGCCTTACGGCATGTTTGCAACACCCTAGAGCGGCGGAAAGTGCTCCGCCAGTCTTAACATTAGACAGGATTGCGCCATCAGATACATTGGAAACTATAACAAGTTCTTGAAGACTTTGCCAAAGTGACATGTGGGCATGACTGTAGTATAGCATCTTCTTCCTAACATAACCACAAAACTTTGTAGTAAAGCTACCATAGTTTTATGTTTTTCATCAGGCTCAACGTACTGTAGATATGATGCTAGATTAATATTGAAACTTTGAGCTGAATTCAATTGAGTTATTCTCTGTTACAACTGGAATAATTTTATGTTTGTTTCAATAGGTTCCTATATCATTTGTGGACCGAGTCTATGGAGAATCTAAATTAGGAGGAAATGAAATAGTCTCCTTCCTAAAAGGACTGTTGACTTTATTTGCGACTACATAAGAGAATCTTCCCTACCCGCAGTGTATCTTTACATTGGACTAAAGAATTTATTTTTATATTGACCAAAAGGATCTTGCTAAGTTGTCTTGTGGCTAGAAAAGCCACTATTAATTTCTATTTGAAGAAAAATAAGGACAATTAATACAGCTGAGCAGGCATTATTTATTAACTGTGAGTCATCATCATTGTGTTGTGTTTAAACATACCGGTATATTAATAAATGAAGACTACTCCAGTTATATGGGTTTTTTTTTTTTGAACGAGTCCCTTTTCCTCTGGTTGTGATATGTTGTTTGCATTCTTCTTGAGAACAAGATTTTCATCCTGTTGAAAGATGCAATGAATATTAAAATTGACTTGTTCGGACTCTGTCAGTGTTCTGACTCTTGACTGTTGCCCTAAACATAAAAGGTGGTTTTGGTATGTCTTGCAAGAGCATTAGTATAACAACTGGGTTATTTTATTTTATGAATGTATACCCTGCCTTTCCAGTTAAAAACTGCACAAGGCGGCTTATCGTAAAACAAACAAAATACCATTAAAACACAATCAATAGGTAATAAAATATCAGCAATAAAACAGCCAATAAAATGACAGTTATAAATAGACAGAATATTCCTCGCCACACACCAGGAGTAGTGGCAAAAGAACAGCCCAATAATCACAAATTGACAGTGAGGCAGTCCCCCTACCCCTCCCTCCCTTGAAAGCTAACCAAAATAGAAATGTTTTTTAGCCTCACCGGAACTGTTCCACAGAGGGGGTAATTCCTCTGGAATCGTGTTCCAGAGGTGCGGTGCCACGACAGAGAAGGCCCTGTTTCTCACTGCCATCCCTTTTACCTCAGATGGTGGTAGAACTCTTAGCAGGGTTCTGTCAGATGACCCAAGGGGGATGAGCCAGACTGTATGAATTTGAAGGTACCACAGTCCCAGGCCATATAGGCCATATATATATAATGTTATACATTTGACACTGAAGTGATAAAGTGATTGACATGTCCTATCATAAGCATTTGTTTGTTGGTGCAAACAAATCTTAAGATTGCAATCCTAAACACAGTTACTTGGGAGTAAGTCTCATTGAACTTGGTGTGACTTCTTCTGAGTAGACATGCCTAGATCGTGCTATAAGACAAAATCCTATGTACTCCCTTGTAGTGCTTTTAAAAGACACTGTCTCGTTTTAGGAATTTTACCTGTAATGAAGATGTAATGACAGACGGTCCAATCCTGTATCGGGCCACCAAAGCTTGCGAAAGCATGCTGCGCCGGATGCTAGGCAGAATCAGGCCAGCACCGGCAGAGCTGGGGCACACCTTGGGAGAATGGGACATTGTCCCCCTGGGGGAGAGCCCCAGTGGTCCCTATGGGCCTCCTCAGATGTGCGCCAGCAAAATGGCTGGCACAAATTCAAGGAGCCCGTGTAAGGCCGGCCAGGCCTGGGACGGAGGATAGGAATCGGTGGAGCATGCCGCTGATAATCCCTCCCCCGTCAACGGCCTGGCTGGCCAATCGCCCCTTCCCTTTCCACCCTGGCCCGCTCCCCCCCCCCCACGTACCTTCATCTGCCGGTGGTGGCTGTGACTGCAGACTGAGTGAGCGGCACTGGCCTTGGCGTCGGCACCACTTACTGGGTGCTACAAACATGCCTTACTGCACGTTTGCAACACCTTCCCCCGGCAGGACTATAGTCCCGCCAGGGGAAGTTTACGGAGGATTGTGCTGTGAACCGCAATACATTCATCTAGGCGTACAAAAGACTTTGAAAGCACTTTGATATAGACATACGTACAGTACAGTCCATTTATAAAGAGTGCATCTGTACATAATGCGTTTGCCACTAAATACATCAGTATGTGCATCATGTTATGCAGTAATGATGAAACTTCTACAATGATGTCATCCTGAGTCTGTATTCCCCCTCCACCCCTTGTTTAGCCTACAGCTGAGCTAACATTAAATTAACAGAGGAGAAACAAAATGAACCACTCGGATCCCCATCTATAATTCTCTGTGAAATTTACCTTTAGCATTTTGAGTGAATTTGTTTTATTTCCAATTATAGTAAACATTAAAGGAATGTAGCATAAGTTCCAAAGTTCAACGTTGAGGTGATTTCCAATTCTCCTGTCTATGAATTGTTAGGCTCTGGGCTAAAAATTATAGCATGCAACTATGTACTCTGAAATGTTGGTGAGAGTGCGTAATCATGTGAAAAAAAACAAATTTCACATCCACTTATGTGGTGGTCATGTCTAACAGTGAACCCATATAGAAAATGTATGTTAAAGTGAGGACTCATCAGCAGAGGCCGGCCTCCCTTGCTCCGTCGCCGGAACGCCCGAGCGGCCGCCGGAGAAGGTAGGCATTTTATTTATTTATTTATTTATTTATTTAAAAAATTATACCCCGCCATATCCTATGCCAAGGCAAATGCCCAAGGCGGCGTACAACATGGATTAAAATACATAATTTAAAAACGATACATAAAATAAAAACAATAAAATCCACTGGGGACGACAATATGGAGCAGAGAAGCAGCAAAGCAGAACATCTTGAGACACAGGAGTCAGTCAACAGCCCATCACCCAAACGCTAGACGAAACAAAAACGTTTTGAGCCCTCGCTGAAAAGTTATGAGGGAGGGGATAGTCCTCAAGTCCCTTGGGAAGGAGTTCCACAATTGTGGCAGCCCAACAGAGAAGGCTCATCCACGTGCTGCCATTCCCCTAACTTGAGATAGAGGTGGCACTCGCAGGAGAGCCCCCTCAGATGACCTAAGAGAGTGGGCTGGAATGTATGGGAGAAGGCGGTCCCCCAGATATCCTGGACCCAAACCGTGAAGGTAAAGATCCGGCGTGCGCGGGGGCGTTTCGGCGGGCGAGGGAGGGGGCCATTGCTGTAGCCGGCCCGGGCGGGGGATGGCGTCGGCCATATCCCCATCCCCGCAGGCCGGCTGGGCCGTTACACTTTAGCTGGCGGAAATCCGAGGAGGCCAATAGGACCGGCCGCGGCTTACACTTGGGAAAGGGGACAAGCATCCCCTTCCACAAGTAGACCCCCGGCCCTGTGGCAGAACGGCCGCCGGATCCTTACACAGGATTGCGCTGTCACTGTATTACCTAATCATGCATTCTGCCATTCAGGAATTTGCATGTGTTGTGGGAAGAAATGTTCTTGACTTAGCGTGACAAACCACACATGTGTAACTCCAGATGAAACCTGATTTTAGTTTATTCTCTAGACAGGGGAATAAGCCAAAGCATTCTGGAATTTCATCCAGCAATTTGTGGGGGTGGAAATGTCTTTAACTTGCCACACCAGCTGTACGAGTACCAGTGTGTTTTTTCCAAATGCACCAGGGGGAGAGCAATGTCCATCTTCTCCTGCTGGAGTGTTGCTTCCTTCTCACCATCCCACATACAGCTTTTTGCTTGGGTACAAGGCAATATTCCTAAAGGGTTATGGGGGATGAACAGCATAATTGGTTCAGGGGGCACGGGGCAGGGGTAAGTTAGGAGAAAAAAAAAGTCTCATCCCTTGCTTCGGCAGTGGCAACGAATCCAATAATGAATGGAAAAGTTTGCTTTCCTATCCTTCATAGTGGCTGGCTGTAGTGAGTGGAGCAAGTGAAAAGGGAATACTTTTTTTTGAATATTGGTAGACTAAAATCGAGCTGTATAAGAGAGAGATGTGTAATATTATAATGGGGCATCCAGAGAACATTGAATTTCTCATCTTAAAAAAGAATATCATAGAGCTGGAAACGATGTGGGAAAAGAGCAGCCCAAAGGACAAGAGATTGGAATATCATCCTTACCAGGAATGACCAAAATGTCTGAAGCTTTTTGAGTTCAGAAAAAAAAAGACAACTAAGGAGGTACATGATAGATATTTATAAAATTATGGTTGGTTTCAAGCAAGTGAAGGTTTTTCTCCCTTGTGTACTGCTTGGGTTATCCAACTACTGTACATTGGTTGTGTCACTAGATGCAGAAGAGATAAAAGAAAGTATTTGCACAACAGACAACTTTAATTTGGCCATAAGATACAGCAATGGCCACTGGTTAAATGGTTTTAAAGAAGACTGGACAAATTCGTAGAGGTTGGGTTCTATCCGCTGTAGCCACACTAGCTAAAGGACGTTTCTGACTCAAAGGCAAGATGCTTCTGGGTACCAATTGCTGCGGGGCAATTGTGGGGGGGAAAGAGCTATCTTTATGCCCTGCTTGTGGGCTTCCTGGAAGCATCTAGCTGGTCCTTGAAACAAGTAGCTTGATAAATCTTTGGTATGATCAAGCAAGGCTATGAAGGCTGATCTACACCTACCCCTGTTGTGTTGCGCTTGCAAGGCGCGCAAGCGTAGGGGACAGGATGCCTCGCCCGAAACGCTGCCCTGGGTTCCACCAGTTTCTTCAACGCAAATAGTCCCTCCTGATTGTCCCACCTTCTAATAAATCTCAATGGTGATTGGCTGAAACACAAGTGCACTCTGATTGGCTGAAAAAACCATCCCATTGGTCAAACAATCAGCTCCGCATCCTGCCCTCTCAAAATTATGAGCATGGTCCACGGCCGGTCACTACGGAACTAGGGAGAGCTCTCCCATGTTCCGATGCGATCTGATAAAACGGAAGCCCCACAGCTCCGCACTCTCCGCACGTGCCCAGGACGCGCCGGGATTCGTGCGGTGGAGATCAGCCTTGAGAGTCTATGTACATGCTGCAAACTGCTCATTTTCTGATGAGCCGCCTCGCCCATCCATTTGCTTCTGACTTTCTTTTGTTCCCAAAGCAGAATGTCTTAAGGGGCACTCTTTGCTCAAACAAATGTGATAGCTTTGTCCACAACTCTAATTACTTTGCTGGGATTAGTCCAGAGTAAATGAATTGCAGATTACAGTCTTTAGATCCCATCTCTTTGTATTTATGACGAAAAAATACTTGAAGATAAAACTTCCATTAGGTTTCAAGACTGCATTGAGGGCACATGCAGGCAACAGCGACAACAGCAGTAATTGAGAAAAGTGATCCAGCATACAATGAGCAAAGATCATCCTGATCTATCTTCTATTTAATGAGAATTTTATTACCAATTTTTGACAATTTAGCAGAGCCGGAAGGTATCTAATCCAAATCCTTGTCCTCTACGTTCGGGATAGGCAATATGCAGCCTGGGAGGCCAATCTGACTCTGAGCATACCTTCTGATTCCAAAAAAATAGTGCCCTAGAAAAACATCCAACATTACCTTAGAATCGCACACTCTAGTGGAAGACTGGTTGTTGACAAGTTATAAATTGTTAGCTGATAGAAGTAAGCTAAATAGCTGGCGGAAGTAAGAGGAGGCCGTGTAATGGGCTGAGTCGGCCCGGCGGGAGACGGGGATATGCCGGACGCCATCCCTGCCCCTTCCCGGACCGACCCGGCCAATGCCCCCCTCCCTCACTGCCCGGATTGCCCCTGCGCCCGCCGGGGGATCTGTTACCTTCCTCCAGTGGCCATGGGTACGTCCTGGCGGCAGAGTAAGGGCAGCCGGACTTGTGTCAGCCTCCCTTACTCCAGAGTCATCGTGAACAGCTTTACACGTTCGCGATGGCTTCCGGCAGCGGAGCGCTTGCTCTGCCGCCGGATCTTTAGTCAGGATTGCGCTGTGGGTCATATGACTAAGCCCCTCAAGCCTTGAGACTATTCATTAGGGCTGCCTCATTATAAGAAATGGATTGTGTGTTTTTGCAAATAAATAAATAAAAATATTACTTGTAAATAAAAAGTTTGGGAACCACTGGCCTAGGGACATTAACATATGTTCCTAGGCAAATTTATCAGTTTGCCTTCTGCTGAGCCTGATGATCATTTTTGGCTAAATCTTTCAAAAAAAGTTTCAAAAGCAACATCTGAGCATTCCTACTGATGACATCTGACTATTGATGACTACTAATGACATTCCTGTTGTAGAAGTCCTGGAGCACCTCCCCCAGCCTCACCCCTGCATTTTCATTACTGGATATATGCACTCAGACCACCATTCTCTTCACACCTTCCTGTTAGTAGTATGTTTCTCCACATCAACATGTGTTTGACGAATAACACTGAAGTCCTCTCTTGTTAGCATGCTGGTGTTAATGTTTGCTTCTCTCAAATTACAAGAAGGTCTTCACAATAACTGGAAACAGAAATGTCCTACCTGACTGTTTTTTTAATTTGTTGCAACCTTGCTGGCATTCACCAGGGCTGGGGTGGTGGTGGTGGTTCTGCCTTTTAATTTTTTTTCTGCCTTTTGAAGTGAAAAGACTCAAGGCGGATCCACACCGCATGCGTTCGTGTTGGTCGCGTTCCGGCACGTTCCAGGAGCGTCCAACGTACCAAAAGTCGCCTCGGACTCCACTTGAGACGGGACAGGACGCGAGCAGCCGGCGGGCGAACGCCGTCATGCGCGAATAGCACCACGCCGTCATGCGCGAATAGCACCACACACTCACGCGGACTCGGCTGAACGCAACACCCCGAGCCGCATGCAGTATGGATCTGCCTTAAGGCACAAACTAAAAAATATACTAGGCACACAAGCACTATCTTATTCTCCCCCTCCATCCCTGGTGTACCTGTATTTATCATAATGTTCTGAGTTTCGTCCAGTGATATGGAGCAGAAACAAGGAAACGTATGATGTTGGCACATGGCTATGTTTTGAACTAGATGTTATTGAGAGAGAAGAGGAGACAAATATGGCTGCAATATTTAGTGACAGTCACGTGTGTGGCTTAATATCCAATTTAAGTCAGCCACTTCACCACTGTGCAGGTACACCAGGTCCTCTCTCCAATTGTGGCAGGTAGGAACCTCTAAGTTTGTTCCAAGATGATGTGTAATTTACCATAGGATGGGCTCCTTTTTCAAGGTAAGTGCAGGGACGGCCACCCAAGACATTTTGGAGGCATTCCAAAATGCATGCGCGCCGCATACTAGACATGATTATTGACAAATGTATTTAAATATAAAGTAAATGAAAAATAATTTACAAGTAAACATGCACATTATTAAGGGTAATCCAAAATTTATATTTTCCATTCTAAACTTTGTGGAAATCTTATTTGCAGCTTCACTTCTTTCTTTAGTGAGAAGAAGTGGTCTAGGTTTTTTTTAATCTTTTTGAATCTCAGTTAATAATGCTAAGTCAGGCAGAGGTCTTTGTTAAAGAGGGTGAGTTAATTAAGCAAAAAAAAAGTTTAGTCTAGAAATCTTGGTAGCGTACGAAGCAATAATGTACTTATACTGTATATTATCAATACAGGTACTATTTCTTACCCTCCAACATTTCTCAGATTTAAAATTGGGACGCTCTTGGGTGTTTAACAACACTCCCCTATTAGTATACCAAGAATGTATTTATTTATTTTAAAAATGTATACCCGCCTTATCCCATGCCAAGGCAAATGCCCAAGGTCCGAATCACACCTGAGTCCTTGTACTGCCATTATACACTGAAGGCTTTTCTTTTCTCCCACAGTATGCTTTTATTTCACAATAACCTTTAGGGCAGCACAATCCTGTGTAAGGATGGATCCAGCCGGCGGCCCAGGGCCACCTGCTGGATCCTGAGCCCGAGGCTGCCTGTTAGATGGCAGGCCGGAGGTTTACTTGTGGAAGGGGACACTCATCCCCTTCCCTGGGTGTAAACCAAGGCCAGCCCGATAGGCCTCCTTGGATTTCCACCAGCTAAATAGCTGGTGGAAGTCGGAAGAGGCCAAGTAACGGCCTAGCCGGCCTGGTGGAGACAGGAATATGGCAGGAGCCATCCCCCACCCCCTCCCAGGCCAGCTAGTCCAATGCCCCCCTCCCTCGCCCACTGGATTGCCTACGCGGCCACCGGCGGAAAAGCTTACCTTCCTCCAGCGGCCGTGTCCCGGTCTGGCGACGGAGTGAGGGATGCCGGCATTGCACCGGCCTCCCTTACTCCCGAGGTGTTGCAAATGTGCTTTATGGCACGTTCGTGACGTCTTGGAACGGCGGAGCACTCACTCCGTTCCGGAGATCCCCAGGATTGCACCCTAAAACAGTTTGTATTAAGAAACTGACCATAGCAAGATTTTTTTTGTCAATTTAAGAAAGTTGAGTAGAATGTTTAATGATTTAGTTATACTTATTGGACAAATAGGACTGCCAACAAAACATTGAACCCAGCTGATTCAAGCAGGCCAATTTTATCTATTAATTTTTTCATATTTTTATAACCACCCTTCTTCCAAGGAGCTCAGGGTACATGGTTCTGCCCCTCCTTTTGTCTTCACAACAACCCTGTAAGGTAGGTGAGGCTGAGAGATAGTGGCCCAAGGAAGTTTCTTGGCTGAGTGGGGATTTGAACCAGGATCTTCCAGGTCTAAGTCCAACTCCCAAACCACTACACCACCCTGGCTCTTGCACCATTCCTCCCTCCATTCTACTATTTTTTTTACCAATTGCCACCTCAACATTCCATGGTTCCTGGGGGGCCACTGAACACAAGGTGTGTTTTGGGTGAGGGGTTCCTTTCCCCCCCTTTACAAATGTATATCTGTTGCCACTAAGGCATTCTCCCAAGGATGTAGAACGACCTTATTTTGGGGTGGACCTGTTTGCTTGCAATGTGACAGGCATTTAACTACCTGAGTTTATTACTATAGACTTGCGCGACTTGCAACTAAAGGTTGAATCTCCCAAACCCTAAGGTCCAATTGGCTCAAATAGGCCAATTTCCTATCCCTCCCAGCTCCCACCCCCTCTTGTTCTGTTGCTGTTGTTTTTTCCAACCAATACCTCAATGTTCCATACCTTCTGGGTGCCACTGAACATTCTCAGTTCACATGATTAGGCTATTTGCCCATACACACATGGTTTTCTTTTAATTTACAAACTTTCTATTTCTACATATGTAGAGTGTAACCTCTCCCTCCCCAAACCCACCTCATCTGGAGATGGCCCTGTTTTGAGTCAAACCTGATAGTATACTCTGGTGGCTAGGTGACTGTCAGTATATATGAGTGGGAGCCCCCACACAAAACATTGCATCTTCCCAGGCCAAGGCCCTCTTCTTAGCCCCCCTCCCATTTTCTGTTGTTTTTTCCCATCTGACATCTCAACATCCCATAGCCCATGGGAGCCAATGAGCATGCTCAGTTTGCATCAGGTGGTTTTTGTGTCTTTTTCCTTTTCTTATCTTTTAATTTATAAACTTTTGCATACTTACAGATCCTTGGAGTACATAGAAACCACTTTGTTGGTGGGTGGCTTGGCTTTGCCTAGAAAATGCAAGACACTCAACTACCAAAATTTGCAATTAGCTGATACATAGGTGCAATTCAAATACATTGTGCAACACTATGGCAGGGTAGTGGAAGGGAAACTAATACTGTGGCACACATGCACATGCTAACAACATGATTTAAAAGGTGCCCTCCAAAAATCTCCAAAGGTAAAACGGGAATAGTGATTATTGGAGACAGATACCAGAAAATAGGGACCATTATTGGTAAATTGGGACTGTAGGAGCATACAGGGGCAGCCCAACCATGAGGCCAATTGAACCTCTTGCCTCAAACAGCAAGAGATGGATGGAGGATGGATGAAGATGATGAGGTGTGGATGGGAGGTGGAGGGGGTGGTGGTGTGTGCCTGCTAGCAGGGATAAGGGGTAGGTGGCAGAATTTACGGGTAGAACTGGGTGGCAAATTGACTTGGGCCACCTCTGGAAACATACACAGATTTTTTTTTCCTGAAACAAAATTAAAACGAAGCAACACATTTATTACTTAGCTAAAAAAATCCAACCCCTCTTTAGAATGACTATTATTCCCATTCCGTACCTATACCAAAGATGGAGGCATGATCAGTGCAGTCCCCGCTGTACAGAAATCATGACTCCAGCACTAAATCCCCCTCCTCTATATTGAACTCGTTGGGGTCCTTGTTTTCACAACTATTTCAGCCTGGACATTACAGTATGGAAAACAAAGCAAAACTACTGGTACATGACTCATCATTAAAAAATAAAGGGTTAGGGGGTTGCTTTTTAAAGAAATTAAGAAGTCCATTAGAGGTTTTTTTTTAATGAAAACAAATAAATCACCTGCTGTTATTTCAGTCAATACCAGTGCTGGTGACTTTGGGGCAAAGCCCTGCACTGGCCCATTCCCCCCCCCCCCCAGCACCCCACACCCTGATTGCACATTGGGCACTACTGCTGCCATCAACATGAAGGTTCAGAGGTTGACTTGACTGGGTGGGCCCTCTGATGGGTATGGACCCTTGACCATAGCCCACTATTCAATATTATTATATTGCATAAGGCTGCAATCCCACACACACTTACCTGGAAGGTATCAGAACTCAATGTGGCTTGCTTCTGAGTAGGTATGCATAGGATTGTGCAGTAAGAATCACAATAGTTCACAATAAAGAATTTCTGACTGAGTATGACTTAATACAGTACCCAAAGAAAACGCCATCTAGCAATAACCAAAATAGCCATTAGTTGTTGTTGTGTCTTTCAAATGCAGTCCTAGACAAAGGACTTAAGAAAATTTATTTTGAGGAAAATTGAAATGGGATAAGAAGAGGTACTGCTAATTTCTAGTTTTCCAAAACAATCTAGCAATGAGGTCTAGATTCCAAAATAGCCTTCCAATATACCAAGTTTTTGATAGACCAGAGGATCTCAACCAGTGGTACTCATACCACCAGTGGTACATTGGCCAACTGCTGGTGGTACTTGGACCACTGGACTGCTGGAACCCTGCCCGACACGGCTCTTTCAGCACCATGTTTTCGCTCCTGAGAGGCTCCTGCCTTTGGCTGAGCCTCTTGGGAACACTAAGAAGGGCACTCCCACCCACCCAGAGTCTCCTAATTGCGTTTTCTGGCCTCGAAAACCTGGAAGTAACTGGTGATGTCATCACCAGTCACTTCCGGTGGTACTCAGCAGGAGAGTTGTAACAAAGGTGGTTCTAGGCTGGGAATACTGTAGGTTGAGAACCCCTGTGATAGACCATTTCCTTAATCGCCAAGTCAGCTTTCTGAATTAGCCATGTATTGGATGCATTGAATGATTATTATTTTTTTGTCTCACACATTCCTTCTAGGTGTTTAGAGTGGTGAATGCTCATCTTTATCTGCACAACAACCCTGCATGGTAGGTTTGGTTGAGAGATGGTGACTGGGCCAAGGTCAACAAGTGAGCTTCTTGACAGACTGATGAATTCAGGTATTTCCAGACAGTGGCATATTTCAGGACTGCCAACTACTGTGCATTAACATATCCAGTGACCAAGAAAGGCGGTATATAAACACTGTACTGTATATCATTATTATTATTAACATGACTCATTTCTAATTTCAAAGCAAATATAATGACAATGACATAATAATTCAAAAAATTGCTGTTGCTCAGCATTGTCACTACTGTTGTATATAGACTGCAGGTGGTTATTGCACTATGCAAAAGTGCAAGTGATTTTGCTGGGTGTGTCCATATACAAGTGAGACATAGTATGACTGCCACTGCTCTGTGCATTGGTGTGCTCATTATTATTTGAATAATGTATTAGCTACTATTGTTATGCATGCTCACTGTTGCTATCTCTGTGCAGGAATTTGGCATATTCAGCTTGGAGACAGATTATAGGTAGGTGTAAAAGCCATCATGTATTCTTTCTCTGTGACACTCCCCAAGGAGGTCAAATATCCCCAAATTCTTTCTCTGTGACACTCGCTGGAGTGCATGTATGCAATGCAATTTCTTAAAAAAATGGGGGACCCAAGGCAGGACCACACAGGGGAAAGTGTGAGTCTATGCAGGTAGTAACAGACTTAATTCTCAGTCAGTAAATAGGCTGCAATCTGTTGCAGTTGAGTAAGGACAAAACCAAAGTCTCACACTAGACACTGGCACATGCCTAATGCTGCAATTCTATGCACACTTACCTGGGAGTAAGTCCCATTGAGCTCAGTGAGACTTACTTCTGAGTAGATATGCATAGGATTGTATTGTAATAATACTGTACTCACAAGGGTCATGTTTAGTCTTCACCTTACTGGTGTCCTTGAGGGACATACTTTTACTTTTTTCATATAAGTGAATGACTGCCATCTATTTCTGGGGTGAGTGGAGCAAAATAATCTTCAAGAGTAGTACTTTGCTCCTTGTTGAAGTACTTATCTTCAACACAGTGATGAGGGGCAAAATTTGCTCACCATATCTAAAACTTGGTAACACAACCACTACTAATAAGAAAGCAATGTCCCTTCTCTTCCATCTGAAGGGCACTATGTTTCTTATGCTGCCCATAAGCACCCATCCACCTACCCTGAAAACAAACAAAGAAACCCAGGAGCTACTGTAGTTTCAGGAGGGGATAGCCAATATAAAGCACTCCTCAATCCAAATGTCCACTACAGTAGTCATGTGTCCTTTACTTCCACCATCTCTAGCAGGTGACTGTCATCACTTCACGGGATCGGAAGCAAGGCAAAGTCCATGAAAGGAGCCTCCATCATAGCTGTGGTGGCAGAAAGGTGAGAAAAGAGCCCTCCATCTCGATACTTGTCCACCACTGAAGTTGTTACTGTATATACAACTACAAGAGACAGGAGCTCTGCTTCTCAAGTCTATCCCCAGCCTTGTCCCCAGCCTTGTTCAGTAGAGTAGAGATGTTATGCAGAGGAATGGGGCAGAGGTAGAAACTGGTGTAGTGTGTCATGGAGGAGGAAAGCTATGGAGGGACTAAAGCATTGCAGGCTCCAGCGTTTGAAGGAGACTTCTGCAAGATGCTATCAGAGCACCCCCCTTCTTTCAGTGAGACCTTACCCTCCTTTCCACTAGCTTTTCACTTGCCAGGGAGAGAGCTGGTGAATAAGCAACATCAGCTGCTGCTCTTCTTCATCATCCTCAATGCCATTGTTGCTCACTTGCTCATTTGTTCGGGGCCAGAGACTTGGTGAGCAAAGAAACAGCAACAACGAGGAAAAGGACCAGCAGGGTGGTGGTGAGACCACTTGGTGGGTAACCCCTAGTAGGGCCATGGCAGGTGCCTTACTATGCCTATTGCTGATGCCAGCCCTGGACTGAAGCAAGAGAAGTATCACGGATAAGGGCTGGAATTCTTACTTTCCAAACACACAGATCCATGAAACTTCATAGGCCATTTAACTTGTTTGCTAGTACTGTATAGAAACCATGCCTCCAAGATGAGGAAGGACAACTATTCATCAGGGCTACAAGAAGTAGCAGATTCATCATAATGAACCTCAAATTGGCTGGAAATCATCAGGATTTGCTTCTCAGCTGTCCAGGTAAGCACTAAAATCTCTACTCTCAAATGCTATTAAACTGAGCTTGGACAATCATCTGAAAGTTGTAACTGGAGATTATTGTAAATGAAGGGCATCCTGTATTTGCAGGGGCTGAACCATGGTTCATTTGAACCCATTAGGTCTCTTCTTCTAAGTCATTGCCCCAGTCCTGAGTCCCATTGTGTACTCTGATAGGCACGTGGACTTCCTGTCCTGTGAAAGCAGTTCTCATTTCATTTTCCATTCAAGAAAACTCTCTAGACCCAGGGCCCAATTCTATCCAACTTTCCAGGGCCAACAATGCAGCCGCAATGCAGCCCCAAGGTAAGAGAACAAACGTTCCCTTACCTTGAGGAGGCCTCCCTGACTTATTAAGAAGTGCCGAGTCTAATGTGCTTGCTTCTAGCAGAGTGCAACGGCACGCTTGCTCCAAGGTCGTTCTCCACCGACCAAAGTAAAACAGACAAGGCAGATGTCCACCACCAAGACTGTATTTACAATTTTACAGATAACTTCAACAAAGCAATACTTATATACACAACTCCACGGCACAGACTCCAGCTTTCACAAATTCCACACAACAACCCACACAGGTAGGCTATGCCAGCCTCCTTATATAGTGCTTTACACCAATCACAGTGGAGATTGATGCATCTCATTATCTACTGCATCAGCTCTTTCCACAGGTGCTTTGTCACAGTGATTCAGCATTTTTCCTGTTCATTTCACTTTCACTTTACATTACATTAGAGATATATACATACAGAGTCTATGGTAGCCATGCTTGCCCAAACATCAGGGCCCTGCACTATTCAGACAGGAAGTTTCTTGGATCATTTGGTGAGCTAACCCTGACATGACTGCCCCTCCAGTGCAGGATGCAGCTTATGCCCCATTGACACAGCCGCATTAGTGCAGGAATGTTGGCTAGGACTGGGCCCCATCTTCTAATTCTTAGCTTCAACTCTCTCGGTGTACAATATAAATAAGTCACCCACTTCACAGGAAAAACAGAGTCTTGTGACATTGTAAAGACTAACAAATTGTTGAAGCAGATGTTTTCATGTACTACATTCCACTTCATCAGGCGGAGTGGATTGTAGTCCACAAAAGCTTATGCTACAATAAATGTGCTAGACTTTAAGGTGCCACAAGACTAGGTGTTGAAACACGCTAACGTGGTTATCCTTCTGGAAAGGTTGTTGTAAGACTATGCAATATGTATGCTTTCCAATATCTGAACCAACCAATGTAGCATATCAACTGAGGGTGGTAGTTAACTCTTGATAGCACCTCAGAAGTATTTGGGGCCACTGGGTTTGCAGCTGTGCCAGCTCATCCTGCAAATTGCAGCAACTGTGTATTCAGGCCCCTTAAGTGATCACTAACGCTGATCACTACTGCACTGTCTGAGGTTTGCAAGATGAGAATGCCATTGCTGAGGGTGGTCACAGTAGCACCATCAGTGGTATGACTGAACTCTATGATTTCCCCCTTGGCATTGCTGCTACATGTGTTTCATATTTCATAGTCTGTTGTTTGATTGATTGCAGTTGGTGTGTATGTTTAGTATATTTACATGCATAATACTTTTATGTGGTATTAATGGCAGTTGCTACTACTGTATCTTGCATAGTTAACAGGCTCTGCCGTTGCTGTATATGGTTGCCCTTATGCTACGCGTAATATGCAATGTATGATGATTGCTTTATTTTATATGGTTACTGTTACATTACCTATGGTGCGCTTGCTAACTTTAGCAAGTGGTCCCTATTCATGTAGTCACTTGTGTGATTTCCATCTGTGCCATTACTGTGGAATACCTTCTATTTCTTTCACCGTGGCTATCAAATTGTCCTTGGCACAACTCCCTCCACAATGCTTGGTCTATGATGCAATTGCCTATGATGCAATTACCATATGTCTGCATAGTTACTAATGTATAACTGTGTTCTGGAAGTAAGCAGGGCTGGCCTAGAACATTTTTGCAGTCCTATACTTTATACTTTATACTGCATTGCTGGATCCAAAAGGTGTGCCACAGGATCCCTTATGCTGTGCTAGGGTGAATCTCTAGGATTACATAAATGCTGATTAACAACACACCTTAAATCAGTGTCAGCACCAGGTTGTAGAGGACAATGCCCTGACTGGGGTCCTCATGGCACCCTCTTCCCACCTCCTGATGATAAATTGCATGGTACTGCTGTCACTGTTACTGAGGTTTACTGAAGTTTAGGAGTTGGTCTGACAACTCTGACCAGGTGGTGGGCCCTTGGCCTGTGACCAAGCCAACTAACCCAACTCCACACCTGCCTTAAACACTACCACCCTACGTGACTATTTGGGATGACTGTGTTATTGGGATAAGCCCATAATCTCATAAAATGTAAAAAGATCTAATAAAACGTGGGAGTGGCATGCTACATATTGATGCCACTATGCTAGCTGTGACATGTCATAAACACTCTCTAACCAGCTTTCCAGCATCGATGCAGCTATGCCAATGAGGCGCATGCTGCATGCTACGGGGGGGGGGGGGCGGCACAGAAGCCTCCTCAAGGTAAGGGAATGTTGGATCCCTTACCTCGGGGCTGCACTGCAGCTGCATCCGCGCTGGAAAGTTGGTTAGGATTGGACTGTTAAACTGTTCCATGTAAGCTTACTATACTAGGAATCCATCCATGGTACTACTGCTGTGCCAACGAGTGGTAATTACTGTGCAGATGCGATTATGTGATGCTGGAAGTGTGTGGTACACTGGTGGAGCACAAGGCAAAAGTCTCTTCCTGAGTACCCTCCAGCCTTGTAGTATAGGATACCCATGCTTTGCTGTCTGTTTACACTACTCGTGCAACGCGTGTGATCACTAGCCTAACGGCACGAGGTGTCAAGATGCTTTTACTCAGGTGAAGCACAGGTCACGTGGTGTGCTCACTATCGGGTCACGTGGGCACGGGATCACTTTTAGCGCTTCGCCTCCCAAGTGTGGTGACCCCCTTCCCTTCCTCCTCCCCTCAGGGAAAGATGTAGTGCCGGC
Organism: Plestiodon gilberti rubricaudatus; assembly: GCA_026170595.1. Taxonomy (NCBI): domain Eukaryota; kingdom Metazoa; phylum Chordata; class Lepidosauria; order Squamata; family Scincidae; genus Plestiodon; species Plestiodon gilberti. Next base: position 197,105,304 of record JANXHW010000004.1, on the reverse strand, counting down.
TGGGGGCGGCGGAGGGATAAGCTAAGCGGGCGGTGCCGCGTCCCTCTCTCCGGACCCAGCCGCAGGGCGCGGCGCCTCCTAGCGGAGCCGGGGCAGATCCCGCCGCCGGCTCTCTTTCTCGCGAGAATCCCCCCACTCTGACGGGGTTATGTAACCTGCTCCCCTCCACCTCTTTTTAAAGGGTCCGCTTCCTGTCAGGGCAGGAGGGAAGTGGGGGACGACGGGAAACCAAGTTCCACAGTTGGGGTTCAGTTACCCCCCTCTTCTCCACTCCCCCGGGGGCGCGTCCCCCTCCTCTCCGGCCGGACAATGAGTCCCATATGCTAATGAGAGCCCCGCGTCACTTCCGCTCTTTCTCGGCCGCCATCTTGGCCAGGGCAGGTTCTGGGCAGGAGGGACCCGGCTGTATTGTCTGCAGGGCGCCTAGGGAGCCCCCCCTCCCCTTCCCCGCGGCCCGGAGCTCGACACCCCTCGCCCCGGTGACAGAGCCCCGCGGAGCCGCCGACACCACCCCGTCAGCCCTGCACGGGCCGAGCCCCCGCCCTGCCTCCCTCACCGCCTGCCCCCCCCACCGCCCGCCTGCCATCCAGCCCCCTTTGTCTCCCCCGCACCGCCGGCTCCGCTCCTCGCGCCCGCCTAGCCCAGCCTCCACCGGGCAGCGTCAAGCCTCCAGCCGGGAGCCGCTAGCAGCAACAGCGCCGACGCTGCCGCCGGGGGAGGGAGCGCCCGCCGCGGAGGAGGAGGAGGAGGAGGAGGGAGCGCGAGACCCAGCCAGGTAAGTGCCTGAGCGCGCGCGGGAGACCCAGCGCAACCCTCGCGCTCTTCCTCCCTCCCTTCCTCCGTCGTCTTTTTTCTCCTCCTCTTTTAGCGCAGCCGGGCCCGGCGGCGGCTGCTGCTGCTCGTCTTTCTCTTCATCCTCTCACATGCTTGCTAAACAGCATTCGTTTTTTCTTCACCCGTCCGAGGCCGGGTTGCAGGGCGCAAGAGCCTGCCTCCGCGCCGGTTCGCCTCGGCTCCTCTCTCTCTCTCTCTCCCCCGCCTGCTTTTACTCCCTGGTTTAATGCTGCCTCTCCGTTGTACATCCCTCCCTCCTCCTTTCTCCCCGTTTGCCAACCCTTTCCTTGCAGGGAGGTGGCACATGGATGTTGCGTCCCCGAGTATTGCTTTGCATGGTCTGCATCGTGGAAAAGGAGGGAAGGCGGGGGGGGGGGGGGAAGAGGATGGCGAACGCATCCGTCCTCTCCGGAATACTTGGGGCTCCTTTTCCTCCAGCGTGTGCGCTTGTGAAGGGAGGGAGGAGGATGAGAGGAAGGAAGCGAGGAAAGCCCCCCTCATGACTGCAGAGTTGGCGCTGGAAATTTAGAACAGGCTGCGGTACAATGAATGGGGAGACCGACCAGACTCCTCTTTTGCTTGCTATCTCCCTCCCTTTTCCAAGCTAGAGGTGTCGGGTGTGCTGGAAAAGGCGGGATTCGTGGCTGAACCAGAGTAACAGGCAGGCACCCATCCACACACCCACGCAACTCTTCTTTGCTGCATGCATCCATCCCGGGCAATACTTGTTCTAACCTATTTCCCAGACAAAGAGGAGGAAAATGAGGGCCTCCTTACGCCGGAAAAGCTGCACCTCCTTTTAGCATGCTTTCCTACTGTGTTTTGTTTTAGCTATCTATTTGGGGGTTTTCTTTTAAAACCCAGTTCAGTTTTACTTAGAAACGTAATCAGCTTGGGGCTTTATATTAAAACTACCGTTGTTTCGGGTTTATGGCCACTGAAGGAAAAAAAACCAGCCCCCACCCAAAATGCACCGCAGCCAAGTCGGTGGAATGGAGAAATGAACGTGGAAGTCAGTAGGGGGCGCATTCTCTACACTGGGTAAGGCTGCTGCAGAGAGGGGGGGGAAGGGCCCCAGATGCAAGAAACGGAGTTGCCACACAGCGCCTTCTATAGGCCTGGGAAAATGGGCCTATCACTGCAGGCTCTGTTGCTCTTAGGAGCTGACAGCAGCACAGGCAAAGGTTTAGTGAGAGCACTGATTTAAAGAATCTGACCACTTCATCCGTTTTCCTGGAGACTGGTGACCAAAAGTGATGTTTTAGCATGGTACCAAAATCTGTGCCATCTCAGTGCACCTTATCTGCCTGAAGCTTTTGCTAACATTCTTATAGATTGGTCTTTCCTGTGCGACTGAAGCTGTCTGATGCTAGTTTAGAAGTTGACACAATACTTGCTTCCAAAAATCAAGAAAGTAATGAGAATTGTGAGATAGCTATAGTGCAGGGAGGATGCTTATCGCTTTTCCAGGTTTGACCATTTATGCTGGGCTTGAACATAAAACTTCATGATGAGTAAAGGAATAGCACATCAACTTATTTTATGAATTGAGATGCTTTCTTTACTCATATGGCTGTTTCTCGCATACTGAAATTCCTGGTAGTAGAGATTGTTAGAAATACTTGACACAGTGCTTTTCTATTGGCACTGACTTTTATTGAAGTCTGTATGTTGCTTGGCCAACTAGGATTCTTCTGTAGATGCTATCTGCTGATTTTTATTGTGACTAAACTGTATGATAGAGGCTTGAGTTCTTGGGAAAATAAAGCTGCTCTAATAGTCCTGTAACACCTGCCAGTTTTATCATCAGAATTTTGATTTTTAGTAAAGCGAATGTGTCAGATAAAAGAGAAACTCCGTAGTGTTACTACCTACGTTTATATGGAAACTTCCAGCCCCCTGACGCCAGATTTCTATGTTGTTATAAGAGGACTTAACACAGTTTCTTATCCCAGGGTTTCAACCACCACTTCCATCACCTGGACAGAAGAGACTCTGTGCTAATGATTCAGTCATAGTTGCTAAAATGAAGAGCGAGGAAGATGGAGCCTCATTTTATCTGAAGAGTTACTTTAAAATCCTGACCAAAAAGACCTTCTAATGTTATGTATTCTAGAATGTGTTGATAGTAAGTTAAGTTATTGGTTAATATCCAGTCAACACTTTTCTTGCAGCAAAGCCAGAGGATCCTAGAGAAATGAAAAAAGTATGGCTGGTTGAGGTTGTCTTCTTGTAGTGTAAATACACAACAGTGCTTTCAATAATATAAACATCTGTTAGAAAAGGTGTATACTTTATCATAGCTTATGTACTTCTGAGAAACACTTTCATTTCTATTTTACTTGACTTTAATATTTTGAAGGCATCAGCCATGTGATAAACCTTCTAACAGGTTGACACATTTGCTTGTTGCTGTGTTTTTGAGAATTTCGTGATCTACTCACGAATTTCGTGATCTACTCTACCAGTATTTCAGAAATGGATCAGGTTTCATTCTCATGTAAATCATTCCAGTAGGTCTTGAGAACAATTTTGAATGTGAAAATATGCTATGAAGTCCAAGTGATTTGGAAGTCCTGAGCGTATGCACAAAATTACTGGACTGAGGCTGCAGTCCTATAAATGCTTTCCTGGGAGTAAGCTCTGTTGAATACAATGGGACTTACTTCTGAGTAGACATTCATAGGATTGTGGTTTGAGAGAGCTGTCCAGGGTTTAAAACCTAAAATATACTCTTGGTGGGTTTGTGTGTGGAGAACAGGACTATGAAATAAGACATTGAACTGGTACATCTTGCTGTGGAAACTTTAGATTATGTCATTAAGGAATATGTAAAGTTTACAAAGTAGTTGTAGAGTTTTCAGTATTTGCTATAGCAAGTCTCTTGAGCCAAAGACAAATGTTTAGAACCTCTCCAAGTATAAGGGACACAAGCATGATGTTGTCTTGCAGAGCTGTTATCCCAGGCACAAAGTTCAGCAATCAGTGGAAAAGGGTAGGATCTCTCTGTGTGTGGGGGACACCTTTCCCCCCTCAAAAAAAGAACAAGGGCTCCATTGGTTCCCAGCAACATCAGTCATCTGGAATGGGGTGGGAAGCATGTGGCTGTCCTCCCTAGTGCTGGTTGTTACGTGAGGAGGAGAGGCAGAGAGCCCTACTTTATCTACAGTTTAGGATTTACCATACTAAATCTTGAGTTAGACATGTACTTCTGCAAATACAAATATACCTTGACTGTGTCTGCGTAGACAGAAATAGGTTTCATAGACATTTACGGTATGATGTAAATTCAGTTGTTTCATTAACTTGGGATAGGGGGAGAAATTGTGGCACAAATTAGTACAGGGAAAGTATGTACATATTGGTACAGGGGAAGTAAACATTTGAGGCAAGAGCAAAACTTGAATGTGGTTATGTCAGTTTGGGCAAGGCTTGGTGGCCACAACCTTGTTCTTCAATGTGGAAGAGGCAAACTTCAATAGCAGACTGCATATCTTGAATGCAGACGGTTGCATATTCAATCCCTGGCACCTCTTGTTAAAGAATTTTAGGTACCAGAGCTGGAAAATTACTCTTCCTGAGATGTTGGAAAGATCCTGCAAGTTGAAGTGTACATTACTAGGCAGGATGGACCAATAGCCAGTCTCGCATAAGACAAATTTGTGCGTGTACTGCAGGTGGAATGGAATAGATTGTAATACTAAAGGTGGGAAAATGAGAATTAGGTTATGAAGACCTTCTCTAATTTACGTGGCAGGCCAAAATAGCAAATGTCTAGTTTAGCGCAACTGTTCAGTAAGTCACAGGTGTACAATTTGTTTCAAGGGTGGCAGAGTAGGGGTTGCCTGAATGGATGGAAATAGAGGGGTCTGTACAGTACTTCTGCTTGTCTCTTCTGTGCTATGCTGCTGGCAGCTCCCTAGTTCGGTGGATGAGAGGCAACACCTTACCAAGGCTTATGGGCTACAGGCTGCTGTACTGCACACTACTGTAGTACTGTCTCATAGTGTAAGTTTGTGACACATTTGTTAGAAAAGGTTGACCACTGTAGATGTAAAAATGTTTCCTTAGCCAGATTATTCCCTTGATGGTATTTTGGATATTCAAGAGAACTTAAATATGCCGTAAGATGTTCAGGATAAAATGAAACAACTGTTCAGAGTGAGTGTACCTAAAGCAGTGCCATGGATTTTGAGTGAAGTTCCATGGTTTCCTGCAATGGGTCACTTCCAGCATATTTTATATGCTCAGGTTGCATGTGGAGTTTTTAAAGTGACATTATTTGGTATTTCTATTACGTTTTGGGGTCCACATCTCTGAATACAGTACTTTTTTGGGGGGGTCTAGTGGACCCAAAGACTAGATCAAGCTGCCAACTGTAGTATCTTCAAAATCATTGAGGTAATGTTAATGAGGAACATGAAGATGAGAGTATGTGCATAGTTAATCGCATCTCATTGAAGTTACTGAGATCAGCTTGAAGTGATGAAGCCAATGTGCTTAGAAGCCTGAAAACATATACTGTGCTTATATGTTGAGAGACAGGCAGAAGACATTTAAAATTAGTCAGCTAGTACAAAAGAAACTCTTTGTCTTTGTCTTATTCTACCATTTTTATGCCCTTGTGTCTGTATTTATCTTAACCTATCTTTTTTTTAAGCTGTGTAATGTCAAAGTAATTGTAATAGTTGTCACTCTTGGACAAAGGCACAAAACCACTTTTGTCTGGTCCAAACCATCTAACCCAATATCTTGTTTTCAGTAATGCCTATTTAAAGGTTTATAGAAAACAGTCTCAACTTTGTGCCAGAGGGGACTACCATATATCGCTGTCTGTAATATACTCAAAGTAAAACGTTTGGGAATATTCAGAAGAATGCACACTATTGCCTGTCGGTGAAATTTTCTGGTTAAAGTTTGTATCCAGTAACTAAGGAAAAACTTTTCCTCTTAAGTATTTTGCATTAATTTCATTAATATTTATCTATTACAGCATTTCCTAACCTTTTCGGCCCACATACCACCTACACTGGCCTCTAGCTGGCTGCATACCACTGAAAGAAAGTGCCGATGATGTTGTCGGCACTTTCTTCTGGGTTTGCGGCTCGCCAGAGCTCCAAAAAGGACAGAAATGTTAAGGTAAGATGCAGGGGCCATCCCCTGCTGTTACCGCCCGCGTGCTCAAGCTCTGCCATCTCGGCAGAGCTCGAAGCGCCGCATTTCGGGCGCCTGCGTGCCACCAGCCGGTGGTCCACGTACCACCAACCTGTGGTCCGCGTACCAGAGGTTGGGAACCTCTGATGTATTACATTTTCCTCTTACATGCCTCTTAAATTTTCCTTTATTTCATTAATTTTCCTCTTAAGTTGGTCTCAAGACCAGAATTTTTTTCTTAAGCCTTCTGCATTAATTGCATTAGGTATATTCCAGTTTTCTGTATGCTGCATTTGTCACTAGTGACCAGCTCTAGTAGCTTTGAAACCAGGACACAGTTGTTGTCTCCTGATTAGGCCAATTTTGTATCTTTTTTTTTCTAGTCTTAAAATAATTTCTAGTATTGTATGAAAGGAGGCTCAATATTCTCATTTTTTGTTTTTGTCTTTGTGTTAATACATACATCTTGTGTTGTGCAGTTATCTTATGTTAGTGTGCTAGGGATGGGCATATTGTTCCTACCCAAGAATTATTTATTCTGAATAAGTTTTATCTCAGTTGTTGGTAGTGCTATGTTGCTTATGGTAGATAGTTTTTTTTTTAAAAAAGTGGATAGGTTAATGGAAAAAATAGCTCTATCAACAGTTATTAGCTAAACAAATGAATAGTATTGCCAAGAGCAGTGGCAGTATATCTGGGGCCAAATAAAGGATGGACAAGGGTTTCATGCTCTGTTTTTAGGCTTACAAAGATCTGGCTGGGCACTATTGAAGCAGGATTCTGTGCTATGTAGGTCTTTCACTTAATACAGTAAAGCAATACTTTATTGACCTATTCAGATGCACTGCCAGACCATGGTTTGACAGTTGTTCTCTGAATGAGACTTGGTTGGAGGTTCAGGTATCTGTGTAGTCTCCTCCTTCACTCCCACACATTTCCAGATTCTTGTTTTTAGCAAACCATTATAGTTTGCCTTTTCGAACTGACAAGCTATAGTTTGCCATAAACAATGATTGGAAGTCATGAGTGAGGGAATGAGGAGAAGGCAGCCTACAAGCTCGAGGTTCCTCCGGACTTGCTCGTGGAATGAATCCTGAGTGAGATGTGGGGCTGTGGTGGGCCCAGAGAGAGTCATGTAACAAACGTTATTAGATAGCTTCTAAAAGTGACTGCATGACAGCTTTTGCTAGATATGTAGGTTTAATTCCGTTGTAGATCAAAAGTTGTTGTTGCTACCATTAGTTCTAATTGTACAATTGATTAACAATAGTACACAAAGTAGAATGAAAAGATAAACATATGCAGTTTTCTCCGTATTTTAATGTCTAATCATTAGAGTGGATGAGATGTATTATTCTTCTCAAATGACTTTTTAAAGTTTGTGGATAAAAATGCCCTACACTTATGCTTGAAATTCAAAACATTGTGTTGGCAACCTATTTTTTGGTATATTTTTATGTGACTATTTTGTTACTTTTTAGATCACAGGAGCCAAGTAAGCATCTAAATCCCATTGATTTGAGCATGTGCTTAGATCTCTTCTGTTTTAACCAGTGAGATGTTAAAAATGCTGAACTTTGGCTGGATTGTGCCATCAGTTATTAAATAGCAGGTCTCATGAGTGGTCAAAGTGCTGTATATAAATGAGCACAGTCACAACTGTCCCTTATAACAGGCTGGTATCATCCTTACAGAGGAAGGGATGGGGGTGAGGAACTATGGCTTGCTGAGACCACTCAGTGAATTCATGGCTGTGACTGCAGTAAGCAGTTCAGACTTTAGTTGTACCTGACAAATCGGATGACCATGTTGGAATACTGCAAGTCGCAGTTTACTGGTTCTTAACCTTCTTGCAGCTCCATGAATATACCGTATGTTACTAAAAATTGCAAGTCACCTGTCTCTCACCTCCCCTAGGTATTCTAAGAGACCACCAGCTTTGGCAGTTTGTTTTCTGAGTTCAGGATCTCTGGTTTCTGCTTAACTTGAAGGTACACAGTGAAAAGTCTGTCTGTAAACTTGTTCTTTCCCCCCTGCTGTTGTATCATGGCTAATAGGTGTGGCTTACATACATTTTTTTTTTTAAAAATCTTCATAAGTAGTGTTGGTCATCTGTGGTACACAGGTCTTTTGGATCAGTGTGTGATATGCATAATTGCAGGTAGACAGCTTGCAGGCCTTGTGGTGGCATTTTTCCTTTACTTACACATTTGCTCAGTGTGTACCTGAGGAGGATCATGAATGGAAAATGTGAAGTTGTCTACATTCTGCAGAAGCTTGTCGTTTTGTCATCTTCCTCTTTGAACAGTGCCAATCTTTAATTAGATTTCAAATAGCTTTGGAGACATACAGTTACAATGACTACCATAGTCACTGCATATATATGCAGCCTGTTCAGTAGCTCAGTACTTCATAGGGAAATAGTTAATTCCTTTTTTGATAAGTTAGGATGCATGCCCACTAGATGGCGTGTTCACTGCCAGTGGAAAATTCCAGAAATCACCAGGAGTGAGAAATGTATGCCAGTCAAGAGGGCTCTTTGCTGAGCTGCAGAACAGATGGGAAGACTTTAGACCAAAAAAGGAAGGCTAGTCTTTGCTCTGGTCTTTCTAGCTGCCTTCATGGAAGTTCTTCCTATTAATATGGCAGTCAGGCAGTGCACCAGTGAGTGTATCTAACCTGAGGCTGTGCTGAATACTCAAAAGTAAAATTATCCTTGGCACTGTACATATTCCACCAGTGCCCAAGCAGAGAGGATTTTACATGTGTTCCAAAAAAAAATTTGTAACCCAGTCCATGCTGAGTGAGTTTTCATCCTGCCTTGTTCCTCTATATTAGAATGGCTTCATGCAGAAGTTGTATGTTTAATTACCTCTGGTATAGTAGAATTTGTCTGAGAAGGTATGTATCAAATCCTATTTCACAGGCTTCTGTTCGGAAGCTTTCCTGGCAAAGTAACACTGAACTGTGAAGTAGACAGTAGGCTGAGAGGCACAAGAGTTCAGACCCACACTTGGAACATCACAGTTCATTGGCAATAGTTGAAACTTGCTTTAAAATCATAATCTCTTGAAGTCCTCTAACAGTATTGCAGTCCATTGAGGATAGTGTTTGTCAATGAAAGCTTGTGTAGGAATAGCACTGATACTCCATATTTTCTTAAGCAACTCACTAAGTAGTTGCTGAACACTATTAATAGAAGGCAAGTTATTATTTTGTCCTTCAAAATGTGAGCCAATTGTGTGAACTTCATTTATACAATTACAAGAGCTTTGTGTATTTCTGTCTACTGTTGCTATGAGTTGTGGATGTTTTATCTTTTCTGAAATAACAGCTCATAGAGTGGGATGGTGTTTTTTTAAAGGGGAGAGAAGGAATTTTTCTTTGAATTGTAGGACTGTGGGAAGCACATCTGCCACTTGTAAGGGTGTTCTTGGTTGTTGAATGTCTTTGTGAAGGCATTCGATTGTTGCTTAATGATATTGATGAATTGCAAAGTAATTTCAGCTTATGACCAGAATGGTGGTCTGCATCTGAACAACCTCAAAGTGAAGGACTTCCACTGGAATGAACTACTGCTGAAATAACTACTTTAAAAGGACACACCAATGTCTCTTATAAGTTTAACCAGAATACAGAATAACGATACTTTTGTTAACTTCACACTCGGGCAGCACAATCCTGTGTAAGGGTCTGGCCGGTGGCCCAGGGCCGCCCGCCAGATCCTGAGCCTGGGCTGCCCATCCGATGTCGTTCTGGAGGTCTACTCGGGGAAGGGGACGATATGGCGAGTGCCATCCCCTGCCCCCCTCCCGGGCCAGCTAGACCAATGCCCCCCCTCCCTCGCCTGCCAGACCGCCCACACAGCTGCTGGCGGGAGAGTTTACCTTCCTCCGACGGCCACGTTCCGGTTCGGCGTCGGAGTGGGAGGGAGGCCTTGCGCCTTACTCTAGAGTCGTCGCAAACATGCTTTATGGCAAGTTTGCAACAGCTTCCACTGGTATATTATTCCAGTGGATTGCGCCCTAAATCAGGTTGTTTACTTTATATTTTACCCTTGCTAACTGGGCAAGAGGCACTTTTTCAATTGGTGCTCCTCTTATAGATTTAGCAGAGGGAGAATAACTGCCCCCCTTTCACCCCAGCACAGTGTTTTTCTGGTAGCCGTTTGTTGATGTTCTTCTGCATCTTTTTTAGATTGTGAGCCCTTTTGGGACAGGGAGCCATTTAATCATTTGATTTTGTCTGTAAACCACTTTGTTGAAAAGTGGTATATAAATACTGTTAATAATAATATAGCCAGATTTACTCTGAGTTTAACACTAGTTTGAAAAAGCCTTGTTATAGAAAGCGTTTATTGGTTTAGATCTAGTGTCTGCTCCATTCTCAACATGAACAGTGTAAAACTCTTAATTTTTGGTTCAGACACTTTTCTGACTTAGCGTTGAGCCCCAAAGGCCAAACAGGTAAGTAGGTTCATCTTGCAGTATTTCTGAAAAGTGTTCAGATTTGTATTTCGACAGATGTGTAGTGGTGGTAAGCTCCAATCAAGGGATAACCACCAAAAAATATTGATGGAAATAGAGTGCTTATTCTATAACAACATAATTGAAGATTTTGCAGGCAGTATTTGAACAGTGAAGGATGGTATTTAGGGTTATGTTTACCTTTTCAGAATGGTTCTTCTAAGACTTTTTCTTTTTTAGTGTAGTTTCCATCTTTTGTTTCTACCTGTTTGCCTGTTAATAGTGAGCATCTGTTTTGCCTGGGCTGCATTCTGTCAGCTATTATAACTGTGCCTGTTTGAGGTCCTCTAAACCCAACTGTCAAATTCCAGCCCTGGCTTGTATTGGACATCTATCATTCTTTGTGATATAACTAGACTTGTGAAAGAATGGGAAATATTCTGTAGTTTGAAAATTGTTCAGTTTGTTGTAAAAAAAGAAAGAAAGAAGGATGCAGACTGGGTTTCTTAAGACAAGCATCCATAAGACTGAATGTTTATTGTCTTCAAATGGGGTTCTGCTGGGCTAGCACAGGCTCCTAAAGTTAACTAAGAAGCTCTCCAAATCCTGACCTCTGTGTTTCAATTTTCATGGCATATTTTAAAGTACTGTGGCAAGAGCATGCTATAGCACCTTGTAAATAGATTTTTTTAATTCAATTATCATTTCATGACAATCCATAACATAAATAACATTCTAACATATTTTCCTTATACATATAACAATACATTTAACAATACATATAGTTATAATCCTAATAAATAAGTGACCAATATACCAGTGGATCGGTTCCATTCTTTCCATATCTGTTTCCCTATCCAACTTTAACAAGGGGTACCAAATTTTACTGAAATTATCTATTTTAATCTCTCCTCTTAAAAACCTATCTTTTATAGTCATTTTCTCCATACACGCTGTTTCCCATACTTTACCTAAATATCTTTGGAAAGAAAGATTCTTTAAATCCTTCCAACTACTAGCTATCTCTAATCTTGCTGTTCCAATGAGAAGCTAAATAAGATCTTTATTATTCACTTGTTCATTCTCTTCTGTAAATAGGGACAACATTAGAAGCGTTTCATTGGCAATTATTTTCTGACCTGTCAATTTTTCTAACCACTTAATCACTTCTTTCCAAAATAGCTCTACTTTGGGACAAGATAACCACATGTGTTCGAATGACCCTTTTTCTCCACAGTTTCTCCAACACATGTTTGATATTTCTTTGTTTATCTTATGGAGTTTTATAGGAGTTAAGTACCATCTATGTACTATTTTCAACATCATTTCCTTAGATTTTGCTGATCTATATGCCCGATTATTCCAAATTTGTGTCCATAGCTTTTCTGTTATTTTTATATTCAAATTCTTTTCCCGCACCATTTTTGTTCCTATTTAACTAGTATAATCCACATTTATAATCTTATATACAGTTGCAATTACCGTATTTCTCGCTCCATAGGACGCATGCATCCTATGGAGCTAAAAATAGGGAATTTTTTTTTAACTTACCGGCCGGGGCTTGTGGGGGCTTCGGAAAACCGGAAATGGCCAAAAATAGCCATTTAGCACCGAACTGAAGATCGGGGAGGCCTGCAGAGTATCTCCAGCTTCTCCTAAACAATAATTTTCAAACACTGACAATAATCTAAGTGGACCTGACCTTGCATATATTTTATTTACAAAATCTTTTACTTGAACCAATTGTAGCCAATTACATTTTATTTGATTAGTTATTTCTTCTGTCTCATTGAAATTGGTTTCCCTTGTTCAATTTGGTTTCCCTAGAGATTGTTAAATCTCTAATTCTATAAATACCTACTTCTTTCCATCCTTTAAATTGTGCAAATTTTTCGAGAAATTTAAATTTAGGATGTTCCAACAGAGGGCATAATGGAGATATTGGGGGTGCTAGATTTTCCCTTGTAAATAGATTTTCTGAGCAAACACTTGTTTTAAACAAATAGTTTAATCTCATGAAGAATCTTGGTTTGCTCAGTTTACATCATCAGGTCAGTACAGTGATGTCACTGTGGTGTTGATACAGTGATATCAGCTTGTCTCTTTCAGACATGGTGGCGATTGTCTCAATTCATTGATCCACATTAAACTTCATTGCCTTGAACAAGTTCCCTATATCGGTGGTGGAGACAATCCAAGTGTAGAATTTGTGTTTGTTCCCGCAAGTGTAAATTGGCTTCATAAAATTGAATGTGGGTGAAAAGGGGTCTCTGGGTTGGGATGAGCAGCTTATGCAGGTTGCAGTGTGGAGTTATGGATAACTGAGATTGATTGATTCAGGGTGCAATCCAATCCTACTTAGGCCGCCGTTGTAACCAGCGGCGCAGCGAAAACGGGAGGCCCCAAAACGGAAAGGGGATTCAAATCCCCTCCAGAAGGGGAATTCAAAGGGGATTTGAATCCCCTTTCCGTTTTGGGGCATCCTGTTTTTGCTGTGCCGCTGGTTACAACAGCGGCCTAAGTAGGATTGGATTGCGCCCTCAGTGGAACTTCAAGAAAGGGCCAGTTTTCTTAGTTGTCGTTTTGTTATGGCAACTTGGGATAACCATATTCCAACCATGATAAGACCTCTTTCCTTTTTAGTATCTCAAGGAAAACTAATATTCTACAAGTGTAGCTTCCATCACCATATCACTTGGAGAGAGAAATGTTCTCTGGTTGATCACTGCTTCCTGATGAAGCGGACCGTAATCCATAAAAGTTTAGGTATATGCTGTAATACGTTTGACAGTTTTTAAGGTGCCACAAGACTTCTTGATTTTGCTTTTTCTGACTTTCAAAGAGACAGAAGCCTTGTCCTTAGATCTTTGTTTTGCTTTAATGACCTGCGGTTATTTAGAATTTTTTTGAAATACTATCAGGGTGACTTTTCATTGATTGAAACTGTCAACGCCATCACATGAGAGCCATCATCTGGGATTTGTTAGTGTGAGGTAGTCTGTTTACATGCTTATTTTTTTAATTATTAGCAAACTCTTTCTGTCACTTTTTCCCTTGAAAAGCATTAGGATTAACATAAAACGTGTACAGGATTAAACACGTTTTGTGAGCAGCAATGGGAAAAGTGTACTTTTAGGCACAATATTCATAACAATCTGATCTGAAGATATGCTAAGGTACAGAAAGGATGAGAGAGTTCAGTGTTTTGATGGAAGTTTTCCAAGATAAACACAAGTTTGAGGAAAGTATCTGTTGTCTCTGCATCAGTACTGCATTTTTAGTGATGAGTTGCCCTGCTTGGAGGTATTGTGTTTTTGCCTAAAACGTAAGGCCGACACACACCACACGATTTCCGGCGCGTCCGAGACGCGTGAGGAGCTGTGCTGAGATGTGTGGTCAGCATTGCGGAAGAGAGCAGCTGCATGCGGAGCAGCTGCGCTCTCCCGAGTTCCGGCACGAGTGAAAATGTTTCTGGCCAATGTTTGAGGGGGCGGGTTCGCGGAGCTACTGCACTCGGCCAATCAGATGAGAGGGCGGGATGAAAGGGGTTGTCAATCAGTCGGAACTCACTTGAGTCTCCGATTTCTCTTGGATCCATTTTTCCTTCTCACAAAACTTAGCAAGATGAATTCTATTCCTGGCACAAACTGTTTTGTAACTTAAGTTTTCTCTCCTTCCTGCCCCTCTCTCTTCTCTCGTGTATCGGACCGCACTGGTGCTTAGCGAATCAACGCTGCGCTTTCTAAGAAGGCGGGACAACAGGAGGGACTATTCGGTGTAAGACACTCATGGAGTGTCTGCCGGCTCCGGAGACATCCTCGTCGGGCGGCACGGGGGTCATTAGGGCGGCGAGCGCGCCCTAGTGACGCCGCTAGTCGGTGAGTCAGTCTCGTGGGTTCGGCGGAGGACTACTCACGATTGAACCCTCCGCCGAACCCTCGAGACTGACTCACCGAACCCCTGGGGTTCGATCGAACCCAGGTTAAGAACCACTGGTCTATAATCTATGCCTCTGATTATCACTTGTGGAGCTACATTTGTCATTTAATTCTTTGGAAGTGTACATAGTACCTAGGAATAAATTTTTTTAAAGACCAATTCAGTATTTGTTGTATAGCAGCCAAGCCAAGATAAAAGAATTGTGCACTTTGATAAGAGCACTAAACTTGTTGTATACAAAAGGTATTCTATGAAGCTCAAATAAAGATAGGGAGGCATTCCTACATGTTTTTGGAAGTAACGTTATTGAGCTCAATGGGTCTTACTCCAAGATAAGTATGCTTTACCTGGGTGTAATCCCATTGAACTTGGTGAGACTTGCTTCCAAAAAATATAGGAATGCCTGCATATCTTTGAGCTTCATAGGATACCTTTTGTATATACAGTTGGCTGATACTGAAATCCGTGGATACGAGGGGTCAACTAGAAAACACTGTAAAGAGGGAAAAAAAGGTTAAAGCAGTCTTCTTACCACTGCATCTTCTTTCTTCTGCTGAAATCGCATTCCGGAAGCCTCTTCCAGGTCGCGTGACTCCCCCTCCCCCTCCTAAAATAGCTCCAGAATGCTATCTTTTTACAGTGTTTTTCCAGTTGGCTCCCCGTATCTGCGGGGGGTTCTAGGAACGGAACCCCCGCAGATACGGAAGGCTAACTGTATATACAAAGGGACTCCTATGAAGCTCAGAGATATGCAGGCATTCCTATATTTTTTGGAAGCAGCAAGTCTCGCCAAGAAAATGCAGCAGTGAAAATGTAAGAGAACCACTTCTTAATTTTACAGTGAGACATCCGCGGATGCTGAATTCGCAGTTACGGGGGGCCAACTGTACCATGTTTAGTGCTCTTAACACAAAGTAAGCAATTTTTTTGTGAAGCTGTACAAACTGGTCGTGCTTATAGTCCTTTATTCTCAAAGGATCGTTGATTTGAAATCTAGGCTACTTCTGTAAATGTTTCTTCTCTGAATTGCCCTTCAAATGTATTTATAGTTTACATAGTTTTTCAGCTTTCCAATAAAAATCTCTCAACTCTGCTGTATGAAAGATCTAAACAGACAAAAGGGAAAATGATGTGACTGGCTGAAACTAATCAAACTTAGAAATTTGTTTATTCAGGTATCGGTTAAATAAGAATTTTGGATGTTACCTGTGAGCAGAAGGTTTTAATCTCAGTTGGTTTGTGTACAGGTTGATTACCCCTTAGCCGGACATCCGAAATCCAGACATTTTTGGGGCTTCTAAAAAAAGCTAAAAAAAATGTTTTCCAGCATCTGGCTGGCATAGCGCAAGGCATGCTAGGGCACAAAATTATTAAAAATGTTGTATAAAATTACCTTCAAGCTATGTGTATAAAGTGTATATGAGAAATGAATTTGGTGTTTAGACTTGGTTCTCATCATCAAGATCTCTCATTATATATGCATGCAAATATTCCAAAATCCGTATAAGGGATATTCAACCTGTATCTCATAACAAAGTTGTTCTTTAGAATAAGGTATTGCTGCCAATTTACTGAATAAGGGTCCAAAATATGCTTTTGCATTTAAGTTAGAATGAACCAGTGTGGCGAAATCGTGCTTGCAAGCCATAGACGGGTTAATGCCCTTACTCTCAAATAGCTCTGCCTGTTAAATATGTTGACGATTGGGCTGTGAAGCTTGGCTTTGAGAATATCTATCACTGTTAGAACTTTGGAAAGCATTTTTTTTTAATATTTCACAAGTCACTTGCTTTGACATATAAATGAAATCTGGAACTAAACACATGGCATCTCAAAAGCAGTGAAGTGTATTTAAATCTCTACAGGCAGGAATGGCACTTGAAGAGGAGGGTTTCCCTAGCACCTCTTGGTTTACCTGTGTAGTGAGCAGGGTGGCTGGGAGAACACTGAGGATACTATTGCAGTAATGGTATCTCCTAGTCTTTGATCCTACTGAATCCTAGCCTTCCTGAATTACTGGGGCTGATCCACACATCCTGTGCAACATAGGAGCTTCTTTGTGGCACAGTCCCATTCTTCATGTATGAACAAGGCCACCAAGTTTCTTATGTGACATTGGCTTGTGAAGGAACCATATGTGTTGTTGTTCAGTTGTTAAGTCGTGTCCCATGAACCATATCGTGATCCCATGAACCATATCCCGCCAGGCCTTCCTGTCCTCCACTACCTTCCTGAGTTCGCTCATTTTCATGTTCGTTGCATCGGTGATGCTGTCTAACCATCTCATCCTTGGCCTTCCCCTTCTCCTTTTGCCTTCAATCTTTCCCAGCATCAGAGTCTTCTCCAGAGAGTCCTCCCTTCGCATTAGGTGGCCAAAATATTTGAGCTTCAGCCTCAGTACCTGTCCTTCCAGGGAACATTCAGGGTTGATTTCATTTAGGATTGACTGATTTGATCTCCTAGCAGTCCAAGGGACTCTCAGGAGTCTTCTCTAGCACCACAGTTCGAAAGCATCTATTCTTCGGTGCTCAGCTTTTCTTACGGTCCAACTCTTGCAAGGTTAAATATCATTGACCCTCTCTGTGTGGTGGTTCTTGTGCATTTTCCTGAAATGATGGGGGATTTAACCATGAGAATGCAACTATGAATTGGTTTCTTAAAATTTATAAGACTAAAATGAAATGCAGGTTGGGGATCTTCTTGAGGATCGAGCCTTCTTGAGGATTGAGCCTTTAATATTGAGCGGTTGACCTTCAGGTTTTGGCTGTAATCTTGACTGGATGACATTGTTGATTTGAATGAACTTAGAAACGTTCATGTTGACGTGTGTGTAGAACAGTAAAGAGTCATATACCTGGTTATTAGACTACAGTTAATTTTTGCTCTTTTACTCTTATTGAAACAATTTATGCTGTCATTAAATATGTTATGATTTCAGTATATGTTTGAAATTAGAAGAGTGTTATCTATGTGGTGACGCTGTTTAGGGGGTTCCCCAAGACTCGAATTTTAATGGTATCAACTGCTGTGTAGAAACTGATTTCACAGTGGCTCGTTCACTACTTCCTTGAGTGGACTGAGTTGAGAGACTGGGTGACCCTGTTACTCTTGGTTGCTTTTTGTATTTAAGAGCTGCTTTTTCTGTGGTGTTTTTCAATGGGAGGTTTACAGCAATTGCATGCAGATAAACACAGGAAATAGTGTAAAGAAAGCACCTCCTGTGATAAGCTGTTCTTAACCAGCCAACAATGTCTGCAATTCAGCATTCTTCTGACACCCATAGTCTCCATTAGTTTTCTGCCAGCAGGAATTGTACGCTGTTTCTCTCCTGAAAATACAGTTACTTCAATTAATTATATTAGTTTGCTTTGCTTCCTTACTTTGAGTCAGGTTTTTTCCTTCTCTCCTGTGAATGTGGAAGGTATAGTGATTCCAGAAACAGTTGTAAACATCTTCCTTCTTTTGGAAGCATGGAATTCCTATTGTTCTCATAGTGCACATGAATTCAAAAGGGGATGGTGTGGAGACAGTGGATAGAAACGTATCCTCTTTATATTATAATTGAACTTGTAGGGGGGGGTCACACAGAACAATTAATTGATTAGTAGGAGATTCAGGACAGATGATGTTTTATATTGCTTTCATATG
Organism: Plestiodon gilberti rubricaudatus; assembly: GCA_026170595.1. Lineage (NCBI taxonomy): Eukaryota > Metazoa > Chordata > Lepidosauria > Squamata > Scincidae > Plestiodon > Plestiodon gilberti. The sequence goes on along the minus strand of JANXHW010000004.1, from coordinate 197,087,263 downwards.
GTATTTTTTGGCAGTGTAGTAGATTACTACTGATCTTCTGAACTTAACTAGTTTTGCCATTATCCAAGTTCAGATGGTAATAGTAAGTCCCAGCTCAGACTGTGCTGACCTTTTGGAGCACTCTCTCCTGTGAGTAGGTACATCTCTCCTGTGAAAAATCTAGTGTTTACCATATGAACTTCAATAACTTATGGGTAATTTTGTTTTGTATTTGTTTTCTTTGGCACCTTGAGGCTCAGCTCTCTTTCTTTTGTCACTTTTGTACCTCCCTTATCCACTGCTGTTCAATAACACTGTGTAACAAAATTTGAACCATTTTGTCTTTATCTGAATATTTTGGTGCAAGGATTTAAAAAATGCCACTATTTTTGGCATAGCATCAATAGTTCAGCCACAATTTTATACTACTCAGGGAGCACTTACAATGTTGTGGCCATGTTTACCCTGGTGTAAAGGCAAATGATTGTATTAATACAAACACAAATTTCAGATAACTAAAAAAGTTTTGATGATACAAAAAAACAGAGTACCATTGGAATTAGCATCTCTGAATTGTATAAGAAACATTTAAAAAGAAACATAAACCATTTTTGTGTTACACAGTGTAATTACCGTAATCACTGCTATGGTAGTCAGCCAGCTCTGGCACTAGCTGAAGGGCCCACATGGCCTTCAGTGCGGCGAAGGCAACTTGTTGCCTTCGCCGCTCTGAATGGCTCCAAAGGCGAGGGGGCGGGGCCGCCTCGTGCCGGTGAGTAACAAAGGGTCAGCGCGCTGCGGAACATTAAAGTAAAGCCTTTAATCTCAAAGTGTGATGTGATTAGTTTGTCTTGTATTAGTCTTACCGCTGCTAAGATATTGTTGCTGATTTTAAATGTGTCATTTTTTATTTGATATGCTAATGTATATTCTGTGGTTTTTAATACTGATTCTTGCCTTGAGAACCCAAAATTGAGTTGCAGATTATAAATCAAATAAAAACAAGAACCTGTTGTTTCTCATTGTAACGTGGCACGCTGTGTTCTAGTTTGTATAAATTGATCTCTGAGAGGCTGTTGGATGGTTGGGCCTGTTTTGCAGCAGGATGTTGGACTAGGATGGCCTTATTTATATTTTTATTTAAAGTAATTTATATGATGCTCTTTGGTCCCAAAAAGGGACTACCAAGGTGACTCACAGCAGTAAATAAAAATATAAAAATCAATACAAATAAATGTGAAAATCAATAAAAACTACTACAATAAACCAAATGACAGACAAAATAACCGATCAATATGAGGCTTGATGGAACAGCAAGGTGTTTAACTATCCAGTTGGGAATTGGGGCCAGCCAAGCATCCTGGGGGAGGGAGTTTGAGTTTGGGGGTCTTCCACTTCCAAATTATGCGTTTTACCACTGTTCCTGTTGAGTCCTGAGTTGTTGTTCTGCATGCTTTTTAGTATTTTAGCCTTGTCAATGCAGCTAGGTAGATAATTTCCATGTTGGAACACACTAGAGCAAAAGAGCTCTGTTTTGTGTTTCAGATTAAAGATGTTCAGAGATGATGTGCAGTTCCACTACCAAGGCAAAGTAGTTTTCGGGCTACTGAAATTGTCTGGGTTACCAGCTGTCACTTGTGTTGAGTTTGCAAAACGTACTGTATTGAATTGCGCTGTTGCTGGGGTAAAAGCTAAAGCCCTTTGAGGTGTAGAGTTTTCATTGTAGAGTGTCTAATGTTTGTTTTTTATTCCTCAGCAATATATGGATTCTGTACAAGGTGAATCATTTATACAGTGGGAAATACCATAATATAACTGAAGAGGTAATGAGCTCTTTAATAATGGCCTTGATGTACTTGCTAAAATTCACACTTGTGAAGGCTAAAGCTTGAGCCACCTGGGGGTTCCACGTTTTTGTTCTTAAACTTGATTCAGCTAACTGTTGGCATGTTTAAATGAGTCTTCTTTTAGTTGGATCCTGAAAACTCTGAGTGGAGTTCTACTTGCAGTAGGGCTTTCACCTTTTTTGTTACAACCTCTTATGTCACCCTCCCCAAGAGGGCCCTTTAACTGTATGTGATGCAACATGTAGGAGAGAATCAGCAAAAAATTCATATTCCCGCTCCTGTGTGAGCAGAAGACACTTCTGCTCTTACAAGGGAATTTCTTGATGATTGTGTGCTTATGAAATGGAATATATTTGGCTCCAGATTTTGATATTGGGTCTGCTAACAGCAATCAGTGAAATACCTTAATTAAAGCTTTCCTTTTGTGGTTCTTCTTTTTTCACTATAATATGATTGATAAGTTTATTAAGAGATAGGTATAGGGCACAAATAACTTTACTCACCATGCTATGCTGATTGTGTGAAGTGGTGTTATAAACTGATACAGGTAAATTACAACTATAGTTACGATTAAAGGTGAGTGGTAAATTCGCGCGGGGGGTCAAATTTGCGGTGGGGGGGCAACATTTCAGGCATCCTGACTGCCAGCCCGCAGCAAATTTTCCCCATGGGAAAATGGCCCTCCACCGCAAATAGGTTCCCCACCCCTGGTCTAGAGCCTAGACTACAGCAAGCAACTCTGGATACTTGGGATACTACCCAGTATCTGTAGCATTGATTCCCTTGTTTAGTGCTTTATGTGGTTCAATAAGCACATAATAATTAGAAGTCTTCTGTGGTAGTGTCCATTTTCCTCCAATATGCTCATGTACTCACCCTATGGGCAGCGCAATCCTGCCTAAGTATCCGGTGGTCGGCTCAGGCCGCCTCTCATATCCTGTCCCCATTCCCAGAGCAGCCCGGAGGTCTACTCAGGGGAAGGGGATGTTTGTCCTCTTCCCCTGGTGTAACGCGGGGAGGCCCCAATGGGCCTTCTCAGATTTCTGCCAGTTATTTAGCTGGTGCAAGTCTGAGGAGGCCGTGTAAAGGCTGCACTGGCCTGGGATGGGGATGTGGCGGCCACCATCCCCACTCCCCGGGACCGGCTCGGCCAGTGGCCAGTCTCACTCACCGCCTGGACTGCTCCAGCACCCGCTGGGGATCACTTACCTTCTCTGGTGGCCCGAGGTGCGATCCGGCGGCAGAGTAAGGGATGCTGGCCTCTGCGTCGCCCGCCTTTACTCTGAAGTCGTCATGAACATTTTACAACATGTTTGCAACAGCTTGGAACGGCGGATTGCTTGCTCCGCCGTTTTAAAGTTAGAATGTATTTCACATTTGACTGCTTGCATACCACTTTCTCTCACCCACAGTCATGCACCTCATTCAAGCTACTTTCCCTTGCTCACTCAACAAACCTCTCACCTATTTGTCTTATTCAGTCCAGCAGTCCATTTCCTGTTCTTTTATTACCAAACCTGCTGAAGGGAAAGGCCCCTCCAGTGTGTGTCTTGTAATGTTCTAGGGTTCCCTTGTTAATCCTGTAGTACTAGTCTTCTTTTATATGCTTATTGTACTTTCCTGTGATTTAAAGTGATTTCCTAGTGATTTAATGTGGACCATTTGAGCTTTGCTTTGTTTTCTGGGTGAAGAAATTAATTCACATGCTTTCTTTCAACTTTTGGATAACAATTAACTATGAGAACTAGTGGGACCTGGTTGTTTACGCAATAAAGTTTTACATATGAACTGAATGGGAACTTAAGATTGGTGCTTAAAACATTGTTTGCTATATGGCGTAGATGCTGCAGAATCTCTGCTCAAGTTAGCTGCCTATCTTACCAACAGCCCTATCAATTCCCAGGCTTTGTGTGCTGGCAGTTTCTTTTTTATTAAAAATAATCTCCTCGGCAGTTGGAATGGTTGATGAAACATTCCTAACTCCACTGCTTCATCAGCTTAGGACTCATTTCCTCCTTGCAACCACTAGCTTTAGAAGTTTCAAACAATACAACATGTATTTACCTTGTGCGTGTTTTTTCTCTTGTTGAGTTCATCCAATTTTAAGTGCAGATTGAGGTTTGTTTGTTTTTTGCCAACTTTCATGTTCTGTGCTTTTAATTTTGCACGTCATTTATATCTGTACATCATAAACCATTGATTCTACCTAGTTTTGACTCTGAAAATAGGCACAAGTGTTTTATTTTATATCAGAAATCTTCTCGCACAAAAAGAAAAGAAAAAAGATATATGAATCAAATTGTGATCATATCAGTTAGGTGTTGACCAGGACTCCACATTCCTGTTTGCCATTGTGAAAGTGAGTCTCTCTCTCTCTAGGTTGGAGCTGGGCAGGAGGTGGGATCCTCCCTGCTGAGCTTTGGAGGATTGACTATTCTGATGCTGGATGGCCAAGGCTCCCCAAGAGCTGGAACTTGGAACTGGAAGGGAGTAGGAGCTTGTCCTGAGCTCAGGCTGCAGTCTTATGTGCACTTACCTGGGAGTAAGTTCCATTCATCACAGAGGGACTTCTGAGTAGTCATGCATATGATTGTGCCGAGGGGCAGGACCCTGACAGTCTCATATTTTTGACCTGACTACTCAGGTAAGTCAACATTTGTGAACCCCTGTTGTTAATGTATAGGACACTATAAATCCAGTGGTATGATTCCTCTCTACACAGGCCTCATCAGACTTAACAGAACCTCCCCCCCCCCTTCCCAACACACACCCAAACATCACACCAGGTTATTAGTAATGGGAGAGCTATTTGCATGATTGGTAGGGAGTAAGATCCAGTTATGCTCTGTGGGGATGTCTTGGCACAATCCTTGGAAGGATTGTGCCCCATGTATGTGATTGGGCAGCTAAAATTCAAAAACATTTCTTGGTGGCATTTTGTAGCTGAACAAATCACTATTTGTCACTATATAAATCACTACAAATCACTATCACTATATAGTGAAATCACTATTTCATTTTAAGATTTTTACCACATGGGATGCATATCCTTAATCAAGGGCATGTTAATACTGCATGTTAAAGTGGACAAGATGACACAATATCAGTAGTGCCCTAAGTGTAGGAGTCTGGCTAGTTTACAGCTATGGACTATAGAAAATTTTGAAAGATTGAAATGGTCAGAAATGGTCAGCATATCTCATTACAGTCAAATCCTAAATATTTGGGGCACTGATTCAAAAAAATTGCATCAATTTTGCTCTATCTGCTCTAGTTTTAAGAGATACCATAGTCGCCTTATATGCTGATTCAAGCAGCTCCCTCGTGAGGAAGCAGACACCATGGCTTCCTCATGAGGAATCTGCCTGAATCGGCATATAAGGTGACTATGCCGTATCTCCAAAACTAGAGTAGATAGAGCAAAACTGATGCAATTTTTGGAATCGGCGCCCCCAAATATACCCAAGAATAGGCCTGACTTCCAGAGCACCAGGAAAAACCTTTTTTTTGTTGGGCTGTGTAATCAATGCTGCATGCTGAACAAAAAATTAGAGGTATAGCACCATCAGTGTACATAGTACTTTATATGGAGTTAAGACATATCACTGTCCCAAAGGGCTTACAATCTTGATTTTGAAGCATTTGCAATGATTTTTGTTGCGTGTACTGAAAACAGTTACAGTAGGAAATGGGGACTAGGGGTTGGTGCCAAAGGCTTCATAGAAAAAGTGGGTTTGATTTGATATAAGTGGGTGGGATTTGATATTTGTGTTCCAATTTACAATAATATCGCCCATAACACTTCCACCTGTAACGCTGGTTCACTACACTGCTGTTCATCCTGGGTTGGTTGATAAGTCATCATAGCCAGTGGGAGCAGTGCATTCTGGGTGGCGCTGGACCAATCAGTTCCCTTTTTTCCAGTGGCATCTTGTATAGTGCTTCCGACATTCCAGGAATGGATCTCCGTGTTAAAGGAGGTATTGCTGTACTTCAGACTTTTGTGCACCTATTCGTTCTTTAACTGGAAGCTTTACCATCAACCTATTTACTACAGGGACAGCTGCAAAGGAATTGATAAACACATTGAAATTAACAATGTCCATAAAAGGGTGTTGAACTTGCATTCTAATTGATCAGTTTCTCTTTGGGTGAAATGGGTTTTATTTCTAGGCCTTTTCCACCAGCTATTGATAACATCCTCCTTTCAGCTGAACACCCTCCAAAATTTCAGATAAGTCTCTGATAGCAGACGAGTGTCTCATTCTGATTCACCACTGTAGTCATTAATGGTACTTCCTATCAGAAGTCATAAGATTCAGAAACTGTAGCAGAAGAGGAACTTCTAAGTTGCAGGAATAAATGGCTTTGGGAGTTAATTGTCTTCATCAGCTACAAAGGGGTATGCCTGCTTGTTTGTTTGGTCCTAAGGATGGTTCATGTTGAAATGAGTGCTTGGCAGGTTACAGAGATTGGCAGTCTAGGATAACGTGATATTCTAGCTCTATAAGAAATTGGAAAACTCGGAACCCGAACCTAGCCTTCTTCCCTGCACTTACGCAGCCATGCAAACAGGGCGTGCACTGCATCCTGCGGGGGGGGTGGTGGTCATGGAGGCCTCCTCAAGGTAAGGGAATGTTAATTCCCTTATATCAGGGCTGCATTGCAGCTGCATCAGCGCTGGCAAATTGCATAGGATTGGGTCCTCAGTCAGTGATTCCTGGATTACTTAAGCTTACTGTATTTTGTGCATAAGCTGCCTTTCTCAAATGGACTTTCATCTGGTATAGTTCTATGTGGTCAGTCAGACTATTGATGTGCCAAGAGTTGCCTCACTGGATCAGATTAAAGTTTGAGCTAGACCAGCACACTATCTTGACCCTCTCATCCGTGGATTAGACGCGATTTAAAGGGAGGTTTTAAAAAGCGGATTTCAGTATCCGCAGTTTTTGGCATTCACAGGGGGTTCGGGAACAGAACATCCGCGGATACTGAGGGCCAACTGTATATATCCAAGGCACTGAAAGTAATTTGTTCCCTTAACATCCTTCATAATCTTATAAATCTGCACTCTATAATCTGTCTAATCCCCTGAAAAATACGTTTTCTGCAGTGGTTCCAGTATGGCTCAGTTTTGAGTATATGGGGAAGCTCCTCCCTTGTGCAGACAGGGTCAGATGATCTGGTTCTTCCAATAGGAAGGGCTCTTCCAGACTCCACAGGCTGAGCTTGCCTTGTGTGCAAAAGTTTAGTCACTAGGCCACAATTGTCCAATTAAGCCAAGCACCCCCTGCTGCCTTAGCAGCGCAGTGGTGAAGGGCCATCAAGCTGTGGAAGTGGCCCTGGAGTTGGCAGCCTCCTCGAGCTTGTTCCCCTCCCCACGCAGCACTGTCTTCAGCAGTGCAGTCCCACTGCTCCAAAAGCGGCTGCTGCCATTACGTTGCAGACCAGCTGCTGATGGGGATGCCCCCAGCTGCTGATGGGGATGCCCCAGCTTTGCTCCTCCATTCCAGGACCAGAGGGGAGCTGCCTCCAGGTGGTGAGTACCCATGTAACCAAGCCCCACCAAAAACATGTTCCCTACCCTTTACTCCTAGAAAACGGGATCTAAGGGGGGAGGGATAAGGGGCTATGGCATTGTCGGCCTCTGAGGCAATTGACCTACCTTGTAGCCAGCACTCCAGGCCTTCCCAAACACCCACCACCACCTCTCTCCCCCAGACCCAGCTGGGCCAACTTCCCTAGGAGATAACGAGAGCAGAGCATCAGCCTACCCAGCAATGGATTGCTTTCACGGATTGGCTCCAACAACCAATTCCTAGGGACCCTCCCCACATCTTCTCCTTTGTGAAGACTTGTGGAGTTTCTTGACACTTGTGAGAAGCTATGGGGAGGATGAAGAGGCTACTCTGCATAGGAGGGGGTAGAAAAATCCCACTGCCTAGTGGACTTGCACAACTCTGGTTATAAGACAATGGGTGTCTCGTTACTACAGCTGAAGTACAGTAGCTATGTCAGATGACACCACAAATAGTTTTATTAGAATGGTTTCCGAAAGAATCAACAAATCCATAGTGGAATGTTCTTCACATGACTAAACATGACTTTAAACATGTCATACTGTACATTTTGTGATTTTTTTAAAACAAAATGAAAAGCAGTGGCCTGTATGATACAAAGCAGCATATTATTTACATTTTTTTATTTACAGTATTTTTATCCCGCCTTTCTCCCCAAAGGGAGCTGTGAGGCTTCCAAGGCACAGGTACAGTTGGACCCTCCACAGCCCCAGAAGTGACCTTTTTTTGAGTATAGAATGTTTGCTGGGAGATTATTTCTTGGATGTTATTCTAGACATGTGATGAATTAATGATCTCCCTCTGTGTGTGTGTGTGTGTGTGTGTGTGTGTGTGTGTGCGCGAGAGAGAGAAAGAGAGAGAGAGATATGTTGCAATCAAGTGATATTGTGTTAAAAGATGCCTCTTGTATTGGCTGACTATTTTACTGTAGGGTCATTCCATGTCAAATCAACCAATGACAAATTCATTTTGGAACTTGATGTCATGGATTTGGTTCATTTTTGGTACATTTGTACCTACCATGAGATGTTTAAAACATTTTTCCATTTTTTTTTGTCCACCTGCTTTTGAGATACTGAATTTTCAAAATTGCCTAAAACCGCCAAAATTCACTAGCCACCGTAACATCAAATGCCATTTACGGGATAACTGTGAAAGCTACAGACATGGGACAGGTGTCATTTTAAAGCTTATGAATAGGACCTTCATTTGATATACACTATGACAGAATTTTATATTTTCAAGGAATTCAAACATTTTCAAAAACTATACAAATTGTTTCCAACTTCACAGGATTAACAGCCATGTAGAAATATTTATGTTTACAAAAGTCTACAATGTTAACACATAAGAAACAGTTAAAAACACTAATCTATAGGATACAACATTCACACGCTGTGGACCTCCTCAGCTATCTGGCAACAGAGTTGCAGAGATGTTAGCCTCTTGATGTACTAGGCTGGCTTATGTAGCAGAGCAAAGCGTCGGTTGGAGAAAGACGGTTGATCCCAGTCCGTCCGACTCAGGAGGGTAGCTGGTCTTCATTCGTCCGAGCAGTTTTCATTTTATCCAGGATGGGAAGCCAGATGTTGTCTATGAAAGAGAGCTCTTGCTGTCTGTTAATTAAAGTTAAATGTTCTTGCTTATCTCAATCACTTCATAATGAAGTCTTAGCCTCAGGCTTGATCCATGAATTAAACTCCTCGTATTTTCATACTTTCAAAAAATTCACACTTAAAGGTATATGTCTTGTAGCCAGTCAGTCCAAATTTCAAGGTGGTATCTCAGTGGTTCAAGAAGCAACAGTTCGAACCGGCCATGGAACAACCGATTGGTTCAAAATTGGGAAGGGAGTACGGCAAGGCTGTATATTGTCACCCTGCTTATTTAACTTATATGCAGAGTACATTATGAGAAATGCAGGGCTGAATGAATCGCAAGCCGGAATCAAGATTGCCGGGAGAAACATCAACAACCTCAGATATGCAGACGATGCCACCCTAACGGCAGAAAGTGAAGAAGAACTAAAGAGCCTCTTGATGAGAGTGAAAGAGGAGAGTGCAGAAGTTGGCTTGAAACTCAACATTAATAAAACTAAGATCCTGGCATCTGGGCCCATCAATTCCTGGCAAATAGAAGGGGCAGAAATGGAAGCAGTAACAGATTTTACTTTTTTGGGCTCCAAGATCACTGCAGACGGAGACAGCAGCCATGAAATTAAAAGACGCTTACTCCTTGGAAGGAAAGCTATGGCAAATTTAGATAGCATAGTAAAAAGCAGAGATATCACCATACCAACAAAAGTTCGTATAGTCAGGGTGATGGTGTTCCCAGTAGCAATGTATGGTTGCGAGAGTTGGACCATAAGGAAGGCTGAGCGCCGAAGAATAGATGCTTTTGAACTGTGGTGCTAGAGAAGACTCCTGAGAGTCCCTTGGACTGCTAGGAGATCAAATCAGTCAATCCTAAATGAAATCAACCCTGACTGTTCCCTGGAAGGACAGGTACTAAGGCTGAAACTCAAATATTTTGGACACCTAATGCGAAGAGAGAACTCTCTGGAGAAGACTCTGATGCTGGGAAAGATTGAAGGCAAAAGGAGAAGGGGAAGGCCAAGGATGAGATGGTTAGACAGCATCACCGATGCAACGAACATGAAAATGAGCGAACTCAGGAAGATAGTGGAGGACAGGAAGGCCTGGCGGGATATGGTTCATGGGATCACGAAGGGTCGGACACGACTTAACGACTGAACAACAACATCTCAGTGGTATAAAAAATTGTTTCTTGTTGGCAGTGACAAGGAATTAAATTGACTTAGCCCCCAAAATAGACAAAAGGTTCTTTACCTAATGATAAAGAACCTCTTTTTTTCTTGGCTAGCATGTTGGATGCAATTTTTATATGATACCATTGAGATACCACCTTGAAATTTGGACTGACTGCCTACAAGTATTTTCAGTTTCTCATGATATTGTTTTACATTGTATTAAAGTCACTCGCGAACTTCAAGATGTAGAGTTTGATCGTATGAATGGTTTTGTGGCATATGCCTATGACATCTTATGGTGGATGGGCTGTATTCTCTCAGTGGATGCAGTAGAACGTGAAGTCAAGCTATCATTCTTACATCCAGCTGGACCAGCAACATCATTCTCTTATCCTATGAAACCGGATGTTCTCACTGTGCCAGGAAACTTCATCCTTTGCAAACTGGATCCAATTACAGCTATTCATAAGCTTTAAAATGACACCTGTCCCATGTCTGTAGCTATCACAGTCATCTCGTAAATGGCATTTGAAGTTATGGTGGCTGGTGGATTTTGGTGGTTTTAGGCAATTTTGAAAATTCAATATCTCAAACGGGTGGACAATTTTTTTTAAAAAAAATATTTTTAAACATCTCATGGTAAGGTACAAATGTACCAAAAATGAACCAAATCCATGAGATTAAGGTTTCATGCATTGGTTGATTTCACATGGAATGACCCTGTAGTGCATCGTTGCAGAATCACGAACACTAGAGTTGGAAGGGTTCTTGGAGGTCATCTAGTCTAATCAACTGTTCTGTGCAGGCCATCCAGCTTCTGTTCAAAAACCTCCAATGAGGGAGAGCACACAACTGCACAAAGCAGGCTGTTCTAGCGCTGGGCAGGTCTTACAGTTTGGACATTCAGCCTAAATCTACTTCCCATCCATTGGTTCTAGTCCTGCCCTCAGGAGCTACAGAGGACAAGTCCTCATCTTCTTTGTGACTGCCTTTCAAACACTTGAAGATGGCTGTCATATCTCCCCTTGGTCGTCTCTTCTCCAGACTAAACATATCAAGCACTTTTCACAATTCCTCATAGGATTAGGTTTCCAGACCTCTCTCCATCCTAATTGCCCCTTCTCTGAACCTGCTCCAGAATAAATCACTGTAGAACATATTTGTTATGGTATGCAATCTGGGCCCAAAAGAAACACTCAGATCCTGACCTTTGCTTCTGAACCTTTCCTTTATTGGGAACCTGCCTTGAAGACTTCAAGTTGAAGTCACATTGGCATGGTCTAACTGTCATTATGTCATTTATTACATCATAAAGTGACATTATGACCTTGTTACTTATTACATCCTTGTATTCAGCCCAGAAAGACCTGATAACACCTTTAGATTGTCCAACAGTAAAATGGGCAGCAAAACAACATAACTGTCTAGAACCAAGGCCCTTCAGAACAATGGGCAAGAATGACACCTGTGGCATCCTGCTGGGTTTTCTGGTCCTTGGACTAGGTGTTCTGCCTATGAGATGACTGACCCCAATTTCCCAGCACCCCATAGAAAGGGAGGGTTGGTTGGAAGAAAGGCATGCTCATTTTGGAAATGCAGGGTCAACTGCTTAAGCCAAACTGCTGTCCCAGTAATGGAGAAGAGTCTGTGCAAGTGAATTTCTTAGTGCAGAAAATGTGCAATTAGAAACTGTTGATCTCTTTAGATATTGCCACTGACTACGTTTCTTTATTTTTCCCATTTTCTGCATTGTCTTTTTTCCTTTTAATAAACACTATTCTATATTTTAAAAGAACCCTGCCTTTCTCGTTAAAGACAAGAGCTAATTGCATCCCTGGTCTCTATTAGAGACCAACTCTGCATGTGATCTGGAAACATATTTGTGTGCGCGCATGTAAGTATGTATGTATGTTCGCAGGGTAGCTGTGAGCAGTGATGCCCCTTTCTCTACTCTAGCGACAGGTTTCAGTGTGTGGGGGATGCCTTGATCATGGGTTGCCCATAGGGTGGCAGATAGAGGTGCAGCTGCTATCTATCTCCGATGGCAGCAAATCTACTCCCTAGAGGCCACGTTGGGACATAGCAATGACAGTTGGTGTTGGTTGCCATAGTGTTATGTTCTCTTCTCTTGAGGAATTAAAGAGTGCATGAGAAGCATGATGTATGGGGTGCTTGCTTATCTTTCCATTGTTGCTTTGCGTGCCAGTGTCTTTCCAACTCCCATCCAGCGGTTCTTCACAATTGGAATACTCTCTCTTCTTCCACCCCCCCACACACACATACATTTCTTAACTTTTTTCTCTTTGCACCCATCTGGTGTGCCATGGCACAGTTCAGCAGGAATCTTTCAACTCCAACACTAAAAGGCTAGCAAACACATTCTTTCCCTCCATAATAGATGTTTTGGTTTTTCTGTCAACCCATCTTCCCAACAGTGAAGTGATCAACCTTGGGAGAAAACCACAGATAGTTGGTGCAAAATCTATGGGGTTTCCCCCTTCCTGGGGTGGGAAACTTGTTGCACAGGTTCAGTTTCTCATGCAGTAACTCAGAAGTTACAAGGAAAACATTCCACAAGAAAAATCTTGTTACTCAGCTAGTTTTGGCTTCCCATGAGGACACATTTTATTTAAACTTTGTACTCCACATATCTTGGCACCCAAATCATACAGGGGCTGGTGGAAACCAAACAGGGGCACATACAAATAGAGTATTATTTATTTATTTATTTTCTGTATTTATATACCGCCTTTCTCATAATCAGATTTCTCATCAGATTTATTCAAGGCAGTTTACACAGGCAGGCTATTCTAGACTTGAAGGGTCTTTACAATATTGTTCTGTTCATATATATAACCTTTCCATACCCCAGATATTTCCCTTCCAAGTGTAGCCCTCCTTCTGGTTTGTGCTCTGCACTTCCAAGCTTCACAGTTCACCGCAGTTTGCACTCAGACGGTTGTCTAGATGTGAATGTAGAATTTATGGGATTTTCAGCCATGTTAAAAAAAATTTCAAAATTGGAGAAATAAAGAAATATATACTGAAACTTGCCTGAAGAAATTCCTTTTTACTCGGTCTCCGATGCTATGGGTAACTGCTTTCAAGGATTATCCAGGACAGACAAGCACGAACAAATCTTTAATCCTCTGCTTTACGTTTCCTCCCGTCTTGGGACCTTATCAAAAGCTCAAAAGAACACTCAGCAGCACGCTGGTAGCTGGACATGAACCCAGAAAACACTGACAGCAAATTTGTAGAGAAGAGAGAAGCGCGAAAAGCGCGGGAACAGCTCAATTGAATAATTAAAACCGGAAACCGCTGAACTCAGGGTATGAGTTCAATTGAGCTGTTCCTGTGCTTTTCACGCTTCTCTCTTTCTCTACAAATTTGCTGTCAGTGTTTTCTGGGTTCATGTCTAGGATATACTAGAGCAGTAAGGGGATCTTGGTGCAGAACATGTGTGAGAGAGGAGCCTCTGGAACCTTTCCAGAATGTGTGTGCGTGCGTGTGTGTGTGTGTGTTTGGGGGGTGGTGATGGTTACTCCTGCCACAGAGGAAGAAGTGAAGGATTTATAAAAAAAATATGTGCCTGGAACAGTAGATGCCACTGAGGCGAAGTTTTATTGTAGATACTGTCAGACTGCTGTTGCAAGTACAGTAATTGAAACTCTGGTTTAAGACTCTGAAACAAGCTAGAGCTATTGATTTGATTGGGAGAGTGACCTTTGGGTTAAGGGAAGGTGGTGGGACATCAGTGAGTCTAGGTGCTTCTGTAGTTTTTTATTTTGTTTTGTAGTGTTACTAAAAATGTTTTAATAAACTTTGATAATTAAAAAATGTAATTTCAGTGTATTCATTTCTACATAAATGTGTTCAATGTGAATTTGCAGTCTATTCAATTGAAAACCTTTCCCAGTTGCTGCTTGGTTAGGTTTACTTGCATACTCATATTTTCTAGTAAGTGAAAAACAGTCAATTGAATGACAAACCTTACCTGTTAGTAATAATTAGCCCCTGCTAACTGGGCAAGAGGCACTTTTTCAATGGGTGCTCCTCTTATATTTAGCAGGGGGAGAGTAACTGCCCCCTCTTCACCCCAGCACAGTCTCTTTTCTGGTGGCTGTTTGCTGGTGGTGTTCTGCATCTTTTTTAGATTGTGAGCCCTTTTGGGACAGGGAGCCATTTAATCATTTGATTTTGTCTGTAAACCGCTTTGTGAACTTTTTGTTGAAAAGCGGTATATAAATACTGTTAATAATAATAATAATAATAATAATTATTATTAAAGAACTTTGAGACACAGTATTTTCAGTGGTTTGCTTGTTTGTTGTTAGTGATTTTATTTTCTCTCTTTCTCCCAGTAGAAACTATGTTCCAACTTCCTGTCAACAACCTTGGCAGTTTAAGAAAAGCCCGGAAAACTGTGAAAAAGATATTAAGTGACATTGGTTTGGAATACTGTAAAGAGCATATAGAAGTAAGTATGGTTTTTTTCACTAAGCATTTGGGTCTCAGTTGAATCAAATGGCTTAAACTTGGGTATATTTTTAGCAGAAGTATGGGAGCTTCAGGAGAACAGAATTGGACTAGGGTTAGAACAGGATTGTTTGGGTCTTGACTGATCTCTCATAATTCATTTTCTTCAAAGTTCTTCATACAATTTGGATGTCAGTGAGTTGCATTTGAGGAGATTACTTACATTTGTGGGCTGGTTCACACCTCATCAAATGATTCTTTTCCCATAGTGGTTGAGTCGGTAAAAGCACTCTCTTCTGCTATTCATACTGTGTAAAACAGGATGAGCACTTCACACAAAGACATGGATAGGTAGGTCCAAGTGTGCACCGTGTTCCATATCTCTTCAGAGAGAAGAATTATGCCCAATAGACCTTTTGGTGGAGAATCCATACTGCATCTTACTTTTCACACATGGGAAGATAGCCATTGGCCTGGATAAATTGGTGAACTGGCACAGAGATGTGATTATGAAATACAGCAAGTCCTCACTTAAAGTTGCCAATAGGTTCTTGGAAACTGCAACTTTAAGCGAAATGACTTATAACAAAACCAATTTTACCGTAGGCTAATTGATATACGTAAACAAGAGTTTACGGCATATTTCTCGACACAGAAGCACTACCAAACTTCTAAATAAAGACCCATAACACTTCTCATATAAAACATTGAAATACATGTGAGCTTTCCAGGCCAGAGAAAACCCACGCGGACCTGGTGAGAACGTTCAAACTCTACACAGACAACCAGGAATCTTTTTTCCTCAACAGCTTTAAAACAAAACTACTTACAACGAAACAACTTAAAGTGAGGACTTGCTGTGTATGGGTCTGTTTCTAGATTCATAAAACTTGTCACTTAGACTGTATCATCTCTAGAAGATGACACTTGGATAGAACCTGATACTCTGTTGTGATAAAAAGTTACTGTACATCAAGCTGTTTTCTACCCTTGCTGTGGAGATTCCTGCATTTGAAAACTATCTGAAACTATGCCAGAGTTTGAGGTTACTGTAATTGTTTGTCTTTTTATCATATGTCCAACAAACTGATTAAGTAATTATAATATCTAATTCAGCATTTAAAAATAAAATTGCACACTGCTTGATTCTAGTTCTGTGGGGGGGGAAAAATAAGAAAGGAACCTTTTGCAGGGCTGCTCCACCAGGGCCTTGTGATGCTTCATCCAATGGTGAGACCATGGAAGACAGGCAAGGAGATTCAGCGTGCCTTGGATCAGCAGTGCCTGGCAAGGACAGGAAGCAGTGCAGTTATCATGGCAGCCAAGTTGCCACCTTGCCCCTTTGGTGTTGACTCAGTTGGCAGGATATAGCAGGGGATGGAGAGCCGTTTGCATGTATGTGTGACTTGCTATGCTCTGGTTACAGGGCAGGAGGCTGGGGCCCTGGGGAAGCTCTAGACACGGGGTGGTGGTGTCAAGGTAGCACAGAACCCCCTCACCTTTGATTCTGAATTCTAGAGTGAAAAGAGTTTTCACACTTTTAAGCCCCACATTTCAGGGTATGAGTTAAGTATATTTCTCCTGTTGCAATCAGTGAGTATTGAAATGTGCCTAACTCTGATTGGGTCCTAGTAAAAATCAACATGTAGTTTTCTATTCCATGGAGCGCTGCCTGTTAGTTAGCTCTTCTTTGACTTGTAATTCTTTGTTTCTCTAGGATGCTTCATGAACTTTCAGAAATTAATCTGAGGTATAGCGTGTGTTTATGCTTTTGCCAATTCTTTTGCAGGATTTTAAACAGTTTGAACCTAATGACTTCTATCTGAAAAACACTACATGGGAAGATGTTGGATTATGGGACCCCTCACTTACAAAAAATCAGGTTCGTAGTAATAGTGTCGTGTAAATGTTCCTTGAATCTGAAATTATTAACCCTGAAACTGAATGTTTACCATTAATGTTAACTGATTTACTGATGATTTATTGATTATTTCAATGATGATGGGATTTATTCTCAGATCGCATACACAAGTTTGCAGCCTTAATGTTAGTGTTTGAGGGGAGTTGAAGAGAGAAGAGGGTTGTAACCTTGAGAGAGAGAGAGAGAGAGAGAGATGCTTTTGTTTTATAGTGATATGTTGCATCAGTGAAATAGGTAACATATGGCACAATTCTGTCTGGCTGCTGGCCGCTTCGCCACTCTTGGGTGTTGTAAACATGCTGTAAGGCACGTTTCTGACACCCGGAGAGTAAGCGGTGGTGAGGCCAATGACACCCACTCTCTGCTGGAGAGAGGACGCCGCCGGCAGACGCAGATAAGTCCTGCGCCGGGTGGTGTGAGGGGCATGGGGAGGGCAGAACGTTGCAAAACAGGAGGGTGATTGGCCCGTTGGGCCCAGGAGGGGGGAGGGATCATCAATGGCACGCTCTGCCAAATTCTATCCCCTGTCATAGGCCTGGCGGGCTCTCTACATGGGCTCCTCAGATTTGTGCTGGCCATTTTGCCGGCGCACATCCGAGGAGACCCATGGGGCAGCTGGGGCATTACCTGGGGGAAAGGGACATTTGTCCCTTTCCCCCCCGAGGAGACCTCCAGCTGCACCAGTGCTGGCCCGATCCTGGATAGGGTCCGGTGCAGCGTGCTTTTGCGTGCTGCAGCGGGTCCTAGACAGGATTGGGCTGTTAGTAGTTCAAGCCAGGTAGGTCAACATGTTGAAGAAAATTAGTCATAAGTAGCAATTTGGGGTGCCTTTGAAATAGTCATTTTTAGTCTTCTTCAGAACAGTACAATTTGTACACATCCTTATTTTTGTACACTCATGAGGAAACCCAGGACACTTGAGCCTGTTAAGTGCAGTGGAAATGAGTATGCAATATAGATAGGGCCATGGTGCTCTAAAGATATTGCACTCAACTCTGTTTAATGAAGCTTAAATATGGTGGTGTGGTGCCTGAATCAACAAATTGTGATTTGTGAATTACAATCAAACTGGAAGTGGGTTTGCAAACCCTGCCTTGTGTGAACTACAGTTTGGCATGACATCTGAATCGGTAAACAGTTATGGTCATTGCTCCAGTTCCAGAAACTGCTGCATCATGACAACAGGAGTGAAAGTGGACTGAAATCTAAAGCAGGCACACAGCTCCAAACCATGGTTTGTTGTACATTTTGAAGCTCAAACTGTGTATGGCCCAAATCATAGTTTGATACGATGTATGAATTAACTCTTTATTGGACCAGCCTCTTTTGCTGTAATTGAAGAATGTAAGACTAAAAAATTCCATAAAGCGGTAATTAGACGTTGCACACATCATAAACTGTTATGGTGTCATACAGATTTGAGAGAACTCATACGCAGTTGGGTGTTGATCACTGTTAGAAACCTAGTCTGCTTGGATAAATCAATGTCTTGGTATATCTAATGCCACCAGAAATCAGCTCGAAATAAGAAAGATGTATTTAACAAAATTCATAGTGCCAGCGTGGATAGTTAGGACATGTCTTTTATCTTGTTCCCCAAACCAGCAAATGTGGAGAATTTATTTTGGCAAAATACAGTTCATGATATACAGTGCAGTTTGAGGGAAGAATAACTGATCTCCTGGGCCTTTAGGACTTGATGACCTTTGCTCAAATTTCACAGCTACAAGTAACGTTTGTAACTCCAAATATTTAATCTCAAAAATATGTTGAAGTGTTACTGTGACTTTGAGGACATAGCAGAATTGTGTAATGTGCATTTCAGCTGTGGCAGTGAGACAGGCAAGACCTGACAATTTGATTCTGTAGCGATTGAATAATGGGTCATTGCTCACATACCAAATATGTTAGCCTAGTCCACGATGTATTTTGAGAGATGTTAAAGTGAGGGAAAGAGGTAGCCACTTCTGATTTTTTGCACATCTGTGTCTAACGTGTGCGTGTATGTGTAACTTAACTTGCATGAGGTTAGTCCTTTCTCTTTAATTTTTAATACTTGCGTGAAGCTATTGCACCATATTTTATCATTTGATAAAATGATAAAGCCATTTAATAATTTGATTTTGTCTGTAAACTGCTTTGTGAACATTTTGTTGATACTGTTGTTAATAGTAATAGTAATAGTAATAATAATACAAAACATTATTATCATCATAATCATTAAGCCCATTGATTTGCTTTGGCAACTAACTGCTGCTGACTGGGGTCTGCTAGAGCATTGACCTCTAATGGCATGAGTGAGAACTGGGAATAGAAACATTACAACCAATAAGGTCACCTTTAAGAAGCCAGTGATAGCATGGAGCTATTTGAATAACATTTGCTTTACTAACAAACATGACAGAACTATCAATTTTCCTTACCTAATTTTGCCAGCCCTCCAAACATATGGTGCATGAGTGATAGCCTCAAATCAAACTTATTGAACTATGATTCATTGAGCCAAGATACTTGGAAAAGGATTAGTCTGTTACATGGAATCTTTGTGATACTTAATTTCTTTTTTGTTTTTGCTTTTAAGGATTATCGGACAAAACCCTTTTGCTGCAGTGCATGCCCATTTTCCTCGAAGTTCTTTTCAGCCTACAAAAGTCACTTCCGGAATGTTCATAGTGAAGACTTTGAAAACAGAATTCTTCTTAATTGTCCCTACTGTACTTTCAATGCAGACAAAAAAACTTTGGAAACGCACATTAAAATATTTCATGCTCCAAATGCCAATACACCAAGTGGAGGCATCAGCACGTTTAAAGATAAAAACAAGCATGATAGCCTTAAACCTAAGCAGGCTGACAGTGTAGAACAAGCTGTTTATTACTGTAAGAAGTGCACTTACCGAGATCCTCTCTATGAAATAGTTAGAAAGCACATTTACAGGGAACATTTTCAGCATGTTGCTGCACCTTATATAGCAAAGGCAAGTGAAAAGTCACTCAATGGGGCAGTATCCCTAAGTTCCAGTACCCGAGAGGAGGTTATGATTCACTGCAAACGATGCCTTTTTATGCCGAAGTCATATGAAGCTTTAGTACAGCATGTTATTGAAGACCATGAGCGTATAGGATATCAGGTAACAGCAATGATAGGGCACACTAATGTGGTGGTCCCAAGATCCAAACCTTTGATGCTAATTGCTCCAAAACCACAGGATAAGAAGCCTATGGGACTTCCTCAGAGGATGGGTCCCCTATCCCCTGGAAATGTCCGGTCTCTTCCATCACAGCAAATGATAAATCGACTGAATATACCAAAGCCTACGTTAAATTCTGGAGGAGTGAATATGATGTCCAACGTTCACTTACAGCAGAACAACTATGGGGTGAAATCTGTACCACCAAGTTATGTTAGTCACACAGGAGGAAGGTTAAGCTTAACTGGTAGCTCCCCAGTTTCCTTATCCCAGCAGTCCCAATCAATGAAGCCGTTTTCTACAAGTGGAAATGGGCGACCATACCCCCTTGGAGCAGAACCAAGATCACAGGTTTCAGCAAGGTACTCTCTTCAGTCTGCCAACTCATCTTCACTTTCATCAGGATCATTGAAATCAACATCGTTGGCTCAATCTCAAGCAGCATCCAGAGTATTAGGCCAGTCCACACCCAAACCGCTTGGAGCTGGTACTACAGGTGCCTCTTCTGTCAATACATCGTCAACTCAGAAATGGAAAATTTGTACAATCTGTAATGAGCTGTTTCCAGAAAATGTGTACAGTGTTCATTTTGAGAAAGAGCACAAGGCTGAAAAGGTGCCTGCAGTAGCTAACTACATAATGAAAATACACAATTTCACTAGCAAATGTCTATACTGTAATCGCTACTTGCCTACTGACACCTTACTTAACCATATGTTAATCCATGGTCTGTCTTGTCCTTACTGCCGCTCAACTTTCAATGATGTTGAAAAGATGGCTGCTCATATGCGAATGGTTCATGTTGATGAAGAAATGGGACCTAAAACTGATTCCACGTTAACGTTTGATTTGACGTTGCAGCAGGGTAGTCACACCAACATACATTTACTCGTAACCACGTACAATTTGAGAGATGCCCCTGCTGAATCTGTAGCTTACCATGCTCAAAATACTCCTCCAGCTCCTCCGAAACCACAGCCAAAAATTCAAGAGAAGGCAGATGTACCTGTAAAAAGTTCTCCTCAAGCAGCAGTTCCCTACAAAAAAGATGTGGGGAAAACACTCTGCCCTTTGTGCTTTTCAATCTTGAAAGGACCCATCTCGGATGCACTGGCACATCACTTAAGGGAGAGACATCAAGTTATTCAAACAGTTCATCCAGTAGAGAAAAAGCTCACGTATAAATGTATTCATTGCCTTGGAGTGTACACCAGTAACATGACCGCCTCAACTATAACTTTGCACCTTGTCCACTGTAGGGGGGTGGGGAAGACTCAGAATGGTCAAGACAAATCTAATGTTCCTTCTCGGCTAAATCAGTCTCCGGGTACAGGACCTGTCAAACGTACTTATGAACACATGGAATTCTCTCTGCTGAAGAAAAGAAAAATGGATGATGATGACTCCCCTTCTGTCTTTGAGGAGAAACCTGAAGACCCTATAGTTCTGGCTTTGGATCCAAAGGGTCATGAAGATGATTCTTACGAAGCCAGAAAAACATTTCTCACAAAGTATTTCAATAAGCAACCATATCCCAGTCGGAGGGAAATTGAAAAATTAGCTGCTAGTCTTTGGCTATGGAAATCTGACATTGCTTCACACTTTAGCAACAAGAGGAAGAAATGTGTTCGAGATTGTGAAAGGTATAAGCTGGGTGTCCTGCTAGGATTCAACATGAAAGAATTAAATAAAGTTAAACATGAGATGGATTTTGATGCAGAGTGGTTGTTTGAAAACCATGATGAAGAGAATTCTAGAGTCACTGTTAGCAAAACTGTTGATAAAAAAATTAACCTAGATAAAGATAATGAAAGTTCCTCAGACAGTTTTGAGAATATTGAAGAGGAGTTCAACGAAAGCAATAGTCCGTTCGCAGATTCTGTTTCTAACTCTGGTCATAAAACCCCTGTTAATAGCTTAAATGAAAACCCAGATGAAAGCATATCAAAGGACACACCTGAAGAAACCACCCTGGAGGCTCCACACAAAACAGATCAAAAAGAAGACCCAAAATACAAAGAGTCTTGTTCTGCAGAAGAACCAACAAAGCTGATAGCTGATGGCTCAGACAGTGAAGGCGACCAAGGAGATGCAATTGAATGGAAAGATGAAGCATCGCCATCTGAAAGTGGACCTGGTTCTCAGCAAGCATCTGACTTTGAAGATATTGCATCTGAAGTGAAACCAGAAACTTGGACAGATGAATCATCCCAAAGTGAAGATGCTAGTAATAGTAAACCAGTAGTAGAAAGTAAAGGTGTTGCTTCTGAGAGTGATGAAGAACATTCAAAATGGAAGAATAGTTCCTATGGAAAAGTAGATGAGTTTTGGTCTAAGGACCAGTCACAGTGGAAAAATGCAACCGAAATTGAAGAGAACTTGTCAAGTCAGCAAATGGAGTGGCAGAATAGCACAATTGACAGTGAGGATGGAGATCAGTTTGACAGTGTGACTGATGGGGTTACAGAATCAATGCATAGCAGCTTAACTGGGGTAGAGCTGAGTAGCCAGCAAGCATAAGCTGTTCTACTCCGTAGCCTCAGTTTCCTTCACTTGTCAACTGACTAAACACTTTCATTTCAGATTGACTGCTCAAGTTCATTGTAACTGGTACTGCCTTTTGAGTGCAAGGTCTTCTGGCTCGTGGCTATGAGGTGGCCACACCAATTCCAGTTCTTATTTCAAATGCTGTTAGCGAATCTTGCTCGAGAGTATCTGCTGTGATGAGCACAGTAACAATGTGAAAACGGATATGCTGGTGGCTCCCAGTTGCTCACTGAAGAAAAGCAAAGGTTTATTTTATCAGCATTTTCAACACTTAATTCACTCTGTATATGTTCAGCTGTTTGTCTTTTTAAACATTACCCTTTTCCACATGGTAGTTATAGGGCCAACATATGAGCTACCAGTTCAATGTGTATAGTAGACTCTGGGAAAATTGTTTTTTCATGTATCATTCTGAATAGTTGAAATGTATATTTGTACAGTCTTTTAGACCTATTCAAGTGATGCTTATGCTATTGTTCTTGTGTACCCATCATAGATTTGGTTCTTTTTTTTTAGTGTTGCCCTGCTGTGTAATAAATGCTGTATCTAGTTTACCTAGCAAAAAGCTTGAAACTGCTATAGTATGACTTTTGACAGACTTAGTTTTTGCACATAACCTTGTACAATCTCAAAACAGAGGCCAGCAACATAAAGTATATCTGGACTCTATTGTATTATAGAATTTTCTTGTTCTTGAATATCCTTGACATTACAACTGATGACTATGTATTTCAGAGCCATTTTCTGAAATCTTTTAAGCTAAAAAAATCACATGCAAGAAAGAAGTTTGCAGCTACTAATTTTGACACCTTTTAGATCTGTATAAAAGTGTACTGTGTTAAAGCAGCATACGGAAATGAGTGCTGCATTTTTGGATATTTAGTTTTATCTTTAGTTAACACCAACATGGTGTTGTATTCATTTATACCATCTAATATATGACACATTGTTGTAGTATGGATAATTTTGTGATCTTTATTTCCCCTTTGTATTCATTTAAGCATCTAAATAAATTGCTGTATTGTGCTTAATGTAAAAATTTGCTTTATTACAAGGTCTGCATCCCTGTTTCTCAAAATGTACATTATGCTGGTTTTTGTTGAAAGAACGAACTCTGGGTGGTTTTGGATGCTTGTGATGATACCTTATGAGCAAATGAGACATTCTTATGAAGCAGCCTTCATATTAATCAAAATAAGCTGCCTGTATGGAGACTGGAACCTATTCAACCAAGCAAATAGATGAATGCAAATGTGCAAGGCTCTGCAAGTTAACTGATGTGCAAATTTGAAGCACAATCCATTCAAAGCTGAGCACTTTTCAGTCCCGCTCCAGTCTGTGAGAAAGTTAAACATGTCCTTAAGCTTGCCTACTCAAATCAACTGGATTGAAATGTACGTTTAATTTTTAATTTAATGTACGAAATGATTTTGGGCCAGATTGTGCTTTTGGAATCTTTTGTTGTCACTTAATATGCATTAGATGACCCTTAAGACTTGCTATTTCCAGCAAATTAATGTTATGCAGTGAGTATGTAACTATAGTGTCATCTGTATAACAAGACACCCTTACAGAGGCCGTGTTTCAGCAGATCTAGACATTATTTTGGCATGGTGACTAAGCAGCATAAAAACAAGACTGTTGAGCACTTGGTAACCTAGTGTGTTGAAGGGCACCTTGGGTTTCTAGTACAGTTCACACATTTGTCAGTGTTCAAGGGGGAAAATGCCATTAGGTATCTAATTTATTAGGGATGGGAAGAATACTGCTGATGTTTGTGTTTACCATCACCAGGTTTCCTGGTAGTGCAATTAAGTGGTGGGAAAATAACCCAGTCTCTCATTTTAACTTTGTGGAGACTATTCTTCTCATGTGATGCATCGTTTGGCCATTTATTGAAGAATGTAAAGAGTTCCTTATCCTGAGACCTCATTTGTGTGGAAATGTCTCTAATTTTGCTTCACTGCATTGAGAATATGCTAGAATCAAAGAAGGTTCATCTTGCATTGAGGAGGAAAAATATGGGCAAATGCATTCTAGGGCAGTGGAGAATTATGGGAATCTCCAGGCGAAACGCCTTAACTAAGTCTTAAGGAGTTATGACTGTTGTGTATTGTTTCTTCTGAAGTTGTTTCTTCTGTAAAGAAGGTAAGTGTCTTTTACATTTGAAAGCTTTTGATACCAACTTGCAAGTGCAAGCAGTTGTTCGAGAAGCTGGCCAAATTTCAGCTTAGAAGCTGCATGCTGCTTCTGATAGTTCATAAATCACTCCAATACAATCTACATAATCTAAGGTCTGCCCTTAACAGAAAAGTATTTTGGCTTGTCTTGTACTGGTGTCCTTCCTTAACACGGATATTGTTTGTCTTTACATTTTAAATCTGATTTTTTATAAAGGGAGGCTATAAAAGATGGCTGTTCCTTTCCTTGATATGCCAGCTTTCCATATGCAGGTACAGTATCTTGAAGTGCTTCAAATGATCAGTTAAGAGCAAGTGATGCTGTAGGTCTGTGTTTCATATACCTTCCTAGCATTTGAATGGAA
Source organism: Plestiodon gilberti rubricaudatus (assembly GCA_026170595.1). Lineage (NCBI taxonomy): Eukaryota > Metazoa > Chordata > Lepidosauria > Squamata > Scincidae > Plestiodon > Plestiodon gilberti. The sequence continues at coordinate 197,062,406 of JANXHW010000004.1, read as the reverse complement.
TTTGAAGGAGGGCATGATGCTGTTCCGTGAAGTCCCACGTTTGGTTTGCACCATCATTACTTGCTGCCTCCCACCTGCAGTATATGAAAATTTGAAAGTATGAGTAATGCAGCACTAAAGTTAAGAGGGGAGGGGTGGGCTTTGCATTCACAGTATCCTGTTTTGATTCCTCTGATAGAACACAAGGTTCATGACTATATTCCTCTCTCAGACGTAAACATGGTGGTCCTAGGAGACTAGTCTGTTGAGCCTTGGAATAGTGTGAACCTCTGATTTCATTATGTTAAATGCATTTATGAAATGTAACATTCAAAATATGGAAATCAGTGCAGTTTGTTGATTTGTATTTTTGATGTAGCCCTCAATATTGGTAGGTTCACTCATGGAAACAGTCATTCTGTACCCTTGTATCTCCAGTGGCTTACCAGTAACTGTGTCAACATCTGCACTATTATGTGTCTATCTGTTGCAGCCAGTCCATCTGCTGCTATTGTGAATGAAACCAACTGGAAGATGTGAAATGATTCGAGACGGGTCCCAAGGTATCTGCTCTTGGAATCTCCCTGCATCTGCAGTGACAGATCACAGCCCATTTTGTTTTTCTAAGTACTGTACAGTACACATGGAATTAATGCATGCACAAGCTGCTCTGTTCACTTCAATGAAGGTAGCAGATCTGCGTGAACAAAATAATGCATATACTGATCAGCCACCTTCACTGAAACACATAAGGTCCCCAAGGGGACCTGAAAGTATGAATCCATTCAAACTATGGGGGGAGTAACCAAGCACTAAGGGGTATGACCAGTGGTTTATATGCAGTATATCTGACAAGATTTGTAGCAAAGCCTATAGATAAACCCCTTAAACAAGACTGCTTGTGGGTGAGATGGTAAACTCCTCTTGTCTGAATTACCTATTTTAATGTATTGATAGAGGGCCTCTGTAGCAACAATGCACCAGACACTTTTTTTCAGTAATTTTATTTGTACCATTCAAGTTACATTACAATTTTTTGAATATCTGCACTAGTTGGCAAGGAAAATAATTCCGCCCCTTTTTCTTTTGAATTCTAAGATTGTCACTTTGTAGGCTATTCTCAAAACAGGATTTCTCCACTGAAGCACCCCTAGTATAAATGATAGATTGTAGCACTTGTATCTAGAGTGGAAAAGCTGCTTCAGTGCAATCAGTGCTATATACAAGGTAGATATAAGATTAATCAAATCTTGACACCCTAAATGTGCCATCTCCTGATCTTTATTTATGTAAACATGTCTCACATGGAAACAGAACAAAGACAGCTAGGTTGACGTTTTTCTCAGGGAGAATGGAGACAATTGAAAGCTAGCAAAACTTAGGAGGGTTATATCCTAAGTTTAGATAATCATGACTTAAGGGCCTGAGTCATGACTGACTAAACTTAGGATACAACACAGAATCGTTTTTTGAGCGTGTGAGATGTTTTCAGGAAGCCTTCTATCCTCTGTTTACCAACTGGCAGAGAGATTTCAAAATCGGAACAAGGCAGAAATGCTGCTATTCTTCCCTTGGCGCTAACGTCTTGTTTTTGCTGTGAGGGTGTTTCAAACATCTTCAAATTAATTTGTCTATAATGCTAAAAGGCAACTTGCATACACTTAGTAGTGGCTTTGATGCTTGCTACCTATGTACTTGATAGGAAATAGTCTTCAGTTCTGTAGAGCTCTGGCAGGTTGTACGTGAGTTTTGGAGATGGGGAGCATTTCTGAAATAGAAGAAAAGCTGTTAATTCTTTAGGAGCCAGCCTTGTGAGGAATTAATTTATTTTAATTAATAGCAGTTTGATATAATTAAAGAAATAGGTGGTACAAACCATCAATGTGATTGCTTTTTGAGCATCCGACAGTAAATTTTGTACTGCTGAATATTCAATCACCGTATCAAACGCAGGACAATAAATAGCTTAAAAAGAGTTTCAGGCCCATCACCAGCATGAAAGATCCAAGAGTTTAAAAAACGTCTATTACTGTATGCTGTCAGTTTGTGTTGCCTATGGCTTTTACTGGTTAGCAGAGAGGAGGTTGTAATACCATGACAACTGCTTAATGTTTTTGAAGAAAATTGAAGGCAAAGTGCTAAGTTTAGCTCAGTGAGTGAGACACCACCTAGAAGTAGTCTGCACAGTACCAAGTTCTTGAAGAATCTCAAGTCCTCTGCTTTAGCCAGCTCCAGTGTTAAATCTATGGAGGGGGCAAATTTTAGTGTACAATTAAAACTCTTAAGTTATCTCCTAAGAAAGTTAGGATTCCCAAGCCTTGCTGAAATTAACAGGGTTTAAGATAGTTCAGTGGCTTCAGTGTTGCTTAATTATGATTTTCTTAGTATACAACTATTTATTCAAAGTGCCACTTGTAGTCCTGACTTACTGTCTACTATTTACATTGAGACCTAGAATTACAGTTTTAGCATTGGCTATATCAAATGACTAACAAGCTCTCTGAATGCAAACACATCACCTTTTAGCTCAAGGACCAGTCAACGTATGTGAGATTGCTGTATTGTGTAAGGCTAGCCCTGAAAGAATCCCCTCTGCAGAAAATCAGCCCAAAGTGGCCTCTACTGCTCCTCTGGCAGTGGTTTCACATTTTTAAAATGTAAGGAAAGTATACATTACAAGGGATTCTCAAATCTGTGTTTGCCTTGCTGTGTGTGTGTGTGTGTGTGTGTGTGTGTTTGTTTTGAAGGGAGCCATTTGCATGGATAGCTATTGGCAAGGGGATATATGTGTAACCCCCTTTTGCCTCATCCAGGTTTTGTGATCAGAGGTCTGGGGGAGCATTTGCCTGGGGAATGGTGCGCGTGCAAGAACTTAAGTACATCCCCCTAGAACTGCCCTCTGTATTTGTATTAGCTTGGCAAACATTCACTGTGGCAACCTGAGCTAGGGCCCCAAAGCAACATACCTGAAGAATAGCAGAGAACCACCAGATCAGCAATAGGTTATAATAAGGCAGTATTGTCAATGCTGCTCACCTTGTATCACTCTGACCTCCTCATGTAGGTTTGAATTGGTCCTAGAGAGCTTATACTTTCTAGTACATATATAAGTGACCCACTGGGGCTGTTTGTTTTAATTCTTGATTTTAAATGTATATATGTATTTTAACGTTTGTATTGGAAGCCACCTTGATTGCCCTTGTTGGGAGAAAGGCGGGGTATAAATTCTTTAAATAAATAAATCAATAAGTTGACATGGCAGTATCTCTTCTCTCCCCACCCCCGCTACTCAAGAAATTTGTAGCTGTGATAAAGGCAGGGAGAGTGCAGAAGAAATGGTTAACAGCACTCTGCCAATAAGGGCTTTAGAATTGGAAGCTGCTTCTCTTGGAGAGAAACTTCTGAATATACTCATCTGGGCAAATTGCAACGTTGTACAAATGTTTGTTTTTGTTATTAAAACCAGTCTCATTGGCTTCTTTTCTCCACCTCTCCAGCAGTATTCATTGGCTGAATGTGGTTTCTTCACCCTGTCCTCTCCTCGCAAAAACTGATATGCAACTTTTCATCGACTGCCTTGAAAATGTTTCTTCCAGGGCTTCTGGCACATGCCCTTATCTCACCCTTGTTTTCGGTGCTGGCATCAAAGAAGTGACAGCACTAAATGAGACCAAGATACAATCCAGACAAACCCATTACAACAAACAGGGCTAACAAACTATTATAAAGTATGTGATCAAGAGCACTGCTGCTTTTGAACAGGTCTAAACAGTGAGCCAAGTCACACTACACTAGGCAAAGCAAAACCTTTGAGTTAATTCTGAGTCGCTACACAAAGTTAAGGCTGTTTTTTTTTTTCTTCAGTGTGAGCAGAGACCTGGTTCCAGATTGAAATACAGTAGGAATCTCACTGAGGGTGTAGGAAATGGTGTGTAAATCCTCATTTCTTTTTATAATTCTTACTAAAATTGGTGGGGGGGGGGAGGAGCAGGTAAGTCACTGGTTCAAATCAATCCCAGCCTTGGTGTTGCATATAGTCAGAGCCATATTTGGAAGCAGAATAGTAGCCGCCTTTCCTGAGCAAGTTGGAAAGGACCATAACATGGGTGCCAGCTTGAGAAGGCATCCACATCCGCCACTCTGAAGATTGTGGGTGAAGGTGTAGAAGGTGTCAAGAATTTATTCAGGTTGACACAGAGAGCAAACAGGTGTGCTGTTATGCGGCTTCAAAAACTGGGGCGCTTGCTGCTCTCTGCATCCTGGAGCCACTTTTCTCTTCTGCTGCACCTCACAGTCTGTCCCTACACCTGTGTAATGTCTGAACTAGCTCCCACGACCTTGTCTAAAAGCTCCCTTTTTTCCCCATTTATTTATAGAATTTATACCCTGCCTTTCTCCCACAAGGGCAACTAAGGCGGCTTACAATAAAAACATTAAAATACATATATACATTTCAAATCAAGAATTAAAACAGCCCCAGTGGGTAATCCACATTTACATCTGTCAAAAGCCATCTAACAAAAAGCCAGCCTGCCATGTCAGACAGCATGTCTTTGCCACCAGAAGCTGATTTTGCAACTCCTCATCTGTCCCTGAGAGGCGAAACAGGAACCCTTTTTTTTTATCTCAGGCACAATCATATGGCTATAGAAGAATACAGCTGTTGGAGTGTTGGCAGAGCGAAGAACCCTGCCTTAGTAAGCAGTGATGCGTACATAGTGGCTGATTTGCCTAGTACTACTAGGTCGGGCCTGGAATACACACAGGTTTGTCCTACAAGGGCAGAGAGAGGAGGCTTCACAGGCTATTTCACACATTACTGTTTTTTTAAAATTCCCACTGAGAAAAATCAATCCTATCTTGACATTAGACACCTGCTGTTAAGCATATCGGGCTGAAAAAAGCCCCCGTTTCTCTTATGTGAAGCAAGAAGACCCTACTTCACAGGCCTATAATGCGGATATCTAAGTTACCATTGCTAGTGCAAGTTCAGTAACTGATCTTGTTATCCATTTCCAAAACACAATTCAAGGGATTAGATTGGGGTGGCACCATGGGTGCTGCTGGGCACTGGCCTGGATGCTGTGGGGAAGGCAGCAAGGGTCCACTGCAGTCCTGTAAGTTAGGGCCTGTGGGGATGCTTACCAGGTGACTGTAGGGAGGCAACAGTGGCCCATCTTCCTCCAGTGCCATTTTATAATTGTCCTGTCCTCCAATGCATCTAACAATCATTACATAGCAGGGCTGAAGGAAGAGGACAGCCCATTGCAACCACCTGTTCTCCACTGCCTCGTAGTAAGCCTCCCGATAGGGTGCCTAGCCAGGGCAGCAGACGGGCGAGAGTCCTTTGTCTCTTTAACTGCGGTTCCTGACATGAAGGATTCATGTCTGTACTGTCAGGTTCCCAAGCATCATGAGGGAATACCTGGTGTATATGCCATTTCCCCCCCCCCCCATGGCTGTTGCAGGACCTGCCACTGGGTTAGGTTTAAGAGGTGGATACAGATTCAACCTTCTGACAAATGAACAACAGATGGGTGGTTTATTGCTGGGTGAAAGGCAGAGATAGTAGCAAAATGAACTATTGGGCAAGAATTAGATAAATCTGCAGACTTAAGGTGAAAGCTGTAATCTAAGATGTTCTGCAAAGAAGCATTTTATGGATAAAAGTTGTTGGAGGCTGCACAGGTGCAGAATGAGTCAAAGTCCAGCCTGACTGAGCCCTGAGCTAGGTATCAAGGTGTTGAAACCATCTATGCCAAAGGGGCTAGGTACAGAGACTGTAGTACCGGATTGGCGCCTGGGCTGTTTGTAACTAGATGAATACACCAAAGAATGGCCTTGGTACCAAGGTTCTGAGATGTCTGTTTTGAGAAGTCTTAGTGTGGAGACTATTGATTGGTCTCAAAGCTAAAACTATCTATGAATTAGAAACTAGGTACAGAGGCAAAAACTATATGTCAAGGTGTTGAACAGATCATTATAAAAAAGACTAGGCAGAGAGCTCAAAGCTTGGAGTGCCATTGCTGGAGCTTTTAATTGATGTGGGGAGCCAAGACAAACCCCACTGGTATGTAGAATATAAGAGGCTTGTTAAGGGGTGAAGTTTGGATTGGAAATCAACCTCTCAGGGAATAAGACCTGTTTGAGAGGTTTGAGGCCAAAGGCGTTTTGTAAATACTGTTTTCTATCTGAAGAATTTATTGGTGGCTAAAGCGGTCAACTGATTAATAAGCCACAACAGACAAAGGCAGAACCTGACTGACAACTCCTATGAGTGCGATGGCTAAAATCCCATGCTCTCCCTCCCCTGCATGCTCTGGCAAAGGCAGTGGTGTCAGGTTGGTCCAGCATTCCCTCTAAGTTGTGGGGCCATGCAGCTGGACTCAGAGCACCACAAAGCTCCCATCATAGTGCTCCTGAGCTCCGCAATGATGAGGGTGTCATTGCCCAGTGCTCTGGGGCTGCCAAGCGCTTGGTGTGGACTCCATAGTGCCCCTGTACAAATTAAAAGGGAACATTGGTGGTTTCACCCCTGAAAACCCATTTAAACAGTTCTGATATAGAAAGGCTTATGCCTGGACCAGGAGTTCATATTTCTTGTGCGTATCTGAATGCAGTACCCCCTCTCTGGCTGGAGCCTACTTAGGCAGCCTCAACACAGAAGACGTATGACCACACCTCATGCTTCCCTCATGAATCTGAAAGCTGGAATTCCTGCTTAAGCAATAAGTCAAAAACTTATGCCCAGGTCAAAATCTTATTCTTCATGCAGGAATGTGAAATGACAGAATCGCTCTAGAGGTGGAACCTGTTAGTCAGCTTCAATTCAGAAGAGTTATGCCCAGGCTTTGGCTGTCCACATCTCAGCATCCTGGATAAAATCTATTAAGGGAAAAACTAATTCGTCTTTTTCCTGATCTTAGTGAAGTCTTAGTTGTTAGCTCTGAGGAAGGTAGCAATGATGTTGATGATGGAAAAACAGGCAAAGTTTGAAGTCTGGGAGTGGGGAGCCTCACTGTGGCAGGACATGGTCCATAGAGACTCCCATAACCCAGGTTTCAGGCAAGGGTTCTTTCTGGTCCATGACAAGAACCACTTATAATGGGCACAAATGTCCATGACATGGGCCAAGACACAATGAGAAGGAGTTGTGCCCATTAGTGGCAGGATGGGTTAAGTCCCATAGCAAAGACCCTTCATTCTTTTTTTTAAAAAAAAGAACTAATGAGCATTAACACTAAGAGATAAAATGAGACTAAAAGCTGAGGTTAAAGTGTCTTCCTTTTGAGCGATGAGAGATAAGTCAACAAGCCAGAAGCAATCCTTTCATGTTACTACTGAGGCAGTTGAAAAGGAACTGAGGAATTAGGCATCGTTCCTGCCCTTGGTCTCCCCACTCAAGGCATGGGCAAAATGCTTGACAAAGCTCTAGAAGCTCCTGAAGCTGGCTTGCACATATGTAGAACTCCATTCCAAGTAACTGCACAAAGAACCTACAGTATTTAGAAAATGCATACTAGGAAAATGTTGCTTCTCCTCTGGCTGGGAATCTTATATAATTGCAAACTGTCTATCAAACTGCAGGCAGGAAAGTCAAGAATGAGAAATTCTTGGGAACAAAACTCCCTCCCAAGAAAGGCCCACCAGAGTCCAACTCTGCAGACATTCTAATGGTACTGTCTGTACTTAATAGTTAAGAGGTAAATGAAACTTAAAATGAAGAGCAGAAACATTGACAATTACTACTTTTGCTACTTTTTTCTTCCAGAGTTATAGCTTAGAATTATTTTTTTACAGATTTGTGGTTATACTATAGATACAATTTAAACTGGATGTTGATTTTAAAATGCTTTCTTATATCAGTTGCAGTAACGTATTATGATTTCTTGAAACTGGATGCATTAGAAATGAATTTACATATATTTTCACAAATGCACCGCTGCCATACAACAAAGAAATTGTTCCTAAAGACATTTACCAGTTTTGTAAAAGTCCTGCAAACTGTGACATCTGTTCCCAGACCCAGTATATACACTGAGCCTAAACACGCCAGTGCTAAGGCTGCACACATTCCCTGCTTTATAGCTTGCACTTTTACAATCCTTTCATCTCTCTGCTCCAAATAGGTTCTTGAGATACAGAGCCCTTCTAAAGCTTTGGAGAGCAGCAACAGCAGCAATTTTTTCTAATTATACTGAGAAACCTCTCTGAAAAGCAGGTAAGCACTACCGCCCTTCCCCAGCAGCTGAGAAAATGGAGGGGCAGAGGTTAAACGGCTAGATTCAGTCACACAATGAGCCAGTGTCAGGACTAACACCAACATTGGGTCTCTTCTTCTGAAATTACATCTATGTGGTGGTCTAGGGTGTGAAAAGCAGAGTGGAGAGAGAGTGGCTAGAAAGATAAGTTCCTACCTATCTCCCCCCAGCATCCAACTCACAAGCTAAGGGCAGACCAAGAACTGAAAAGGTAGCTAAGAATAAGGGGATGTCCTGACAGGCCAGAGGGGGGAACAATGGACACAGTCAGCAAAGACGACATTTCAAACAAGGATGGGGACAGAGGAGAAATTTAGCAAACACCTAGCTTGTGGGGAAGACTTGAATAGGAAGACAAGGGCTGCACTTCCTAATCCATACCACAGATGCTCACAGATGCTGGTACTACACTAACCTCGCCTATTTGTCAGCATTGCAGGAGGCAATCTGTTCAGGATCAGCAGCAGCTATACCACCTTTCCATTATGCAAGAGGAAATACCTGCTGCTCTGTGCATGTCTTCCTATATTTCTGTTTTAATACTTGAACCTTGATCAGAATCAAGGGGAGCAAGTCCATTGCTGAGAGATGTTTCCCAGGTTATAATTGATGTTCGTAGGAAGCATCCCACAACTTACTCCTGTAAATAAGATCTTAATACATTCAGAATTTATATCTGTCTACCTGCAAGTAAGACTATAGGAATGGAGGGAGGCTATTTCCCCCATGGCTACCGCAAATTCTTTAAAGAGCAGCAGGTTGAAGCAGCAGGCAGTAAGTAATACCTACGGCCTGGGGACTGGATATTTTACTTCATTATCTATGAATGCCGCCATTCATTCCCCAAACCAAATGCTTTTAGCCCTTTTTCTCCGAAACAGCCTTCAAAACCAGATGATCTACAGGAAAAAATAGGGGGGGGCAGGGCGGCAGAATTTGCAAAGAATTGGCAGGGTTGAGAAGCAATAAGCACCTATCTGCCAACTCTCCACAACAAATGTCCCCTCCCATGTTACTTCAGAAAATGTGAATTTGGGGCCACGTGTCTTAAGGTAATTGTTTCACTGGCCCTGGTAGGCCAGCCAGAGAAGGAAGTAGTATTACCTTTACTCTGGAGGCAGGGGAACAACACAGATTGGATGCATGGCAGGAGGGAGCACTACACCAAACTCTGCTCACCTCCATTTGGATTATGAAGCTTTCATGAAACACTTCCCATGATTCTTCCCAGGTTATCAGCAACAAAGCCTAGCTGAGATTTTCAGGAAGTCACATAATAAGGCACCTAATGTTGGAGTTTGCACCTGTATTGCCAAAGCACAAACAGAATACAAATCTCCCTGAACCTAAAATGGACAATGAACTGGTTACCGGACTGTTCATTATTGTCAATGTTCCCTCACGTGCTTGAGGTCTCATGCTAGTTTCTCTTCTTTTCAGTTACCTTGCTGGGCTTTTCCACATGACGTTGCTAGAAGGAACATGTCCATGAAAGAAGGGTCTTTGCTTGTTTTCTATCAGCTATTTGTGATCAACCTGACAACCTGCGACTCCCAGGCATTCTGGGCTTTGTCAAAGGCTTTGTCTCGCTCTTGTTTCTACACAGATTGTGCAGCTTTAGCTCTGAACAAGAAACACGTTCAGGGAAACAACCCTCCTCCTCCTCTGAAAGGCAAGTGTAGCTGCTGCGATCCAAATTCAAAGTGCTTAAACCTGTTCCATCTGCTGCATGGTTCCCAAGTGATGGGCTATTCTTCTATCCACGGTTGTATCTGTGGTATCAACAATGGCAGCCAGCGGCAGCACTGCAGTTTCACAACTGATGCCAGAGGGCAGTCAATTAATGAGAAGTCTCCATAGCAGCACCAGGAGGCAGGCCAATATTCTCCACATTTTACAAACACAGTGAAACTGAGTCCAGAGAGGCTAGCATCCAGATCTCCTTGTAGTTAAAAGATTAATAAGCTACCCAGAACCTCCTGGAACCAGGCCTGGGGAGAAGTGCTAGCTTCAAATAAGAAACCATATGTGCTACTGCTGCACAATGAAAATGAGGAACCTCTGCAAATAAGCTATCCACAAAAAAAGGGGAGGCACACGGCACAAATGGAGCAGTGGTGTGGCCTCAAAATCATCCTGATTTCCGAACAAAATAGAAAACTCACACCCCCGACTAATAGCGAATGGCCTGGCAATTAAAGGGATATATAGACCACTGCAAAAAGGTCAGTTAAAAGAGGCAATGTTAGTGTAAAGTTCCCATTCAACATGGCACAGCTTTGCCAGCTCAGAAAGAATAAAAATAGTATGTGTGTGACTATGTGAAAACACACACACACACTCAGACTCTCTCTCTTTCTCTCCCTCACCATGGAACTGGCACTGCAGTACCGGTGGGGGGGAGGGGCAGCCAGGGGGAAACTGCAATCATCATGGCGACTCCTGCAGGCTGAGCTCTGCTGGGTGAACTACACTGAAGCACTCTGTGTAATAGCAACCGTGAGCCACAGCAACTGCAAAGAGCGAGAATTTTCCGTACAGGCCAGGAAAGCTCCTTTGCTCCTACACAGAATGTACACACCCTCTTTGTTGAATTGGTGGCACACAAGAGTCTTCACAGAAGCGATTTAACAACATATCTTGCAGGATACTGTAGGTAGTAGGTGCATCTGGGTAGGGGCAGGGCAGTAGACAGTTTTAATATCAACCAGAGATGAATTGGCAACAAAAGTGCACTTATCAAAATTGAATCATTTGAGATTTAACTAATTTTTTAAACAGAAATATAATTTATCAATAACAGCCCATTACTGTCCAGCCACATGAAACAGTTTATTTACACAAAGTAACCAGATTTACCATGGCTGCGTGGCAACAAAAAGGGAATTTCTTACAACTTGTACAAAAAAAAGGTGCAGTGATACTTCTGTGCATTTAATACTTGACTCAATGGCTTCGATTGAGTTTAACTTTTTACCTTTAGGTCGGAGTTTGGTTTAAACAATATAAAGTGTCTGTGCGTGTATGTGCACACACACACACACACACACACACACACACACACACACACACACACGTGCGCACTTGTTTTCATGAAGACCTCTTTGGTTGACAATACTTATCTATTGTCATGATAAACTTGTTTTATTTTTAAAAAGATAATGTAATAACCATTCTGTCCAGATTAGAAGATAGAGCAACCACTAACCTAAAGACTTTGGAGAACATTTTTTTTCTAATTATACGGGTAAATAAATAATATTGTTGAATTTCAGTAGTTCCGTTTATTCGAATTTCAGTAGTTCCATTTATTCGGGATTAAAACTGTGTATACAGATTAAAAACAAAAAAATCTAGATTTCTGTCTTTAAAAGGTTTATTGAGTAGGAACAGAGATTAACGGTGCAATCCTGCGCAAGTTTGTGCAGCTGGTCTAAATGGCCAGCTGCTGCATCCTGTATGTATTATGGCTTGCACTGGCGCGGCCCAGGTTCACTTCAGGGGAAGGGGTTGTTTGTCCCCTTCCCCCGGTGTAAGCGGCGTGGGCTGCAATGGGTCTGCTCGGATGCACGCCACCTCTGAAGCTGGCACAGAAGCGGGGAGGCTGTGTAAGGCCAGCTCGGGCTGCGACAGGGCATAGGGTGCCGGCGCAACCCAGCGTCAATATTCCCACCCCCTCCCAGCCCGGGTCGGCCAATGGCCCCCTCCCATGGCTGAGGTGTTCTCAGCCATGCTGTTACAGCCGTGGTACTGGTACCTTTGCCTGCTACTGTAGGTTGCCTGAAAATGTTCTCTGTAATGGGAGCGAAACATTGCAATTGATGTATGATTCGATTCTATAGTTTTATCCTGGTTTTTAAACGTGTTTTCTGTGTTGTATATTTTTAATCAATACAGTTTTTCTACGTAGAATCACCGGATATACTGTTTTATTGATTCTTATATTTTATGACATGGCTTTTTACCTGTAGACTCTTCTTATTTTAAAATTGTTGCTGGCCATGAAAGTCTGAAATCCTATTTAAATATTAGAAAGTATATTAGAAAGTTGATGAAGTTAATAGGTAGTTATGATAGTTATGACTAGGCAGTTATGAGAGAATGCATATTCCAAACAGGCACACTAGCATATTTACTGTTTTACTGATCACAAGCCAAATTAAATTACACAAGATTTGTGCCAAGGCTTGCAAATATTTGCAGCCAGTACTACATGGCAGCAACCTCATTTGACCCAATGACTTCAGCAAACGTTTACCCACCCATCCAAGTTCAATAAAGTTCCTGAGAAGACCTAGCAGACGTTGTGTATCGTGTGTATACACAGTAGCAGTATTTATTTATTTTTCACATTTTTATACTGCCCTTCCTCCAAGGAGCTCAGAGTGGTGTACATATTTCCTCCCCTCCTTTTTGTCCTCACAACAACCCTGTGAGGTAGGTGGGGCTGAGAGATAGTGACTGGCCCAAAGTCACCCAGGAAGCTTCGTGGCTGAGCGGGGATTTGAACCTGGATCTTCCAGGTCTAAGTTCGACTCCCAAACCACTACACCATCATAGTGAACATTATGCATTACTAACATGTAGAATTATATTTTAATTTTACTGAAGGATTTATATTCCACCTTTTGAGCCTCAAGGAAGCTCACGACACAGAAATAATTCATGTATCATTGATATCGTATCAAATAAAAACAAAACAGAACAATTAAATCTAAACAATTAAACAAATAAAAATCAGCAGCAACATCAAAGAGACACTGAGCAGCAGGGAAAACACTCAGCAGAGATAAACAATACAACTAAAATACTTGGTGGAACAACAAAGTTCTGGTTAGAGAGATTTCCAGGGACAGGGGGTTTCATAATCTGGGGGCTACAACAGAAAAGGCTCTGTCCCCTGTCACCATCAAATGAAGTCTCTGATGGTTTAGGAACCTGGAGAATAGCATTCATTCAATGATGAATGACAGTGGCAGGCAGATTCATAAAGGTAGGTGTAACTTGGTTCAATTTAAGGCTTTAGAGATCAAAATCCTTCAATTGAGCGCAGAACACCTTCAATTGAGCGCAGAAACGAACTGCCATTACAGATTATATAAAATAGGAGTCACATGCTCCCAAGAAGAACCTATGCGGCAACATAGCAATAGCTTCCAAATGCTTTTGAAGAATAGCTCCATATAGAAAGCCTTAAAATAGCCTATTATACCCTCCCTCTCTCAGCCATTTTCTTTACCAACCAATTTCTGTATCTATTCCATTTAATGTTTCACATTCTGATTCACAAAACAAAACTACCAGAACTGTTTTGCAATGGTATAGCAAATTCTGTCAAGAGCTTCAATTACTTGCCTTGGGCCTACGGACATCAAATATGAATAAGACAGCACATTATCAGATATAGGACAGAGTTATGGTAATAGTATTTAAACTGCATTTGCTAAGAGCCCAATCACTGCAAGGTGATTCTTTGGGTAAAAGAAGCCATGAACAGCTGCTCTGTATAATTTTTTTTTATTCCAATTTGGAATGCCATGAACATTTATAATTTATAATTTTATAATTTATAATTTTCAGTTGAAGCAAAAACCCAGCATATTTACTTTACCAAACAGGCAACAGGTTTGCAAATATTATCAGATGGAAGGGGGGGGGCAGCTTCTTTGCACAATCTGTTGTCTATTTATGCCAACTGCACATGCAATGCACAACAATGATTCAGATCTGTATTAAATTTATACTGCTGCCTGTGTTCTTCAGTGCGCAACAACACAGGAGAGAGGCGATGTACACCATTTCAGATTTGTTTTACAAAAATTGCATATTCACTTTTGCAGATGAGTTTCCCAAATACCCAATGGTAGTGTGCGGGATGGAAAGCCAAAAATATCAGTGGAAATAAAAAGAAATAGGTTTTGCACATCCTATTAATTTTCATCATCTTATTAAAAATGAATAATTTAAATTGCAACCAGATGAATGTGTGTTGAGATGGGAGGAGAGTTGGCTGGTTTCAGAACTTCACACTCCTTGATTACTCCTCAAGGAACCATTGATTGCAGAAGCTCAGCACACATCAAATAGTTCAAGTGGAACAAATTCATTAACTGGTAAACACTACTTGACTAACTGCAAACTCAGGACAGAAACCGACATCATTGTTAAATCAGCGTCTAGAGAGGCACTGACTGCAATTTTGTATGTACGGTATGTATGACAATGCATTCTTACCACAGGAAAAAAGGAAACTAACACGTGTGTGTGTGTGTGTGTGTGTGTGTGTGTGTGTGTGTGTGTGTGTGTGTGTGTGTGTGTGAGAGAGAGAGAGTTGAGCAAGACAAGTGAGATAAGTACACACACATCACTGGAAAACAGAAACCAAGCTTGCATTATAACTACAACTCAGGGAAATCCTTCAGAGGGAGAGAGAAGGAAAAAGTGCCTGTGCATATTTGATACTCCAGACACAGCAAGACACTTGCCTCAGGGAAAAGCTCTGTGGAGAGAGCTGGGGGAGGGGCAAGACGCTGACTGTGGAGCGAGAGCCTTGTTGGAGGCAAAGGACAGAACCGCCCAACATTATGACTCCTACAGGCCAGAGTGAAGAACAGCACCTTTGCTACAACCACCATTACATCACAGGCAACGCTGCTAGCAGCCTACAGAAAATGGCCATAGTCCTCCCAGCCAAGCAGACACAACATTCCCCACCCTCCCTATGAGGCTGGAAACTTTTCTGCAACGGTTTTTGCTCTCGTTATCAGAGAGAGCTCTTTTCTTAAAAGGAACAGCCCTCTGAAAACACTCAGGGAAGGCCTAGCCTTTTTACAGAAGACTGGGCTATGCTGTGGAAAGTATCAGGTTGCTGAATCTCGGTTTAGTCAGACCTAAGTAATTATACCCTTCACACTCCTCTTCAAGAATGCTGGCTTCCTAATCTGAATGAGCAGCGTGCAAGGTCTTCCATATGCCATTAGCTGGCTGAGCTTGTTATAAAGCCCATAAGCAGGAAGGCAACAACAACGGGTTCTTTAGAGAAGGGTGCACAGAGATAAAATGCATTCTTTATCAATGAATTATTTTCCTTAGGCCAACTGTTGCTAAACAGGTTTCTAAGAATATATTTGATCAGATCGCATTTTGTGTAGTTTAGGTAGTTTTAAATTATGAATTTAGATACTAACAGTACGTACAGTAGAATCCAAATATCAAGGGGCCATTTCTTCTCTGGTGGGGCCACTGTGTGATACAGGAAGCTGGACTAGATGGGCCTTTTTGACCTGATCCAGCAGGGCTCTTCTTATGTTCTTATGACTCTAGAAATATCTATCTTCTGGAGCGTTAAAACCATAGTACTGTATTTGCTTCTGAGATATCTTCATTGACTTTAGGATTGTTCTCATGTCCCTTCCATCTAGTTTTTCCAGGGTCTGCTTCTCTATCAATACTTCTGTTTGCTGGGATCAGATATCAATCACCATTCAGCAATCTGGCTTCTTTACTGCATCATGAGGAAACTTAAGCTCAGCAGACAGAAGACTGAAGTTTTAAGTAAAGAAAACGCTGAAAATTACGGTAACTTTCATTCCCAAAAAGATTACCTATAGCAGCCTTCTGATAAATTCTTATAACTATTTTCTGCAAAACCAACAACATTGTATTGATTTTATAATTTTAATACACTTTAGACAACTTTTAAGAATTCAAACATGAAGATTTTGAATTAACCAATAGTGAGAAAAATGTATACATTCTTTTAAACCACAGAATTAAGAAATGCCAAAGTGTCAATTTATATTGTCAAACTTAATTAATAACCACAAAAATAACCAAAAGTCATACTTTTTCATCAGAATTAGATAACAAAAACTCTTAGAAGTTATTTACAGTACAAATCTATGCATGTTTACTCAGGAGTAAGTCCCACCATGTTCAGTGGAGCTTACTCCCTAATAAGTGTGTTTAGGATTGCAGGCTTACATCACAAGCCCACTAGCGTCACTACAGGGGGGGCGGAGCTGTAAGTGCTGCTGAAATCCGAGCCTCCCTTACACAGACGAACGAAGCGGCCCCGCCCCCTCACCCTCGCAGCCGTTCGGAGAAGCGAAAACAACAGGCAGGGTTGTTTTAGCTTCTCTGAACGGCTGCGAGGGTGAGGGGGCGGGGCCGCTTCGTTCGTCTGTGTAAGGGAGGCTCGGATTTCAGCAGCACTTACAGCTCCGCCCCCCCTGTAGTGACGCTAGTGCACAAGCCTAGGTATGTCTACTCAGAAGTTCCACTGAGTTCACACTTACCAGGGACTTATTGTACTCCCAGTTAAGTGTGTATAGGACTGGAGCACTTAAGTGCACAAAAATTAATTACCGTCCTAGTAAGAGGCTGCTGGGAAGGCGGCAAATCTAGAGCAGCATATCTTGCAGAGATCCAACAGGCAGCCTCTACCATGGCCGGATACTTTGGCTCACAAGAGCCTTTATTCATTTATTTCTATTCACCGTTGCTCTTGAAGCAAACAGTATGAAAACAGCAGCCATACATTAAAACAATCAAAACTTTGTTTCTTTCCAAGTATCATCAGTAGTGGCATAATTTTCAGAATGGAATTCTTAGCCACAGGAAAAACCAGCATAACCTTGTGCAACCACAAAAACGATAGTGAGCAAAGTTAAAGGAACAGAAAGCAGTCAAAATGTAGCTGTCCTCGAACCTTATTTTTGTGCTCCAACTGTCACAGTAAACATTTTTTAGAAGTAGAACAGGGCTATCTGAATCAATACTGTCCCCTTTCATACTTACCTTCCTGCCTTTATGCCAAAACACAAAAATCCTTGCCCGGGGGGGGGGGGAGAGAAAAAGGAAACTGATGTAGTAGTTTTTCCACTACTTCAATCACCCTGGCTCGTAACTGATTCCAGATGTTTATAATCCTAGGCAGGGGCAGCTAGTATATCCAAGAAGTAGGGATTCTACAAGTCCCATCCAGCCTGCCCAGCCATTCACATTACAATTTTCCTTGGCGACTCTACCCAAAGTTCCTCCTTCCTGCTCCACCCCAGCATTGCCAATGGAAGCCCCTCCTATCAGCCATGATAGCTGCTAAATGAAACCCCCATATTCAAAAGGAGTATTCTTCTGCATATCAGATGCTGGGGACATGCATGTTTTCCCTAATGGGCAGCAAAAATTTCAGAGAGGTGGTTTTCGTGAAGAATACAATGCAGGGGAAAGGATCCTGGTGCTGCAGCCCTGGTCCAAATCGGGGCCCCGCCAATTCTTGCCAAAAATTTAAAGAGATAGAAAAGTCAATTATGGATCTTGGTTAGTTTGGACCTGAAAACAAGACAAAGGCAGGACTTGAGCCCTACAAATCCACACCAGAAAATAATTCCCCTGTTCAATTAATTGCCCACTCAACTCCATTTAACTCCCCAAACATTCATTTTCTCTCTGCCCTTACAAAGAAATATCCCCATTATCTTACCTACAAATGTCTGCCCATAGCTGTGCATCCTGATCTCATATAGTGCAATCCCTATCCCCCAACCTCCTGCTTAGAGAGTAATGGGGGCTCAACGTTTAATCAGTTTTTGTGTTTAAGGCTCTGCCTTAAACACAAAAAGCCTGAGCCACCACCTTGAGGGGGAAAAAAAAGTGTCAGCTGAATTTTTCTCTTAAAATGGCACCTCAGTGCACTGTGCGTTCTGTATAACAAGCTGCAAGCAATCCTAGGAATGAAGTCATTCTGACACACGATTAGAACATTAAGTGGGAAATAATTGTTTAGCTTAGCCAATGGATTTACAAGAATTCATTTGTTTGTCATAATTGTACACTTGTGGAAGTCACAGCAAAAACCAGTGGTTTAGCATAGAATGCCTATGATGCCAGAGTAAATGGAGAAAAAATGTATCATTGTGGTTGATTAACTGAACTTGTAGAGGAGGAACACTACAGGCAGTCTAGTCAGTTTCGTACGAAAGCATGATTATTCTATGCCTAAAGCAGATTTCTAGCCAGCATTCTATCAAACATCTCTGACATCCTTAGATCTGAAATATATTGGCTCTGATCCAGTTCTGATTTGTGGGTGTTGTGTCCAAATAGTGACTGAACATCAACAGGGGTGTCCATCCAGTTTAATGGGTTTTGAATGAATATTGCAATGCATCGGGGTGTAATCTATCATCAGCATCAGGGGTGTAAATGGAAGTAAGTGCCACTAAAATCAAGGAGTCCTATTTATGTCTAATCACCTACATCCAGCACAGGGGATCAAAGTATGCATGGAACAAGATTCACCAAGCTTTCTAGGTAGCCATTTGCAATCAGCACTGAAAGCCACCCTCCAAACATATCACAAGAGAGGAAGTGAATTTGCATAGTTTATCTGCATGTAGTTAGCAGGGACATGCAGGCAGGGGAGGCAGAGCCTCACCAAACCCAACAAGTAAAAAAAAAGAGTACTCTATATGCGAATTTGCTATCTGTGAGGGGCAGAATTGCCACCTATCTCTCAGTATGTGCTGTCTGTTCTCACTATCTGCGATCTTGTCAGGGCCATTGTCCTCATGGGTGTGTACTTAGCTCTCCCCCCCCCCCCCCCAGGTCTCCTGGGTCTGTGAGCAAATGTATGGGTCTGGTCTGGGAGCAAATTTCACTCTTGCCATTTGCAACACAATGGAAACTGTTGTTTGCTCTTTATCTTTCTAGCTGCTTATCAGCAGATCTCTGCATTGCTCTAAAAAGCAAGCAGAGTTTCCTTGCCTGGCACCCACGTTTCTCTGGGAATAAATTTCCCAGCCTTACTGCTTTTACTGTAAAAAGTAATCTCTCTCTTCTGGAGTTGCTGTGTGTATGTGTGCGCGCGTGCATTTTCTAATGAATGCCATTTGCAATGCAATGGAAAATGTTTGTACTCTCTCTGGGCTTCCAGGATACTGTACAATATATTTTATATTTGCATAATGTTGTTTGTTGTTGTTGTTGTTCAGTCGTTAAGTCGTGTCCGACCCTTCGTGATCCCATGAACCATATCCCGCCAGGCCTTCCTGTCCTCCACTATCTTCCTGAGTTCGCTCATTGTCATGTTCGTTGCATCGGTGATGCTGTCTAACCATCTCATCCTTGGCCTTCCCCTTCTCCTTTTGCCTTCAATCTTTCCCAGCATCAGAGTCTTCTCCAGAGACTCCTCTCTTCACATTAGGTGGCCAAAATATTTGAGTTTCAGCCTTAGT
Source organism: Plestiodon gilberti rubricaudatus (assembly GCA_026170595.1). NCBI lineage: Eukaryota > Metazoa > Chordata > Lepidosauria > Squamata > Scincidae > Plestiodon > Plestiodon gilberti. The sequence goes on along the minus strand of JANXHW010000004.1, from coordinate 197,042,929 downwards.
ACCTGTCCTTCCAGGGAACAGTCAGGCTTGATTTCATTTAGAATTGACTGATTTGATCTTCTAGCAGTCCAAGGGACTCTCAGGAGTCTTCTCCAGCACCACAGTTCAAAAGCATCTATTCTTCGGCGCTCAGCCTTCCTTATGGTCCAACTCTCGCAACCATACATTGCTACTGGGAACACCATCGCCCTGACTATACGAACTTTTGTTGGCATGGTGATATCTCTGCTTTTTATTATGCTGTCTAAGTTTGCCATAGCTTTCCTTCCAAGGAGTAAGCGTCTTTTAATTTCATGGCTGCTGTCTCCGTGTGCAGTGATCTTGGAACCCAGAAAAGTAAAATCTGTTACTGCTTCCATTTCTGCCCCTTCTATTTGCCAGGAATTGATGGGACCCGATGCCATGATCTTAGTTTTATTAATGTTGAGTTTCAAGCCAACTTTTGCACTCTCCTCTTTCACCCTCATCAAGAGGCTCTTTAGTTCTTCTTCACTTTCTGCCATTAGGGTGGTATCGTCTGCATATCTGAGGTTGTTGATATTTCTCCCGGCAATCTTGATTCCGGCTTGTGATTCATTCAGCCCTGCATTTCTCATAATGTACTCTGCATATAAGTTAAATAAGCAGGGTGACAATATACAGCCTTGCCGTACTCCCTTCCCAATTTTGAACCAATCGGTTGTTCCATGGTCGGTTCGAACTGTTGCTTCTTGACCCGCATACAGGTTTCTCAGGAGACAGGTAAGGTGGTCTGGTACCCCCATCTCTTTAAGAATTTGCCACAGTTTGTTGTGATCCACACAATCAAAGGCTTTTGCGTAGTCAATGAAGCAGAAGTAGGTGTTTTTTTGGAACTCTCGTGCTTTCTCCATGATCCACCGCATGTTGGCAATTTGATCTCTAGTTCCTCTGCCTCTTCGAAACCCAGCTTGTACGTCCGGTAGTTCTCGGTCCACGTACTGCTGAAGCCTAGCTTGTAGGATTTTGAGCATAACCTTGCTAGCATGTGAAATGAGTGCAATTGTACGGTAGTTTGAACACTCTTTGGCACTGCCCTTCTTTGGAATTGGAACGTAAACTGACCTTTTCCAATCCTTTGGCCACTGCTGAGTTTTCCAAATTTGTTGGCATATTGAGTGCAGCACTTTCACAGCATCATCATTTAGGATTTTAAGTAGCTCAGCTGGGATATTATCATCTCCACTAGCTTTGTTGTTAGTAATGCTACCTAAGGCCCACTTGACTTCACTCTCTAGGATGTCCGGCTCTGGGTCAGTGACCACACCAGCGTGGTCATCAGGAACATTAAGATCTTTCTTGTATAGTTCTTCTGTGTATTCTTGCCATCTCTTCTTAATCTCTTCTGCTTCTGTTAGGTCCTTGCCTTTTTTGTCCTTTATCATACCCATCTTTGCACAAAACGTTCCCTTGATATCTCCAATTTTCTTGAAGAGATCTCTAGTCCTCCCCATTCTGTTGTTTTCCTCGATTTCCTTGCATTGTTCATTTAAGAAGGCCTTCTTATCTCTCCTTGCTAGGAATAATAATTAATTTGCTAGAGTTAGGAATTGTTCCATAACAAAGAGCCAATGTGGTTTACTGGATACTGCCCCCACAATCACCCAGCCCATAAACTCCAAGGTAAGATTCAGGTTCACAAAATTCATATAGTGTATGGTGAAGAAGGTCCATTTTCCCATAGGCTCAATGATTCGGTATCCGCTAATTTGATATCCACTAGGTTTTCCAGGAACCTAACCCTAGCGGATAACGAAAACTGACTGTACCTTGCCTTTCTGCGCCGCTCCTTTCCTCTCTAGCACAGTCAATGAGGTAAGCAGCACGTACACACATGCGCACACACACACACACACACACAAACACAAACACAAACACATATTACAATACACGAGAACTGCCTTAAAGCGCAATCCTAGCCAACTTACAGCACCAGTGTAACTAGCGGTGCAGCGAGAACGGGAAGTCCCAGAACAGAAAGGGGATTCAAATCCCCTCTGAATCCCCCTTTGTAGAGGATTTGAATCCCCTTTCCATTCTGGGGCCTCCCGTTCTCGCTGCACCGCTGGTTACACCGGTGGTGTACGTTGGATAGGATTACTCTGTTAGTCAGTTAGATTGCAGTCATGGCTGCCTTCCAATGAAAAGCAGGCAGGGTAGCTGGCATCCAATGAAAAAAGGCAAGGCGCCTGCATCATCAAGCTCTGGCGAGGCAGCAGGCAAAATTGCCTCAGCTCTGTTTAAAGAAAGGAAGCCTATACATGTGTATTCATGTGGCTGTGCCTCCCCAGGCCTGGACCTCACCCCACATCACTGGTAGTTAGCATACTATTTTACCAAACATGTCAGTTGCCCAACCACAATCAAGGCTGGATGAAAACTAGTAGGGTGCTGGCGTGTTAAATGTTGGGGGTATGCTACATTACAGATATGCCCTCAACTTGCATTACAAAGTCAAGCTAGGCTTTAAGTTTTCCAGTCTGGTTAAACATCTTTGGCAGTGTCCCAAGAAGCAGCTTGACACTGAGTTGAAGGGAAGAGGAATAATAAAACAATTTAGTTGCCTTCGGGTGTTTCTCTTTTTGCTATCATTGTGGCCCTTTGCTGCACTTGGTATTTTAGACAGAAAAAAAATTAACATCTTTAAAACAACCTTCTGCAAGCAGTCTTATTCTATGACTCTTTCCACTCTTCTGAATGGCACAGCTTGAAATGGTGCTTCTGCTTACAGAATTTTGTTACAGATTAGGCTAGGTTTGGCCATCTTAAATTCCAAGTTAAATTCCCTGTAATTACTGTACTTTGTTCCTCCCTGAACTAATACTACAAGCAACCCATCCCAATGAATACCCCAAAGAATTGATGGGTGGTATCGTCTGCGTATCTGAGGTTGCTGATATTTCTCCCGGCAATCTTGATTCCGGCTTGCGATTCATTCAGCCCTGCATTTCTCATAATGTACTCTGCATATAAGTTAAATAAGCAGGGTGACAATATATACAGCCTTGCCGTACTCCCTTCCCAATTTTGAACCAATCGGTTGTTCCATGGCCGGTTCGAACTGTTGCTTCTTGATCCGCATACAGGTTTCTCAGGAGACAGGTAAGGTGGTCTGGTACCCCCATCTCTTTAAGAATTTGCCACAGTTTGAGCTTCCTGGGTGACCTTGGGCCAGTCACTATCTCTCAGCCCCACCTACCTCACAGGGTTGTTGTGAGGACAAAAAGGAGGGGAGGAAATATGTACACCACTCTGAGCTCCTTGGAGGAAGGGCGGTATAAAAATGTGAAAAATAAATAAATAAATAAAATTCATCCTCTACTGTCACCCAAACCTCTCTTTAAAAATATACCACACCTAAAATTCTGCTGCAGGAGACAGATGAATATGGCAAATTCAGTAAGACAACTTGTTTTTTTTTACCTTTGCATGCTGCTCATATTGTCTTCTAATCCCCCTCCCATATATATATTTTATACATGCAACCACTTTAAAAACGTAAGTTCTAAACTTAAAAAGGAAAATTAGGGCATAACATTTAAACAAACGTGTCAAACAGAAGCAACCGTCAGAGTTTTATTCCCAACAAATATATAGTTGCACTGGAGAAAAGTTGATAAAATACTGTGTTAAACAAGTGATGTGTTCAAAAAGCATGGATAATCTGGCCTAAACTAAAAGTGGCCACGCCACTCAGCCACAGAACTGAAGGAAACAGCATAGGAGGGGCCTAACTTGAGGCATGCATAAAGTTGGGGGAGGGCGAGACAGGAAAGCAGCAATCAGCTCCACAAGCCAGACCATGACGCAGGGCTGAAATGAAATTCTAGCAAGAAGAAGAGCTGTACAATCCACATGAATGTGCTCCAATGTACTTTGGAAGGGAATGCATTCATCCACATTTATTTAGAATACTTTCTTTACATCACATCACAGCAAACTTGTAAAGCTACACTATTGCTCTAACCACCACGGCTGATTATCAGGAGATCTGTCATTTGAGCATAATTTTAGAGAAAAGCTCAGCGTTGTACTCATGTAAATTAATTCTCATTACAGTTGCAAGCTTCCAACCAATATTCAGAACACAAACCTTATGGATATCTAAGGTTCATAAGAAGCCAGAACCAATGATAAAATGCTCATCATTCCTACTGTAGTTGGCATAGAGGAAATGGAATCATTCTTTGCCAATTCTAAATACATCATTTTGACTATTTTCTCTTTCGCATTCATATATTTTTCACCACTCATGTTTTGAGACACCCTGAGAAGAAGGAGGAAATCTTGACAATACTGTACATTTAGTCTTGAAATGTTTATCAATGTCATTGGCATGATCATTCATGTTCTCAGTCTTTATTAAGGCTAACCCTTGCCAAAAGACCATTATTCACATTCAATATCTTGTTACCTGCATGTTCCACAGATCAACTTTCTTCTACATTAAATAATATATTCATTTGGAACTTCAGTTTTAAACACTGTTTACCCCTCATGGCAGTGCCCCACCATTTAGTGATCCTTTTGTTTGCTTTAAAAAAGATCTTGCTAAAATCTCACAAATTTCTTCCATGAGTTCATTCGAACTGGCAAGAGCCTCATTCCCTCTCCCTGGACTATAAATAAGTGATAGGGATAGGAATGGTCCAAATTTGGAACTTAACAATTTACAATAAAATTGTAACCAGAAACAGTAAACTAGTTGCATTAAAGTCCAAACTACACATTATGTTATACATATAATTTGGACCTGCGTACTCGTTTTTCTAACTCAGGAAGATAGTGGAGGACAGGAAGGCCTGGCGGGATATGGTTCATGGGATCACGAAGGGTCGGACACGACTTAACGACTGAACAACAACTTGTTTTTCTAACAGCGCAACCCTGCTCTTTTTGCGGGTGGCGGAATGAGCCGCCCGCACTAGTCGCAAACAAGCCGTCCGCATTAGTTCTGCCGCCCACACCAGTCGTAAACGTGCCGTAAAGCATGTTTGCGACTACTTTAGAGCCGGGAAGGCCAGCACAAGGCCGGCCTTCCCAGCTCCACGGCCCGAGGACTCAGCCCGCCGCCGGACCCAACCACGGTAGGATCCGGCGGACGGGTGGGGGGGTCGGTGGGTGGGTTGAAACGCCATATCCAGGTACCCACCAGGAGGCTAGGCCTTTACACGGCCTCCTCAGACTTCCACCAGCAAAATAGCTGGAGGAAATCTGAGGAGGCCTATCGGCCCCAGCCGCGGTTACACTCGGGGAAGGACGAGCGTCCCCTTCCCCGAGTAGACTTTCCGCCATGGGCTGCCTGCTGCAGGCTGTCCGTGGCGGAGATCAGGATCAGGCGGGTGGCCTCTGCCGCCCGGCGGATCTTTTATGTTCGAATTGGGCTCCCCGGTAAATAGCACCACGATGGGAGCAGGATGGAGGTGGGAGCAAATGGTTATAGTTCCTCTCCCCTGACACCATGGTCCCAATCTGGACTGCCTCTCCCGTGACTAAGAAATAACAAGCATACAGGGCCAAAACCTGCATTTAACAGGCAGTTTGACCCTAAGAGTATATACATTTTAACTAGCTGATGAATGATCAGATACGGATAAAAAAAGTAAAATGGGAAGGCTAGGTAGCAAGAGCAGCCTTAATGGTAATCTTACCATGATTTGCACAGCGTTGCTTTGCTGAACTGAGAGCAATCAGCCCAAATACTTGACAATCTTTGTTACTGCTGCTGTTTTAAGTACAGGAAAGCAAGTGTTGGCTTCAAGCACAAGGACCAAATCCATTCACCTGAAAAGGTAAATGCAAGCCACAAGCCAGCGACACAGTTATTTAACAATGGCAACGGCTGCACTGAGGTAACCAGATTCAAATCAAGAAAGCAATTTCTTTCCCCAGTAAGTAAAGTATGTCTGTATGTAGCTGGAACATACGCCATGCAGACACTTAGTCAATAGTGCTGCAGTAGACACCGTTATGCTGCAGATCCAACAGCAGCAGGTATAAAGGGACACAGGAAAAGGCAAGAGACTCCCTGCCTCCGTTCTCTGGAACCACTTATGGTATGCCTCCTTCGTGCAGCTCTTGTATTTCATTGCTGCACAGGGCAATCCTGGCAATGGAATTCATAAGGCATTCCCCCCCCCCTCCATGCTGAAAAATGAGTTAGTGTTGCACTCCAGCAAATGCGTCAGGAAGCACAATAAATGCTAAGACAATCAGCTGCCAGCTTAGTGATAAAGTTAGAAGAATAGCATTAAGGATTCTGTCCATTTTATTCTCATACCAAGTTTTGAAAATTCATAAGACAGATCATCTTCAATAATGGTAATGCTTCCGACAACTGGTATGCATTTTTTTTAATATAAACTTTAAGGTTATCATGACAAAAAATGAAAATTAATTTACACTCCTGGTAAGATTGTGCATATGCTGCTCAATGCCACAGTGGAAAGAGTTAACGATTAAAGAACCACCTGGAATAGGGTTTTAATATACCATTGAAAGCAGCCTTACATAATAGTATCCATCTACAGGCAGCATGAGAGGGAACATTTTAGGCTGCAAAGCCTGTCTCAATTCTTTTCTTTCTTTACTAGAATCTGAAGATCTAGATCAGGGGTGGTCAACCTTCCACCATTAGGGCTACTGTGTTCTTAAGAGTTGTGTAGAAGACAGAATCTTGGCAGCTGCAAGTGCTGATGGTGCTACTAAAGCAGCTGCACCTGCAGAAAGGCCCTCACTTATGCAACCATTTAAAGGGCCAGCATTCATGTTGAAAGGTTGGCCACCACTGATCTAGATTAACAGATACTGGATTTCAAGGACAAATCTATTTTACGTAGTTGCAGCACAAACCTGACATGGAAAATGAGTCATCAAACTCAATTTTAGTGAATTTCTCCAAATCAAGAAATGAGAGGTCTGAATTATGACTAACCTGAGAAAACAGGTAGAGTTCACTTTGGTCCAAGGCATAGTACTTGGTCAGCAAAAAAGAAAAACAGGTAAGCATAGTAGGAGCTTTAGGGCCCAATCCTATCCAACTTTCCAGTGCTGATAAAGCCACACTGCAGTCCCAAGGTAAGAGAACAAATGTTCCCTTACCTTGAGGAGGCCTCTGTGACTGCCCCCCCCCAGGATGCAGTGCACGCCCCTTGGCACGGCTGCATCAGCACTGGAAAGCTGGATAGGATTGAGCCCTTATGGTGTACAGTGGTGTTGCTGGAGGGGGGCCGGTGTCACAACATCGCTGCCGGAAAGGCTTTATTTGGAGCCTTCCAGGAGCAAGGGAGGGTAGGAGGGCCATTCTCCCACCCTCAAAAACACTCGACTGGCCTCCGCAGCCACTGCAACTGTGGAAAAAGCTGCCGGAGCCAGGAAAGGTGCCGGTGCAGCTGCTACTCCTGAGTAGACCGGGTGGCACCAGGATCACAGCATTCTTCCCCCCCCCCCACCCCGGCCTCGCTAGACCATATTGCACCAAACTCTGAAGGAGTTTCTTTGAAGCTTGGCCATAACATTCCATTCCACTGACTTCATAATGGTTCTTTGGTAACTGAAAAATTACATTTATCATCTGGTGATAGACAACCAATGACCTCATAGCATCCTGGTTTCTGGACTACATAGAAGCTGTGGTTTCAGCTAATTCTCTCCAATTGTCCTGAATAAAAATGATGTCCTTCTATCAGACAACAATCCAGTCTTGTTAATTTGTTTAAAAGGGGAACCAACCAAACATTTTTAAAAATGTGAAGATGGCATGTACATTAATGTTTTTGCTAAGAAAGAAAGCCAGAACCAAATGTTGCTGATCAGATGGATAAGTTCACATAGTCACATAAGTTCACAAGTTCACATAAGTCAATCATTTAAAAAATGAGGACACTGAAGAAAACACACGCAAGGCATGCAGACTTGTAGGATCTCTCACTCCAGTAGGTACTGGTGCATGGCATGGATCTTATTTCCAGTCCTCAGCCACATCAGGATAATTTCCTGCCTAGGGTGCAAGAATAATGCAAGAAGATAGGTAGCCAAGACACAACTGCACGTGGCAATATTTAAAGCACAGCTGCAAATCAAATTGCCCACTTAGCTGCCAGGGCAGCAGCTGGAATAATCTGGGTCCACTGATTTTCCTAGTTAGAGGAACAGGCACTGGAAAATTAGTACCGCTGTGCATATGGTCTCCCCCCTCCCTGGCTTGTCCTTCTATCCTAGCTTGTTCCCCCCCAGTCTCCATACTCATCTGCCCCCATTTACCAGGCGTTGGCTGGCTGGCAAGCAGGCAGCCTGTCTCCTTTCCAGGGGTTAAATGGAATGCTTGCAAGCAACAAACGTCTGGTGCAGTTTGGAAGCATCCTGTGGTCACCTTAGCCCCTGCGAAAGGGAAGGAGGAGGAAGCTTCCCATAGGAATTAAAACTTTCCAAGTCAGATTAAAAAGGATCAAGGAAAGATACATAACTGAAGAACAGCCATAGCTGCTCTGCTAACACCTATCTCCTCTTAAAAAGGGAAGATTTGCTCTGCTATCTGCTCTGCTAAGACCCAACTTCTCTTTTTTAAAAAAAGGCTGGACAGAGGGCTATCACTGGCTAGATCCTCCTTATTAAGAAATGCTTCAAGAAAAAACAAAAGGGAGAGATCACCACTTCTTTTCATACGGACAGACCCTTCCCATCCTCCAAATAGGCAGTTATAATTATTCTTTATTATTAAATTGGATATTTATATTATTCATTCATGATGATTTGCCACATCAGCAGAGGTCAGGTGCTCAGTAAAATTTTCCATCCCAATAGTCTCTAATAACGAAAGCAGCAGATCAATTCATTGTTGTCCTCCACTTTCCGATTCTCTTACCGGACATCATAGCCTCTTTAAAAGGCAGTGAAAAAAGGAGATTCACAGAAGCCCAGCTCTCCATGGGACTGAGCCACATGTCTGGAGACTTCTGCTTCTCACCTGCAGAGCAATTCAGCAGAGGAGAAGAAAAGAGTGCAGTTTAGAGCAGTCCTTTATTGCTCTAAGAACATGCAATGTGCTGCAGGTTCTCCTGCAGCACATTGGCCTTGCTTCCCTGACCCTGAAAATCTAGGATGGGGGAAGGGTTGGCAAAACCCTGGGGACTGATAAGTGGGTCTGAGAGCCATGGAAGCGGGAACACGCAGGTATGAGCTGTTCCATCCTTGTGTATCTAGAGAAGCCTGCCAGTTATGGCAGCTTGCAATGTCTTCATCAAAGAGGCTCATTTGAAGCATAGTGCATAGGAAGAGATGAGCTTCTTAGATATTCAGTGGTGGTAGTTGTGAAAGGCTCTTCTGCAGACAGTGTATTAGGGCCTCTAGCCCCTGCTTCTCCTTGGAGGTTTCCAGTATTGCTCAAGCCTGCTTTGTTCTGTAAGCCTCCTTTTCTGCATGCACACCAGAGACTGCATCTCTGACATTTTTCCTGTGACCTGGCAAGAGACGTCAAAAAGCTCCTGTTGGCAAACTGCCAGACCTTCAAAAGTGCCGTGTGCAGCGAGAACAGCAGCAAAAAGGGGTATGAGCTCAGGTGATCCACACCCATGAGAGCTGCTGAAGCATTCCCATCTTTTCACCTGGAACGTTATGGACAGTCCAGCAATTCACTGCCTCAGTTAAGGCAAAATTGACCAAACTTGCTTAACGTAACAGCCACACACGTTAAACCTTAGATGTTTGAGACCCACAATATTTAAGATAAGAAGCATTTAAATTCTTAAATATATTTACTCACCATGAACATTAAACATATGTTTTAATCCAGTGGACTCTCAGTTTACCTGGTAAATAATTATACAGCTTGAAAATTTCTAATTTACCTTTTATATTAATTGTGATGCAAAAAGGACACTAGTCAACATATTTCCGAGATCCGCACATTATATGTCAAAGAAGCTCACAAGCCCTGGAATATACCCCTGAAATATGCAATTCAACTCAAGCTTTTACAAGACTTTGAGAACCACTAAAGGGGAATCTGCATCTGTAAAGGCACATCATGGCAATATTTTGGGAAGAGGCTGGATGTCTACCGAGCGACATGTAGTCACACTCTTTGTCTGTGCCACTACTGTTCATGCTACTTTGCTTCTTTGCCCGTCTCAGAACATTAATCCCACAGGCAGCAGTAAGCACAGGGCCATGGTTTGCCAGGGGACTGGACGTAGTCTACATGGCAGAAATCAATCTGTGGGAACTATGCACCAGGTTATAACTCCGGGATTTCAGTGATGACTTGTAGGTGGTAATAAGAAATCTTAATCAGCATAGACAAAACATGCATTATCATCCAATGTCAAGTAAAAAAAATAGTTTTCAATGGAGACAATCATGTCTTCAAGCACTGAATCATCAAATGATGAGAAATCACACGATACACATGCATATATGTGACCCAGTCAAAGACAACCAGAAAGACCATTTTCACAGGCAACAATAAGAAACATCTGAGCTACGCTGCAGCTATTTATACATGTGTGAATAATGTTCATATAGGACATAATGCAGATGAGAGCAACTGTGCATTCTAGCCAATATAGGTTTTCCATTTGCATTGTAAGCAACAATAAACTTCAGCCTTGTGTGTGAAAATGGCCACAAAGAAGTCACCTATATGTTGGAGACTTGCTTTGCCTATGTTCTGCGCTTGTAGTTTAGGTTACTGTACTGAGAATATAGTATGTTGCAATCTGAATGTGCCCCAGTAAGCGTCCCAGATATAGTACAGTAACACCTTGGAAGTAGTGAACTTCCTGTTGGCACACTGGAAAATTAAACAGGATTCTAACACTCTGAAGGTGTTTTGCTTGGCAGACAAATTGTTTTAAAGTTCAAGAGGAAAAGAATCTTGAAAAGTTTATCTTCCTTCAAATCTTTCCAAGTAATTTGTAGGAAATATCATCCGTTTCTAACTGCATTGCCAGATATCTATCCACAGCCTTATTCCTTGAAGAAGGTAGCAAGATTTTAAGTGTAGAACAGATCAAAATGAGACACTAGAAGAGAATGGAATAAGGCCACATTCATTCATATAGAACACTTGAATACAAACTTATCTGGCCATAGTTCTCCATGCTTTGGTAACACCCAGGCTGGATTACTGCAATGCAATACATCGGGCCTGGCTGAATTTGGAATGGTGCCTGAGGCATGCCAAATTCTGCTGCCCCCCTCCCCCATTTTGTGTGTATCTGCCTTTGCATGCAGGAGCCCAGGGACTATTCCCCCCCCCCCGCCCACCATTGTTACCTTCTCTGCCTGTGCTTCTTCAAAACCAGCAAGGTGGTCAGTTTCTTGGGCACAGAAGAAGTTGCCCAGTCTGCTTTGAAAAAGTGCCAGGAGGTAAAGAGGTGGCAATCCTCTTACCCAGAGGTTCCCAAACTGGGGCGCTGTGACACCCCAGCTGGGAACAATGGGTCGCTACTCCCTTAAGGGGAGTGGCGACCTGCAGTGATGTTGACGGCGCATCTGGGATTGCACCGCCACTGCCGCTGGACAAAAGTGCTATTTTTACCCTTCCTGAGCGGTTTGCTGGTCCTTTGGGGGGGTGCGGGGAGCCTGCAGACCCCTCTGCAGGCCTCCCCAAGTGTCAGAATGGCCCTCCCAACACGATTCGCAACCCACTTCCGGTTTTGTTAGAAACTGTTCCTCCAGGAAGAATGGGCACAGCTAGCAACTGGTAGGTTACTCTAACCTTGGCAGTACACCATTTCCCCCATCCCACAACGCTACCCAATATAATGTGTTGCATTACAGTCACCAAGGGCAGTGTGCATGTGCAGGGGGGGGGCAGTAGCGTCACTAGGACGCGCGTCTCCCTGGAGCAGGGGGCGCGCGTCACCCTAGTGACGCTACGATATCGCGGCGCGGGGGGGCGACCCAGCTCCCCCCCCCCCGCGTCACCCTCCGGACGCTCCGAGGAGCTTTTTGCCCTCAAAACGGGTCTGCGCATGCGCGAAAATCCGGAAAATACCCGGATGGACGCGCTGCCTGGGCCTTCTTTCAGAAGGCCCTGGAGCGCAGACGGGGTCGGATGCTCCGAGGCCGGCCTCGGAGCGTCCGAAGGGTGTCGCGCGTCACGCAGGTGGCGCGCGCACCACCCGGGGGCGCCCCACCCCCTGCCATGCTCCAGCTATGCCCCTGGGGGGGGGAATGGTACATGCAAGGGGTCTGCTAGCTAAAACATTGTTTCTACTCCTTGAACTGCAGCAGGACTAGAATTAAAACACACACACACCATGCTGCCAAGGTAGGAGGAGGTGTGCCCCACAGAGGGTTCCAGTGTAGGTCCCCTGACAAGGCCGTGTCCCCCCCCCCTCCGAAACCAACCCTGGAGGACAGGGCCTTTTCTGTGTTGGGGCTCTCATCATGAAACTCTTTTTGGTGCCTTCACTGCTAACTTTTTGGTACCAGACAAAGTATTCCAGTTCCCTTGTGCATGTAATGGGATTTCAGGTTATTTTCTTTTCATCCGCTGCTCTGCTCTGCTTGATGATTTTATGGATTAATTTCGTTATCAACTTTTTATTGTTTTTACAGATTATATTGTTTTATCTGCTGTGTGAGCAGAGTAAAGGAATTTTTAAAAAATGAAAGGCGGGATTAAAATGCCTTAAATAAACAAATATGTTGAACCACAAAATGTAATTTTGAATAGACTCCCTGTCTTGATGAGCCCTCTACCCATCACTAAAATGCAGCCATGTTCAGATGAAAGAAAAGCCTTTTGAAAAAGTGCACAGCAACATTCCACAACAACTAGCTGTAAACAGCAATATTCAATGGTATGAGTAACAAAGGGAAACAATTTTCCAATACACCTTCTCCCATGCATCAAAGAACTTTCACACTTACTTTTTTAAATGAAGGGACAGCTACAGACCCAAACAGCTTCTGCACAGAGCAGGGGAAGATGGCATGGGCTTTCTCTGCTTGAAGTACTTGCTCTTCTAGGAAAGAAATGTGGTGTCCAGCCATTTTCACAAATGCCTAGGGATAATGGAAAAAAAAAAAGAGTGAATGAGATTTACAGTGCAATTCTATCCAATTTACACCATCAGTGTAACCAGCGGTGCAGCGAGAATGGGAGGCCCCATCCTATTTACTTATCCTATTTACTTAAAAAAAAAACCTGCCCTAAAGCCTCAGAGCCACACTATATATTCCTTATAACTTGCAGTTTGACCCTAAGTGATTAAGGGTGCAGTTCTATACACGTTTACCTGTGAGTAAGGCCCAAGGATATCAACGAGACTTAATTCTGAGAAGACGTACACAGGACTGTGCTGTAAGGGATGATAACAATGAACATACTAATGGAACTATATTACACGATACAATTTTGCATGTAAAACACTTGATGTAGTCCTTGCATCAAACCTCCAAGTGTTATTCTCTCCTATTGCAACTGGGCAGCTGAGACTGACACAGAGAGGCTTGCCCAAGGCCACCGAGAGTCCACGGCAGAGGCGAGAGTTGAACCAGGGAAGTTCTGATTTGCACCTCAGTCTCTTGGCCACTACGGTACACCAAACTCAGAGTGTACAGCTACAACTGATCAAGTGTGGTAGCTCTGATCTTTACAGAGTAAGGTTTCAAATCTACCACATGAGTAAAGAAGAGAAAAATTTGTAAGTGTAGAGTCTTCTAGACCAGGGGTTCTTAACCCCTTTCCAGCCAAGTATCACCTCCGGTGCCACTCTCCTGCTGTGTACCACCGAACGTGACTGGTGATGACATCATTGCCAGTTACTCCCAGGTTTTTGGGTTTTCGGAGGCCAGAAAACGCAGGTAGGAGGCTCTAGGTGGGCTCTTCTAGCGTTCCCGAGTGGCTCGGCCAAAGGCAGGAGCCTCTCGGGAGCAAAAACGCATTGCCGAAAGCACCGTGTCGGAGCAGGGTTCTGATGGTCCAGCGGTCCAAGTACCACCAGCAGTCAGTCAAAGTACCACTGGTGGTACGAGTACCACTGGTTGAGAACCCCTGTTCTAGACAAATAATAATAATTACGGTACTTGATGAAATTAACAAACCTCTAGTTTATCCACTTTGGTATAGATGTTGTTCATTTCCAGCACCTTGGCTTTAATGAGTGGAACTGCCTCATCCAAGAGTTGAGATGTGTCACTTCTAATCTGTACAGACAAAAAGGGGGGAGGGGAGTCAGATCAGAAAGCACTGCCAGAAAATACTGGAACATCTTTCAGTCAATTATTCAGAAACAGAAGTACTATTGTTTTACTTATATAGTCGTTGCTATTGTAAATATTTATATACCACTTCTCAACAACAACAACAACAAAAATCTCAAAGCAATCTGCATAGCAAAAGAAATGAGAAGACTGTTTCCTGGCAAATGAAATGCAAAAAAAAAAAAAAAAAAAGGACACCAGTAACAGCCATTGGAAGGCCCCCAGTGGCTGCTGCCGATATCTCCCTTATGTTTCTTTTTAGATCGTGGGGGCTGAATACAGACAGTTCCTTCCCCCACTGCTAAATATAAGAAAGCCATTAGAAAAGGTGCTTCTTTCCCAAGCTAGCAAAAGCCATATATCTGGCTCTTTCCTTCAGAAAGTTCAGGGCAGCTTAGGGTTGCCTCCCAGACAGGCCTCATCCACTCAGCTTTGTCTTCTATGTTATAATAGCACCAGGTGCTCCCTTAGCAACCCCTGGGTCCAAGTACTAAGCAAGTCACCAGCTATCTTGCATGCTTTAGCTCCTGGATACATGTAACCACAACACCAACACATACTAGCATGACGTTCGCATGAGGAGTTACATGACTGGTTTTCGGTCATTACATGACACTCATGTAATAAGATCATGTGTAAGCGACCCTTTATTAACTATCCTCAAAACTGCCCAAAGAAGAATATACGGTACATGACATAAAAATATTATGTACATCTATCACTATCTCTATTTTATATTGCTCTAAGACAGGTTACACAGGCTCTACTGCACAATAGTTACAAATAACTGGTTTGGGGACAATGAAACTGAGTAGGGTTAGAAACTGACCCTGAATTTGCAAAAGATAAGTGAGTGAAAGTTGCTTGTTAATACTGAAAATGGTAGAAAGAAGAAACTCAAAAGACTGTTTGAAAAGCTAACATAAGGATATGCAATACAAATGCAAACTGCAGATGTAGGCAAAACAAGGAAGATACCGTATTGGTCTGAGTATAAGACTCACTTTTTTTCTCCTAATTTAAGTTTTTAAACTAGGGGTGTGTCTTATAATCAGGCTGTTGCAATTTAATGCCAGTGATTAATTTTTTTAATAGCACCAAACTTTAAGAGTGCGTCTTATAATCAGGTGCGTCTTATACTCGGGACAATACGGTATTAATCAACTAAACCAGAGGTTCCCTAACTCCTGGGAAGGCCTTACGCTGCTCTAAGTAGCAGCGGGGCTTTCCCAGGAGTGGCGATGACACGCCTGGGATCGCGCCGCCGCCGCCACCACTGCGCCCGGGATCGCCGTTTTTACCGTCATTGGTGGGCAGTGGGTGTCCCTCGGGGGTTGCGGGGAGCCTGCGGACCCCTCCGCAGGCCTCCCCAAGCGTTGGAGCAGCGCTCCAACGCGATCGCAACTGACTTCCGGTTTCGCGTAAAACCGGAAGTCAGTTGCGATCGCGTTGGAGCGCTGCTCCGACGCTTGGGGAGGCCTGCGGAGGGGTCCGCAGGCTCCCCGCAACCCCCGAGGGACACCCACTGCTCACCAATGACGGTAAAAACGGCGATCCCGGGCGCAGCGGTGGCGGCGGCGGCGCGATCCCAGGCGCACCGTTGTCGTCACCACGGGTTGCCATGCCCCTTAAGGGCATAGCAACCCTTTCTTCCCGGCTGGGGCGTCGCGACGCCCCAGTTAGGGTACCACTGAACTAAACAATACTGAAGGCTACTCCTATATCACAGCAAGGTCAAAACAGGCATCTTCCTCGGACTGTAGAACAAATAATTGATACAAGATGCAGAGCTATTTTTTTGCCAAAGTTATTCTGAAGTATGTTTCGGAACCATGCCAACAGACGTGCTGAAGAGGGACTGGCACATGTCAATGAATGCAAATGCTCCATTTGCTGTGGCAGTATCATCAGCCAAAGCCTGACTGTCCTAGAAACTGCAAGCAAAGTAAAAAGCAGATTAATTTCCCCTTGATGCACACAGTTCATGCTTGAAGACTGATTTTGGAGATAAAGAGAAAAAGATCTGGGGCTTCTTTGGTTATGATGAGCCTGTGTCCTGCAAGCAAGAACCCCACCCTACACCACTTCACAATATCCCCCTCACCGAGTTTTCACTGTACTTTCCTCAACACTCAAGCATCCATTGAAGAAACTACCATGCAGCAAATCTTTCGCCACCGATATCCCCGCCCCCTCCCTGGTCTGGCCAGCCAATTGCCCCTCCCGCCACCCGGCGAAGGACTTAACTGCATCCAGTGGCGTGGCCTTCTTACCGGTGGCAAGTGAGTGGTGCCAGCCTCGGTGTGGCACAGCTTATTCCACGGGTGCCACAGACACGCTTATGGCACGCTTGCGACACCTAACGTCGGCGGAGCGTTCGCTCCTCTGGCTTCAGAGTTGTGGTGGATTGCATTGTTAATCAGGTACTGTATGAGAAAAGTTTGTGTTGACACAAGTTACTCCATTTTGTTTGCTGTAACTCCATTTTGAGTAGAGCTTCACTGAGGGGTGCACTCAAGCAGTGGAAAATTACCAGAGACCACAGAACTGGCTGAAACCACTTGCAACTCGAACTGTTTGCCTAACATAAAGATACATTCTATGTCAGTCTTGGCCAATCTGAGGGACATTAAGCTGGACAATTCTACCTAGGAACCAGTTTGGAATGTGTGGAACTGCATATAAAGTACATGTAACTGTTTTTGAGGCAGAGCAGCTTGTCTGGCTCAGTACACTGTCTCTCACTTTCTGCAGAATTTAATAAAGTCTTGTGTAAAGTCAAACCTGTTGTGTTTTGGATCGCATACCAGGCACGAACCACTCGCTAGGTGCAGGCCAAATTGAGTCAACACTGGGAAGAGAAAAGCTATCAATGGGAAATGGCAGCTCTAGGCTGCACTGTCTAAGACGACAAAATTCAACTTTTGTTTTACTTCACACTGATTTCAGTTTGCAATGATACTCCCACAGAACCAAAGCAGGAAGAACGTGTGGGCAGAGATGGCAAAGATAAAGCATGTCAGGGGTTGCATATAGGGTGCCGTCCCAATACAGCAAGCCCCAAAGCCACACACAAAATAGCACAAAATAGGCAGAGGGGTCTGGCTCAGTGGGCAGAAGGGTCTGGCTCAGTCAGTAGAGCCACCGCCTTGCAAGCCCGAAGATCAGTGAATGGCAAGTTCGAGACACACCGCCGACAAAACGCCATGAAAGCCTCTGTGAGGAGAGATAAGAGCTGCTAGCTGCGTCGGCCGAGTGTGGGAGGCAATGTCCAGGGAGAGGCCAGACTGCAAAAGGATACCATCTGGAATGTAGCTTTTCACGAAAGATTGGACATTTATATATTGTAAAAAAAAAAAAAACCATTAGGGGGGTTAGGAAAGCCTACCCATGTACACCGCCTTGAATTAAAGTCAGAGGAGAAATCCAATGATCAAGAAAGGGGGTATATATTACTATATTATCATCATCATCATCATCATCCTTGTGGCCATACAGGACAAAGCCAAAATTTACAATAAAAGCACTATGGGGAAATTCAGGTCAGCATCAATTCAGCATTGAGTGTCTGGATCAAAGGCCAAAACAAATCTAAATACTGTACTATATTTTAAGATCCAGTTTCTTTCTTTTCCTTCTTCACTGAATGGGATTTTGTTCACCTGGCATGGCAAGCACTTTTAGGCAAACTCTAAATTGTGCAATTTATTCTCACATGATGACAACTGCTATCTTGGTAAAAACAAAAAATCACTATTAATGATGTACACTTACCAAAATTATCCTTTCAACTCAGCTACTAAAAGCAGCAGAGCCCTGTCCTATTTTGAATCTGAAAATTATTAAATTCAATTACTTCATTAAAAAATTGCAAACATTTAGTCTGAATATCTAACATAAAGGTCTAGTTTGCATTCAGTGAATACACCTATGTGTCCCTTCAATCCATTCTCTAAAATCAAGCAGCAAAAGCCTCTTTAGCACAGTTGGATACATCCACAAGAACACATAAGAACATAAGAAGAGCCTTGCTGGATCAGGCCAAAGGCCCATCTAGTCCAGCTTCCTGTATCTCACAGTGGCCCCACCAGATGCCACAGGGAGCACAAGACAACAAGATACCTGTATCCTGTCGCCACTCCCTTGCATCTGGCACAAAGAAAACCTACTTCTAAAGCCAGGAGGTTGCTTATGGCTTGTAACCTGTGATGGTCTTTTCCTCCATGAATCTATCCAAACCCCTTTTAAAGGCATCAAGGCCAGGTGCCATCACCACATCCTGTGTCAAGGACATATGATGTTTCTTCTCATTTCAGTTTGACTCTCAGGCTGGAATGACAATATATACATGGCTGCTGCACATCTAGTTCCTTCTTCTCTGTAACATCTACTGCAACTTACCTGGACCTTGATCAATTGGCCACCTCTGACAGAGGTCAAAGAAATGCAGAATCTTGTGATGGGGAAGTTGTAACTAAGGTTACGGAGCTGGAGGAAGGACTACATATGCAGTTGCCATTTTCAGCAACAGACACACATAGATCATAATGTTTAGTTCTAGTCTCATTGCCTGTTTCTTATGTATAGTTACTTTCTTCTCTGGGGACATATGTACAATTGCAGCAATGCATTGATGGAAATATGTACAATTGCAGCAATGCATTGATGCGTAGATTTGACACACAAAAGGTTTAAACACAAAAGGTCCACAGACTGTGGATGAAACGCTGTTTTTACTGTCGTGTTTTTTAACCTGTTTTTATGTGTTTTTAACGTGTTTTACTTGTTTTTAAAACAAAGTATTATTTGGACATGGCTTTTATTCCCGGAAATTTGACCTCGTTGTACATTGTGGCTGGCCATGAAAATGTTTGAATTTTTCTAAATAAGTATCTGTCCCTGATGGTTGCAGAAAGAACACTGAGAATAATGGCAAGAAGTGCAAAAACAAACAAAAGAACAAACAAAAATGCAGAGACATTTTTAACATCTGATAGCCTGCTGGCTCGTATTTTTGCCTGAAGATTATCATATGATAATTGAAACATAGCATTTTAAATTAAAGAATTTTATTCTGTTTGAACCACATCATGGCTTTTAAACCCGTCCTTCTTTCTTCTACCATTGTCACTGGCCATGAAAGCCTAAACTCGTATCTAAAAGAACCCCAGTTTAAAAAGTATAGATTCACAACCCAATCCTATCTAGAAAAAGACTGGCGGAGCACACAGTCTACTGGTCTAGGGTGTCGCAAACATGCTGTGTAAAGCACATTTGCAGGCAGCACCCAGTGAGTAGGCAGCACCAGTGCCGAGGCGGGCACCACTCTACTCACTGCAGATCCGGAGCTCCGCCCACCGGGGAAGGTACGTTTCCTGTCAGGCAACAGAGGGGCGTGGGGAGGGCAGAACTGGGTGTTCCTGGGGGGAGGGATTGGTCAGCTGGGCCCGGGAAGGGGGAGGGATCGTTGGGAGGCCTCCTCTGCCGTATCCTATCCTCTTTCCTGGGCCTTGCCATCATTTCATGGGGCTCTCAAATGTGTGCCAGCAAAATAGCTGGTGCACATTCGAGTAGACCCACCGGGGATGCTGGGGCTCTACTCAGGGTAAGGGGACAAACGTCCCCTTCCCCTGAGGAGGGCCCCAGCTGTGCTGGCACTGCGTCCTATCTGGATAGGATGCAGCATGGGCTCTATTGTCTGCCCTGCAGCCTGGCTAGACAGGATTGCACTGTCATTTTCAATTTGTCATCCATGGAAAGGGTGTTTTGTTTTTTAATCACAGTGCTATTTATTCTCTAGCTTTACCAATATAAAATGTATATAAAAATGTTTTCAAAATTGCTGGTTGCAACCGTCACAGGGAAATTACAGAGATGGTAGAATCAGAACTACTAAAATGTTAAAAAGATGGCTTGTGTAGTAGTCAATCAGAAGGCTAACTTCCTGTTTCAACACATAGTGCATATTCCCAAAATATCTGATGTTCTTTTTAGAGAGGAGAGACACTAAGAACTGCTTCCTATACCAAGTTAACACATGCCATAATTTACTTGTAATGCATTTGTATAATACCAATTAAAATGGGCCTAAATGGGTTTGCTATCACAATTCCACTAGACTAGACATTTTAAATTTCATCATCCAATATTTTTTTTTTCACATTTTATACCACCCTTCCTCCAAGGAGCTCAGAGTGGTGTACATATTTCCTCCCCTCCTTTTTGTCCTCACAACAACCCTGTGAGGTAGGTGGGGCTGAGAGATAGTGACTGGCCCAAGGTCACCCAGGAAGCTTCGTGGCTGAGCGGGGATTTGAACCTGGATCTTCCAGGTCTAAGTCCGACTCCCAAACCACTACACCATCCTGGCTGTGATGGAGGATGCCATTTCCTTCTCATGATGTTGCTGTTATTTGAAACATGTTTGTAGCTCTGGCTTCCAGAGGACTGCGTTCTTACCAATACTACTTCTCAGCCCCATCCCTGATTACCAATTGGAAATAAGCCAATCATTAGGACAACAGCACATGGAACCTCCTAAAAACATGTTTCATAATCACTCACTAGCATCACTAGCAATCAAATTTTCCCAAATGATGACCTTTCGGTAGATACGAATTAGATGTCATTAGACTTCATCATCTAGACAGGGAACATATAGCCCGGGGGGGGGGGGGACTAAAAGTAGCCTTGTGTTTAATCAGCTACAACCAAAAACCATAAGAATATCCTGGTTTCTTGATATCCGTGTGTGTGTTGTGCGTGTGTGCGTGTGTAGCACATGAAATGTACAAGCAGAGAGCACTAGCCTAGGCCCTTAAATATTAGTGCACCATAGTGCCACCTTGTGGTTCAACCATCACTGTTCCCTGTAATAAAAACCATTTCAGGGAAAGTAGTTATCAAGATGGCTGCCTCAGGAAGTAAGAGAGAATGTGCATATGTGTGTGTGTGTGTGTGTGTGTGTGTGTGTGTGTGTGTGTGTGTGTGTTCGTTCACTCCCTCTCCTCTCCACACTGCTGCCTTGCCTGAGCTACATGGTTTCTAAATCATTCACAAGATGGCCTCCACAGGAGCCTGGGAGAGAGAGAGAGAGAGAGAGAGAGAGAGAGAGAGCAGTTACAGTCTCCGAGGTCTACAGTAGTTGAGCTAAGCACATACCATATCAGTCATGCCACAGAACTCCTCCAGTCTTATTAACATCTCTTCTACACTTTCTTCCACTTTTTTCACCTGTAAACAGAAGAGATAATTATAAGATAGTTGCATCTATGAAATAAAGAGGGAACAACTTTCTAGGAACAAACTTTAATACAGTCTGTGTAAAAATTAAATTCTGACAAACCAATAAAAATGTTTTAGTTTAATTGATCTTTGTTGAAGGACTTGCAGGCAATTTTTAGCTATTCAATGAAAAGGAACGGATGAACAAAACTAAGATGTTTCCAAGGAAGTTGCTAGATTTTCAAACTTGATAGTTTTCTAGGTTTCAAGCCTTACTACATAAGATGCCTTCAGTTTTGTATATTTCTAAAGGTCTCAATAATGTATAAATCTGTGTACAGATTGTCTACGCACAAGTTTTATTTTCCATGAAAACCACATTTAAGTTGATGATGCAAACCATTTAATAACAAGAATCAATTTCTTCCTTTCATAATAATTACTGAACTTGAATGAATCAATACTCAGAATAATTTGAAACAAATACAAATCTGAGCTGAGCTTTACAGTTCCCACTTTTTTTCAGAGTGGCATTTCAAAGAACGTTGTTTGGTATAAAGTAAAACTGGCACCATAAATTCTTGAAGTGGCATTGTCTAAATCAGGGGTGGCCAACCTTCCACCATTAGGGCTACTGTTTTCTTAAGAGTTGTGTAGAAGACAGAATCTTGGCAGCTGCAAGTGCTGATGGTGCTGCTAAAGCAGCTGCACCTGCTGAAATGCCCTCACCTATACAACCATTTAAAGTGCAAGCATTCATGTTGAAAGGTTGGCCCCCACTGGTCTAAATGGTGAGGAGCAAAAGAGGTCATGCTGATTCCAGATTCAAAACTGTCCTCTTCTTTGTGCAGATAAAAACTCTGTATGTTCTTATAGAATGGCCAAATGTCAAATTTGCTTTTCTGAAGATTGTTCAAACTTCTTAACTGGATCAGGTGTCCCAAGTTACCCAACCATCTTAAATATTCAAGAGGTTGTTTAGAGTCTCAGGTTAATCCAGAGAGAAAGATTGCCCTGGTAAAGATAGCTTTTACTACTCATCACCAAGTCTTCTTCGGGATGATGCTGGTATTTATTTACAGAGCGATCCTGCACAAGTTAAGACTGGCGGAGCAAGCGCACCACCAGCCTAGGGTGTTGCGAAAGTGCTGTAAAGCACTTTCGTGGCACCCGTGGAGTAAGCAGTGCCAGCACCGAAGCCACTCACTCTGCCACCGGAGGACACCTGCGCCGCTGGACGCAGGGAAATCCTGCACTGGGAGGCAGGAGGGTGTGGGGAGGGCAGGCCAGGGTGGCGGGGGAGGAGGCGATTGGCCAGCCAGGCCAGGGAGGGGGCAGGGATATCGGTGGTGCACTCTGCCGATATCCTAGCCCCCTTCCTGGGCCTGGCCAGCCTTACAGTCTCCCCAGACATGCGCCTGCAAAATAGCTGGCACACGTTCGAGGTCTATTGGTGTCGCTGGGCCTTACACCGAGGGAAAGGGACGAATGTTCCTTTCCCCCAAGAAGTGCCCCAGTCCCACTGGCGCGGCCCTGATCCTGCTTTGGATTTGTCGGGCCTTAGGCAGGATTGGGCTGCCCAATTTATAGCCTATCTATCCCAATCATGATGCTGATGATGCTGATGATGAAAACAAAAATAAGGCAAGACCATCGAATTTAATGAAATTTCCCAACACTTTCCCAACTGAACCCATATATACTGAGTATGGCCCATTCCTTAATCATGGGTCACCAAGACTTTGACACAAATTTACTGTCAACTGTCATTCTTAATGGAGGTTAAGGATTATGTTTCTGCATGTGGATAAACACGCACCCACACACCCCTTAACCATACTTGCTGCTAATCAGACTTACTGTTAACCATGGTTTCCAAACCAGCTCCGATACTGGTTGACTGTGAACCATGGTTAGCATTGACCATGTGAGCAGCTAGTGTAGGAAATTCATATCAGAGAAGAGAAAGTTTTTTTTGGGGGGGGGGAAGAGAACATGATTATATGACTTGCTTTCAAGCCTTTAACCATGGTTAAGGAATGGCATGTCTGCATCAACATTCAGGGTAAACATGTATAAAGATATCATAGTAGGTTTTTGTGTATGCCAGTTCATGTCACAATAAATTTGTTAGTTTTAAGGGAGTACAGTACTCTGTTGGTTTTAGTCCTCATGTAAACATTTCAGAGGTGGAAGCTGTTTCCAATTTCAAATGCAGAACCAGAGACCTAGGACTGCCAACGGTCCAAGACTGCCCTGGACAGTTCAAAAATGACAATGTTGTTCAGCAGTTATACAATTTTTGCCAAGACAATGAAGCTCATCCTTTCCTCTGACAAGACTCCGAAGCATATGACAATAGTGGGAGATAATGCAGGCTTCGCTATAAACCTGCAGCCAAGGTTTTTTGGAACACCTGTCCATACAGGTAACTCACAGCTTTGTCCAAGAAAGCCAAAATGAAACAGTGCCCACAGTGAATTTATGGAAAAAGGAACTTCCTAGAGCACAGGTGTCAAACATAAAGGCCTGCGAGCTGGATACGGCCTGCGAAAGCTCTTTATCCGGCTCACATGATAATTGGGCTCTTCCAGCACCATCCTTTCAGCAACGTCAGTTCTGCCGAGGCTCTGGGAGGGAGAGATGGAAGGAAGCCTCAGAAGGCAAGGAATGCTATGGCACTTTTACGACAGCTTCGAGCGGCGGAATGCTTGTTCTGTCGCCCGTGACTTGCGCAGGATTGCACAGTAAACCACACACAAAATCAGAGCATTTAACCACTGATTGTGTCCAAATCAAAAACCGTGTCTTTCACCTTCCATTTTATGTAGAGAAAAGCTCTCACCAAAAAGTACAAAATCTGATCATTTTTAGATTAAAAGAAGAAATAAGACCTATATAAGATTTGCACCATCACAGAAAGTCAATAGTTTAATACCCGCAGACTCTCAAGGCCCAATCATAAAATAACGTTGGTTCCTATGAAAACGTTTTTTGTTACAGATCCACAACATTTCAGTCTTATCATTAGGATCTTGCATATCTGTCCTGTCTGAGAAAGGATTAAAAAATAGGCTTCTTAAATAATCAAGGCACTTCTTCATACATTATATTTTACCATGTTTTGCATTTTTTGTATGTTGCCTTGATCACTAGTAGAAAAGTGACTCATAACGTTTAAATAAAAACAACAACACTGCAGAATTAGGCAAAAAAGATATAATTGTACACAATTGTACACAATTTAAATCAGTAACTTTGGGGAGAAGCATACCATCAAAGGAACACATTTCATGTAAGCATAGTTTGTTTCCATCTGTAAAAATGTTATTCCCTGTACTGAGATGCTGCTTATAAAAATGTGGTTTTCCAGGCTGCATAAATGATATAATCATCGTACTAACAATTTGAAGACAAAAGGCATGTCCACATAAGAGTTTCACATACTGACAGTTCAATACTATAGCACTACACCAAACATGTGAGAAGCAATACTTGTCATACCACAAAAGACTGTATGCAGCATTTGTATGCACATATGCAGCATATGTGGGTTGTGGCAGTACACTGACCTTGAAATTCCCTCCCCATCTGTTGCATGCACTAGCAAGGATCTTATGCATATTTGTGAATGCATTCAGTGATGCAGAGAGGTTTGGCAATGCATAATGAACACATTTTGAAGGCCATGACCATGGTAATAGAACTACTATATAAGAATTCACTTGGCTACTACTTTTTTTAACTAAAAAGAGCAGTGTCTAAGGCACAAAGCGAATGTGCAGCTACTCTGTGAGAAAACACATCTGTGAGTAACATTTGTGAGTTTCAACTCACATAAGAAGAGCCTTGCTGGATCAGGCCAAAGGCCCATCTAGTCCAGCTTCCTGTAACTCACAGTGGACCCACCAGATGCCTCCGAGAGGACACAGCCAACAAGATAACCTGTTTCCTGTTGTCACTCCCTTGCACCTGGCACAGAGAAATCCTACTTCTAAAGCCAGAAGGTTGCGTATGGCTTGTAACCTGTGATGGTCTTTTCCTCCATGAATCTATCCAAACCCTTTTTAAAGGCATCTAGGCCAGGTGCCATCACCACATCCTGTGACAAGGAGTTCCACAGATGAATTACACGCTGGGTGAAGAAATATTTTCTTTTGTCCATTCTAACTCTCCCTCCACTCAATTTTAGTGCATGTCCCCTGGTTCTGGTGTTGTGCGAGACTGAGAAGAATTTCCCTCTATCCACTCTCTCCATCCCATGCATAATTTTTTACGTCTTCACCACCCGGAAAAGTTTAGAGTCATCTGCAAACTTGGCCACCTCGCTGCTTATCCACAACTCCAGGTCATTTATGAACAAGTTGAAAAGCACTGGTCCCAAGACCGATCCTTGGGGCACACCGCTTTTCACCTCTCGCCATTGTAAAAATTGCTCATTGACTCCCACTCGCTGTTTCCTGGTCTTCAACCAGTTCCTAATCCACAAGAGGACCTGCCCTCTTATTCCCTGACTGTGGAGTTTTCTCAGGAGTCTTTCATGAGGGACTGTGTCAAACGCCTTCTGAAAATCCAGATATATACGGTAATATCCATGGGTTCGCTCGCATCCACATGCCTGTTGACCTTTTCAAAAAATTCTAAAAGGTTTGTGAGGCAAGACTTCCCCTTGCTGAAGCCATGCTGACTCTCCCTCAGCAAAGTCTGTTCTTCTATGTGTTTTAAGTTTTTATCCTTAATGAGACTTTCCACCATGTTACCTGGAACAGAGGTTAGGCTGACCGGCCTGTAGTTTCCCGGGTCCTTCCTTTTTTAAAGATTGGCGTGACATTAGCTATCCTCCAATCCTCCGGCACAGTGGCCGTTTTAAAGGACAAGTTGCATATTTGGGTCAAGAGGTCAGCAACTTCATTCTTGAGTTCCTTCAGAACTCTTGGGTGGATGCCATCCGGGCCTGGTGATTTATTGATCTTTAATTTGTCAATTAAGTCTGAAACGTCTTCTCTTTTACCTCTATTTGACTTAATTCTCTAATCAGGGGAGGCCGTTCAGGCAGCGGTATTTGCCCAAGGTCTTCTGCCATGAAGATAGACGCAAAAGAACTTGTTTAATTTCTCTGCAGTCTCCAAGTCCCCTTTTATCACCCCTTTCTCTCCCTCACCATCCAGCGGACCAACCGTTTCCCTGGCAGGTTTCCTGCTTCTAACATATTTGAAGAAGCTTTTATTATTTCCTTTAATGTTACCTGCCATACGCTCCTCAAAGTCTTTCTTGGCCTCCCGTATCATAGGATTTGCAACCACAAGTTCACTGCAATCCAGGGCTTCCTTCAAGGCAAAAGCTATGCTAGTCCCTCCTCCAGTGCTGCCAATCATCCTTCACCAGACTTCTTGCATCTGCATGTATTCTCCCCCCCCCCCCGCAGCACTTGTCACCCAAAGGGGGTTGCCCTTTTGAGGGCAGTCAACATCCTGCTTTTCCCAATGACAGCAGGATTCTCATGCTGTTTTGTTTTCTATGCCAATGTGTACGATGTGCACGATTTTCTATGCAATGTGCAGGAGGAAGCAGCCAGCTACTTCTTGGGGCTTCCAAACAAGCAGGCATAGGATCATGCCCCAAATTAAAGCCCATCCCCCCCCCATCACATCCACACTCAAACAAGCAAAGATATTTCAATTTCATCCTCCCTCTTGTTCACGCCCCACCACTATGGGATTTGGGTTGTAAACCTATACACACTTTCCTGGAAGTAAGCCCCATTGAACACAACTGGACTTACTTCTGAGTAGGCATACACAGGGTAATACAGTATAAACAAACAGCGGTGTGTCCCCCCCCCCCCCAAGCGGGAAGAGGATCAAAGTGTTGTTGGCTTCCCTTCCTCCAATTTGCAAAAGATCAAGCAAAAGCTGCTTTTGCAGAGATGGCCACCCTTAAAAAGCCGAAAACAAGGAGAGGAGGAGTTGTGGCAAGGAAGGGCTCACCAGGGGGACAGTTTAGGACGCTGTGGGCGCAATCCAATCCTACGTACGCCACTGTTGTAACCAGCGGCGCAGCGAAAACGGGAGGCCCCAGAACGGAAAAGGGATTCAAATCCCCTCCAAACGGGGAATTCAAAGGGGATTTGAATCCCCTTTCCATTCTGGGGCCTCCCATTTTCGCTGCACCGCTGGTTACAACAGTGGCGTAAGTAGGATTGGATTGCGCCGTCTCACCTACCAAACTCACAGATTGCGAAATCCATGTGAGTTTTGCAACCACATATTAAAAAACCCATGTGGAAGGCTGAGAGCTCAAGGCTTAAGAGCGAGACAAGTGGGAAAAAGATACTTGGATATTCCGTGGCAAGAAACCCACGGGACAAGGTTTTTATGTGCATTTCTTCCTAATGTGAACGCATTCTCTGGAAAATGCTCATTATCACATGGATTTCTGCATGTGTGGTTTGGATCTAAGAGGTAACGAACAGCACAAGAAAATCCCCACAGTTGCAGTTCCATGATCAGCCTGTTTGCCCTTGCCATAGCAGCTGCAGTGGGAAGAATGCTAAAGAACTGGGTGGGAAAAGGGATTTCTGAGAGAACGCAGACTGGTCATAGTCCACAGGTGAACAGGCATCCTGAATTTCACAGAGGCGTCATTACAACTGTCCCAGGTCCACAGGAAATCATTATCATTGTGAACTCTATCATTGCGAAAAAAAATTGTAGACTCTCATAAGATAAAGTACAATTCAAAAGGTGTTCAAGATACGTGTTTGTTTTTTAATCACATCTGTTTATTCATTTATATCTCACTCTTCCTCCAAGGAATTCAGAGCACCACACAAGGTTAGTTGGGCTGAGTGACTTGCCCAAGCAAGTTTTATAGTTGAGTGAGAATGTGAACCTGGGTTTCCTACATCCAAGTACCAATCCAAATACCTTCATCTTTTCTTTCCTAAACTGGATCATCACCTATCTTTATTGAAATGACCTTGATTTCATTTAGCAGCTACGCCAACAGATTGCTACAAGTACAGCAACTGGATTAAAGCTAGGCTAGGCACAATGCAAACCACTTTATGAGAAATAAGCCTGCCTTACCACATTTACGGCCCAATCCTGCGTAGGAATCCGCCAAGTGCGCGCTCCACAGGCAGATGGTGCCGTAAACACACCTTAAAGCGCATTTTTGGCACCCATGGAGTAAGGGCCGCCGGTGCAGGTAAGATTTGCACCGGTCGGTGCATGAGCGGGCCGGGGTGGCGAGGGAGGGCGGCTGTTGGGCAAGCCAGCCTGGGAGGAGATATCGGTGGCAAGTGCCACCGATATCCTGCTCCCGTTCCCGGCAGCCCTTTTCCCGCCGCCCTCTCAAGCCGATGTACTTCCGAGGAGGCCCATTGGGCCGGGCAGCCCTACACCGGGGGAAGGGGACGAATGTCCCCTTCTCCCGAGGAGTCCCCGGGCTGCGCCAGAGCAGCCCGGGAAGGGCTGAGGATCCTGAAGCCAGCTCTATGGGCTGGCCGTGGATCCTTACACAGGATCGGGCTGCCCATTACAAACTGTCTAAATCAAGGGAAAGGGTCAAGTCACAAACTAGTCAGGCCATAGCTGGGCCTAGTTAATTTAGCTTACGAAATCTTGTACTTTGCCCTAGAGTCGGGCATTCTGTGGGTAAAGTCACTAGACGTGTTTATGAAAACACAGTACAGTACAAGGCCATTTCATATTATCTGCTGTACAAAACCTTACATTATTCATTATTAACATGTCAGTGTCGAGTCATAGAAGCAGTACATCACACTTTACATGATACTGGCTCTTTAAAAAGCACAATGAGAGGACAACAGCTTAGACACAGACAAAGCTTACATCCTGTTCTCAGCTGCCCCAGGTTGATCTGGCATGTTCAACAGCACTACCACAAGTCACAAAAACAGGAAGAGAACACAGAGCCCCAAGCTATGTACTTATTTATCTTTTCCCTAGTAGTACTAAGGAGTCATATTTGTTAAGCCATGCTTAAAAAAAAAACCACCTATACACACTTTCCTGGAAGTAAGCACCATTGAACACAACTGGACTTACTTCTGAGTAGGAATACACAGGGTAATACAATATAAACCGGGGTGGCCATTTTCAAATCTCTACAAGTGGTCGTTTAAAGAGAAGGTTCATTTTCTCTAGTCCTTTCAAATAATTTTGGAAAATTATGCATTAGGTGTCAGATAACTGCTAAATCTATTCGACAGCAATATGAAAGGTAAATTAAGAGCAAATCAAGTATTGCTACAGTACAGAAACAACAAAAACAGAAACAGTCTTAGAGACTGCAGTGTTCTCCCACTAGCTTCTGAATTTTCCCATTTTGTGACAGATGTGTGTCTATTCTCTTGCGCTGAGATGGATCTTTTTGTCCTATGTGGACAGAAGAAGGCCAAAACTTGGCTGCACTGATGCACGAGCTCCTACTGGTATGGCTGATGGTATTAGATGCTTTACGGTGCAATCCTGCATAAGGATAGGCGGCTGGCCCAAAGTGCCGGCTGCTGTATCCTATCTCATTCCCGACCTCAGGAGAAGGGAACATTCGTCCACTTCCCCGGGTGCAAGCCGGCCAGGGCCCTATGGGCCTTCTTGGATGTACGCCAGCTATGAAGCCGAGGTACATTTGAGGTGGGGGAGTAAGGCTGGCCAGGTCCAGAAACGGTCTGAGGATATCGGCGGAGCTCGCTGCCGATAACCCCACCCTCTACCGGCCCAGGCCGGTCAACGGCCACCCCCATCTGCCCCTTTCCACCCTCCCACCACCCCTGCACCAATCAGTGCAGGACTTACCTCCACCGGTGGGTGCCGGGTTTGGAAGGTGCCAGACTGAGAGCTGCTGGCCTCTGCACCAGCGGCCCTTACTCTAGAATTGTCGCAAACGTGCTTTACAGCACATTTGTGACGGCTTAGAGCAGCGGCTTTGAGAGGATCACACTGCCAATAGTTTTGTCATCGGATATACGAACATAGATGGCATCTGGGCTTGTTGCAGCAGGGACTGCTCCTTGGGTTGTGGCTTTGGTCCCACTACTGCTGCTGAAAAGTATAGTCGGACCTCGGTATCCGCAGGACTTCTGTTCCTGGAACGCCCACAGATACTGAAATCCGCGTTAAGTGAAACCCCCCTATTAGTGGATAAAGGGATCACTTTAAAAATGCTTTAAAAAAGAAAAAAAACACTGTCTCAGTAATCACATCTCAGCAACCAGGGCCTCTGAGAGGGGTGTTAAGGGGGTAAATTGTACCCGGTTCCAGGGCCAAAAATAGGTCCAAAAAGGGGGCCAAGGAGCCAAATTTACATGAAGGGAAGGGCCCCAAAAGAAACTTTGTACTCCCTGATAAAATATCTTTGAGTGGCCCTGTCAGCCACACAATGCAGCCCAGCCATAGCTCCACCAACTGAGGACAAAGATATAAACACAACTAAAGCAGATATGACTTTCAACATAAGAACATAAGAAGAGCCCTGCTGGATCAGGCCAAAAGCCCATCTAGTCCAGCTTCCTGTATCACACAGTGGCCCCACCAGATGCCACTGTTGGAAACCCTTTTGGGTTTTCGTTTAATTGTTTTAGCAAACAGTTGCAGAGAGCCCCAAACTGGATCAGGGCTGTGGCAGGGGCTGGTAGTGGGTTTTTTTCTTTGAAACTTTTTGCCCATGTGCCATGGTCCCAACAAAAACTGACCCACCCCCAAGGTGATATTTGCACCAAGAGGGAAGCCGCCATCGGTGCCAACTTTCCTGTTACAGGCATTGTGCTACCCTTGATCTTTGGTTCTACACATAGATATAACAACGCCTTGATGAGAGACTCTGTTATTGGAAGGGTGAGCTGTTGACCTGGGTGTCACTTGCACTAACCACTTCTTTCTCTGTTTTCCTCTTCCTCTTTTGCATTTTTGGGCACATCAATCTTGTTCTAATAACCTTAACAGATGTCTGGAGGAAGGTTTGTTGTTCTTTAATTTTTGCAGAAAGAGAAATTCTTATGCATATTGAAGGAAGCAATGAGCTGGAGGGCGTTTTAATTAAATTACACCACCTGATCGTTGTCACTCATGTTGTCTTATTATAGCATTGTCTTATTATAGCATTTTTTACTGGATTTATTTTTTCTTGTTCAGCTGCCTTGACAGTTTGAATTGTGCATTGAGGTGGTGTGTGTGTGTGGACATTTTAAACAGGCTAAGGCTGCAATCCTATATACAGTACTTTTACCAGGAAGTAAGTCCCACTGAACTTAATGCGCTTGCTCCTGAATAGAAATGCATCATCCTGGGACCCTGCTGGGATAGAAAGTTTTTTTAAAAAAAAGTTTTATGGAGGAAATCAACCAGTGCTCCCTTCCCCATTGACACATCCCACTCAACCAAAAGGCTGGAAACCAATAGGGAGGATCGTGTAGCATCCTCGCTAGGCATTCACACAAGCGTTGCTTCCGGAGCGTGGCCGCCCAAACGCTCCCCCAACAATGCACGCGCATACACACGGACACAGCCCCTCCAAGCCCCGCAGCAGCCTCCTCCCTCCCCCCCCCCCCACAGGCGTAACTAACAGCGGAAACATATGCGTGTCTACTCAGGAGCAACTTGTCCTATTGTGTGTTCAGTAAGTGCGTACAGCAATGAAGCCTGTGCGCGTCTACTCGGAAGTCAGCTCCATTGAGCTCAGCGGGACTCACTCCCAGGAGGCGCACACAGGACCGCAGCCACAGTAGCGCTTTCCGACCCCTTGGCGGCGCTCAGGCCGCGACCGTCATCCGCCCAGAGTGAGACCTACTGACGTACCTCCTCCCCCGTCTCGGGGGCCAGGCAGAGGGCGAACCGCCGAGCCTCGCTACCCGCCGCCCGCATCTGGGGCTCGCCGCCGCCGCCGCCGCCCTCCTCCTCGGGGAGCTCCGCCGCCCGTCCGCCCGCTGAGGGGGAAGAGGAGCGCCGGAGCGAGGCTGAAGCGTCCCCCTCCTCAGCCCCTTCTTTCGTGGCGGGAGTGGCGCTCATGGCAGCCCCCGCTGCAAGGCCCCGCGGCCGCAGCTGCAGCGCAGGAGCCGGCGGAAACCCAGGTTCCGAATCCCGCCTCAGCGACGGAGCTCCGGCAGCCGCTCGAAACCGCTCCTCTGAGACCGCTTTCCGCAGGCAAGGTCGGGGCTCCCCCTAGCGGGGCGCCTCGGAACTGCAGCAACTCGCCCTCTTTGCCCGTCGATAGTAGCAGCTCCGTTGCTCTCTCTTGCGGAGTGGGTGAGCGTTCCAGTGGCTGCGATCCTAGGGGCGTCTCGCTTCCCTGAGCGTAAATCCCATTGAATCGAGCGGGGCTTTCTTCCGAGTCCACATGCATAGCCGGATGGCCTCTTTGGTCCCAAAAAATAAAATAAAATGTAATGGTGTGTTTTTTTAAGGAAAGAGGCTAGCACTGGATTCAAGAAATCTTAGTTGAGAAAGTATAAATGTTAGACTGCAGCATAGAGGGCGATAGTTTCAGCCTCTTTGGCCAACGTTTTAGTAAGAAACCTTATTAAAATTAAAATTTGTATCAATTTCACTTAAAATTGCATAACACATAAGGAAAAAACAGTACAGTAATTCCAAAGGGAAAAGGCAACTCTTATTTTATTTATTTTCCACATTTATACCTAATGTGTAAAACATTTCCAGAAGAGGCATTCCTCCTTGCACACAGGAGGGGATGCCTCTGCTAAGATGGTGCCTGCCATCGGCCAGTTTCTGCTGTGTGTTTTTAAGTACTTGTACGTGTTAAAATTAATAAATGTCTTTTTAAAACCTGCTTGCTCATTTAATGGTAGAAGTTTTGAAATCTAACAATATTGTAATCAACTAACTACTAAAATAATTTACATATAATGTATATAATTTACATTGAATTATGCTTATGGTATATAACAGTGGTTCTCAAACTTTTTTAGCACCAGGACCCACTTTTTAAAATGACACTCTGTCAGGACCCACCTAGCTTTATGAGACTTTAAAAAAGGTGATCTAAAAATAAATAAATAAATTTATTTACAAGTAAAGAGCTCAGGTGCTTGCAGGGTAATTAGCACCTATCTTGCAAACTGCAGGAGCTCAGCTCTTTGAAGGGCAATTACCGGTAGTAGCTAGCCAATTTTTGAATAGCCTCAGGGCTTGTGGCAATTACTTATCTGATCTTTCTATCACCTGAGACCCACCAGAAATCAGGTCGCGACCCACCAAGTGGGTCCTGACCCACAGTTTGAGAAACACTGGTATATAATGTTATACTATAAAAAGAAATGTATTGTTTTCCATGAGCCAAATAACACATCTTTTCCTCTGTGGTTCTAGGCTGTTACATGTTTTTAACCCAACTTTGATAAATACATGTCAGAAATTAAATACAGTACAACTACGGTAGGTTTCCTCTCCCAGCATGGTACTTTAGTGATGGGAAAGCTATACTTCACCTGGTGTCTGTCATGTATTAGGTAATAAGGGGTTTTTCCCAGGGTAAGCGGGCAAATGTCTGCTTACTCCAAGTAGACCCCCTGCCACCTCCTTCCCCGGATAGGATGCCCCGAGTAGGTTGCCACCTGTGCCGGGGCAGGCCCAATCCTGCTCAGGATGTGGCAGGCGTCTTCAGTGGCGTCGTGACGTAGGGGGCCCTGATGTACAGGGCCCCAGGCGCCGAGCTTGGGGGGGAGGGCACTCACCTCGGACTCAAAAGCTGGAGCGCCACCCGCCCGCAGCCATAGCGGGCGGCACTCCAGCTTTTGAGTCCGAGGAGCGAGAGAGCGTCGTCATCGTCTAGGCAACACGCAGTGCGCGCCCAGACCCTGTGGCTGCGGGCGCGTGCTGTGCGCGTTGCCTAGACGACGACGCTCTCTCCAGCTTTTGAGTCCGAGGAGCGACTGCGTCGTTTGATGTCACGTGACGTCACACGTCACGTGACATCCAGGGGGCGCTCAGCCAGCCCCCGCCCCCCTAGCCCCAGGCGTCTTCAGGCCTGAAGACGCCACTGGGCGTCTTATGTGCGCCGCTGCATTCTGCTAGACAGGATTGGGCTGCCCATCTATAAATAACAGGATGAAAGCCACACAATGTCCATCAAAGTATATCCTAAATTTCATGATTTATTTCTGTGCTAAACCCAAGATGTATATCTTTTTTCTCTTTGGCCTGCCTTAACCCACTACAGAGCTTGCTCTAGTCTAGTAAACAGTTCTTAAAATTCTACGGTTAAATTTCTAGCAAATGCTCTCTTTACTGAAGAGAGATTTGTTTGCTCAGCTGCATAGGTGAATGTAGTTTTGCTCAAATTGATACCAGCAGGGGCATTCAGTGCAGGCTTCAAATTGAGTGAACATTTCAAGCCAAAACAGGACACTGGGAGGCAGCACTTAGCAAGCTGTGCCCAAGAACTGCACGCACTTAACTGCTGGGCAGAGTCTCCTTTCCGGGCCATAGACTGCAGGCATGAAAATAACCTTCTCATGCTTGTCTGAAATTGCACCAAAGCTGGTAACTCAATTATAGCCTGGTAACTGAGTGGCCATCATTGAGACTATAAATGTTTTATGTTCACAGAAAGAGTGAGTTGTGTCAAATAATATTCTGCTGGAACACTTTGGACGCAATCCACCAGAAGACAGGAACGGCGGAGTGAGCGCACCGCTGTTCCAAGACATCGCGAACGTGCCATAAAGCACATTCACGATGCCTTGGGAGTAAGGGAGGCTGGCGCAAGGCCGGCCTCCCTCCCTCCATCACCGGACCGGGCAAGCGGCCGCTAGAGGAAGGTAAGCACTCCCGCGGCGGCCATGTGGGCAGTTCGGCGGGCAAGGGAGGGGGCCATTGGTCTAGCCGGCCCGGGAGGGGGCGGGGGATGGCGCCCGCCATGTCCCCGTCCCCACCGGGCAGCTAGGCCATTACACGGCCTCCTCCAACTTCTGCCAGCTATTTAGCTGGTGGAAATCTGAGGAGGCCTATCGGGCCAGCCCTGGTTTACGCCCGGGGAAGGGGTGAGCGACCCCTTCCCCGAGTAACCTCCACCCTGCCATTCGATGGGCAGCCTCAGCGCAGGATACACAGGATTGCGCCTTACACAGGATTGCGCTGCCCGTGTGGTCCCATCTAGTGGGTATGACTGAACAGCAGCAAATGTGATCCAGGGAGGCACAGTTGGACTACATACAGTACTGTACTTTGTTGGACTAACTAAGTGGCTATGTTAAAAATGCTATGCAACATCCCAGAATCAGGTTCCTTACTCTGCATCTCATGATCTGGATTTCCAAATAAACCTAACAAAGAACAGGAAGAAGTGCTAATGAATATAATATAATCACCGTGTTAGTCACAAGGGGCGTGAGAGCAGGGTCAAACTACATGCTAAATGTGTAGGTTAGTGTCTTTTTCTTAAATATCAGCTATTGCGGGGGGGGGGGGGGCTGGATTGTGACCATAGTAGAGATGGATGGATGGAGGCTTTTGCTGGTTCCTTCCCAGTGTGGATTGTTTTTGTCCCAGCCTTCCACTGCTAAACAGGCACGCTGCAGTTCAGTGTAAAAAGTGGCCTGCCTCCTTATTAGTCAAAGAAGTTGCTGCAAGTCATTAGTTATTAGTCTATTAGTCATTCGTTACTTATTAATTATTAGTTAGTTATTTGTTAGTAATTAGTAATTAAGTTATTAGTCAAAGTAGTTGCTGCAAGGAAAAGTCATACTGAATACTAGCATTCTTACTAATTAAGTTTATGGGAATGGATGGGGGCAAATTGGTACATATCAGTGATTTAGCTCTCAAGAAGAAGGAAGCAGATAGGGACAGAAAGGATTTGAGAAAACTATGAGATTAACAGGACAAGCGATTACAACAACTTCCCTATTCTCCAAATCACCCATAGGTAGAGGACAGGTACTAGCCCTCAGGCTCTCCTTTCTTTGTGCTCTGACCTTTCAGAGGTAGGAGAGGAAGAAATGCGAAGCAACAATAGGGAAGTCTTACTTCTTACCCCACTGTGATGTCTCGCAGGTCTTTTCATAGTATAAGCATTACAGCAAATGTTAGAACCCCAGCGAATTTGTACATTTATTAGTATTTCTTAAGAGTTTCGGAGGCCAGTGGGAAGTATCAGATTTTTTCTAAAATCAAAGGAATGTAGGCATTAAATAAATAATTCAATTATTATTTATTAAAGAAATGACATTAAAATTAAATTAAGAAAACTGATGATTCTGAAGTCCAGCTCAATGCTTTCGGTAAACAATCAAATTTCATACTAATTTCCATCATTTTCTGGACCATTGTTGGTTTGTAGATGTCCACCATAGCAAACATTTCTGATATTTATTGCTAAATTCCAAGACCAATTGGGTATCCTTGGAAAATGATTTAATTTTATCCTCATTTCCTGGGAAAAGACAATATTTACCGTGACATGGGAGTACATGCTGAAAATAAATAAGTCTCATGCCTCAATAATTTCTGATATGCACTGTTGCCTCTCAATAACTACGCACACCTTCAATACATGATCCCTTCTTTCTTTTCTTTCTATTGTTTCCTGGTTGACGTTTATCAGGACAGGATGGCAAATATCCAAATCATGCAGATATTAGTTTTCAATTAGACATTTTCTTGCGTGTTGTTATATCAGCTTTGAAGTACGGTAAATTGCAGATATATCAATAAATGTATTTATTTATAATTAGAACAAACCCAGTGGCAGTAGATACATACAAAGAACAAAACAAAAACAATAGGAGACAAAACAAGGAACAAATTATTGCCTAGAGCGCTTTATCATGAATTAATCCACTCCTGGGCAAGAGCCTGAAATGAAATGCAGTGTGGAGCATTTAATCTCCAGTACACATTACAACGGACAGGTATGCTCATGAACAGGTATGCTACCATGCAACCTTTTTCTTCCTTTGATAACTGGGCAAGAGGCACTTTTTCAATTGGTGCTCCTCTTTTATGTAGCAGGGGGAGAGTAACTGCCCCCTTTCACCCCAGCACAGTGTCTTTTCTGGTGGCTGTTTGCTGGTGTTCTTCTGCATCTTTTTTAGAACCCTTTTGGGACAGGGAGCCATTTAATCATTTGATTTTGGCTGTAAACCGCTTTGTGAACTTTTTGTTGAAAAGCAGTATATAAATACTGTTGTTGTTGTTGTTGTTGTTGGTAATAATAATAATAATAATAATAATAATAATAATAATAATAATTGAATCAAAAGCATGAGTTATAGAATTATCTGTCCTCAATATGCTATTGTACTATCTTTCCATTTCCTGAATTTCTGCAGCTACATCCATAAGAGAGCCTGCCTTCTTTGTACAGAACTCCCCCCTTATCCGCTGGGGATATGTTCCAGGCCCCTCTGTGGATACTTGAAACTGGTTTATAATTCTTGACACAGAATTTGACTTACCGTGACACTTTGTTTTAGACCAGAGAACACCTAGGCAGCTCTGCTCTTACAGCACACCTGGAAAATGCTCAAGACTGGATTCTGCTGCTGACCGACTTAGAGTCAACTTTCCAGGTTTGTTGTAGATGTTGACATGAAACATGGCAAATACTGATTACTACAAAGGCACATGCGCTGTCTGACTTCGACGATCACTGGCTTCTTTGAACATTCAAATTGCTTCTTTCATACGTTTCTCAAATATGAATACTTCCTGCAGGCCATGGCAAGTTTGCCAACCTAATTGGCATTATAATTTAAATGGCAGAATGTGGGAACTACTCCACCCTGCCTATTTTTTTTTTTCATATGGAAGAAAATGAGCTATTTGTTACAGCAGCAGAATATGAGAACTCTGGTTGTATCATTCATCACCTTGCTTGAAGTTGACTCCCTGGCTAAAATAGATCACTCGAGATGTCGTCACACTTCAAGCTGTAACACCCTGATACCATGATGTCAGTGTGGTGTTTGTGGCTGCAATCCAGTCCAGAGTTAACATGCACACGAGTCCTATAGCTTTCAGTAAGATTTAAATATGAGCATTGGGCTGACTGCAACCTGTTTCTGTCATGGGGAGGAGGTTTTGCATGCATAGCATGTTCCTGATTGTATAACGGTAATGCTCATTTGAAAATTCTGCAATCAGAAACCCACTTTAGGTTGCCCTTGGAATATATTACGAACACGAAGGAAATGTGCACGTCGTAGGATGACATAATTCTGGCTCATAATCTGTGATTATTTTCATTCCATTTTTAAGGAGCCAGGAATGGAATGTTGCAGTGGGAGAGCAGTGGGAGGCGATGGCATGATATTACAGGAATCTGGGAGGAGGGATGGGAGGAACTGAAATTTCCCTGTGAGGTATTACCGAAACCTTTCAATATACAGTGTACTCTCACCCACCATGCCCTACAGCTCCATTTGAGCCAGCACTCACCCCAGCTCAGTACCTGGTTTGAATGGAGGAACTCAGCACCAGCACTAGCAAAGTAGCAAGAGGTATGCAAAGTACCATTCCTTCCTATAGAGCAGGGGTCAGCAACCTTCGTTCGTTTGGCGATGACATCATTCATCACATCATTGCCAAACTTCCAGGTTGCCGAGCTCCCGGAAGTGGCTGCGTGGAGCTTGGCTTGGGAGGCAAAGCCTCCCACCCAATTTGCCGCACGCTGGACAGGGCATGGCAGAGCTGCCATGTTCAGCAAAGGGACTCCTCGAGTCTGGGCAGCAAATTGGGCAGGAGGCTTTGCCTTCCAAGCTGAGCTCCACGCAGGCTGGATGACTTTGGGTGGCAGGCCAGATACGGCCTGTGGGCCATAGATTGCCAGCCTTTGCTATAGAGAAACTGCAACCAGCCTCACACACCTACAGCTGGGTTGCAATAAGAGCTTCCAAGTCAGAGAACATGACTTCAGCTTTACCTTATCTATCTACTTTTTGAAATTAAGCACTGGCTTTCATATACAAATTGCCAACATAAGTAAAGGGGAAAAAAGATTCAGAGCCAAGCATATAGCAACAGGCACAGAGGAGGGCCTCAGTAGTAACACACATGCTTCTGTTACATTAATATGGTTCCAGATTCAATTCCTGGCATCTTCAATGGTCAAAAAAGGCCCCTGCAGAGCAGGGTTTGACAAATTTGCTTTGGATCCATCTAGGACCATTGTTCCATCTAGTTCAGTATATATTGTCAACAATTTAGGAAACAGAAAAATGTTTCAGCTTTTTCTGTTTAAATTTATGGCTCACGCTCACCAATGAATGGTATAAATTAGATTTTACATATATAAACAAGCATTAAAAAGCAATGCTTTTTTCAACCCCTATGGTTGTAGGAAGGCCAGCGGGTGGCACAGCAGCTTAAACCGCTGAACCATAAGCTGTCGATCGAAAGGTCGGCAGTTCGATTCCCGCGACGGGGTGAGCGCTCGTTGCTTGGCCAGCTCCTGCCAACCTAGCAGTTCCAAAGCATATCAATGCGAGTAGATAAATAGGTACCGCTTGCGGGAAGGTAAACAGCGCTTCGTGTTCCAGCTGCATGCTACGCGCTGCGGCAAGGAGAGTCATGCCGGCCACATGACCATGGAGGCGTCTTCGGACAACGCTGGCTCTTCGGCTTTGAAATGGAGATGAGCACCACACCCTAGAGTCGGACACGACTGGACTTAATTGTCAGGGGATACCTTTACCTTTTTATGGTTGTAGCAAAACTTGGCAAATGTCAATATGACCACAAAAAGATGTAAAAGGTTTGATCCAAAAATAAAGTCTTAACCATTTTTTTAAGAGTTAAAATTCATGACACTAAGGTTGTAATCCTATATGCTTACCTGGGAATACATCCCTTTGAACTCAATGGCTCAATGAATAGACATGTGCTGTAAAAAAATTCTCTCCCCAGCACGGGGGGGGGGGGGAGAGGGAGAGATGAGGGGGGGAGAGAGAGAGAGAGAGACGTGTACATGTACAGAACCTGTTGGTGGGAGGGAGGAAGGGGGAGAATGTGTGTGTGCTGGAACAGTGGTGTGATGGAGCTGGAACAGTGGTGTGATGAGTGATGACTATCCCTCAATTGCCGCTTTGCAGCCATTTTTTCCCTAGCGATGGGGACCCATTTTGAGTCAGCCTGACATCCTAACTTTGTTGAGCCCAGTCCTAGCGACCTGCTGCCAGTCAGTGTTGACAATACTGAACTAGATGGAACAATGTGGTCTGACTTCACAAGTTTCATTTCTGCGGCACTGTGGATTATATTCCCCTTGGGGCCGCACCGCTGCGTGGCCCCCTTCAGTTGCTGTGCAGTGACATCTTCAGCCATTCAGCACTGATGTCATACATTCTTTTTCATCAGCAGACATAAAAGTTGGGGATATAGCACTGGTTCTGCTGGATATGTTAAGACATGCAGTGCCCTCCGCCAGCCAGGGCCAGCTCCAAGTTTTTGGGGACTCTTGGCAAACTGGCCATCTCACCCAGGTGGACCCCAGCACAACATGGAGTCTATGGATCGCGATCAATAACAACAGGCATTTCTGAAGGTCCTGCACCCTTGGCAGCCACCCAACAATGCCCCTGATGGCAGCCCTGCCCTCATCCTATAGATAGCATTACTCTTGTCTTTTCAGGACAGCCTCCTGTTATTTCTCAAGAAAATGAATTTCGTATCCACATTATAAAGTCATAAATAGTATCCTGGAAAACTGGAATTCAAAGGGTTGTGATTATTGCTTTCAATTTCTCCTCCTCCTCTGACTCTATACTACGCAGGCTAGTTTATTTCCTATTGTAATCAGCCTTACCCTACAAGAGTCTCGCCCTACTCAACTGAGTGAGATCTTTTCAGTAGCAACAGCAGGTAGAATCAGTGTAAATGTGCTTATTTTTATTTTCTACAACTAAATTTAAGTCATTTTTTCAGCTCAAAAAAGACAATGAGAACAGAACTCACAATGAAGGTAAAACAAAAGTTACCAATAGAAATGTTTTTTTTTAAATGCCAACTAAAATAATGATTAAAATGCAGCAACAATCACCATGGAGAATGCATTTGTATGTGGAAAGGCCTTCACTGGTCAGCAGGAAGAAAGTTAGGAACTGACTACGTGAAAACTTCCATAGTTGTAGTGGTGAAGTGAAGGTGGTACAAATAGCTTCAGTTTGACAGTTCCCTCCTCTTCCCTGCCCCGCCCCCCCTCTCTTTTATACACACACACACACACACACACACACACACACACACACACACACACACACACACACACACACCAGAGTCTTATTGCATTCTGGCATATTTGTTCCAATGCTTCAGGAATTTCAGCTGTAAGTCACAGGGAGTAAGGCCATATGGTATATGTAAATATGTAAACAATCTGTGGATTGCAGAAGAGCAGCTATCTTTTTGGCTCCAAATAGAAAACCTGAGGATCAAGTCATTGTGCAGCAGAGCTGAAAGCCCAGCGTGCTCTCATGCAAAGAGCCAGCAATGCGTGCAAGGTACACACCCTGTGTTACACAACTTGTGTATGCAGTGAGAACTATCATGCAGAACCTGCTCCAGACTTTAGTCACCAAAGAAACAGGTAGCAGTTTCTATAGGGCTTTAGGCAACCAAGTGCCACTGTTAGCAATCCAAGTACACTTGCTAGCAAAAGCAGGTAGAGTATTATTATTAATAATAATAGTATTATATACCGCTTTTCAACAAAAAGTTCACAAAGCGGTTTACAGCCAAAATCAAATGATTAAATGGCTCCCTGTCCCAAAAGGGCTCACAATCTAAAAAAGGTGCAGAAGAACACCAGCAACAGCCACCAGAAAAGACACTGTGCTGGGGTGAGTAGAGGACATTTTATGGTAGAGAACTTGACATCTTTGACCTCTACAGCCAAGATTCTTATAGCATTAAATATATAAAAGGGCTATGTAAGACAGGGCTATAGAATAGAAGGGGTGCAATCAATAACCATTATTATGTAAAGTTCAGTGATGATTCACAAAAGCAGTAGAGTTAAAGCAGTCAACCTCCGTATTAAAGTACTGAGGCAGGAACAATGGTTTCCTATTACCGTATATCCCACAGGGGTGGGTCCAAACCTGCAAAAATGGCCACAGAGTGAGAATTGCCATGGGTGAGTGGTTTTTCTTATGAGAAGCTAAATGCATAAGTACAATGATAATTGACATCAGCCTAATAGGTGATAGGCTTCTGTGTTGAGTATGGAGTGAGATAAGGAAGAATGGAAGTAGTATGTAGATAGAAAAGTCAGGAAATACTAACAATAAATGCTAAGAGTTGTACTCAACGTCAGTGGTGACTAAGCACCACTGAAATCAATGGGACATACATAGCATGTGGGACATAGGGACACAGGACATAGGCCTATCAATGGCCTAAGCACCACTGAAATCAATGGGACATAGGCCTATTTAGTTTCAAGCCTATTTAGTTTCAATGGGGCTTGCAAAGCTGTTTTACTGTTTACTCCAAAGTTAGTCCCACAGCAGTGTGATACTTACTCTCTAAAAGTGTGCATAGAATTGCAGCCCCAGACTCACTCTCTTTGGATACAGCTCTATAAATTTAAAGGTAATGGAATCTGAGAAATTGGCATTTGGAAAGGGTGAAGGAAGAAGAGCAGCCAGTAAGTTTGCAGACAGATGGAACACATTTCTGAATTTTTAGATGGGACATTCTGAACATCAAACCTCTACAGAAATACTATATGTATTTGATATGCGTGCTTAGATAGGTTTTGATTAGTAAGATTTTTGTCATCATTTGAAACCCACAATTTTAGTTGACTTCATTGGATGCAGCTATTTGAAGGCAAATCCTGAGCTAGCTCTTGCTCTCCCTCCTTCACAGAACTCAAGTCCAGAAATTTGCAGGTTATATTAGTCCAGGGGTGCCAATCTTTCAACATGAAAGCTCCTGCCAGGAGCCTCCTGGCCCTTTAATGGTTGTCTAGGTGAGGGCATTTCAGCAGGTGCAGCTGCTTTTGCAGCACCATCAGCAATTGCAGCTGCCAACATTCTGTCTTCTACACAACTCTAAAGAACACAGAGGCCCTAATAGTGGAAGGTTGGCCACCCCTGTATTAGTCAATAGTCAGACTATCACCCCATCTAACATAGCATTATGGACATTTTCTCCAGGGGTTCACGAGTGTTTATTAGCCCCACCTGGAGATGCCAATGATTGAATGTGGGCACTTCTGCATGTAAAGCATGTACTTATCCACTGAGCTACAGCTCCTCCCTTACAGCTCAGTTTCCTTTTGTGCAAATCTAGTCTTTTCTGAGGCAACCCTGGCATGAAGGAACAGGCAGACCATATCCAAGAAATAGATATGCTGTAAGCAGGTAGGCAATACATCCCTGTCAACTCCTCTCCTATGGGAACCACTGCAGATTAGCAGCACAAGCCTATGCATGTCTACTCAGAAGTAAGTCCTATTGAGTTTTGTAGGGCTTACTCCAAGGTAAGTGTGTTTAGGATTGCAGCACAAGAGAAGTAGGGACTGGGTGCAATCTTACCCCCAACAACCAGGCTTGGCCCTCATTTCCTCTGGTGGCTGCAGCAAACAATCCATAGGTCCTCCAGTGCCTGATTCAGAAGGAAGGGCACATTGCTACTAATACTGCCCTATTATTGACATGGTTGAGTTTTCTTAAAACTATTCAAAGACAATCGGGTCCCAGAGTCTCAAGTTTCATCCTAGACAATTTCTTAAGGTGGGAGAT
The DNA here is from genome assembly GCA_026170595.1 of Plestiodon gilberti rubricaudatus. Taxonomy (NCBI): domain Eukaryota; kingdom Metazoa; phylum Chordata; class Lepidosauria; order Squamata; family Scincidae; genus Plestiodon; species Plestiodon gilberti. Next base: position 196,998,744 of record JANXHW010000004.1, on the reverse strand, counting down.
TACAGGCATCCAGTCTTTGCACACAGTAGGAAAGTTTGTGTTATCTATTCTAAGACAAGACCGGGAATGTGCCGGCCAAAGAATTTGAAGAGGGGCTTCTATTTGGATGCTTGTGCAACAAATACTGTAATGAATTATTATAGGGACTGGTTCCTTTTTGGTGTGCCTCCCTTAACTTATACATTTTGAACAGTATGTCTGCCCTTGATTCTTCATGACCGTCTATTGCAGTTGTCGAAAGACTTTTACCAATACAGAAATCCACACTTAAGGTGATCCTGTAAAATCTGATTCCTTTAGATGGGCAAGGGTTAGGGTAAGCAAAATTTTAAAAACGTATTTCTTTAAAGTATTTTTTATCCTACAGCTGGAGGTTTTGACCAAAGATGTTCAGAGGGGATGAAAATTCAGGAAAATATAGGGAAATAATCATAATGAGAACCAATTAAACTATCACAGAATAGTGAGGAAGTATTCAAGTTCTTAGTTATTGATCTCAATATTATTGAGATCTTCGTTATTGATCTCTCTGAGATTTGTTTCCCCATAATGGACCAACACATGGCCAGCGGGTGGCGCAGTGGGTTAAACCACTGAACCATGAGCTGTCGATCGAGAGGTCGGCAGTTCGAATCTGTGCGACGGCTCCTGCCAACCTAGCAGTTTGAAAGCAAGAAATTGCAAGTAGATTAATAGGTACCGCGTCAGTGGGACGGTAACAGCGTTCCATGCGCCTCGGTGCTGAGTCATGCCGGCCACATGACCATGGAAACGTCTTCGGACAGCGCTGGCTCTTCAGCTTTGAAACAGATGAGCACCGCTCCCTAGAGTTGGACACGACTGGACTTAATTGTCAAGGGATACCTTTACCTTTAATGGACCAACACAGCTGTCACAATTTTTATGTACTTTGGAGAATTCAGAGGCAATGAGCAATTCAACCAGGTAGAGCCAGGACAGTGTAGTGGTTCTGGTGCTGGACTTAGACTTGGATCAGTCACAAAGCTTCCTGGCCTGGGTGAAGTGGTGTAGCTAGCCACGGTGGTACCCAGGGCCCTCTTCCTCGTGATGCCCCCAGAAGTGACATCACACCCAGGGGCAAAAGACTGGAAGCTCTTTTTTTAGCGCTAGAGTAGGGGGGCGGCTGGAGTTTGTCACCCCTCTGGCTTAAGACATTCCTGAAGAATTTAACAAGCTTAAAATTAGCAATAGTCATGGTTTATTATAGAGTCTGTAAAAATAAGACTAACATACAGCTAGTGCCAGTTTGATTTTTGTAAAATCAAGATTCATTTAGTGGTACTAATGTACATCATACATTAAAGTGGTAGGAAAAATACTGACATTTGACATACTATACATGTTCATGTAAAAATCATGTTGCATAAAGATTTTAATTAGAAAATACATAAGTCACAAAAGTACACATCGCAGACAGTTCAAAACATTCTAAACAATATAGCTGTGGAAGAACGTAAGATTTCACAGTTCAGCTTGACTTCAATAATTTCAGAGAAAGTGTACTAGTCTAGCCACATTTTCGCTCTTTCAGATAAGGTGCACTTAAAAAGACTACAATCTGTCTTCAGACTGCAGGGGGGAGGGAAGAACAGGACGGTGGGGGCTGAATTCTTTGACTTATTTGCAACATTGAAAGATTTTGTTTCTCTGATGAAGCAATTTGAATTACTCATTTGTACATATTTATATAAGCTTCAGTCAAGAATGGAGACTTACAGTATGTACAAGAGTCTTAAATGCAAATAGCATACAACAGGATTTTGGAACCTGCAATCAAATTTAAGTATCTTACTGTCGGTTCTGGGGTTTTACAGATTAAAATTATGCATGTCAAGCCTTCATGTATTCCTCCAGCAGGACACCCCTCCTCTCCCCAAAAGATGCTAACTGTTAAAGTTCAAGAGGTAGTATATGAAAGTCTAATAGTCAAAGTTTAACTCATACTGAAGCCCAGTACCGTTTTATATATAAAATTACTATATTGTTTCAACAAATTGATTTGAGCAGATTTAGAAAGACACAAGGTAGTGATCATGGCAACTGCATTATTTTGCAGTTATATGCAGTGCAGCCTGTCATTTTAAAAGCAAAATGCATGGAACACTTGCTTTTCCTTCCTGTCTAGCGTTCACTGATTTTGTCAAATTCTCAGTGTTTAATTTATCAGACATAATAAAATGACTTCAAACCAAGATTGTTTTATGCTTTACATATACAGCATATGTATTTTGTTTAAGGATACACTCCACCCCATAATAAAAAGCTACCTGATTGAGGCTAGTATCTTAAAGAACAAAATTTTAACACACAATTTAAATATAACACTTCCTTAAGTTTGCAATTGCAGTGTAATATATCCTAAATGGTCATGCATATGATTGCAGCATAAATACCGGTATTAAAAATCAAAGTTAATGAGTTAAGCAGCACAATAACCCTATGTGTCTTTGTGTTTCCACAACAAACATCCAACTCTTCCACTTATGTTTTGGTTTCCATGCTTCTGTGTAAGTCCATTTTACATCTCATTACATACAATACCATTTACATATATCACATTAATGTACCATTTTAGATCTGTAGTAGTATCAAATATGCTCCTCCGATATGAAGGTGCGCGTCCAGGTAGACATATCTATGTGTGGAACATTCTCTTCTCATAATCAAGGGGACTGTACCTAAAAATCACATTACATGAAGATAAAGAAGGAGAAAGCAACTAAACCCAGTGGTTTATATATGGTTTGTTTGTGACCATATATAAATTTGATTTAGAAATACTGCAATTCACTGCAATTTGTAATTCATTCAATACATGTGCAAGGGTGTTGCCATACACTAAGGAAACTGGATAAGGTACAAAATGAAGGGTATTTTAAGACTCACATTATGGATATTACCCTACTGAAGTTGATGGAGAGCCCCATTGGTTTCAATGGAACAGGACCGTAACATTTCAAGATCACAGTTTCTTTCATTAAAGGGTAAATGTGCATGGCAGGAACAGACAAGCAACTTCTTTTATTTAATGAGTTATGTAATCCATATGAATGGCAATGGAGATTTATCCCTTCAACAGCAGTAGCAGATCACATACAGTCATGGACTACGAAGATTTTTTTTTAAAAAAGTGGTATCTTTCAACTATCTAATGCATCAGTAAGTCCAATGGGTCACTCTCTGCCTTCTGATTGTATAATTATGCCAGTTTTATAACTATTTAAGTCAATCAATGCATTTTCATTAAACCTTCCATAATCTTTTGATTACATACATGATTGGAACTGAATCATGTATGATTCGGAAGCATGAACTAAGCATGTAGTTCATGCTTAGTTATTTTGCTTCGTGAACATTTTTATGCTGGACTGGTTCTCATAATTGTGAGATAAGATAGGGCTTAAGTATGTTTCATGACTAACAAATTATCCAGCCAGATCCCAAGACCAGAGCCATGAACAGTAGAACTTCTTCTTGAGTCTCACAATATACAACTTGTTTCAAAGCTGGCTACGGACACTGACAATTGAATTTATTCCATCTGTTTAACGTTTAGGTATAGGAATGTTGTCCTATTTTGAAATTGCAACACAAATTGCTCACATTCCAAAAAATTATTACCCAGGAACCAAAACTGAACAGACGTGAATCACAACTTCATAACTCAATCCATTCTGCAAATATAGAAAGCCACTCAAATAGGGTAATTGAGAGGTATGTACCAAGTGTGTGCAGCCAGGTAAAAAAATACGTATGGCCTCTTAATTTCAACAGTAAAAACACCGATGTAGGTTCACAATGTGATTATTGTCCCATCTTCTTCTTTTTGATCAGAGTCCTGAATTTCAAACTCCATGTTAATGCTGCCAGTTGAACAATACAAGTTTGCTTCTCTGGAAGGAATGAAACCATTTTGCTTTGATTCATGATGAGTTTCAGTTTGCGTCAGTGACTCCAGGCTCTCACTGGAAGGAGCAGCTCTTGGAATTTGCTGTGGCTCACCATCATCTTCAATAATGATATCCTCTTCATCACTATCTTCCTCTTCTTCAGCGTGGTAAACTGGCACAGTATGTGCAGCATGACTTGGAAGGCTAGTATCTGTGGACTGTCCTGAGCTGTCAGAAGTCCGGCTGTTCCTAACAACATTGTTTCTCTGGTTTGCTGGTCTGACGGTAATTATCAGGTTACGACTGTTTGCAATCATCATGTCTGTAACCTGATCAAGGCTCTTTCCTGAAACTTCAATACCATTCACTTCCAGAACTTCATCATTGACAGCCAGTAAGCCTGTACTTTGAGCCAAGCCTCCAGGAACAAGCCTGGATATGAAAATCCCTGGTACTTTCTCTAGCCCATGAAGTGTTACTCTGACACTAGAGCCATCCCGTATATAAAATCCTAGAGGCTTGTCTGTTCCATATTTATAAAGCCGCACTCGGCGATGGGTTTCCGGAAGAATGTCTACATCAATAATAGAAGACACTGGCCTGAAGTCTTGTGGCATACTGATGACAATATGTGGTTTTTTCCTATAGTTATCTGGACGTAACACATTCGATAAGACATTTTTCTTCTTTGTCATGGTGTCCATCCCAAAGGCACTATAGTCTGCATCTTCTGTGAGGAAAAACAAAGCCACATTAGTATTTAGTGCAGTTCAGTCTCAGCCAACAGTACTGGCCATCAAAAACATCAAATAAATTGCTTTAGCACCTGTTTACCTGTCTGCCAAATAGCAGCTTTATAAATAGGCCAACCTATTCTTAAGGCCAGAAAAAGAGAAACAAAGAGAGAGCAAGGGAAGCAATAAAGGTCAATAGCAGAGATCTTATAAGTATCACCCATTATAACCCACCCACCCCCGCTATAGTCTGCTCACTATGTCCGAAAGGCATACATTCCTCTTTGCAGGAGTGCATCCACACAAGCGCCTGATGGAGGAGAGAGGGAGACAGCATGTAGCTCACTCACAGTTTGACACAACATGACTCTAAGCAAGAATGTCCTTTTTCTACATTTTTTTTTTAAAAAATCTGAGATGTTAGAACTGGAAAAGGACATTTAAACATTTTAAAGAACTGTCGACATGTAAGGTATGCACTTAGAATTACTCTGATTAAAGAGTTCTATTTGTTAAAAATTCTCTTCAAGTTTCAGTACATTAGAATAAGAAGAATGAGGAAGGGCGAACAGCCAATGGACCTACTGCTGCCATATATCTGGACAGTAGCCAAATGACCTGGTTTTAATCTCTTGAAAATGGATACCATTCCACAAACTCCCTTCCCTGCCCCTCATCCAGAGTAGGTACAATGACTGGCAACAGACTAAATAAGTAACATATTTAATATTGGAAGATACTTCTAACAAGTGGTTTAACCATGAAACAATACTCCCAATGAGCTGAAAAAATGTGCTCAGCCAATTTTATTCAGTCATGCTTAGGAGCTATAAAGTGTATCACATGACCTATAAACAGAAGTGCCCTGAAATATAAATATTACAGCAACAGATTGTTATGTTTTTGTCCAGGAAAGACAAAAACAATGGACAAATGTTGATAAGTCTTATTCACGTCCACTGATTATTTATAGACACTGGTATTTTATTCATTAACTATAAGCTACAGTTTGCTTATAGCTGTTGTTCTCCACATTTAAGAGTACAATAATGATAATCTTGCAGGAACAGACAACACTTCAGATCCAACTGAACTCTTTGTCCCAAAACTGAAGGTTCTTTGGACTCGTATCTGAGGTAACTCATACACAATGCCAGCATTCCTCTGGTCTGGACTACACCATTGTCTCCAGAAGGTTTAATTCCATTTTCTTGAGAGCAAGTGGCTGATGGGGAATATCAACAAGATTCTGAACAAACATCAGGCTGCTGAATTTCTTGTGTCAGGTTCAAGCCACCTGACTGCTTTTTGGAATCATTTTTAATCAGTGAACGCTTTTTCATGATGGTTTGCTTGCCAAGGAACCTCTGTGTCTTGCTTAAGATTCTGGATCAAGTTTCTAAGGCGCATACTCCGTTCACAAATGTGCTGGAAAGGCCCACTGGGTCTCATTCATTTCCCTGAGTGAACTCACAGTGCAACCTAAAACAAACCCAGTATTCTCCCCTATAGCTACAAAGACCAGCAGTTGTAAGCAAGCTGTCTTTCAAGACCACTTGTCTGCAGTTACTGATCTTATTCAAAAACCTCAGCTAATCCTCAAAGGAAGTCCAGGGTTCCCTGAAACACAGCTTGAAAATTACTTGAGCCTCTTTGCTCCTTAAAGGTAAAGGTATCCCCTGAAAATTAAGTCCAATCGTGTCCGACTCTAGGGTGTGGTGCTCATCTCCATTTCAAAGCCGAAGAGCCAGCGTTGTCCGAAGATGCCTCCGTGGTCATGTGGCCGGCATGACTCTCCTTGCCGCAGCGCGTAGCATGCAGCTGGAACACGGAGCGCTGTTTACCTTCCCGCAAGCGGTACCTATTTATCTACTCGCATTGACATGCTTTGGAACTGCTAGGTTGGCAGGAGCTGGCCAAGCAACGAGCGCTCACCCCGTCGCGGGAATCGAACTGCCGACCTTTCGATCGACAGCTCATGGTTCAGCGGTTTAACCCGCTGCGCCACCCGCTGGCCTCTTTGCTCCTTACCCATGTTATAATAAGGAACCCAGCATCTGTCTTGCCCTGATCATTACGTGACAAACACCTGGATTGAAATTCTTTTATTAAAACATATAGAGTACGATTTGAGATTTTCATGGACAGCAACAATTTTACAATAACTAGAGTTTAACGGGTAAAAAGCCATGACAAAAATGTATAGAATATCAATAAAACAAGCATACCAGGTGATTCTACGTAGAAAAAACTGTATTGGTTAGAATACCACAACACAAAAATATCACGTTTAAAACCAGGAAAAAACTAGTAAAATATTAATATCAGAAATAAAGTAAAGGTAAAAGGTATCCCCTGACAATTAAGTCCAGTCGTGTCCGACTCTAGGGTGTGGTGCTCATCTCCATTTCAAAGCTGAAGAGCCAGCATTGTCCGAAGACGCCTCCGTGGTCATGTGGCCGGCATGACTCTCCTTGCCGCAGCGCGTAGCATGCAGCTGGAACAAATACCTGCTTTTAAACGTGATATTTTTGTGTTTTGTTGTTGGAGTTTATATTTACTTATATTTATTATCATACACACATGCAAATACAGGTGGGCCCCCATATCCATGGATTCGCTAGCCACGGTTTCAGTTATCCACGGATCGCAGGGACACCCGCCCCCCCCCCCCAGGCTTTTACTTTTTTCCCCAGAAAGCTTCGTTTCTTCCTTAAACAGGAGAAGCAGCCTCTGGCTGCTTATTGCAGGCAAGTAGAACGAGACTAAGTCCTAGAGAGGCTCTGCAAGATTAACAGAAACAGTCTTGCTTGCAATGGAGGCTGCTTCTCTGTTTTAAGGAAGAAACAAAGCTTGCTGAAAGAAAAATAAGAGCTGGGGGGCACACACGCCTGCCCGCAGGGGAGGCAGGGCGGGGGGCCCTCAGGAAACCATGGAGGGGGTGTTCGCTCCTATCTACGGTTTCAAATATCCACGGAGGGGCCTGGAACATATCCCCAGTGGATATGGGGGTACTGTACATGCATGAACAGCATAGTGCAGTGGTTAGCAAACTGGACTTCGGTCCATTTCCCCATTCAGTCATGAAAATCACTGAATGACCTTAGATCATTCACAGTCTCTCAGCCTAGGCTACCTACTTCACAAGGCTGCTATCAGAATAAAGCATGGCAATCCACAAATACTTTTTTTCAACAAAGAAGAAAGCGTGGAATGTGAACATTAAAGCATTTTAAACATTAAAGCATTGTATTTTAGAGCAGTACAGGAAAGGCAGGTTATGTGAATGAATACAGAATATGAAATAGCGCCTTCAATAATACATACGTAACTAGGGCAGGAGTGTGCACACATATGCACAAACTTTGCTGGAAACCCTCTTACCTTGACAATTTAAATTATGATTCAAATTGCTTTAATTCACAAATTTAAAACCAGTCCATCTTGCCCCCCCCCCCCACAATCCAGTTATTCACAAAAGGTAATATTGCGTCTCAATTCTCCCTTTTCCCAATTCCTAATTCCTAGGTTTGTGCCTTCCATCCACCCACCCTCAACTTCAAATAATTCAATAGCAAGAGAGAAGACTGCTAGAAAATAAGAATGCAAATTCCATCCAAAATGACAAGTTACTTGCAGAACCTGAAGTATATTGGTTTCACCACGTTATGCTTAAAGAGAAAAAGAGGATTAATTTATCACAGACTGGGTTAAAATGGGTTCAACAACCATGTAAAAAAGTTTAATGTTTTTAAAATTTGATTTTTTAACTATAAAGTATTTAAAAATGATTAACACATTAGAACAGCACAATGTTTCATTTGTCTCTGCGAATCTCGTCAGGTGAGCGAGCCTAAGCTGCGAGATGGTGAAGTCAGGTAAGCCACAGCCTTGCATATAAAGGAGAAGAAGAAGAAGAAGATGGGTCAGCTGGGTCAGTTACATGCACCGGCAATTAGGTGCTAATCAGTTTCCTCCAGTTTTAACTAATCTAAAACTAATCAGTTTTAACCCAGTCTGTGATCATTGCTGGCCATGAAACGTTTACAGGATTAATTTATGTTTAAGATTATGGGGAATGGCCTTGAAAATGAATCATTTGTCAAATCCCTAATGACAGACTAAAGCTGCAACCCTACAACACTTTCCTGGGAGTAGTACCCTTTGAATACAGTGGAACGTACTTCTGAGTAAACATGTTTAGAATTGTGCTGTAAGACAGATGTCTATGAAGATGTAGAAGCTACATTTCAATGTGCAGCAAACTCTGACCAACTTATGAAATATTAGTTTCTTAAAGCTTTTAGCTACTCAGACTAAATGTGCTACACTGAAACTTATTTTAATCTTTATGCACAGATACCAGTGCCATTCCAAATAAAGGCCGACCCACACCGCACGACATCCGTCGCGGAGGCGAGTGAGCGTAGGTGCCTGTACGCTCGCCTCCCAGCGCTGATCTCATCTCCATGAGTGTCTTCCAGCGAATAGTCCCTCCTTTTGTCCCGCCTTCTTAAGAAAGCTCAGCTGTGATTGGGTAAACACAAGTGTGCTCCGATACGCGAGAGAAGAGAGAGAGGGGGGCAGGATGGAGAGAAAACTAACAAAACAATTTGTGCCGGGAATAGAATTCATCTTGCTAACTTTTGTGAGGAGAAATGGATCCAAGAGAAATCAGAGACTCAAGTGAGTTCCAATTGACTGACAACCCCTTTCATCCCGCCCTCTCATCCGATTGGTGGCTACAGTAGCTCCGCATCCCCGCCCCCTCAAAGTCAGGGGCAACAAACTATTCTGTTCGCGCCGGAACTCGGGAGAGCGCAGCTCTCCTGCGTTCAGCTGCTCTCTCTCGAAATGGTGACCACACAGCTCGGCACAGCTCCGCACGTGTCTGGGACGCGCCGGAGCTCGTGCGGTGTGGGTCGGGCTTAAAGGCTGTTCTATTACTAACATTAAATACACAGGAACACACCACATGGTGGAATGCATTCTGCTGTTCAAGCTACTTTCCAATTTGTGTGCGGCTTTAAGTATTTTTAAAAGAAATGTGTCATATTTGACTGCATAATCTAGTGGCAACACAAAGGCTGAAATCCTAAATTCACTTTCCTAGGAGTAAAACCCATTGAACTATCTGCATTGGCGGGGGGGGGGGGGGGGCTGATGATCTTGTAGGTTGTTTTCAACCCTATGATTCTGAGTACATATACATAGGATAACACTCTGAGGCTGCAATCCTATCCACACTTATCTGGAAATAAGCCCCATTGACTATAATGGGACTTACTTCTGAGTAGACATGCATAGGATTGAGCTCCAAGTCCTAGATCTCTAGTCTATGTGAGAAACCAAAGATGTGAGATTATATCTTAACACATTTAAAAATGGAAAAGAGTTTAAGATAATCAACTCTGGCAAATGTAATTCATGGGCATATGTTCAATGCTGAATGCAGGAAAATATAAAGCCAGGCAGTTGCAGGAAACTCAGTAGTGCACCTTCATTAATAAGACAACCAATTTCTAATTGAAGTACATCATTTATACTCCATCCAAGATGCCCCCCCCAACCTAATGTTTCGATGCCAAGATAGTTTTGTTATTGTGAACGCAAGATTGCTCAAGCACGTTGTAGGTATTTAAAACAGACACACTCACCCACCCACACCAGCTTAATTTTTTTTTTTTAATGAATATTTAGAATTCAGTTCAGGGGCTAGGACTGAATCTTGATTTCACTCAGTGTCCCCTAGTCTTGGGCACACACATGTTCCTCCCTCTCTCACATTTGCAAGGAGAAGGAAAGATACTGCTTCTAGTCCTGACTCAAAACAAGATAGGATCTATTGAGACATCAGAACTAGGCAATCCTGGCTCCTTCTAACCAATATTTGCAAACAAGCCAGCATCTGAAGCTGGAATTGTAGTCAGAACTTGCAGTTGAAGAACTTATGTTTGTGATAATATTTATGTTTAAGCAATGTAAATATTTTTATGTACAGTTTCAAAGTATTCTATATTAGATGTCTATTAGATTGCCCTGCTTCATAAAATTATTGCATTTAACAGTGTTGCATACTGACTGCCAGTATAACACTGGTATTGGTTATAAATTTTGTATGTATAGTCACCCCTCATCTTCTGACTTGCACGAATTCAACTTCATGCAGTTGGCAAACCAAAAAACAAAAACAGCAGTTTAAATAGTGCAGGCGATTCTGCCCACCATTCCACTTACATTGCCCACCATTCCACTTACATTCCACTTACATTCCACATGCCTGAGAGTGAGCATAAGATCAGAGAATGAAGCTGTGGTTCCCTTCATTAGTTTCAGTTCCTGCCTGTCTCTCGTAATTTTTAAAGAGACAGTAATTCCCAGATGTAAGGAATTTTCAAGGCAATTTTGAGCATATGTGATTTTAGCTTTACATGGCTGAATCTAGAACAAAACCCTCACATAAGATGAGGGTTTGACTATATTCATCTAGTTCATCATTGACTATATTCATCATTGACTATATTCCCCCAATGAAGAGCTATTTGTTTTGAAATGGGTTAGGATTGCAACTTATGTTTTCTTATTGAATTGTCTCCTGTACCCATCAAGAACTGTGTTTTATTTTGACTCAATAGTCAAAACTTAGCATTTTCTACAAACTAATCAACTTTTTCACAATAGACAGAACTAACAAGGACAATGTACAAAATACAAGCTTAAAAATAGGTGAGCAGAGTACAATCGTTTTCAACTGTGTAGTTGGGCTAATCTTATTAACATATTACACTTATGCATCTTCCTGCTTTCTCTTCCTGAACCATCTTGCTAACTGGGCAAGAGGCACTTCTTCAATTGGTGCTCCTCTTATATATTTAGCAGGGGGAGAGTAACTGCCCCCCTTTCACCCCAGCACAATGTCTTTTCTGGTGGCTGTTGGTGGTGTTCTGCATCTTTTTGAGATTGTGAGCCCTTATGGGACCAGGAGCCATTTAATCATTTGATTTTGTCTGTAAACCACTTTGTGAACTTTTTGTTGAAAAGCAGTATATAAATACTGTTAGTTAATTAATTAATAATAATCTTGGCTAGCTCATGCAGGAGAACAACAACCTGAATGCTGAGGAGAAAACTGTGTTTGGCTGCATCTTCAACCTTATACCTAGAAGTGAGCCCCCAAGCATTGTTTCTGGCTAGAAACTATACAGGGGAATAGCATTGCTTCTCTCTTTTTTAGAGAGTCATCAATGCCATAGGTTCCCAACCTGTGGTACATGTACCACTGGTGGTACACAGACTACAGGCTGGTGGTATATGCGGGCTGCCTGTGGGCAAGATGGTGGCTGCCATCTCGGCTGCATGGCGTTGCTTCCGAGCCTCAAAAGCAGTGCTTTGAGCTCTGCCAAGTAAGCAGCTCGAGCGCGCAGGCTGCAAGTGCTGGCAATGACCCTCCCGCCCTCCCTTGCATCTTACCTTGACTTTTCTGTCCTTTTTGGAGCTCTGGCTGGCTGCGAATCTGGAAGAAAGTGCCGATGACATCAGCACTTTCTTCCGTTTGTATGCAGTCAGCCGGAGGCCCGTGTAGGTGGTACATGGGCCGAGAAGGTTGGGAAACACTGCCGTAGAACATTAACAGCCATGACACCAATACCCATACCTTTTCCTCAGACCTGTATGGTTTAGAAACCAAAAATCTCACACTAAGGAATCAGCAAGCACATCCATGCTTATAAGGCTTAAAACCAGAAGAACTAGAATAAATGTGGGCATACAGAAGTGAGCAACAACAGCATACTACCCCATTGTCACTCTGTCCAATTATCACATGGGCCACCCTTTCAGCAGCACTGCTATTGCTGAGGTGTCACTTTGCAGAACACCTCTCAGCTGCTGAACTGCAAAGTGACATCTCGGCAAAACCTGCGCTGTTGAAAGGGCAGCCCACATGATAACTGGGTTCTCCCATGTCTTGAAAATATGATCAACATTTGTATATTTTCTCTTCTGTTATTTGCAGCTAATGAGTTCCTAAGTGAGAAGAAAGTGCTTATTCCTGGTCATCAGCTGCTTAATGACATCAGTTCCTGCTTAATGACATCACTTTTAGCCCTCAGCTGGCACCATGAATCTTCCGCCCACCGTATGAAATGAGTTTGACTCTCCTGCTCTATAGCACCATTATGGCAATTCAGGTTCCTGGATTGTAACTTTAAGCTAGTTAGTTCAAATAAGTCCATGTGGAAATGCAAAGTTATACAGATATTAATGACCTTGTATTGGAAAATATTTTCTAATGCATGTACATCTCAATAATTTAGCTAAAAAAACAGGAACAGGTTTAGGCTAGTATTTGTCACCAGTTGATCAGTAAGACAAAGCTCAAATTAATTTTATGACCTGCAATTTAAATAATTGTACTCATGATTCTCCCAGTACAATTTACTTAAATTGTGGATAGCTAGTAAAGCCAAACATTTGAATATTTTCTCTCAGTATTTTGATATTTGATCCACAGAACACTACGTACTGGGAAATGCAGAATGCATATGAAACAAATTACTAATGAAATGCAAACTGTATTAAATGGCCTAGCCCAAGACAGCCCTAAATGAGAGAATTTTTAACCTTGGTTAATGTTAAATGAACTATTACGAACACCATTTTCCCAGCTCTCAACTTCAGTCCAGGTTGAAAGTTCACTAACTGCTTACCTTCTTTAGTAGCAGGTCTCCCCTCAAAAGCATAACTAAAAAGTTACATTGGGATAAAACCCAAAAGTTCTTGTGCTTTAAGGTTCTTGTAGGTTTTCACTCAGCTTTTAGTCTTACAGAAACTCAATTATGCTTACGTGAGAGATTTTCTTGTTCTCAAAAAACAAACAGCAAAGATATCTCATTTTGAAATGCAGACAAGACACTTATCAGGAAACTATGTTCAAAATGCAGTGCTGCACTAGAAACAAAGACCAAATTACCCAACCCAAAAATGACAGCAACACAGTGACTATAATGCCCCAAATGAGGCTACTGTGGGTATAAACAATATATTAGGTAGCCTTGGCTGTCAGGACCTGTTTTTGAAGAAAATTTGCTAGGTGAACAAAGCTATATTCACTCTTATAGAAAACAGAACTTCTTACAATCTTTCACAATAGCCATTATAGCAAACTGTTCTTAGTCCTTACTTCTGAGTTACAACTACAGTATATCCTCCAAATCAATGTTTCCTATTTTTCCAAGTTTACTGCTTGGAACTTAATGACAGATCATGATATATTTCTAAAAGGGGATACAATATGTTGTTCAGTCGTTAAGTCATGTCCGACCCTTCGTGATCCCATGAACCATATCCCGCCAGGCCTTCCTGTCCTCCACTATCTTCCTGAGTTCGCTCATTTTCATGTTTGTTGCATCGGTGATGCTGTCTAACCATCTCATCCTTTGCCTTCCCCTTCTCCTTTTGCCTTCAATCTTTCCCAGCATCAGAGTCTTCTCCAGAGAGTCCTCTCTTCGCATTAGGTGGTCAAAATATTTGAGCTTCAGCCTCAGTACCTGTCCTTCCAGGGAAAGTCAGGGTTGATTTCATTTAGGATTGACTGATTTGATCTCCTAGCAGTCCAAGGGACTCTCAGGAGTCTTCTCCAGCACCACAGTTCGAAAGCATCTATTCTTCGGCGCTCAGCCTTCCTTATGGTCCAACTCTCGCAACCATACATTGCTACTGGGAACACCATCGCCCTGACTATACGAACTTTTGTTGGCATGGTGATATCTCTGCTTTTTATTATGCTGTCTAAGTTTGCCATAGCTTTCCTTCCAAAGAGTAAGCGTCTTTTAATTTCATGGCTGCTGTCTCCGTCTGCAGTGATCTTGGAACCCAAAAAAGTAAAATCTGTTACTGCTTCCATTTCTGCCCCTTCTATTTGCCAGGAATTGATGGGACCAGATACAATTTGCCAGGAATTGATGGGACCAGATACAATATAGCCTAATATAAAACCTTTAGGTAGGAAAAGCATTGCAACTAGTTTTGGGCAGGTAGCTATTGCAAGAAGTTTACGGGAAGGCACTAGCTATACCATTACAGGAAAAGAAGGATTCATCAAATACTGTAATGACTATTCCTTCGTTTGGTCCTCTTCTTACATAAATTGTGTATGGGGTCTTTGGGACAGAAAACCCAAAGCAGCTCTAGAAACTTCCAGAGTTGACTCTGTTTGTGCACAGAACTCCACTACACGCATCTGCTCAGAGACCCGACACAGAAGGTGGCTTCCAACACACTGATTTTGGGATTGTGCCACTGCCACAAATACTTGCAAAAAGGCTTGGAGAATATGTAAAGTCTGATCATAAAACCAATCTTATAAAATTAGGTAGCATGACTGTTTAGCCTCTAGGTAACCCCTGAATAATTCTTTTCAGCAATATCCCTTATTACAAAGGCACCATTGTTCCCACACCAGCTAATCAGTTTACAGCCACTGTGTAAACTTCTTGGCAAGAAACCAAAAGTAAAAAAGCATAAACATAAATAAGGTGAATGCCTATATGGCACAAAGGTGAACTGCTTTTAATAAGTGTACTCACTGGTGTGAGACAGTGTTGCTATGCTGGAAACAAAGAATGAGCTATTACCGAAAGCTCTTATTGGACCAACAAGATCCTTTATCAGGCACAGACGTCTACAACAAAAATAGAATTGCTCTCCTGTATATGCTTAGCTGCCAGTTACTCAGCTCCTCTGAAAGCATGCAGCATAGCCATTAGAAAGGTACAATTGCACTTGTCACACCTCTGCAGAAAGAAAACATTGCTCTTGGTATGCCATAGTCTGATTATGTATACAATCACTTTCAACAAGTTACCTTGTGAAGTGATCTTAACATATGTGGGTTATTAGTTGTATCCTAAGAGGTTGGGTTGTATCTTAAGAGGTGCACATGGATATGCCCCCCTCCAACTGGAGGGAGAGTTAAAACAGACAAAAGAAAATATTTCTTTACCCAGCGTGTAATTCATCTGTGGAACTCCTTGCCACAGGATATGGTGATGGCATCTGGCCTAGATGCCTTTAAAAGGGGTTTGGACAGATTCATGGAGGAAAAGACCATCACAGGTTACAAGCCATAAGCAACCTCCTGATTTTCGAAGTGGGTTTTCTCTGTGCCAGGTGCAAGGGAGTGGCGACTGGACACAGGTATCTTGTTGTCTTGTATGCTCCCTGAGGCATCTGGTGGGGCCACTGTGTGACACAGAAAGCTGGACTAGATGGGCATTTGGCCTGATCCAGCAGGGCTCTTCTTATGTTCTTATGTTCAACTGCACCACAGCCTATCACTACTCTGGAGGGTTGGGCGACTCTCCAGAGTAGGATTTTGTGGGGTGCAGAAGGCTCCGGGGATTAAGAGATTCTCAAGGATTGCCTCCCTCCCCCCCTTGTGCTAATGAAACTACCTTCTATGTGGAAGAGAGGGTTAGGATACAATCCCTTGTATTTTGCAACTGGACTAAGAAGAGTGAAGGGAATATAAATCTGGGTTGCATCATCATTTATATGTATTTTAATATGTTGTAAGCCGCCTTGAGTGCCCTCGGGAGAAAGGCGGGCTACAAATTCTTTAAATAAATAAAATAAATAAAATTATTAGAATGTTGGTTTCCAGCTTAGAATTCTAGACCTGCTTTGTAAAATTCTTAAATGTAGAGAGTTTTACAGCACAATCCTATCCAATTTACACCACTGGTGTAACCAGCGATGCAAGGAGAACGGCAGGCCCCAGAATGGAAAGGGGATTCAAATCCCCTCCAATAGGCAGATTCAAAGGGGATTTAAATCTCCCCTCCCCTCCCAAGCCTCCTGCCCTGCCCTCCCCTCCCCCGTGTGTAAATTGGATAGGATTGCGCTGCTATTCAACCTGGGTAATCTATGAGTTATACTAGCTCTTCAGTCTAACATTTCAGCATACATCTTTTCTTACACTGTACCAGACAGTGTGACAACTCTGTATGCACACATTGTTTCATAAATATTTTGCAGATGAAAGCTATATTGTAATAGTCAGAGCAAGTCCCATTAAATTTAAAATTGCATTATAGATTATGTTTAAGGCTGCTGAAGTCCAGCCATTAGGTTCCTTGTTGCCTCTTCCGAACGTGTAAAATACCCATGTTAACCAAATCACATAAATTGATATAGCCAAATAACTGTCTTAAACTGAAATAGGTTGAACACTTTTGTATGGACTCATTCTAGTCTGCATTTCATTCTATGTATCTATATATAATGTTATATAACTTCTAGATACAATAGCCTTTTTAAAAATGTTAGAAGTATAGTCCAATGGCAAGTCTTTCCCTCAACTACTGCCAGTAAAATATGGATAAATTATCAAACATGTAATGAACAAGAGACAGAGATTGATTTTCAGCTTCTTTATCCCAGAAGTGGCTTCATATATACAGATTCTGAAAAAGAAACTGATTCAGATTTACCCCAAACCCTTTAATATTAAATATCATATGCAATGTATTAGTTGACACCCAAATTTTGCCACATGTAAGTTCAAAAATTGTATTAGTATTTTAGACATATTTATAGTATTTTTAGACAAGTACCTATGTCTAAAATGTGATTTAAGTAAATCAACTAGCACACTATAGAACTTTGGTTGCTGGTCTCTTAGGGATTTAACATTATATGGGTGCACTCCACCGGAAGACAGGAATGGCGGAGCGAGCGTAAAGCACGTTTGCGACACCTCGGGAGAAGGGAGGCTGCCGACTGGATCCTTAGTCAGGATTGCTCTGTATAAAACCTAAACCCTGAGATCCATAGTGCAGTCTCAAACCATGGTGCTAAAAAGATAAGCAGTAATGGCGATTTCTTACAAAGCACTTTCCACTTAACAATCATTTATGTGATTTTTTAAAAAGATAAACTGGGCAGTCTAACCAACTGTCAAGAAAACTCAGGAGAGTTGTGACTGCAACATGTGCTAACTGGCAGGTGAATACTGCAAACAAACTAACACATATGGTGTAAAAATGCAAGCAATAATCCCAGCTCAACAAAGTGGTTTATCTGCTCTAGTCATATGGCTACTGAACGTTCTTAGGCAGAATTGCTGAATCTGACTCTATGAATCAGTCCACCTATAAGACTTGACCATTCAGCTTCTATCTTTCTATGAATAATAAAGGGGGGGGGGAGGAAGCTGAAAAAGGTAGTGGGTGGCATAGAAGCAAAGCTGATAGCAGAAACATTATGCACTGCTGCTGGAATATAACATATTCAACAAAAATGCATTTAAAAGAATGTATTCAGTAACAGACTATACTAAAAAACTATATTCAAGTGTGGCAAGAGTTTGGAGATAAATGCAAGGGTGGAGGTACACTACACAGTAGAAATAATATAAATGTCTGGTGATTATAGTTGTCCTCTTAATATAGCATGGCAAAAATTATCCTCCAAATATTCATGAACTTACCTTAGATTAAAACTCACTTTATATAGGGTTCTGAAAAAATATATTTTTTAAAAAAATCAATTTATCCTACTTCAAAATAAAGCAACATTTCTCCTGGTTTGTTAGAGAATTACTATCATGCTTTTTCATGTAAGTGTTGCTAGTGTTTTTACTAAGTAACCAGTCATTCAATACCCACAGATTCCACAGCCCTTCCAGATAAAACTAGGTGGATTAAAAGAATATCACCTCCGGGGGGGGGGGGGGGGGCTTGGGCAACGTTTTAGTAAGAAACCTTATTAAAATTAAAATTTGTATCAATTTCACTTAAAATTGCCTAACACAAGGAAAAAAAAGTATAGTAATTCCAAAGGGAAAAGGCAACTCTTATTTTATTTTCCACATTTATACCCAATGTGTAAAACATAGCCAGAAGAGGCATTCCTCCTTGCACACAGGAGGGGATGCCTCTGCTAAGACGGTGCCTGCCATCTGCCAGTTTCTGGTTGTTGGTGTTTTTTTTTAAGTATTGGGTAGCAGCACTGTCCAACAAGATTTCAGGAAGTGAGGCAAGATTCAGAGAAAGGCAACACGCTTCTGGCACGCTCAGTCTCAAGACAGACAAGAACACAGAAAACATCACTTACTAAAGGCTGCATTAGTAAACACGTGCTTGCTTACCTTTTCTTTGAATAAAAATTCTAAGCAAAGGATTAGCTGTAGAAACTGCTTTGTGATAATTGTCATCATTGTTGATAGGCAAGAGATCTCCATGGATGTCTGTATATCCAACTAAAACGTCAACATTTGGTATCTTGTGAACATGCTGAAGTAATCCATAAAACTCCTCAAATTTACCAGGTTTGGATCTTTCGAGAGAAAATCGTCTGAATTCTGCACCAAACTGCAAGAAATACACATTAATTTGACAATGACACAGATAAGAGACTTTAATAACTAATTTTTTAAAACCAATAATCGATACTTGCATTTGATATCAAGTTTGCAATTCCATATAACAAATTAAAAAAATTCCTGCAGCTCTGGTAAGTAATTATTAAATATTTGTAGCATGAACAAACAGCTGTTTTGCATACACATTTGCCTTACTGTATATCTTGGAACATCAGAAGCACATGCTATTGCCTCTCTCTATTAATAGATTTATAAACCACTTTTTAAGCTCAACTTTACACAAAACATAAAAACGAGTAAAACATAAAACAAAATCTGCAAAACATTTTAGAAGGCAACAAAATAAAAAAGCAGATAAAATCTCAGAAGCATCCGAGAAATAATGAGAGAAGAGATAAAGTGCAGTCAATTAAAAGCTGTGCAAAAGAAGAAAGTCTTGAAGGCATTCAGCATTGTGGCCTGGGATAACTCCTTCAGTAATGCATTCTGCAGTCATGGAGACACCACAGAAAAGACCCTGTCTCTGAGTCCTGCCAATCAAACTTGTGTGGTTAGGAAGCCAGAGAGCAGAGCCCAAGATTATCTCATCCAAACAGCCATTAAAAAGGGATGTGAAAAGCATGTACACAGTTAAATCGATAACAGCTGGTGTCACCAGTGCAAGTTTTCCCTCTCCACAGAAAGCCAGCCATCAATCCACAATCCATGGGGAAGAGATATGCATTTATACAAACCTTAGATAGGTAGGAAGGCAGAGAAGAAATTTTAGGGCACAATAGCATCTATGCCACAAACCAAGATGTTTCAAGTAGCCTTCAAAACCCCTGATGTGATCCAAAACAATTGCATTTCATACAATGAACAGAGAAATAAGGTGTCTGAAGAGCAAACATCTACCCCTCCCCATCCTGAAAAATAGCTATCAAACAGCTATCAACAGCTATGTACTGTACACACATTTCAACTGCAAACACAGTGTTGGAACATGCAGATAAAATAACTGTCTGACCACGGGCAGAGCACATGACAGTACTGTACATCAAGTTACTGTACTGTAGCCCATGTCTCCACATCGTAGAGCCTATCGGACACTCTCTGAACCTCTTGTGAAATGACTGCCCCACCCTACAGGTTACCTTGGGCTCTGCCTAGGAATTGGTTTTCAGTGCTAGGGCTCATGTCTGAAACATGTAATAGTAATATATGTCTGAGCATGTGCAATGTTCCATCACTAAGAAATCATAGCCTAACCCTATACATACAGGTTTAGCAGACAAAATTTCTAGGTGACAAGGTGAGTTTTCCAGACAGCTCTGGGCCCAACACTGAACCTTTTCAAATGTTACCCACTGTCCTCACACCCATCAAAATCCTACAGCCATCTTAAACATCCTTCACTATTCAATACCACTTCCCACAAGCCACCCCTCTGTGTCTGCCAAAACCACTTCACCAATAGCAGCTATCCTCAGAACACCCTGTACAGCACCCAACTGCCTACCATCTAAACTGCCTTCCCACATACCATTGCTTGCTTGCCCAAACCATCTTCATAATTGCCCCCTCATGTAGGGTGAAATCAGGAGTTTGTCAGGTAGGGCACTGGCTGCAGACCCACATTCATCATAGGGTGCATCTGGCCAACCCAACCTCTGAACCCTCAGAATTATTGGGTAATAGTGCCCAATGTGCCATCAGGAGGCAGGTGGGAGTGCCATGGAGGAATCAAGTGCAAGCCTTTGCTCTAGGGCCCCCAACAATCTAGCAGCAGCCTAAACGTTCCTGCCATCTCCGCCTCCGTGGCAGAAGAATTACAGCCTAATCCTATCCTACACTCCACTCAGCAATCCAGCGATACCAGCGCCGACAATACTGGATCCTGAGCAGAGAAGGCAGGGTGGGAGCTCTCCTCGGGGTAAGGGAACTTTCATTCCCTTACTCCATGTAAAGCCCCAGTCCCTGAAACGGGTCTCCTCGAATCTGTGCCTGCCATTTTGGTGGTGCAAATCAAGGAGGCCCATGTTGGGAGAAATGGGCCTGGGAGGTGGATAGGATACAGCGTACGTCGCTGCCGCTGATCTCATCACTCCTCCTGGGCCCAATCTGCCCACTCCCTGCCCCAGAACGCCCCCACCCCTGCGTTGTGCAGCTTAGCCACGGCTTACCTGCGCTGCACGCCATCCAGATCCAGCCCGCAGGGGCCAGCATAGGTCTCTCCAATGGCCCAGGCCCACTGCAACTGCCTTACGGCACCTTTTGCAACAGTCCTGGGCCAGTGTAGTCATCCTACACCCGCCTAGCGGCCGGATAGGATTAGGCTGCCCGTCTCATCCAAGTACAAGTCTCCTGCCATTCCACCCCCAATTCTTGTTCCTTCACAATTGTAGATGCTGGTAAGCACCAAAATTCTACCCTTCATTCCACTGTGAAGTGCTCACCTATACTCTTGCTTACTTGTCATATGCCATTAAATCAATGCTGATAACTGAAAAGAAATACCAAAGATTACCACTTGCCCTTCTAAGGCATCAGCTTCCTAGCTCCAAAGATGGTTCTTTTTGTTGTTCTTTTTTTGGGGGGGGAGTACTGCAGGCTTTGCTGGGAACTCTTCAATGTCTTGGCTTAGACTTTATGTCTGATATCCTGTTCTAAAAAAGGTAATTCAGTAAAGAGTAAAAAGGTCCTCAAGCTCTTCTATTTACTTAAATTTGTAGCCTGACCTATCCTAAGAGAGTATAAGGGAGACTCTCATAGCTTCTTAATACTTCACATTCCTTGTCCAGCAGTTTCAGATGTGTGCAGTCAAATGAGCTGTGTTGATTTTCTGCACAGCTCACTATGCTTGTTATCAGCAGCAGTTTGCAGCCTGGATAAGCTAAATGCAGCAGATTCAAGTAACCCCCCCCCCCCCACAGTTGCATTCAATTCAGTAGATGAAGTCTGTCCAAATTTTAAAGCAAGAAGGTAGTAATCATATCAGTTAGCTTTCAAAACCCAGACAAACGTAAGGAAACTTCTGGACAAGGAGATACACAGACTGATGGAAATTAACAATGATTGGAAAGCACCAAGAATAGAGTTACAGTGATACAAAAGAGCATGCATGAATGCACTCTAGCAAGTCATCCTTGAGGGGTTCGTCCCAGCCAGAGTCCAGTCAGACATGGGCGGGCTTCAAGTATTATAACAACGCTAAGATGGCTTGGCCCGCATACAAACACATTTTTCAATTGGTATTATTGGCTGGCTAAGGTAAGTTGAAGAATCCTATATCTATGTGCTCAAAAGTTATCGCCTTAGCTTTCTACTTAAAACATTGACTAGTTCTAACCCTTATATAGGATACAGTACAAGTGCTATTACACAGTAGCGATTATGAATTGAGCATTAACACCTACGTAGATAGGAAATTTAACATGATTACTTAAACTTCAGCGCATACACACTTGGTATAAATGAAAAGCTATTCCACTTAAAACTTAGTTGGCATATACCCCAAAAGATGTGTGCTTCACTTGCAAATTGCTCAATCACAACATGTAGCAAAGTTTTAAAACTTGAAGCGATTAGACACAGTTTTGGTAAAGCGCCCACAACGTATCGGTGAAAACAAAACAGAAAAATGACTCCCATGTCATTATTGGCATTAGCATATGCTTTACAAACTAGTGTTAGTTTGCTTCCTTTTTGCCTTTGTTTGTCATTAACTTCCAAGGGTATGACACTGCTGCTTATTTGGAATTATTTTGGCCACTAAAACCAAAGTGCACTACCCTTTGCTCCCTAGCACCTTAGTCATTCATGTATTGCTAACACAACAGGAGGAGAATTTAAAATCAGTGATACTCCATCTTGCCCTAAAGTGATTTAAATATAAAGAATTCACTGCAAATAGTTCTGTTTGACATATACAGCGCAATCCTGTGTAACTCTTGCGCCGGTGTACATAACATAAGATAGCATCCCTTAAAATCACATTTTGTAAGGAAGTAGTTACTGAAGGAAGTTAATCTTGCTGTTTTTTTTATTTACTTTGTGATGCACAGTTGTGACAAAACAGGATGACTCATGTGATTTGCCTCAATGTTGAATAATGTTGCCTTAATTAGACTATCAGCACAATTCTGTGTAACTCTTGCACCGGTGTAACAGTAGATCCACCAGTGTAAGTGCACTTATGCCAGTGTAACTTTCCGTATGTTGACGAAAGCAGGATGGATACCGGTGTAACCCCTCTAATGCCGCACATACGCAGTTCAAACGCAGGACAGACGCCAGCGCAACTCCGTCGGTGCAGGGGGCATTCGGACACCCCCCGAAATGTCCCCTACACTGGCAGAGTTGCGCTGGCATCCGTCCTGCATCAAAACTGCGCATGTGCGGCGTCCAAGAGGGGTTATGCCAGTATCCATCTTGCTTTTGTTGACATACGGAAAGTTACACTGGCATAAGTGCACTTACACCGATGGATCTACTGTTACACCGGTGCAAGAGTTACACAGGACTGTGCTGATAGTCTAATTAAGCCAACATTATTCAACATTGAGGCAAATCACATGAGTCATCCTGTTTTGTCACAACTGTGCATCACAAAGTAAATAAAAAACCCAGCAAGATTAACTTCCTTCAGTAACTACTTCCTTACAAAATGTGATTTTAAGGGATGCTATCTTATGTTATGTATATAGTATTTTAAATATGATTTGATCTTCATATAATTTGCCCAGATGATTAATATTTAGTATATAAAACCTCACAACACATTAAAACCAGGTCCAGCTTAAGATTGCATGAACTCATAAGAGATAGAGAATTGGACAAGTGTGCCCAGAGAAGAAAAGGTCATTTTTACTTTAATACGAATGGGAAGAGTTTGAAGAGACTGGAAAAATCTTTTAGCTATAGTTCTATACTTGTACAAGCCTGATCCAGTGCAATATCCTGTTTTATGTAATGATTGAATGGGATGCAAGTAACGCAAGTTTAGGGGATAGTCTTACTCTGATTTGCCACTTTGGTTATTTATTTATTTAATATACTGTATATAATTTCTATCCAGAGGCTTCCCATCCAGATTACTGATCAAGTCCAAACATAATTAACTTCAATAAATATTCTAATTAATAATAATAAATCTGTAGCATATGAATCTTTTTTGGTTTCTAAAGAAACAGGGAGGTATTTGTTGCAGAATGAAAGAAGAGAACCACATTACTGGGATATTTTTCTCTTTTTTTAATTACAAAGGCAAAATGTTAAGGTACCATTGCTTCAGAAAATTATAGCTGTAGTTCACAATGTTTTTTGTTTAAGAAAAGGACGCAGCTAACATGAGTGCTTCTACACCTAAGTGGTATAATAGGTGCTTCTAAATAAAGTTTTTTTTAAAAAAAACTTGTTTAAGGTACAACTACATCTGAGAAGTACCTTACACTGCACTTTAAACCACTTAAGCCTTACAACTGAAAGGTAAAGGCTCCCATTTGATAGCAGATCAACTCACTACCAACCTAGGACTGAAACAAGCTGTAGACAAGGATAACCACATCCTATTTTTCTTAATAGATGCTTTCGAACTGTGGTGCTGGAGAAGACTCCTGAGAGTCCCTTGGACTGCTAGAAGATCAAATCAGTCAATCCTAAATGAAAATCAACCCTGACTGTTCCCTGGAAGGACAGGTACTAAGGCTGAAACTGAAATATTTTGGCCACCTAATGCAAAGAGAGGACTCTCTGGATGCAAAGAGAAGACTCTGATGCTGGGAAAAATTGAAGGCAGAAGGGGAAGGCAAAGGATGAGATGGTTAGACAGCATCACCGATGCAACGAACATGAAAATGAGCGAACTCAGGAGGATAGTGGAGGATAGGAAGGCCTGGTGGGATATGGTTCATGGGATCACGAAGGGTCGGACACGACTTAACGACTGAACAACAACAATTTTTCATAAAGAGTTTGTATAATGTGGAAGCTCTTATTGTGCTGTGAATGTTGGTTGATCCTAATTAATTTATTACTTTACCAGTCCATAACACAGACTTTTATTTCTTTTATAGTAATCAGTTGCTGAAATAGCTTCAGGCAAACTTTCAGAAATCTCAAAATAATGCAATTTCTAGATCAGAAATGTGCACTTGTGTGCACTTTGGTAATTCAATGATAATGAAGTCTCCTATTTTCATTTTGTGTAAGCTGTTCTGGTAGCTTCATCAGCTGAAGGGTGAGATATAAATAATTTAAATAAAAAACAATTTAAATAAAAAATTCACATTTCCCTCCAATTTCATCCCACTTCACTGCAGAATGCTTGAAGACTATTGTATACTTATGATCATAATACAGTCTACAGTAGTTACCCCATAACATGGTTTAACTACCTTGCTGTATTCATAATCAGAGTGGTGAAAAAGCATCAAACTTTCACAAGCGACTAGGGATTCCCAGTATTTACCGGTGAAGTGGTGATTTTCATCTACATAAGTGATTGTGAGCACAGAACTTGGAATGGTAGTTATTTTATTTCCATCTAGAATACCAGGGTGTGATCCAAGGTATGTGAGGAAGGATGTTACTAGAAGTTACTGATGCGCACACATGTGTGTGTGTGGTCTGCCTTATCTTGGTTAGGAGGACTGGACTGGGGATAAGCTGAGCTAGGAATGCATTTACAGCCCAATCCTATGCATACTTACTCATAAGTCCCACTGTGATCAATAAGGCTTACTCCCAAGTGCCTTCCAATATATACCTGTAGTAGAGTTTTAGAGCACAGGGAGGAATGCGAGTGAGAATCTAGCTAGGGAAAGGTTCATCGATGAGGGGCGCCCCACACACACACACCATACATCTAACCACTGAGTCACTGGTACTATATCATTTTAAGACCCACTTCATCCAAGAATGAGAGAGGAAGTTTTCTCTGGCATATTTACAGTGCCAGCCAACTTCAAAAGAAGGATCTCAGATGTAAAGCACAGCAGTTATTGCCATACATAACTAGCCATCAGAACTAGACTTTTCTAGAGATGTTTAAGAGAAATGGCAAGCACAAGAGCAAAGCAGTACATGAAAACAGGTCCACCAATAATTAGCCAGTACTGTACTATTATACAAGTGATAAAGTGCTTCATTATAACCACAGTCTATGGTAAGACACATCCTGTTGCTTAGAGGCCATGATGCAGCACAGCTCACCTGTTTAATTTGTGGCATAGCTGTACAAATAATGAATGAGCACTTTGCAACTAAGTATACCAGGGTGTGTTCACCGACATGAAGAGGTTCTGCAATCACCCTAGGGTAAGCATTTGGTATGAACACAACTAGCCTGTAGTTATTCCTATGTGAAGTGACAAATACTCTGAGCATTCCAAAAATGTCTACGGTGTAAAACAACCTCGGCTCCCCCAAAGGTTATCCCCAGAACAGCTTGCCTCTCTTGCCTATATTCCATCCAGATCCAATATCTGTTCCCGACCAGGAAAGCGTGCACAATTTGGGAAGTCCTCATGATACCCTGACCCTGGTGCTCAGAGCCAGAGTTACAGCTGAATTAACATGGCTGAACAATTCAGGGGCCGCAGGAAACAAAAGGCTGTTTCATTTGCTCAAAATGGCATCGCCCGCTGCACCCCCTTCTCCACATGCAGTTTGCAGCAGGCACTTAAGAAATGCTATTCAGACTTGCTCTGAAATACCTACAAGCCCAATCAGGTGAGACATGCACCTGCTCAAAGTCCACAAATGTCTTAATCATAGCTTTTGGAGACAGCAACATCTCAAATTTTCACACAAATAATGCACCACACATCAGTGACAATTGCGTTCATGCCGCAGAACTTTATGTTAATACAGCAGACAGAAAAAATAGCACTCAGGTTATGCCTATATTACGACTGGCTTGAACAGACAATGCTTCCTCGGATAAATCAGACTTTCATATAAACCAACCCGAAGACCGTATTTTCAGACTACGTTCAAACACACTGCGTTACACTTTCTAAAGGGACAGTTATATAGCCATACTTCTCAAATACTGGCAAATATACAAATGCCTAGGTCACACAAAACGTAGTTTCAGTTGACTGAACCATTGTTTTGTGGCTCACAACCTACCACTGTGTGGCATGGGATCCTTGCAGGTGTCATGAACACAAAAAGCAAAGGAAGAAGTAATTTTGAGAAAGGAGAAGGGAAGAACCAACACAAGTCAAGATAGACAGGAACCACAAGATCACACCCTATTAATTCACGGTAACCACACAATTACCACCCACCAGCTCCATAATCACTCACTCTCAGACTAGTGCCAACATTGTACAGTACACACACGTGTGTTCTGAGAATGCAAAAGGAGCTTGGGAGAAACAGATTCAGTCTTCTACTGATTTCTAAATCATCCCAATGGCAAGTACAACAGCATTGCTGATGGGTAGTTCATAGCTGCTACTACTACCGGTACGTGATCTTCTGCAGTGACTCTCCATAATACAGTTTTGTCTCATCTTAACTTTATTACACATCATTACTGGAGAAGCACAATTACCACCTTGCCTGTAAACTCACGTGCCTTCCAATATATACCTGTAATCCCAAATAAACGTCGCCTAACATGCCATTAGGAGCAGAGAGGAAAAAATATGGCAATTACAAAAAGCTTGGGTTATTGCTCAAGAAGAACGAAAAACAATCTTATAACCTTCCCCCCCCTACCGACCCCGTGCGAGGCACAAGAATTTGTCCCCCTCCTCACTTTGAATTTCGAAAGAGAGAGGTGCTGCTGGGGCTCACGGCTGCCAGCGAGTTGCAAGCGCTGCTCTAACCTAGAGGAACTTCCTACACCCAGTTTCAGCTGTTACGTGGTTGGCGAAACGGCTAACTGAGGTTACCCAGGAAAAAGCACTCTGCACACGCTCAGGGGCGCGCTTGCACTTTTGCCACTGAGAACAGGAGGCGAGAACGAGCCTTGGAATAAAGGAAATCTCACCCCCCTCGTACGGGGAAAAGAGCGACTTCCCAGTCGCTTAGCAGCGCCCCCGACAACACGCTCGCGGGACCGTGACGGAGAACCATTTCCTCCCTTCTCCACAGCTATCCCTCCGAGGAGAAAAATCCACCTTTCACCCCGGGCGGGCGCCGAGCCTTGTCCAGGCGATAAGGACCCACCTTGCTCTTCACTTCCATGGTGCCGAGGCCGCGGCTTCCCCCTCCTCCGCCGCCACGCTGGACTCTGTTCATGCCGCAGGCGAGTCCGTCCGCCGCTCGGCGATGTGTGTGGAAGTAGCAGGACGGTGGACGGCGACAGCTCGGCGCGGCCGCCCCTCTGCTTAACCTGCCGTCTCGGTCTGGGGAGGAGCCGCCACCGTCTCGATCGCGACTTCAGAGAATCCAGAAGGGGGAGGGGCCGCCCTCCAGCCTACTCCTGGCACCTGCAGCTCCGGGGAGGGGAAGCGAGAGAACGCGCATGCGCGTGAAGGCGCTCGAGGAACCAGGAGGAGGGAAAGCCCCGGCACACCTGCAGCGGCCGCGCATGCGCGTCTTGTGCTCCAGGAGAAGGAAGGCGAGCCGCGGGGGTGGCAGGAGCGATACCTGCCGCAGGAGCAGCGGTGACTGTGAACGCGCTTGCGCCCAGTGGGGAATACCTGCTGAGCTGGATTCCAGAGTAAGGGATTGGAGGACGCATGCGCGCCTGGCGTGGGGTCCGTCCCCCCTTTTCTTAGAAACTGCTTAGCTAAGGCTGGATTGGGGGAAGGGATGTGACTGGGAGGCGATGGGTTGGTTATTGGAAAGAAGTGCGGAGTTAATGGAGAGAGAAGAAAGCAAGCACCCACTAAGCTGGAATTTATGACTGCGGCCGGGGCCATTGAGCGCCCGCGTAGGAGAAGAGAACAATGATCTTCCTCAGTGGAAAACAAACCCTCATCATGTGCAAACCCCAGCTTTCCCCGTCATGGACAGAGAGAGATAGCTTAGCGAGTGGCGACTGTTATCCATGCGCGGTAGTACTGTCAAGACCAGGCAACTGTAATGTGTGCAGTGCGGGGGGGGGGGGGCTGTCTTTTTCCAGACTCCTTGGAAACGTCAGTTAGCACAGAACACTGGAAGAAGAGTGCTGACTGGGACTGGGCTGAGCACGTTTCTCCAGTTCTGAAACAGCTTTGCAATGCTGCTCCGTTTCCAGCACACTTTTTGTATGTCACCTTGTGCTCTGGTTCCGTGCCCCATAGCTGTAATGCATGCGTAAACTAAACACAACCAGAAGCCAGAACTGCCAGCGACGACTTCAGAGACCACCCACGGAGGACCCCCTGGAACCAGAGGAGATCCACGACCGGAGGCTGCCATCGGCGGAAGAAGGCTGGCCTGGCACAGCTGGCCATGGGCAAGGCGAGACCGGGCACATCCCACTCTCTAGGCTTGGACTTAGCTACCTATATGGACTTTAAATCCACCACTATATCATCCCCTGAAACAGAACTGCATACTATGGCTGAATGCTCTGTACTTGTGATCACCAATACCTTCCCAATGTATGTGACCATGTTTCGGGTTCTTATATTTGCTATTTTGCTGATTCTTTATTTGTAAACTTGAAACATTCTCTAATAAAAAGTTAAGTGCTGGTGGTGCTTCTCTAAACAGTTTGAGACTAGGGTAACTGAAGGATTATTACCACATGAGCCTGCCCAAACTAACACTCCAGTCATTTTTGGAGGCTCAACTCTGAGTGCCAGCTCTATCTGAAGTGGAGGGTGATGACTGGTGAGAGGAGGGTGATGACTGGTGAGTGGGTCTTCTTGGTTGCGGCCCCCTGACTCTGGAATGCCTCCCTAGGGAGACTCATCTGGTGCTGATTGTGGCTATTCAGATACATCTGGGAAGCCCATGAGTGCGCATGAAGGCAATAGTCCTCTGCTGTTGTCCCAAACTGGTATCCAGAGGTACACTGTCTCTATAAATATGGAGGTTCCACATATAGCCATCATGACGAATAGCCTGTGATAGACCTCTAAAGGGTGACTGGACTTCTGTCCAGTCCCCCTTTAAATCCACTGCATGTTTCATAGTAAGGAATATTCCATTATGTTGTAAGGAATTACGATGGTCTGAAATGGAATATTATTTAAAATTCCTGTGCAGGAAGACATAACATACTGTTGAGATAAACAGAGAAAGAGGAAAGTGTCTTTGATTGGATTTAGGATAAACATACCCATTTATAAAAACATAAGAAGAGCCCTGCTGGCTTAGGCCAAAGGCCGTCTAGTCCAGCTTCCTGTCAGACCAATCCTGCTCTAAAGATCCGCCGGGCGGCCAAGGCCGCCTGCCGGATCCTGATCTCCGCTGCAGGCAGCCTGCAGCAGGCAGCCCACGGCGGAAAGTCTACTTGGGGAAGTGGTCACTTGTCCCCTTCCCTGAGTGTAACCGCGGCTGGGGTCGATAGGCCACCTTGGATTTCTGCCAGCTATTTTGCTGGCGGAAGTCAGAGGAAGCCATGTAACGGCTCAGCCAATTTTAGGTCAAGATTGCACCCTAAATCTCATAGTGGCCCACCAGATGCCTCAGGGAGCACACAAGACAACAAGATACCTGTATCCTATTGCCACTCCCTTGCCCCTGGCATACAGAAATAACCTACTTCTAAAACCAGGAGGTTGCTTATGATTTGTAACTTGTGATGGACTTTTCCTCCATGAATCTATCCAATTCCCTTTTAAAGGCATCTAGGCCAGGTGCCATCACTACATTCTGTGGCAAGGAGTTTCACAGATAATTACACACTGGGTAAAGAAAGATTTTCTTTTGTCTGTTCTGACTCTCCCTCTATTCAATTTTAACATAAGAACATAAGAACATAAGAAGAGCCCTGCTGGATCAGGCCAAAAGCCCATCTAGTCCAGCTTCCTGTGTCACACAGTGGCCCCACCAGATGCCTCAGGGAGCACATGAGACAACAAGATACCTGTGTCCAGTCGCCACTCCCTTGCACCTGGCACAGAGAAAACCCACTTCTAAAAAACCAGGAGGTTGCTTATGGCTTGTAACCTGTGATGGTCTTTTCCTCCATGAATTTGTCCAAACCCCTTTTAAAGGCATCTAGGCCAGGTGCCATCACCACATCCTGTGGCAAGGAGTTCCACAGATGAATCACACGCTGGGTAAAGAAATATTTTCTTTTGTCTGTTCTAACTCTCCCTACACTCAATTTTAGTGCGTGTCCCCTGGTTCTGGTGTTGTGCGAGAGGGAGAAGAATTTCCCTCTATCCACTCTTTCCATCCCATGAATAATTTTATAAGTCTCAATCATGTCCCCCCTCAGGCGCCTTTTTTCTAGGCTGAAAAGCCCCAGACGCTGTAGCCTTTCCTCGTAAGGGAGGTGCTCCAGCCCACAAATCATTCTGGTCGCTCTTTTCTGCACCTTTTCCAATTCAACTATATCCTTTTTGAGGTATGGTGACCAGAACTGGACACAATACTCCAGATGTGGCCTTACCATCGATTTGTACAAAGGCATATTTTAGTGCATATCCCCTGGTTCTGGTGTTGTTCAAGAGGGAAAAGAACTTCCCTCTATCTACTCTCTCCATCCCATGCATAATTTTATACATCTCAATCATGTCACCCCTCAGGTTCCTTTTTTCTAGAGTGAAGAGCCCCAAATGCTGTAGTTTTTCCTCATAGGGATGAGCCCCAGTCCACTAATCATTTTGGTTGCTCTTTGCACCTTTTCCAATTCAACTACAGTAAAACCTTGGATTGCGAGTAACTTGGTCTGTGAGTGTTTTGCTAGATGAGCAAAATTGTTTTATAAATTTTAACAGTGAGTGAGTGAGTGAGTGAGTGAGTGAGTGAGAGAGAGAGAGAGAGAGAGAGAGAGAGAGAGAGAGAGAGAGAGAGAGAGAGAGAGAGAGAGATCTTGCAGAATAACGAATCATCTGAGTTTCCATTATTTCTTATGGGGAAATTCACTTTGATATACAAGTGCTTTGGATTACAAGCACGTTTCTGGAATGAATTATGCTTGCAATCCAAGGTTTGCATATCCTTTTTGAGGTGTGGTGACCAGAACTGTACTCCACATGTGGCCAGATTTGTACGCAATGCTCCAGATGTGGCCAGATTTATATGTTGAGGACCCCAGAAAAGACAACTTGGCATTTATTTATTATTAGTAAAATGCTCATCATTATGAACCTGTGGAAAGGGCTTATATATTTCAGGAACTGATGTGTGTGACTGTGCATGCATGCATGCTGTGTAGTTCTGGGCTAAGATGCAAAAGTTGGGCAGCTCTGCTTTGGGTGCTCAAAGCGAGGTTTATCCTTGGGCTACTTGCGGTGACGGCCCAGCTGCACTCTATGGTGTGTCGCCTTTCACGACAGCCATAAAGCACACTGCACCGCATGAACACGAGTTCTGGCAGCACAGCTGGCCACATAGGATTGGGCCCTAATTGAGAGAAATATCACTACCAAAGTTGTCCCTGTAAATAAACCCAGTTTTGTTTGAAAAGCTGTGTTGATTCTGCTTTCATTCCTGCCTTAAGTTCTGGCGGAGTGCCAGGTTACCAAAGGGTGAGCCAGGCTCAGCAATCGAGAATTGGAAGAAAAGCATCCCTACTCCCTCAAAGCATCTCAGAGAGCAGAGCCAGATTGTTGGCGTCTTGGGGATATTGGTGTTAGTGTCTTGGGGGCTCAGGGGCCCAGAACTTTCAGAGCACCACATACATAAAGACACACACATTTGCGGTGTTTAGGAGGCCTGGCTCAGTTGGTAGAGTTGCCGCCCTGTAAGCCTGAAGATCGGTGAATGGCCAGTTTGAGACACACCACTGACAAAAAACTGTGAAAAAAGTCTCTGTGAGGAGAGATAAGAGCTGCCAGCTGCGTTGGCTGACTGTGGGAGGGAGAGCCTGCCCATGTAAACCGTCTTGGATTAAAGTCAGAGGAGAAAGACAATGACCAAGAAAGGCAGTATATAAATACTTAGGCTAACCATCCATCCTGGAACACCCAGGACCGTCCCAGGTTCTGGGCTCTGGTCCCGGGCATTCCAGGCCTGGTGGAAGCCTCCGCAGATTTAAAAGTGTCCTTTTTTCGGGTGCCGCCATCTTGGATCTCACGAGATCCAAAATGGCGGCGCCCGAAAAAAGGAAAAAAAGGACACTTAAATTGGCGGAGGCGAAAACGGCGGCCGCACGACGGGCAGCAAAATCAGCGGCGGCATGATGGGCGTTGAAAGCAGTGGCGGCAGCAGCACGACGGGCAATGGCAGCACAACAGACATGATGTTGGTTCATGGGCGCGGCGGCGGCACGATGGGCACAACCGACAGCAATGGCGATGGCAGGCAATGGCGGCGGCGACGGGCGGAGGAAGGGCACGACGAAGATGATGCCAGTGGCGGTGGCAGAATAGTGGCGGGACAGGCAAGTCAATTTAATTAATTAATTAAATTAAATAAATAATAAAAATTAAAAAATTAATTAACAATTTCAGCTTTGCACCCTTACCTGGGAGCAAATCCCATTAAACACAGTATGCCTTATTTTTGAGTAAACCTACACACACTTGCATTGCAGGAGTACACTGTCCTGGGAGGATACCCCACTGAACATGATGGGGCTTACTTTTGCAT
The DNA here is from genome assembly GCA_026170595.1 of Plestiodon gilberti rubricaudatus. Classification (NCBI taxonomy): domain Eukaryota; kingdom Metazoa; phylum Chordata; class Lepidosauria; order Squamata; family Scincidae; genus Plestiodon; species Plestiodon gilberti. The sequence goes on along the minus strand of JANXHW010000004.1, from coordinate 196,965,079 downwards.
TAACGTGCATAGGATTAAGCTGCCTGCAGATTTAAAATCCAAAGATTTTAAACTGCTTTGTGGGTTGGCCTTTCTGGACACTCACTCCAAGTAAGTCATATGTAACAAGTTGAATCTATTAAAAGTTGGAGAGTGCCACGAGCAGAGAATCAGATCTCTAATTCCATTCATTTTTGGATTACCAGCAACTGCAAGAGAAGAGCCAGGCTGGCTGACTCTGCTTTTCTTCTCCCATTTCCCCTCTCTAACAACTTACGCTGGACAGTGCAAAGGAAAGTAGAAAGTGGAAGAGATTGTGGGGCCTGGGGGGAAGATTTGTGTGTCAGCTGAACTGACCTGTGCTGTGATGCAAAAGTTGGGCAGCAGAGCTTTGGGTGCTTAAAGCCATCATGTGGATGGTTTTATCGCTACAGATTTATTAGGTTTCTATGAAGGAAGTTTATTTCACCTCTTGCATTCCTGGAGTTGTTGGAGTTCCATATCAGGAGGGTGTGGCCAAAACGTTTCTTGAAGACAGCAAGGTACATTCATCATGTTAACTCACTGGAACCAACCTCATAAAAATGCATTAATCACTAGTTTGCCTACATCACACAAATGACTTTAGAGTCGAGGAAGTAGGGAAAGCTAGGAACATTTCAGTTTCAGATTATGGTAAAGAAATAGGCAGGTCTTCTGTTCCTGGAGAAAACATGAGATTAGAGAGCTATTTTAGTCACAAGCTCTGCAAAACCTGTGAGTCAGACTTTCTTCAACCCTTATGTCACTGCCCCCAAAGAAAAGAATGTTATTTCCACCAACTTGTTGAGAGCTGGAGGTTTCTTGCTCCTCCTAATGTTAAATTTACATTGTCTTCCTTGCTTGTTGGAGCCTTAAAATCAGTTTGCTAGTACTAAATCTGCTTGAGATTTCTTGGTTTATAAAAAGTTACTTTTTGTTACATAAAATACATTTGCAAAATGTGGACATTCAATGGATTCTAAAGACATGAAAAAAGTGTTTTTGTTTTCATAATTAGAAATGAACATTCTGGGGACAGAGAAGAATGTCTGGGGACATCCTATCCTGTTCCCGGGCTGCCCCGAGGCAGCCCAGGAGCACCTCTGGATAAGGGGACGTTTGTCCCCTTCCCCGGTTGTAGGGCAGCTGGGGCCCTATAGGCCTCCTCGGATGTATGCCAGCTCTGGAGCTGGCGTAGATTTGAGCTGGGGGAGTACAGCTGAACCAGGCCAGGAAAGGACGTGGAATATTGGTGGAGCACACCGCCGATATCCCCGCCCTCTCCCTGCCCAGTTTGCCAATTGCTTTCCTCCCTTGCTGCCCGATTCGCCCTCCCCCCCTCCCCTGCATCGGCTGGTGCAGGGCTTACCTTCTCCGGCTGGTGCAGGGATGGTCAGCCAGGGGAATAAGGGCTGCCGGCCTTCGCCTCGGCGGCCCTTACTCTAAAGTCATCGCAAATGCACTTTACAGCACTTTATGCGATGGCATAGAGTGGCAGAGCACGTGCTCCGCCACTCTATGTTTACACTGGATCGGGCTGTTAGTGTTCAATTCTGAAAAGCAAAAGAACAAAAATAATTGTTCATGCATTTATATATTCCTTTTAATGTTTTTTTTAAAATGCATTTTATTAAATAAAAGTTAACAGGAAAATACGGCCACAGTTAAGTGCATTTTCATTCTGATTTATTTCAATGGATTGTATAAATTAAGCACATGCTAAACACTGCAGTCCTTTGTGATCTTTTGGTTGAAGACGTGCAGCTGCTTTCTACGGAATCAGAACATTGCTCAGAACTCAGTATTGTCTTCCTAGAGTGGCAGTGGCTGTCCAGGGATTCAGACGGGGGTCTTTCCCAGCCTTATCTGGAGATGCTGGGGATTGAACCTGTGACCTTCTGCATGCACTTTCATGCAGAGGCGTCGTTACGGTGGGGGTGGTTGGGGCGGTGGGTCCCAAGCAGGGGGTCGCGGGGGATGTACCTTCCATTGGATCTGTTGCTCCCTCTGCTGCTGGTTCGTCTTTGTGCAGACATTGTCAGCTGCAGGTTTTGCCCTCCCAGGCACCGTTTGGCTCCAAAAAGGGGCCGAAAAGTGGTGAGGGATGTGTTTCCATGCCGTGCTGGCACGCGAAGATGACAGCACACCCCCAGGGGCGGGGCGTGTGGCATCCCGGGGGGGGCGTATGCCGTCCCATGCGGGGTGTAGCGGCAGCTGCCCCCCCCCACAGGGTGTGTGTGTGTGTAGGGCCACTATTGATTTCATGGAAGTAAGCCCCATTGATCACAATGGGGCTTCTGAGTGACAATTCATAAGAGAATGCTAAATTTCTCCCCCTGAAGCTCATAGGACTTAAAAGTGCTTAATTCGGGCATATCATGCCCTAACTAACGTAAAAAACAAAAAACGTTCTCCCAATAAATTCCAGCCAATACTAGCAAAATGTTTTAAAGATTAAACAAGCAAGGGGATAAATTCAGAACACTGAGTAGAAAGAAAATGTTGTCCAGCTCATGTGAGTCAACCTTTACAGCCATAACATGACAACAACATGGTTGCTGGGTTATAACGTTATTCTTCAGGGTTTTTTTTTTCTTTTGATATCCACTCGGTATTTAGTACAGGTGAACCCCCATATCCACGGATTCGCTATCCATGGTTTCAGTTATCCACGGATCACGGGGAACCCCCCCCCCAGCCTTTTACCTTTTTCCCAGTAAGTTTCGTTTCTTTCTTAAACAAACAGGAGAAGCAGCCTCTGACTGCTTATTGCAGGCAAGTAGAACGAGACTAAGTCCTAGAGAGGCTCTGCAAGGTTAACAGCCTCTCTAGGACTTAGTCTCATTCTACTTGCTTGCAATGGAGGCTGCTTCTCTGTTTGTTTTAAGGAAGAAACAAAGCTTGCTGAAAGAAAAATAAGAGCTGGGGGGGTGCACGCCTGCCCGTAGGGGAGGCAGTGCGAGGGGCCCTCAGGAAACTATGGAGGGGGTGTTCGCTCCTATCCACAGTTTCCAGTATCCATGGAGGAGCATGGAACATATCCCTAGCGGATATGGGGGGAGTACTGTATAGTATATTGAGAAATTAAATTTGTCATCTCTGATCTAAAATTCAAACATCTCAGAATCTATTTTTGTCAAAAATAAGGTGGTGGTGGTGGTGATGATGAGGGGAACTGGAACCTCACAGATGTAAGATGACTATGACAAAGGGTGTGTGTGAAATGTATATTTATTTACCGTGCAATCCCATGCCAGAATAGTGCTGGCATTCCTGCTATGCTTGGTGGCACATCTGAACAACATCTATCATACCCTAAGCTTGTGCAGCAAAGGGGGGGGGGGACAAGAGCCCAAACAACTCCATGTTCAGTGCACCACTGACAGAGCAGCATCTGAAAGAGAAATACACCAGTGGGGTTGCCAACCATCTCACCCCAGCAGGGATCTTAAGAACATAAGAAGAGCCCTGCTGGATCAGGCCAAAGGCCCATCTTGTCCAGCTTCCTGTATCTCACAGTGACCCCACCAGATGCCTCAGGGAGCACACAAGACAACAAGATACCTATATCCTGTCGCCTCTCCCTTGCACCTTCCACAAAGAAAATCTACTCCTACTCTTGTGCCTTTGCAAGTTGTATGGCAGACAGCAAAGCAGCAGGTGTCAGTGAGGTCTGTATGCACCAGTCATATCACTATGTCAAAGCTACAGAGCCTTGTCTGGAACAGGTAGGTTAGCAACTCAGAGGAGCAGCTGAAATCATGCTGGTCATTGCTGCCAGGTATCCTGTCACTTCCATAGTGGTCTGCATGGCTGGCCATACGGAGGCTCCTCTGTCTTCTTCCCCTGATTGAACGTTGCCCATGGAGAACAAATGGAACACAGAGAGTGTGGCAAGACATAGACAGCTGCATCAGCAACGTGTGGTTTCAGGATGGAGATGCATTCTCAGTATGTATTTGTGAGATAGTGTGTGGTGCCACCTGAGTGTGCATGCACTAGTGCCGTGTTGTTGGGGGTGAGAACATTGTGTCTGAGCACATTACCTTCTGTCCTCTGTGGGGGCTGCACTGGAGCTCTGTGCATAATGACTGTTCTGCCTCACATGGCAATGCTGCATGCTTGAAAAAGACAGGGGCTCCTGGTGAGTGTTTGGCCAGCAATGGTTGGAGTACCTGGCATTCACCACGAAAGAGCAGGCACTCACTGCTGTTAGCTATTGCAAAACGAAGGGTTAGGCAACACCAGTCCACTGAGCAAGGAGGGGTGCTCAGTGGGAGGAGGGGTGTTGGACGTGTGTGCATTGGGATGTCCTTGCTCCCCCTGCTGGGTTGATGGAGCTAACGTTCCACCTGGATGTTTGTATGAGGAGCCCTCCTGGGGCAGAGTACCTATAATAAGAATTTTAAGGCGGTTGATGTTAACAAAGTTTCTTGACAAGGATACAAAGTATCAATGCTGTCAGGGCAGCAGGCTGTTTGTGCAAAGCCCCCCCCCCTTCTGTGCCCTTTCCCCACAGCACCCATCACCAACATTCCTGTGTGCCTGCCCTGTGCCAGAAAGGTATATAGTCCCTTGCCTGTGTGTTTGAGTTCTGGTCTCCCTGGTGGTGGCTTCTTAAGCACTGACTTAGAATGCTGCGATTGGATGCAAAGCGCAATCTGTATTCCATGCTCTATTGAAGGAAAGCAGGTGTAGCAGGAGATGGAATTTTCTGGGAGCCTTACTTAATGTATTTTACTGGAGCTTCTTATAAATGAAAAAGTTCTTTAGTACTTTGGGGTTCCCCCCTTTTCTTCAACAGGCTTCATCAACGTGCTGTTGCTCGCATTTTTTGTCCTTGACACCATCACCACTGTAACCTGCAATGCTTTTGTCAGCCCACCTAGCCATGATGAGCTCCCGTTTATTGCCTCTTTTTGTCCTTGCCTTTCTCATCCATTTAATTACAGCTGGATTTGTGGTGCTGATGGAAGGAAGGCTAGGTAGCTACACTGACTGCCAGATTGTGCCCGTTGATCATACGTCTTGCCGTATCATTAAAGATCCAGGTACTGTACCACACTTTCAGCCCCATCCTGCTCAAGTTGTGGTGACTGGTCTAAAGGGCCGGCTACTGCATCCTGCGCAGTTCCCAGGCTGTGTCAGCGCAACCTGGGCTCACCTTGGGAGGATACGTTTGTCTCCGTCCCCCTGTGTAAGCGGGGCAGCAGGGCCCAATGAGCCTCCTTGGATGCATGCCAGCTCTGGAGCTGGCGTGCATCTGGGGAGGCCATGTAAGGCTGGCCCAGGCTATGACGGAACTTGGGATATCACCACCAATATCCCTGCCCCCTCCCAGCCCAGGTCAGCCAATGGCCCCCCCTCACTTGCCACCCCTGCATTCCCTCCCCCTGCCCCGACCGGCGCAAGACTTACCTGTGTCCGGCAGTGCAGGTCCTGGGGGACGGGTGCAGTTAGTGGTATCGGCCTCCACGTCGGCGCCGCTTACTTGAAAGGAGCTGCAAAAGGTACTTTATGGCACGTTTGCGACTCCTTAGGATGGCGCAGCGCTGGCTGAAGATACTCAGGATTGTGCTGTTTGTGAAACCTAGAGCAGGGGTTCTCAACCAATGGTACTAGTACTAGACCACCTCCGGCGTCACTCTCCTGCTGTGTACCACCGGAAATCTGGCAATGACATCATCACCGGTAACTTTAGAACAGACAAAAGAAAATATTTCTTTACCCAGCGTGTGATTCATCTGTGGAACTCCTTGCCACAGGATGTGGTGATGGCACCTAGCCTAGATGCCTTTAAAAGGGGTTTGGACAAATTCATGGAGGAAAAGACCATCACAGGTTACAAGCCATAAGCAACCTCCTGGTTTTTTTTTTTTTTTTTTGTGGGTTTTCTCTGTGCCAGGTGCAAGGGAGTGGCGACTGGACACAGGTATCTTGTTGTCTCGTGTGCTCCCTGAGGCATCTGGTGGGGCCACTGTGTGACACAGGAAGCTGGACTAGATGGGCTTTTGGCCTGATCCAGCAGGGCTCTTCTTATGTTCTTATGTTCTAACTTCTAGGTTTTCAGGTTTTGGAAGGCCAGAAAATGCAGGTAGGAGGCTCTGGGCGGGGGTGGGGGGCAGGCGGGCGTTCTCAGCATTCCTGAGAGGCTCGGCCAAAGGCAGGAGCCTCTTGGGAACAAAAACGCATCAGTTGCCAAAAGTACCGCGTTGGAGCAGGGTTCCGGCGTTCCAGTGGTTCGAGTACCACCAGCAGTCGGCCGAAGTACCACTGGTGGTACTAGTACCACTGGTTGAGAACTTCTGGCAAGGATACAGCGGCTGGCCCTTTAGGCCGGCCATGTATCCTTATGCAAGATTGTGCCATAAGATACTGCTTTGAGCTCTTTGGGGGAAGGATGATTTCTGGATAGCTCCCAGGGGTAGAGCTACATTTGTACATTTGTTCTTCCATGACAAAAGGAAATTGAAATGCAAAGGAAGTCAGGCAAAGTTCTTTTTACTGAATGAGCTGCTATTTAGGATGGGAAATTTGCAAGTTTCAGCTTATATAGAACTTTTCATGGGTCTGAATGGATGGTTAGAAAATGTATAGATCATGATAACTCAAAAAGAGAAAACGTACATTACTTTTATTTATATTCACCTTGATTCTTCTAGAAATGAGTATAATTTATTAATATTAGTGATATATTTATTCATTTAAAAATAGTTTTTGACCACTTTCTGCCTCAACTGAATGGAGAATTTTACATATAAGTTATATAAGCTGAAACTTCCAAATTCCTGTCCTAAAAAGCAGCTGTTTCAGTAAAAAAAAAAACCCACTTTGCCTGACTTCCTTTGCATTTATATTTCCTTTTGTCATGGAAGAACAAATGTAGCTCTACCCAGGGAGCCATCCAGAATTCTCACATATGGGTCCCAACCCACCATTTAGATGCCTCTGGCTTAGGTGGAGTGGATGTTTCCATCCTAGCTATTTGAAAAGGACAGACAGGGCGTTCCTGCTGAATATTCCAGCCTGAGCCTTTTCAAATGTTCCCCCTCCCCACCCCTGGTTTGGACCCACCCCTATTGACATTAGACTGACACTCAATTTGCTTGAAAATTGAGGCAACCAGGTTATCTAAACCATACTTATCTCACACTCTGCTTCTCAAAAACCTTGCTTATTATGTCTTAACTAGCCTTAAGTTTCTCTTAGCATGTTTATTATTCCTATGCCTATGCTGAATTAGCTTGATGAAATAATTTAGCAGGATTAGGACAACAGGGAGAATTTAACACTTTCTATCCTCACAGGGCTTTCCATCCATCTTAACTTAAGCCTCTCAGGCGCTTCTTATCATAAATGTTAGAGAAACATGTGCTTTTAATGCACATGCTCTTTCCCTCCTGGTACAGGCATCCCCATCTGGAGGAGTGTTGATCAGTCGCAGGTCATAATTTTCACTCATTCCTATATAAGGACCTATAAGGACCTACACATGACTTCTTATGACATAGCAGAGCCGGACATGTGGTATGGATTGATTGATTGCTCCATCATCATGCAGCCAGCTTGAATTTGCTTGACTTACATTTAGCAGGGGGAGAGCAACTATCCTTCTTCATTCCAGTCCAGCACAGTGTCTTTTCTAGTGGCTGTTGTTGGTGTTTCTTCTGCATCTTTTTAGAACTTGGCCGTAGATCAGGCAAGTAAGTATGCATAAGACTGCAGCTTTTTTTTTTTTTTTTGCTGTTACTGTACTATAATTACAGCACAATCCTGTGTAAGGATCCGGCCGGTGGCCCAGGGCCGCCCGCCAGATCCTGAGCCCCGGTGGCTGTGGTGCCACCGGGCCAGAGGTCTACTCAGGGAATGGGACATTCATCACCTTCCCCAGGTGTAAATTCTGGCTGGCCCGATTGGCCTCCTTGGATTCCTGCCAGCTAAATAGCTGGCGAAAGTCGGAGGAGGCCATGTAACAGCCTAGCCAGCCTGGTGGGGATGGGGATATGGCTGAGGCCATCTCCCGCCCCCTCCCGGGCCAGCTACACCAATGACCCCCCTCCCTCGCCTGCCGAACCGCACCTGCACCCGCTGGATCTGGACTTATCTCCTCCGGCAGCCGCTCGGGTGCTCCAGCGAGCACCTTTGTTTTATGGCATGTTCGCAACTGCCTGTGATGGAATGCTTGTTCCAGCGCTGGCGCCCTCTACAGGATTGCGCTGTGCATCAGTTGGGAGTCAGAAACCCTTGCTGATCCATTGCAGTTCATCTAGAAATCTATCAGTAGATTCCAGTAGATTACTTTTTGTCCATCCTGCTATAGCTCATACAAAGTTTGACATATGGCGAAGAGATCAGCATGCGGCAGGCTCACAATGGATTGAAACTTAACTGCTCCACCTCCATGTAACGTTTGTGCATTTACTCTGGTTCCACAGGGGTGCAATTAATAAGATTAAAATAAGGCGATCTCTCATTAACTGAACTCTTCTGTGTATCTCACTCTGTATATCTGATACCAACTTCCATAGGCGATAAAGAGTGGAATGTATTTTGTCTCATGTCAGCCACAGACTTGCAATTTTACATGCCTTCCAGACATGCAAAGCCAAAACTTTCTGGAAAAAGCAGTTCTGCTTCAAAAACCCCTTGAAAGCTAATGCACTGTTTGGAAGCCCTCTCTACAGATGAAATTTGGAAGGCACTGATTTAACTATACTACCTCCATTGCGGAGATACATAGTGTAGGAAATTAAACCGAAGGTCCGGCAGATGGCGCTGCTATACATTTTACACAAGCCTGTGGGATTTTTTTTTAAAAAGGTTGCGAAGATGAAATCAAGTAATACATGCAGTATGATTTTTAAGCATTTCTGGATTATGTGGGTAGTTATTGTGACAGATGTTGAATGTCATCTATTTCCTCTTCAATGACATTTATCCACATACATTTCTTAGTACATTCACTAATTGCTGTATAATGCTGCTAGTGTTTAAAGAAGCTGAAGGTGATTTTTTCTAGCTCATATAAAACAATAACGTGACTTAATTCTTCCACCATTCAAGTCTACTCTCCCCCCCCTCCTTTGTGTGTTCTATAAAGAGACAGCAATAAGTTACACCCACTTACTAACACGGAATTTCAACCATTGAGACATGACGTTAAGCATTGCTTTGACAGCAATTGACCTGACTATTTATGGTAGGGAAGAAAGCTGTTTTCAATCTGTTCCAAGCCCATTTCATTCTGCATATATTTTATTATTTGCTATACAGTGATGCTTTGCTGGGTCATTTGGAATTTGAATTCCTTCGTTTTGCCTTCGTTTTGAATTTGAATTCCAAGGGCCATGTCAACGTTTAAATAAAAGTTGCTACTGAATCATTATTTGGATCTCATCTGTATATCACTTTGTGCAGAACACAAATGGTGGAGGAGCTTTTGGATAAAAATAGATGAATGACACTTGCTGTTATGGGTTGGATCCAAAGGTTTCCTGCCTCTGAAGTAAGACTTCTATCTGAGGAAGTGAATATAATTGCATCTGACCCTAGATCATGTGATTATGTATGAAGAAAATATATATGAACCACCATACAATGCTTATAAATACAATGATACTATAACTACTAGAATGCTAAAATTTTATAGTAGTGCATTTTAGTAATATAACCCAGAACATACCTACCCTCAGAGAGTAATATATCTACAATACCCTCAGAGGAGGGTGACCATTGCATCTATGTATGAGTATGCATCTATGTAAAGTATGAGCTTTTGGGCTGGCCTGCTTGGTGTGTTCCACAAAGAGATAGCAAGAGGTTATATACCCCCTTGGAATGTACTGTTTTATATGAAATATGGAAAGTGTTTTGAAAATGATTATAATGGATGTGGGCTGGCAATTACTTTGTTAGGCAGATTACTGGCTAATAAATAACCTAGGATGTCCAAGTTATATTTCCTGAATGACAGCTTATGGTTAGGAGGAGATATCTGGAGATCACTCTTGTGTATTAGTCATGAGAGCTTGAAGAGGGGCTTGTGTGTGTGTGTGTGTGTGTGTGTGTGTGTGTGTGTGTGTGTGTGTGTGTGTGTGTGTGTGTGTGTAGGAACAAAATATGTAGTTTACAGGAGACTGAGATGAGCTGTGAGATGAAAGCACATTAATATGATGCAAGGTGTGAACTGAAAGCACGTCCTCATGTCTCTCGCTAGGGTTCTGATTGCCTCCACCTATGCTCTACTTGTAGATCCTACAAGCCTGAAATCTGCCCCCCCCCATCTAATTGATTCATCAGTTAAACATTGCATCCTTAAAACATTCACTTTAAAATATAGTGGCTTGGTAAGCTGCTGTAACTAGCACATAGGCAAAACCTGCAATATAGAACCAAGCTGAAGTCCAGCATGGCACATGGGCACATGCAAAGTGCACCTGTGCATTCACAGAAGTTGCTGATTTTCCTATCCTCTGAGTCTTGCAACTCCTTCTGCCACATAAATGCCATTCTCAATGGCCCCCTGTAATTTGTGCCCAGCTTTCTGGTTGCCATTGGAAGGGGGAGGGTGAACTCAGCTCTTTGGATCATGGCCCCAATGTGCATATGGGTCTGATGCATGAAGTGAGTCATCATAACTCATGTTATGCTCATGTTATGTTAAAGGTAAAGGTACCCCCTGCTTGAAAGCCAGTCGTGTCCGACTCTAGGGTGCGGTGCTCATCTCCATTTCTACAGCCGAAGAGCCAGCACTGTCCAGAGATGCTTCCGGGGTCATGTGGCCGGCGTGACAAACAGAATGCTGTTACCTTCCCGCTGCAGAGGTACCTATTCATCTACTTGTAATTTCTTGCTTTCAAACTGCTAGGTTGGCAGGAGCTGGGACAGGAGACAGGAGCTCACTCCGTCACGTGGCACTCAGGTCTTGAACTGCTGTCTTACTGACTTTCCGGTCTGCAGTTCAGCATCTTAACCAACCACTAAGCTATTGTGGCCCTCACCATGTTATGTTAAAAAAGCATAAATCCATGCTTTTAAAATCTTATTGCTTTATAACAGAATCTATATGCAGCTCTTCCACAACAAATCATTCAAAGCAGTATCCAGGTTAACATGTAAAAACAAAATCAACAATCACTTCCATTACAACATGAACTTCCTTTGGTAAGACACAATGGTGGTTACAGAGCATGTGTGTCTTGCATGCATAGAATTCATTTGTTTGGATTTCAACTATAGCCTATAAATGATTCATGGTTTCTTGCAAGGGTTAGTTCATTCTGGTGAAGTTCTTTTGAGATACTTGGATGACAGTTTAATTTTTGCCCTGTGTAAGTGTACCCTGAGATATGTCAAGATTAAGATATTTATTTTTATGTCAGAATCATAAAGAATCCCAATGATGAAGTGTTCAATGCTTTCTCACAACCCAAGAAAACTAAACAGATACAGCTTTTTAAAAAGTAGATTCCAAAATATGCAAAACCTGCCAGGAACAATAAATTGCAGTCTCATGTCCTTTTGTTTTCCAAAGTTTCACTGTATTAAATAATTCTTTTCGAAAGCCCTCCGAGTCCCTAATTAATTGATCTGCACACCAACGCGGAGTCTGGAAGATTAATAACTCAGTACATTATTAGAGTTCTTGTGGAGGGGATGGGGCTCAGGGAGGAATAAAGTCCCCATAACAAATAATGCAAGAAGGCCATTAAAATAATGAAAACCAACAACAGGCACCACAACTGCGCCAACAGAAGATCCAGCGCCAAGTGGTATGTCGTAAAAAGATACATTGTGATGATAAATCCAACTGCACCATACGTGGCCAGCTTTTCACCAAGAGGAATAAAACATTCTGTATCTGCAACTTCCATCTGAAATCCAGATCGAGACTCTATGAAATGTCTACTAGTAGTTCCTAAAGCAGGGGCAAGAAAAGGAGAAGTCCACAGGCTGTAGGTACAGAAGACATGACATGGCCCGTAGGCAAGTGGTTTAGCGTGGATTAACATTTCATCAAAAGACTCAGGCAGTGTTTCCCAAATGTCTCAGTGCCTCATTTCAAACGTGTCCTCAGTCCTTCCTGCTCATGCAATATAATCCTGTCTACTTTTAAGGCCGGTGGAGCTCTACTCCGCTGGTCTAGGCACGTTTGTGGCACCCAGTGAGTAGGCAGCGGCGCCGTTGCAGAGTCAGGCGCAGCTCTACTTGCCTCAGTTGATGCCAAATTTGGATTTTCAAAGAGGGAGTCTCTATAGTTTCTCTGTTCTACCATGTCATTGTGGAAACAGATTTATTTTTTTCACATTGTACAGGTCAAGCACAATTAGTTTGCACAGAGCTTCCTCCATTATCATCATCATAAGCCTGAAACAAACGGCAGGCAGACCTTTATGCTATGCTCTCAGAAACAACTTTTTCTTCCTTTTTGGATTAAAAAAAAGTTAACACCCAGCCTCTGGAATAGTTCTGTCTAACTTGAACGCACACAACACTGTAAATACTGTTTTTACTCTGTGAGTAATAAAAGTTGTAATTACATATTGCTGCCAATGGGTGGCAGTAATGGGTTCCGCTGAATGGTGAGAGTAGTTGGGGACAAACTCCTTTGAAAAAAAGATTAAAAGCTGAACAGGGTTAGGTGGGAGTGATCTCAGTTAACAGGGAGAGGATATTTAAAAGAGGAAAAAAAATGAGATGAGTACAGGCTTAGAGGTACCAAGATCCGCAATAGGCTGGAGGAATTGTCCCATTCATCACGACAGGAAATGTGATAATTCTGCATTTTGTAAATGTATTGTTGTGTTGCACGTTTTTAATTTATTTTTATATTAATAGATATCAAATAAATGGCAATAATGTACATATTTAATTCTTGTTTCAGAACCGGGGTAATATTACTGTGACTATCCAAAATGCAGAGACTGTAGATTGGAAATCATGATGAGGGAACGATGTCATCAGTATCCAAACATGCCCATCCACGCTACTGAACCTTCTCCACAGTATGACGCGAGTGGTCTGTCTTCATGCTTTTCATGAGCCTCCGGGGCTATCCAGTGTCTGTCAACAGACAGAGAGGTGAACGAGGTGGCCACTTGGCCTGATTCATCCACATTCTCCTGTTCTTAAAACAGTGGAGCAAACGCGATTACTGGAGTTAAAGGAGCTGAAAATGTGGGAAAGCGAAGTGTGAGAGTTCACAATCACACATACGTGTTTTCAAGCGATGACTGCAAGCTCAAGAGAAGAATGCGCTTGTGTGCAACCGACATCACGGATCAAACAAAACTGTCTGTAACCCTTCAAACGTAACACGTGTACATGGACGCCCGTGTGAATGCACTCCGCGCGGGCAGCCTCTCCTCGTTCCAAAGCGGTTTGCCATTTTCGCTCGCTCCCGGCAGGCCGGCGCTGGGCAAAGGGCGCGCTGAGATGCTCCCGGAGTCGCAGCCTGGCTGCAACAGGCTCAGCATGTGCTGTAGGGGCTGCATTTTTCCAGCCGCCCCCCCCTCGCCGACATGGAGGGGGTCGCGTACCGCGGGTGAAGGAGGGGGGAGAGCAGAGGAGAAGCAACAGCAGCGAGAGGAAGACGGGCTGGCGGGGGGGGGGGTGTTCGGTTGGGTTCGCCTCCTCCGAGGGCGTCCCCACCACTGCTTCGGCGGCGGCACGCGTCTTCTTGGAAGAGGCGCCTGCTTGGGTGACGGGCTGCCAGGCGGCGGCGATAAGGCGGCCCCTATCGGGACGTTGCAGGCAGCAGCCAGGAGGTGATCGCGACAAAGCCGGGCGAGGAGGAGCTGCGGGCGGCCAGCGGGCACATCCCCAAAGCCGGGAGGGAGGAGGAGGCTGGCTGGGCTCCGAGGAGCAAGGAGGGCGGCGTAGAGTGAGCGGCTCCCTCCAGCGGCGCCGGGTGCGGATCGGAGGCTGGACGGCGCAGTTGTCCAGGAAGAGAGAGACGGAGTCCGCGGCAGGCAGCAGGCGCCCCCAGGTGCGACTTCTGGGGTCCGTGGTGTTCAGGGGCGGGCGGCGGGCGGGTGATACTTGGGGGGGGGAGATGCGAAGCTGGGCATAAATGGGCATCTGGGGAGGAAGCAGGGAGGCGGAGGAGGGTGGAGTTTAAGAGCCGCCAAAGTCCTCCCCTCACCTGTGGGGAGAGCCGCGTAGACAGACACCCAAAGGTGCAGTGGACCCAGCCAGGAAGTCGAGGACCGTATATCACAGACTAAAGGAGCTGTGCGACGAAGCGACGCTTTCGGGTTTACCAGAACGGACTATAGAGGCAGTTTTCTGCCCGATGTCAAGTTCTGTGTAACTCGAAAGCTTGCGTTTGAACCTACAAAAAAGTATTGTCCTCCCCCCCCCCCTCACAGCTGCAATTCTAAAAACACTTACTAATGATGAACTGTGTTGAACACTGCGGGGCTTACTCCCGACAACGCGCATAGGATAATGCTACTACGTACTACCTGTCTTTAGTACCCACTCAATGCTGTTATAGGTGTGCTGATTTCCGGGAGTATGGAGGCACCTATGCAGAATGTGCAGGTTCTAGGGCAGTGGTGGTCAACCCATGGCATGCCATGTGCCACATTTTATGTAGATAATCTTGAGCGTGCCACTTTAAATAAATAAATAAATAAATCTAAAGTAATGAAAATATTTACCTAAAGCACAGTGACAGCACAAGAATAAGGCGCAGTGGGTTGCAGAGACCTCCTCTGGTGCCACAGGCTTGGAAAGGCGCACTGGGGTAGAGAAAGAGAGAGAGAGAGACTTCAGCGCTCGGCTCGAGCAGGAACAGTAGTGTGTGCCACTTCAAAAGGCTCGGCGTGCCACTAAGTGGCACCCGTGCCATGGGTTGGCCACCTATGTTCTAGGGAATTATAACAAGGATCATTGCTATATGACAGTTAAAATATGCAGAGTGTTTTATAATTGTTATCCTTTTAACCTCAGCACAATTCTGCAAGTTTGCTAATGATGATGATTATTGAGATGGGGAACTAATGTTGAAATACAGTTAAGTGAGTTGCCTAAGGACATGCGGTGAGTCCATGGCACTGCAGGAAATTCAACCTGGGTGTTCGTCCAATACTGTGTATAGCTAGATAATATCATAAAGTGAAATGTACTTAGTGATGCTCTAGTTTACCTCCTTGACATATTGCAGAACCCTCCAACACAGCCCTGATCTATCATTGGCTTTGAAATGGAATGAATGAGATCTGTAATCCAGAAGCTGTGTGTGACCAGCGTAAATAACCAACTTGCACACATGAGGTGTGCAAGAAACGGTGTGAAGAGAAGCACCTAGACTTGCAGGTGTGCAAGCAGAAGGAAATAATGACACACTTTTATAGCAGTAGTTTTAAAACAGTGGGACACCTGGAGTGGTCAGAGTAGACACTTCCAAAGAAGGAAAAGATCCTGCAGTAGGCAAAGCTAAACTCTTTCCTCCTGGCAATATTCCAACCATCCAAATGTATGCTAAGCATGGAAACTGCCGAGAGGCAGAAGAAGAGATGGGGGCTTCTGACCACGGCATCGTGTCCATCTTCTGCTGCTTCCTTCCCTGGTTGACAAGTTTTAGAAAGTTTGACAGCCAAACTAGATGTGACATTTGAGCTCCCATCTCTTTTTCTTTCTCAAAAACGTAGATGCCAGGAGGGTCAATTTGGGGAGGGACCACAGCTCAGGTGAAGGAGGGTTCAATCCTACCCCCACTGATTCCCCCACCTAATCACCTCACCCTAAACCACTGCTATAAGTTGTGGAGGGGACATCTTATGGGCATATTTTTGTGTCTGTAAATTGAGAGTTGGTGTACAGTGCCCCCCCCCCGGGCTGCCTCCTGGCATCTGAGATGCCATGCCAATTGCTGCCTCCCCTGACTTGGTAATGTTGCAGGCTCTGCTCCTCCTACTCCCTGGACTGGAAAAGAAAGAGGGTGATGAAGCCAAAGAGGAAGTGTGGGGGAGAGGAGAGTGGTGGGCTAGAGTGTCTCCAATTACTCTGAGCATCTCGTATGTTCTGCTGCTAAGTCCTGGAGAACCTTGGCATTGCATGTGATTCCCTGGGTCTCCAGTATGGAGAATGTGGTTTGTTTTTCTGTTTGCTTTATATTTATGTATACATGGTGTGTGTGTGTGTGTGTGTGTGTGTGTGTGTGTGTGTGTGTGTGTGTGTGTGTGTGTGTGTGTGTGTGTGTGTGTGTTTATATTTACTGGTATATATCACTTTTCAACAAAAAGTATTTTTGGAACTTTGTGTGTAGGGGGACGAATGCAAGCATCCTAGATGAAACCGAGGAATCGGAGGTGGCTTTTCCTACAGCAGATTGACAGAACGCTATGGAAGAAGTCTTAATAGACAGCAAGCTGCTTCTCTCAGCCTGACATTTTTGCACTGTGGACAGTTCTTATTTGGGTTAGTTACATTTAGTTCTGTTATATTTACTTTCTAGGGCAGCATAATGATAATGTTGTATTTGCTTTGAATGCTGGTTTTAGTTTTGAATGCCCAGCTATATTTTTTGGGCTTTTTTAAAAAAAAAATGTTTATCCTTAAATAATGCTTTTTGATAAGCAAAAATCAGTGCAGAACTATGCAAAAACTAAATTGATTGCCTAAGACGTCTGACATTATCTGGAAGTAAAATGGGTTGTCTTCTTTGTGGAAGATTCTGCAGGGTTAGCAGGTGGTGTTGGTGTTCCAACCCCTTTCTTGCTTCTGTTGAGGGGGCTGGACAAGATGGCTGCAGGGAGGACAGGCCCAAGGCCTCCTGAGGTGGTGAGGCACCTGAGGCAGTGTGCCAAATGCTGCCCTGGGCCCTGCCCTTTACCTGATAATAACATGCCAGCTTCTGTTCCCCTCTTTCCCTGGATTGGAAAAGGAAGAGGAGGATGAAATGGAAGTGTGTGTGGGGGGGGGGGAGGGGGAGGAGAGTAGTGAGCTAGAGTACAGTGCTCGTCTAGCCCACTACTCCTATTCTTACTCTACTCTACTCTACTCTACTCTACTCTACTCTACTCTACTCTACTCTACTCTACTCTACTCTATACTTCTTCTCTGTCTCCCTCTTCCTTTTCTATTCCAGAGAGTGGGAGGAGGAGGAATGGAGGCAAGTGGCTGGATAGGGGTGACAATCTGCCCCTAGACAATCTGCTACTTCAGGTGACTGTCTCATGGATGGGCCAGCCCTGGCTGCAGGGCCTCTGTGGATGGTGTTTCAAACTTTTTGATACAGAGACTTCTCAAATTATAATTTAAACGCCTTTAAGTAGCTCAGGGCAACATTCTTGGGGGTTATGCTACTGTAGCCTACATAAGGATATGTAGAAAATTAGCTTGAGAAAAACCAGTGGTGTTGCTAAGGGGGGGGGCAGGGGGATGCAATGTCCCTGGGTGACAACCACAGTCTCCTCGCGAGGAGGAGCCACAGTGGGGATTTTAGCGTTCCGCGGCTGCTTTTTTTCAGCCGGAGGGCTGCGTTTGCAGCCGCGGAGCATAAACATGCTGAAAATAGCACGTTTTTCTGACCCTTCTGCCTGCCCTAAGTCCTGGAAGACTTGAAATGAAGCCTTCTGGGAGTGGAGGGGGCGAGGCGATGACGCAAAAAGCATCATTGCCCCCCCTCCAGGCAGAGGCGTCGCTCTGGTAGGGGCGGGGCTGTAAGTTTTGCTCGGTCGGAGTCCCGTTTACCGAACGAGCAGGAGGCGGCCCTGCCCCCTCACTGTCAGAGCCTTTCCCCTGTGGAGAAAGCAGCAGGCAAGAGACCCTGCCTGCTGCTTTCTCCGCAGGGGAATGGCTCTGACAGTGAGGGGGCGGGGCCGCCTCCTGCTCGTTCGGTAAACGGGACTCCGACCGAGAAAAACTTACAGCCCCGCCCCTACCGGAGCGACGCCTCTGCCTCCAGGGCGGGCTAGCAACTGAAAAAGACTGGAATATAGAGAAAATTAGCCAGAGACTATAAGAACAGCTCTTACTGCATCAGGCCAAAGGTCCATCTATCCCAGTATACAGTATCTTGCTTCTCACAGAGATCAACCAGATGCCTTTGGAAGAAGAAGCAGGACATATACATAATTAGCTCTCTTCCACTGTTGCTGCCCAGCAGCTAGTATTCAGAAGCATCATGCTTTTGAATCTGGAGGTAGCATATGGCCCTTGTGACTTAGTTACCAAGGAAGCTTCCTTATACAAAGATAGACCATTGGTCCATTGGTCCATCTAGCAGTGGCTCTCCAGGGTTTCAGACAAGGGTCTTTCCCAGCTGTACCTGGATATGCCACTGTACATATTGACCCTGGGACCACCTGCCTACCAAACATGCTCTGTCACTGAGCTATAGCCCTTCCCCTGTCTAGGGGTGGGCATTCCATTAAGTCAGGTGATATGGGTTGCAGGGGGGTGAGGGGCGGTGGATTTGGGGTGCCCTTCATCATCCCGAGTCTGCCATCACCTTCTCTCAGCCCGCCATAGAGGCAAGCTGCACTGATCTGCTTTCTGCCCACTTAAAGCGACCTGAATGTGGATCATCTTCCTCCTCACCTTGACCCTGGCAAGGTTTCTTCAAATGCGGAAGTGCAGGACTTCCAGTTTGATTTACAGGGACCAAGTGAACAAAGGAGCTTCTTCATTTGCATGGTCTCTTTAAATCAAACTGGAAGTCCCGTACTTCCACAATCAAAGAAACTGTGCCAGGAGTGTGGTAAATGGCTGCTTTTTAAAAATTGTGCAGAGGCGACAGACACAAGGAGGCATCCAGCGGCATTCTGGGTTGCGCCGCTATCCTGAACCTCCTTCCGATCTGTTTCATTGGATGACTCCGGGTTCAATCTAGAACAGTAGCGTCACTAGGATGCGCGTCACCCTGGGGCAGGGGGCGCGCGTCACCCTAGTGATGTCGCGGCGCGGGGGGGAACCGGCTCCCCCCCTGCGTCGCCCTCTGGACGCTCCGAGGCCGGCCCGGGAGCCGGCCTCGGAGCGTCTGACCCCGTCGACGCTCCAGGGCCTTCTGAAAGAAGGCCCAAGCAGCGCGTTAATACGGGGATTTTTACAATTTTCGCGCATGCGCAGAGACCGTTTTGAGGGCATTTTGCCCTCAAAACGGTCTGCGCATGCGCGAAAATTGTAAAAAAAAACCCCGTATTAACGCGCTGCATGGGCCTTCTTTTAGAAGGCCCTGGAGCGCCGACTGGGTCGGACGCTCTGAGGCCGGCTCCCGGGCCGGCCTCGGAGCGTCTGGAGGGTGTCGCGCGTCATGGAGGTGACGCGGGCGGGGGTGCGTGCGTCACCCCATGGCACGCGTCACCCCCAGGCGGCCCGCCCCCCCGCCACGCTCCAGTGACACCAGTGATCTAGAATTATGGAAGAGGGAGAAAAACTATCTTTATCAACTTTTTCCACGTGATGCAATTTTTAAAAATAAATTTCTGTTGTGCTCCCGCTTCGTTGCCTATAATTGCTAAGATCACCCAGTGAGTTTCATGGTATGCAGGAATTTGAATTAAAGTCTCCCTGACCAAGTCCAATTCTCTATCCCTACCTTACTGCCAGTTCTCATAAACGAGACCAGGTGCCTGTTGGATCCACAGTATAAGGTTGCAGTGTTTAGTTGCTTAGAATAATGATAATCGATTATTTTTTGTGTGTGATTGATTTAAAAAATGGCCCCTGATTAATCAGGCAGCAGATTCTTCTTTTAATTGTAACTGTGATACTGACAAAATCTGCAAGTGGCAAGCGTGTATCATTTTAGAAGAGCTATTGTCCCTTCTCTTTCATAGAGAAAGGATTGATCTTATAAAAGGGTGCTGTGATCTGTGATCTGTGTGCGCATCACATGCAAACAGTGGAAATAGACTTTCATCAGATGTTTTGTTTTATTCGTATCGAAATGTTTGCAGGTTTAGTCAATTAATCAGTTAAAACTGATGCAGTTACTGGTAATCAGTTTTGTAATCAGGTGACAGCCTTAGTTGTCAGGTGGGATAAGATATTGATGCGCCCGGGGCAGGGAGAGGCTGTGTGCCCGGGCGCAGGAGTTTCCGGAGTTTGCGCATGTGCAAACCCACGGAATTTGCAGGGACATACTGAGCATGCGCAAACTCCGGAAGGTTTGCGCATGCGCTAGGAAGAAGATCGTCGCTGCTGCTGCCAGCCTGCTGGAACGTCCTGGAGCGCCCCATAGGTCAGATAAGTGGCTGCAAAGCAAACATACGTTTTGAACATGCCTTTTTTACACTTTAAATTGCAAAAAAACGGGGAAAAATTGAAAAAAACCGGGAACAAACATTCAAATTTAAGGAGGCCCGCGCCCCACCTCTCCGCCCCACCCCGAGCCTCTCCGCCCCTACGCCCTGGGGCCCGCCGCACCACCGCCCCATATCAGGCGACGCCTCTGCGCCCTCACAGATCATGCTCCGTTGGCTATATGCATGCTATAACATGGCGGGGGATAGGATAGGGCTGCAAGGCTACAATCCTATGCAAATTTACCTGTGTGTAAGTTCTATTGAACATAGTGGAACTTACTTTTGAGTTAACATGCATAGGCTAGCACTTTAACAGCCCAATCCTGCCCAAAGATGAGTCGGTAGAGCAGGTGCTTCGCCAGTCTTTGGTGTCGCAAAGCACTTTCACGACACCAAGTGAGTAAACTGCGCTGGCGCAGAGGCTGGCACTGCTCACTCAGCTGGTCTCCGCTTCCCACACCAGATACAGGTAAGTCCTGCGGTGGAAGGGTGTGCGGAGGACAGGCCAGGGTGGCTGGGAAGGAGGCCATTAGTCGGCCAGGCCTGGGAGGGGGTGGGGATATCGGCGCTGGACTGCGCTATCCAAACCCCCTTCCCGGGCCTGGTCTGCCTTACATGGCCTCCTCAGTTGTGCGCCAGCTAAATAGCTGCCACAGGACCAGAACCACCTGGTCCTGTGGCAGTAGTGGTGGCTGTGAAGCTGGCCTACCACTCGTAGTGGCAGGTATTCTCATTACGGCAGAGCATAATCACTGGCAGAGAAAGAGACCCCACACTTCCATGTTACATTTCTTTTTGAGGTTCATTTGTAATGCTCCAGCCAATAGGTACATGGAGAACCAATGAGGTACTGTATGTATTTCTTATATTTTTAAAAATCATATTGCTATTTCATATTTGTATGTATTTTCAAAGGAGAAAGCTGCCTATTTGCCTCTTGATTCGAAAGATTCTTTTGAAAAACACATTCATTCCGCCATCTCACCCATATCTACTATTAATATTGCCTGTGCATATGCAGCCCAGAATTGTGAACCGAAGCCCTTAGGGCTTGATCCCATTAACTGTGAAAATCTGGTTCTCAGAGATAACCCTGCCAGGTGATGGGTCTGAAAGACAGAGATGACTAAAGGGATTGCTGCTCATTTTTAGAGAAATGGGGGGGGGGAGGGGTGGTGGTGGAAATGATGGGAGTAGGCTGTGAACTACAGTGATCTCTGGTTTGATCGTTTCCTCCTTTGTGGAATCATGGCTTTGCCAGTTCCTTCAAGGATTGGTATTAAGCACGGAATCAAGAATAGAAAAATGACCCCTGGAAGGCAATTAATCACAAGATTTTGTTGGGAAAATGGGGTACAGGAAGGACTGGAAGAAGAACTTTATTATAGAATCGTGTAGTAGACAATGTGTGCAATACCTGTTTAATGTATTACAAACGTGACTTTAGCCAAAGGCCAAGAGGAAATTAGTTGGCTGGCTGTAATTAATCAAGCTGTAATTTGGCCTGTACTGAATGTTGGAATGAAACGTTGCTGATGGTGACAGCCAAGTATTCAGGAGAGAACAACTTTGCACGAAGCATCTTTCAGACCTGCAAGTCCAGGGCCCAAAGATCTGGCTTTTAATGTGTCCATTTCTGGATATGGAGGGATCTGTTTATTAGTACTTCTCTATTGAAATGAGTGGGAAGAGGCGTAAGAGCGCAACTTGCCGATCTTCCATTCTTTCCCGTGGGGCTGGACTGTTCTTGGAGTCTTCACTAGTACCAAGTCCATCTCTTTTGCCAACTAGTTCTCTGCAAGCAGATTTCTCTGTTTTGGAAACTTTCGGTGTGGCTTCAGAGACAGAAGGCCTACAGTCATGATTTCTATGGCAACAAGGGAAAAAATGAATGTAGACTCAATCAGCCCATGAGGCTAAGTTTAGTGATGGTTACAAACCACAGATAATTTTGTTTTTGCCACCTCTGTTAGAAATACTACCACACTCCAAAGACCTCAGGAGACTGTAATGGAGACTATGCTACGTTTGCTGTAGTGCTTTTTCTTTTATAAGGGAGAAATGTTTCTAATATTCAAAAGTATGCCAGAGAGAAAGAAGACTTTTCCATGTTAGTGCAATATAAAGATCTTTGCCCATCACTTGGAAGTTCTGTCTCCAGTGAAATGTGCTGTCAAGGGGCAGCTTATTTATTTATTTTATTTTTCACATTTTTTAATACCGCCCTTCCTCCAAGGAGCTCAGAGTGGTGTACATATTTCCTCCCCTCCTTTTTGTCCTCAGAACAACCCTGTGAGGTAGGTGGGGCTGAGAGATAGTGACTGGCCCAAGGTCACTTAGGTATAGGAGCGACTTCAGAAGATGTAAGATACAACAGTCTCCTACAGCGACAAGGGTTCCTGCTTGTTCTCCTGGGGAAGTCACTGTGTATTTATTTATATCCAACCTCTCTTCCATCCTGGGACTCAAGGCTGTGTAGATGGAGTCACCCATCCAGGCATAGACTAGATGTAATCCTGCTTAACTTCAGCAAGATGTCACTATCATGTACCCTCAGATCATGCTTTGCGTCAGTAGGCAGCTGCTATGTCCATCAGATACAAAATCTTATGGAAGTTCTGGTGGCAGTTTCCTGGAACCAAACACAGAGCAAAGGCCTTTCCTGAGCTAGCTGAGAAAACATGGCCCCACAATGACATAGGCATCTATGTGAGCAAGGGCAGTGCAAAGACAGCGGAGTGTGAGGGCTGAACCGCCGCTCTGCCGCCGCCTCTGCCTCCGCGCTTGGAGCGGGGGAGTGTCTTCCCGCCTGTTGTCCCTCCTGTTGTCCCGCCTTCTTAAGAAAGCGCAGCTTACAGATTGGAAGTAGTTCTGATTGGCATAGCATGGCTCCTCTCCCTCTCATGCGATTGGTAGGCTGCAGTAGCTCCGCGAACCACCCCCTAGCTCAGTGAACCCGCCCCCTCAAAAGTAGGATTCCAAGCTTGAGGTACGCGCCGCCAGTGCGGAGGTCGCAGCGGCTCCGCTTGCTTCCAATACAATGGAAGCTCCGCGTCGTGTGTAATGTAGTTCAGCCCTGAGGACTCTGCGCTTTCCTCCATGCTCACAAGATTGGAGAGACAGTCACAATAAGCCACAATTTAGTTCATGTTCCAACAGGGCACAGGCACATTACAAACTTGCTTAGGACGGGAGGTATTTATAAGACTGGTGGTGAACAAGAAAGTGGTTTTGATCTCAAGGGAAGAAGGCCATATTGAGAAGCATGAGTTCTTTCCAATCCTTGCTTCAGGGATTCTAGTTGGCTTGGGGAAGAGTCACTATCCTATCCTGGTCAGCTTTCCTAACAGAGTGCCAATGACTACACCATCCAGAAGGCAGATGTAATTGATTTTCATTCCGCAGCAACGTTTGAGACCTATCCAAGCCAGGCTCAGTTTTTCTAGCTCAGCTTGGCAACCCTGTGCAACTGAGTTTATTATATCATGGCTCCTTGGAGCTGCCCAGCGTAACATCCTTCCTCTTGATATGTCATTGCCAGACAGCATTTGACCATGGAGACTGACTGTCCTTTCATGTCTCATACAAAATATTGCAACTTGAGAACTGCAAATAATGCAGTATCCCCATATCAGAAGTCCAACTTTGATTGAAGGAAGATACAAGGAACAGTGTGACAGAAGAAAAAACAAATGCACCTTAATTGGGCAGTGAACCGATTGTGTCGAAAGGACCCTAGAGAAGGGACGTTTATTGGCTCCTTGGTGGGGGAGGCGTTCCAAGAAGTCGATATCGGCAGCCAACTCCCCTTCCGGCAACCCCAGTTTGTGTCTGTGCTTTCTGCATTTAGTAATAAAACAGACCCATCTCATACTATGTTTGCAATATAAATATTTATGCAGACATTTCAGAAAGGCAGGTGTGATTGCTAGCTTTTCTTTTCTTTTTTAGTTAAGTATGTCACATGGTCAGGAAAAGATCCTGACTTCTCTCAATCATGCAATGCTACCATTTCTGCCATTTTCTCACATCCAAGAAGTATTAATGACGACAACCAAGGGGGTGATGACTTTATTTTTTAATATACAAGATTTTTTTTTTAAAATAAGGTTTAAAAGGGCAGTGTGGATTTTTGGGGTGTGTATGTGTGTATGTCTTGATTTGTTTATATCAAAGCAAGAGAATCAAAAGCAGATATTCCAATTTGACTATGAGCAGGAGAGGCAGCAGGGGAGGCAATTCTATCTGATCACACGCATCTGCAACTGTATATCTGCATTTAGAACTTCACATTTTTCCTGCTGACAACAACAACATGATTTTCTGTCTTCTAAGATAGTTAGCATCCTGGCCCAGAACTACATGACCAGATGTGTTACCACAGAAACAATCTAAATAGAAAAGTACTTTTTCCAGCCCCCCCCCCCCATGTTGAATAGAAATGCTGCATTCATATTTCAGAGCTTGCTCTGTTCTGGGGGGGGGGGCAGAGAGAGAGAGAGAGAGAGAGAGAGAGAGAGAGAGAGAGAGAGAGAGAGAGAGGTTTTGAAGGAGTACTTTCCTACATCTGTTAACATTTTAAGGTTCTCCATACAGGACTGGAAATTGAAATATACTGTTTTAGGGACATGATTTATGTTCCTTAGAGACAGTTTTATTAAATCCTGAGGAGATTTTTGAAAGATTTTTTTTCCTCAAGAGTTGTGCATTTCTTAAGAGCAGATTTATTCCAGCCCACTCACAACAGGCTTAGTGGCAAGATAATGGTTGTTTCTTTGAAAGTAACAAGGTGTATTTGTTACTTACTACACAGAACTGTGATATATTCTGATGCTGACAAATATTAGCTTGTTATCACCCATCAGAAAGAAGACAATGTGGAGTGGTGAAAGGAGGAATCTCTGATTAACCCAGTAATGCCTGTGATTAAAGGATCCCGCCAATGATAGAGGAGTCTGCTTGCTGCATCTCAATGCAGAATTGATTGTTCTGGCCTTACCTCCCCAATCAGCTTCCAATGAGGGTGGCTAATACTGCCGCATCTCTGCAATGGGTGTGATTGAATCATTCATCATTGAACCACTCCCAACATACCAAAAGGCTGATTGGAATGCAGCAATGAGTTGATGGGAATGGAAGGTGGGGGAATATTTGCATGGGAGAAGCAGTGAGTGTGCAATGGGAAGAGAGCTTAGCGCTTCCTGTGCCTGCCAATTCTTCCCTACAAATGCCCCCATCTGACTTTTTCTCAGCCAAGCGTATTTCCTGTCTCAGAGCCTAACTGGGGGAAAATGAGTTAAAGCAGCCTGGGGGATATTGGTGGATGTGGAAGGGTTCAACACCTCCCTCCCACCAATTTCCCCTTGCAACCATCCCCTTGAATTTATATCTTACCATTCTTCCATAATGGAACTCAAGGTAGTGCACACAGTATTCCTAAGTAGACTGGACAGATGCAGATCTGTTTAGTTTCAACAAGGGGTGTATGTATCTCATGCTGTAACCTCATTTCATTGGGATTGCATCCTCTAAAGAGGCCAGGTCTTTGTCCGGCCTCTCTCTCTCTCTCTCTCTCTCTCTCTCTCTCTCTCTCTCTCTCTCTCTCTCTCTCTCTCTCTCTCTCTCGTGGTCACATTAACTACCCTTCTAGTGTCTATGGATGTCAATATTCATTATGAACTATAACACACAGAAACAAAATACTGTAGTACGCAGCATTGTGGATACAGGGAGTATCCAGAATAAGAAATGATAGCTATGAGCAGATGACCCTGTTTCAAATCTCATCTCATCTCAGCCTTGGATGCAGGTGACCTCAGGCAAGGTGCTATTCCTTTTGCCTCAGTTTCATCAGTATATTACTACTGGCCTACCTTATAGGGATGCTGTGGGGAGTACCAATACTGTATAGATATGTAAAGCACAGTTCTCATTGTGCCGTCTCAAAAAGGATGTCTGAGAGCTGGAAAGGGGGCAGAAAAGGGCAACCAAAATGATCAAGAGGATGGAGCACCCTCCCTACAAGGAAAGGTTAAAGTTTGGGGGGACTTACAGTATGTAGTTTAGAAAAAAGATGTTTGATGAAGGGGTAGGGCAGAGGTTTCTAACATGATGCAAAGGGTGGGGAAACGCGATAGATATATGTGGTTTCTCATGATACTTGAGATGAAGTGAAGTGAGATGCAGTGAAGTAGGTGGTTGGTTCAGAATGGGGTGGGGGGAAGAAATAATCTTTCATACAAAACATAGTTAGCAACTGGAATTCACTGCCACAAGGTGTGATGATGATGGGCATTGGCTGAGACAGCTTTAAATTAAAGTGCACTTAGAGGGATTTATGGAGGAGAGGTCTATCAACAGGTATTAGCTAAGAGAGCCAAAGGGAACACCCATGTTCAGAGGCCCACTGCATACCAGCAGCTGTGGTGGGGGGGGGGTGGAGCAAAGAGCTGAAAAAGTCTGTTACTTTCATGCCCGGCAGCATTAGGATGATGCTGATGCTGTAAGAACTGTAGGAAGCCATGAAATACTAGACTAGATGATGGACACTTCTTATCTCGCAGGATTCTCTTTACAGTCTTAGTAATAGCAGATTGTCCTTTGCC
Source organism: Plestiodon gilberti rubricaudatus (assembly GCA_026170595.1). Lineage (NCBI taxonomy): Eukaryota > Metazoa > Chordata > Lepidosauria > Squamata > Scincidae > Plestiodon > Plestiodon gilberti. The sequence continues at coordinate 196,938,219 of JANXHW010000004.1, read as the reverse complement.
CTCTATTTTTTTTAGGGAATAATAACAGAATAGGGGAAATAATTTAGCATGTATATAGTGCAATGCCTCTGTTCAAATTGCACATTATTCTAGATAACATAAGAACATAAGAAGAGCCCTGCTGGATCAGGCCAAAGGCCCATCTAGTCCAGCTTCCTGTATCACACAGTGGCCCCACCAGATGCCTCAGGGAGCACACAAGACAACAAGATACCTGTATCCTGTCGCCACTCCCTTGCACCTGGCACAAAGAAAACCTACTCCTACAACCAGGAGGTTGCTTATCCCCATCATGGCTTGTAAATCATGGAGGTTGCTTATCCCCATCATGGCTTGTAGATGTGCCACATGATCAATTTATACATTGGTAATAGTATACTGGCAGTTTTATTTCCTGTCCTTTTTCCTAGCACAGAGACTCTTCCTGACTCCACCTCTTAATCTGTTCTTTCTTCGGTTGTTTAGATCCTCAGCTCTAACTTGAAATGGTTCCTTTAAAGTCAAGGCTATACTTGACTGGAAAACATCAGCAGTATAGTAATCTCAGTGGGGACGTTAGTGGTTATTTTCAGATTAATTTAGTTGTTAAATGGTTCCTCCCTCCAAACTGGTGCTCAGGACTTCCAGGAAAATTCCCCTCCCAAAGCTCATTTCTACAAAGTGTTTGGTTTCTGAAAAAATATATAGCAGATTTACTGGGTGAGGTTGAACATATGAAGCTGCTATATCCAGAGTCAGACCATTGGTCGATCTAGCGTAAATTGTCTACTCTGACTGGCAGCAGCTCTCCAGGGTTTCAAACAGGGGTCTTTTTCAGCCCTGCCTGAAGATGCCTTCTGGGTAGAAGGATGTGCTCTATCACCGAGCGACAGCCCCTCCCCTGAGCACCTTGGGGTTCTCCACACCTTGGTTCTCCAGTTCCTATAATAAATAAGCATGGAATATGAGGGCTATCTAGGAAAAAGACCACAAAATTGGTAATCTTGCTGCTAGGATTATGTTGTTCTGCATTGTTGAAAAACGGATGTTGCAAATGGAAACATGAATTAGATGGCCAAATACATTCTTGCTTTTATGTGAGCAGAGTCCATAGTTTCTCCCACTGAAGTCCATAGGAACCATGGAGAAAGCAAAAGTGCTATAATCAGAATGCAGCTGACGTGAGAGCAAAACCTGCCAGCCCATCCCAGGTGTAGGCTCAAACAGTTGCATTGCTAGCCCGCCATGAGGGGGGGGCGATGACACTTTTCGCGGCATTACCCTACCCCCCTGCTTTCCAGAAGGTTTCATTTCAAGCCTTCCAGGTCACAGGGCGGGTGGGAGAGCCCAAAAAACGTGCCGTTTCGACCCGTTTATGCTCCATGGCTCCAAATGCAGCCCTTGGGCTGCAAAAAAGTAGCTGTGGGGCGAAAAAATTCTGCTGCGGCTCCTCCTCATGAGGAGACCATGGTTGTCACCTGGGACATTGCATTCCCCCCCCAGCCCCCCCCCTTAGCGACGCCACTGGGCTCAAACCATTCTTGGAGGATTGGAAATGACCTATTCCAGGCTTGCACACTCCCTCTCCCCATCCTCCTGTCTCTTGCAATTCTATTTTCAGTTTGCAGTTTAGTCATTACCATTGATTGCCATGACTTCTGAATTGACAGACTATGTTAGATGTTAAACGACTATTTTAAATTGAAAACCAGGGTTTGAAGTGAGTTTCCAGTTGTAGTTGGGAGGGTGTGCTAAGCATACTTTGTTTAGCACAATGGTTTGGAGGATCATCTGATTTGAACTGCGCCACGGATGACTCTAAAAAGTAGAGCTTTTGTACTGCTGAGGAAATGTACTGCTGAGATGCGGCAAAAGTATCCTCAGCTCCCGACACCGAGGTCAGCAGCTTTGCTCTTTATTTTAATGATGCCATTGAGCATAGTGCTCTACTGTCTCCCACAGAACACAAATGGCTTCCATTCAGTTCTAAAGAAATAAGCCACAAGGTTGGTTTCAGAGGCACAGGTGGCTGGGCAGCCCAATCCCATCCTTCCAAAAAGCCACTCTGTGCGGCATAGGATATGGTGGTGCTTCCCTGACTGCCAGGGATTGTTCCGGCTGGGTGGATTGTGGTGATTGGTTCCTTGCATATCTGACCAATCATCAGGCTGCTACCCTGTGATTGGTGCATACAGTTGGGATTCCATGGCTGCTGACAGTGTTATTGGGAGAGTTCAAAGAGTTTAAGAAAGGCAAGAGCTCAGAGTCAATGTTAAAAAAAAGCAAGAACAGCTGGTAAACAGTAAATCTTGGAGCTCATTTACATTTTCCCAAGCAAGTCATCTATTGATCTTCCATCCATGCCACAGAATGTGGCACTGTTTCAGGAATTACACCATTTAATAATACAAACTGCTTATGACTTTCCTTATCTCCCAGATGTTCCATAAGGATGAAGAAATGTTTTCATTTTTAAACTGCTCTGTGCAAACTCCATGTCCCCATAATTTTATTGCTAAAAATGTCTTGGGCTTGGTGTCAACTGAAAAGTTAAACATTTTTGGAAAGTTTAAACAGCCCGTTGAGCTATTTTTAGATTATTCAAGTGCATTAAGATGGATGTTTTCCATGTACAGCTTTTTTTGGGTCCAACATGCTTTTCTTTGTACTCACATAACCTCTTTGATTTATTGTTTGAGTCATCACATACTTCACAGTCTCAAGCATACTCTCTTACCCTGGACAGATGGAAGGAACCAGGAAATGGGGTAGCGAGGAAGCCCTGTGGTTCTAAAGGATTTATGCTTAAGCCTTATACCAGGGGTTTTCAACCTTTGGAGGCCTGGGTACCCCCTATCATGGTCCAATTTTCTGAAGTACCCCCTGCTAATTAATTGCTAATTGAATTAAGCAATTAATTAATTAATTATCTAATTAATCATTTAAAAGTACTAAAACAATTTTGACTGTGAAAAATGTCTTAAACTCTCTCTCTCTGTGTGTGTGTGTGTGTGTGTGTGTGTGTGTGTGTGTGTGTGTGAGACAGAGACAGAGACAGAGACAGACACACAGATGGGGGATTGCATTTAAGTTCTAATTAACAAGTAATTAACTGATGCTGATAAGGGGCAGGCTCTGGCATACCCCCTGCCATTGGTCCGCGTACCCCTAGGGGTACTCGTACCACAGGTTGAGAACCTCTGCCTTATACCATTTGCAGTCTTATGATGCTGTTTGTATTTGCATGCCTGCAGGTGAAGTACAATATAAATAACCTTTGGCTAGTTGTATAGCAGACTTCTGCAGCAGTATTCTCACTACACGTTTCCAGTAATATTAACCTAGCATAGCAGAGACCACTGTAAGTACCCCTTCAGTGATATCGTAAGGGGTATCGTCGAGGGAGAGAAGTTTAGCTCCAGGACCTTTCTCACTGCAGGAGCAGTGACATCATCAGCAGAAGCACTAACATGCTACCTTTGAAACATTTTTCAAAGGACCAAGAAATTTGCCTTGGGAAACATAGTAATACCTAGGCTGTGATCTTTTCCAAGAGCTGCTTGAAAGACATTATGTAGCTTGTGTTACATTAATAGTGTAGTGCACACTCCACTGGCCTAAGGAGTTGCAAACGTGCCGTAAAGCTGACACCGGCGCAGGTTTGTCCCATGCTGGTCAGCTCAGGGGCAGGGGGCGCGGTGGCAAGGGAGGGGGCAAATATTAGCTGCATTGAAATGCTTCTATTGTATCTAGCTTAAAAACTGGTGAAAAAAATCACTGTGTGAATTGCCAGTGCTAGGAAGCAACTATCTTTGTCCACGTGGAACAAAAATAGTTGGCTAGGAGGTTATTATAGCCCAGTTCTAAACTTCTGAAATGAGAACTGTCAGTGCTCCAACAGCGGAGAAGTCCGGCTCTCTGTGATTTGTGAAAGTTTCATTGTGTTTACTTTGTGGTACAAATTGTTGCCACAATTACAGCCCAATCCTGTCTAGCTAGGCTGCAGTGTGGGCGTAGAGCCCACACTGTATCCTCTCTAGATAGGACCCAGCACTGGTGTGGCTAGAGCATACCTCGGGGGAGACATTCATCCCCTTACCCTGAGTCGAGCCACAGCTGCCCGAATGGGTCTACTCAAATGTGTGCTCACATTCAAGCGGCCCATGTAATGGCGGCCAGGCCCAGGGAGGGGGGGATTTCGGCGGATCCACCACTAATCGCTCCCCCTTCCCAGGCCAGGTCAATCAATCCCCCTTCCCGGAAAGGCCCGTTATTCCCCCGCCCACCGCTGCCTGGCAAGGAACTTACCTCCCCGGCAGGTGCGCCATTTCATCTGGGGTAAGTAGAGCAGCCCCAACCTCGGCACCAGGCTTCCCCCTGAAACAGTCACCCTTTTAGAGAGTGATTGGTGAACTGTGAGAGGAGTCACATGGCACCACATTTCTCCTCCCCAACTCACAGTATCCTATGGCTGAATGTGCTCTACTGTGTTAGGCTGCAGGCACAGACCAACGACTAGGCTGCCTGGCCTGCTGCCCCTGAATTGCACAAGAAACACACTAGTAATCCTACTTTTTTGTGATGCATTAAGAGGATAGTTTTCTGGATTAATCTGACAGATGTAACACACCTCTTTTCAAACTGCCTACTGGTTTGGATCACGCCCCTAACAATAATAGATCTTTTAAAAAGCTAAAGCAAACAGCAGCATACCAAACAGATTAGTGTCCTGTGAATATCTCTGGTTGCACTGTGAATCCACACACTTGACAGGACTTCCAGACCAAGCAGCTTGAACCTCAGGTCCTCCCTTTGTACATATTCATATATGCAGGCTGTCTTTTTCATAAGAAGATAGACACATTTAAAATTAAATTTTGTTCATTTTAACACCATCATTTAAGGCGTTTTGATCAGTTTTATCGTCTGCAAAAGCAGAACAAGAGGGACGGAGTGGGGACCAAGTACCAAGGGGTGGGGGGTTGAGAACCGAGGGAAGCCTCAAATTGGTACTGAAAAAGAACGCTTTACAGCGCAATCTTATCCAACTTACACCACCGGTGTAACCAGCAGGGGAGGGCAGGGAGGGAGACTTTGGAGGGGAGTAGAGATTTAATTAAATCCCTTTTGAATCCCCCTTTGGAGAGGATTAATGAATCCGCTTTCTGTTCTGGGGTCTCCCGTTCTCGCTGCACCACTGGTAAGTGGCCTCTGGTCTGATCCAGCAGTTCTTTTCCTATGTTGTTATGTGATTTCCACCCCCAGCTGCATGCACAGTTGGTTTCCTCTTCACCAGCGGCGTCACTGGGGCGTGCGCAGCCCCAGGGTGGGGCGCACGCGTCACCCTAATGACCCCTCTCCCACACATAACCCGTATATGAATCTTCGGGCGCCCCGTTGCAGCTGGCTCTGGGGACGTCTTCCCCGGCCGACTGTCCTGGGCCTTCTAACGAGGCCCACTGCGTCACAACGTAATTTATACCGTTTTTCGCGCATGCGCAGACTGTTCCTGAGGGACGTTCCTTTTCCCTCAGGAACAGTCTGCGCATGCGCGAAAAATGGTATAAATTACGTTGTGACGTAGTGGGCCTTCGTCAGAAGGCCCACGAGCACCGGCCCGGGAGGACGCTCCAAGGCCTTCTCCCGGCCTCGGAGCCTCCGGAGGGCGACGCGCGCAGCGGAGGGCGACACACGTGGGTGCGCGTGTCACCCTTCTGTGCGTGTCACCCTGCGGCGGTCCGCCCCCCGCCACGCTCTAGTGGCGCGGGTGCTCTTCAGGCATGTAGCTTGATACTCTTTCTTGCAACCTCAGATCTCTTGGCTCCCCAACCCCAACCAAAGATGCGAGAGAACAAAGATGCTATTTTTTAAATGGGCAGTTATTAGCCATTCATCAGGGCAGCCATGGGCTGTATCTTATCTCTCATGAGCTATGCCCACAAACTGATGGTGCCCATGTGATACTTAACTTTCATCTGTAGGGTTAGGCATAGATCAACACTTATGAACTAAGAGCCTGTGGCATGTCTTGGTTAGGGTGTTAGACTAGAACTGAGAAGACCCCAGGTCAAATCCCTGCTTGGCCTTGAAGCTCACTGGGTAGCCTTGGGCCAGTCACTATTTCTCAGCCTAAACTACCTCAAAGGGTTGTTTTAAGGATAACAGGTATGGGAAGTCATGTATACTGTACTGCCTTGAAAGCTCCTCGGGATGAAATAAAAATGCAGTCCTATTTGAGTTCTTGGCACCAGGCTCCTGACTGCCATTTTGAGGGCAGAAAACAAAACCAACGTAAGAACAAAATGCACTTTTTTATTTTACCCTAAAAATGCTCTGTGCAGTGATGGCTCTGTGCACTGAGTGGCTCATTGTTGGTCCAGAGTTACTTTATTATTTTCTCTGTCCATGGAGCCATCTCTTGTGTTTATGTTCTTTCCTTAGCTGGTGTTGTGCATGATCTGTACTGATAAACTAGAAAAGTGTGGAAATTCTGTGAATGCACAATCTATTTCTGCAGCATCATCCTGCATGTTTTCTTAAAAGATACTGATAAGCACTAGAGTCAGTGCTTACTGTCACACATACTGTTATAATAACTATATGCTTTGATCCTGTTTACTGCTGGAGTAAGTAAATAGCCTATGAACTTAATTTCATTCTCTCAATCCATTAAGACTTAGTTCAATTGCTGTTACTTTGTCCTGTTCAAGATGGTTTTCTGGCAACCATGTCTGCCAGTTCAAAAATTACTAACTGGTCCCCTAGATTTGCTCTTAAAATATCCTTTTTGATTTTAAAGAAAAACTGTACATTTCATATATTTTAAAGGATAGTCTGGCTTTTATATGACTAACATATTAAATTGATTACATTTGCATATTACAAAATGTCAATGAAAAGTCCATTTTTACTATATATTTTTAATAATGTTCAGGAATGTGGAATATTCCTTATTAAAGTATCACAATATAGCCAAAGTACCTTAAAAATAAAACAAGTTCAAGACCTATCGGTACTTGTATGGTCAAAACAGTGAGAGCAGAGAAAGCCCTTTCCAAAATGTAAATCTTTACTCGCTGCCTGCCTCACCAGTATGTCAGGAAGAAAGTTTTAATCTATCATTCAGATTGCTAACTTATTTTTGGACCTTGCTCCTGTTCTTTTAACAAGAATTTGATCTGCAGACATTAACAACCCAACCCTGCCTCTAAGTAGGCCGCCTGCTGGATCCTATCCCTGTTCCCTGGGGTCTCCTTGGCCTTGTCGGGGGAAGGAGTAACACGGGAAGGCCCCAATGGGCCTCTTCGGATTTTGGAGGAGGCTGTGTAAAGGCTGTGCCAGCCTGGGAAGGGAACGTGGATATGGCGGCTGCCAATGGCCCCCCTCCCTTGCCGCCCAGACCGCCCCCGTGCCCACTGGGGAAATCAGTTACTTCCTCCGGCAGCCGCATGGGTGATCCAGCGGCGGAGTGAGGGCAGCCAGCCTCCGTGCCGGCCGCCCTTACTCTCCAGTCGTCTCAAGCGTGCTTTATGGCACATTTGCAATGGCTTAAAACGGTGGAGCGCTTGTTCCGTCATTCTTATATTAGTCAGGATTGCCCCATAAAAAGCATTCATCTTATGTAAGCCCTGAAAAGTTTCACCTAGTGATTTCTGTGATCAAATTGATGTTATAGGCATAACAGCAGGTCATGCTGTGTTGTTTTTTTTCCTGGTCTGTTGGCAGCCCTATCTGTGATTAATGGAGCAATCCTCTGTAACGATCCGCCTGTGGAGCGAATGCTCTGCAGGCGGAGGGTGTTGCAAACGTGCTGTAAAGCATGTTTGCGGCACCTGCAGAGTAAGGGCCGCTGGTGCGGAGGCTGGCAGCCCTCTCTCTGCCTCCAGACCGACCCTGCAACAGCCGGTGCAGGTAAGATTTGCACCGGTTAGTCAGTACAGGGGCGGGGGGAGGGCAGGCCAGGTGTTGAGGGAGGGCGGCCGTTGGCCGACCTGGACTGGGATATCGGCGGCAAGCTCTGCCGATATCCTCAGCCCTCTCCCGGCCTGGGCTGCCCTTACCCTGTCACCCTGGATGTTCGTCAGCTCGAGAGCTAATGTACATCCGAGGAGGCCCATTGGGGCTGGGCAGCCCTACACCGAGGGAAGGGGATGAACGGCCCAGGAAGGCACATACATCAGCCTTGAGAGACTTTGAGAAATGAAGGCCTGATTTTCTTATACATATGTGTGATTTTTCCCCCCCATCCATATGGCTTGTTTTTAGAGCCTAAGTGTGGAACTGTCTGGTTCCTGTGCCATAAGGGAGCAGATGGTAATTCTCACCACGATCTCAGGCTGTAGCAGTAGTAGAGAACAGGTCAGTAAAGAATGTTGGAAGTAGGAAAAATCTCAATGTATCTTTCCTATATAGATGGAGTCGGCCATAATAACTAATGCATTTTTCCATCACTGAAGCCAAATCATGATGATAAAAGTCCTGCTTCTCCTCCCTCTAAAGCGATGGCAAAACTCCCAGTGTTTTTGCTGGGATCAGGATTGGGCCAAAAGCAGGAATGGTGCCATTTCCACCACTATGTTAGCAGCAGTAGCAGCAGCAGTTTTCCCCTTCAATATCTGGTTAATGAACACAGTGGATACCAAAGTGTGATTGGTAAATATATTGCACGCTCCAGCACTAGAGTATAGTGGAGGTGGCTGGAGACAGGAGGAAGGTAGGTCTCCCCCAGCTCCAGCTGCCCCTTCTAGTGCTGGAACAGCTGATGGGCGCTATACATCAAAGCGCCAATCTAGTGCCAAATGGGATTTGTGCAGGGGATTTAAACCAGCGCTAGATTAGGGGGGGGGCTGGAGCAGGGGGCAACCCGGAAGTAATTGGAGGTGACATCATCAGGTCATTGCCAATTACGTCTGGGTCTTCTGGAACTGGGGTGTGTGTGACATAACGAGTCATCGCCCTGGGCACCAGAAGACCTACCTATGATACTGGTTGAAGTTGTGAACCTACATCAGCTGCACCACTGTTATCTTCATTTGTGTTGTAGTGGTATGAGAAATAAGGAACTGTATATATAATCTCCAAAGTAGCCATGACAAGCTCTAAACTCTGCATGGATTCACACAATTCACATACCCAGTGTATCCAGTTGATGGTGTGAATTGCCCCCTGGGTGTGTGTGTCTAACTAGAATACTTTGGCTGCTGCATGTGCCTGCAAGTTGTATGTTGCCCAGCCTTGTTCTTTCACAAAACTTCTCACTCTTCCAGTCTTTTTCTGAGATGATGCCCTGGTTTTTAAAGAACTTCTTAGAATTCAGCCAAGTGCAGACTTGATTCTTGCCAAGACTGAGCAGACTACATGTCCAGCTAGATTCTGCTACATTCCAGAATCTGTGATTCAGACATTTGAGTTTGTCATCAGTTTGAAATTGAAACCAGAGGAGCAACAGTGGGCTCTCAGAGCTTGTAAATCAACCTATAATGGAGAGGCTTGTTCTGGGCCTTTCTGTGGAGAGGAAAGAAAATCCACAGCAGGGTCCTTTGGCGCATCTGAGCAATACCCCCTGAGCAGCAACCAAGACACAGATTTGCTCATGACAGACTGCAGCTCCTCCAGCGAAGCATGAAACAACTCTGCAATATTACACAAGGTGGCTCATCGCGTGGCTGCACAAGCAATAGCATGCCATGAATTAGGGAAGCAATAAGATATCCTGCATTTGCAATGGATTCTTTGCTATCACCATCGTGCTTCTTGCAAGGACAAAGTGTCGTCTCCATAGCCTGCTACAATAGCCTTGACTCAAACTTGTCCAGCATGTTGGGCACCTGCTGAAGGTGTGGAGATGTAGCGGGCATTTCAGTGCCCCTGACTTGGATCTGCTCTGTGGTTCATATCAAACCCTATACGCAAATGTATGCGCACAAGTGAACGTGCATTGAAAACTTGATTGCCACTGATGCCCAGTTGACTGCCCAGAGCTGCCTCTGTCATTGAAGCGAATGGGGGAGCCTGTGCACATGACTGCTCTGTGCATGCATTCAAACTTCTGCAGGTCTTTGGATTGGAACCTTTTGATTAAGACCAAGTCCAATATATATGCAAGCCATTCACGCATGTGAGCCTGTGGCAAATCCTGCCCAAGAATATCAAAATACCGGATTTCAAGCAGGGCTTTTCCCCAGCCCTACCTAGTGATGCTGCCAGGGATTGAAACTGGCACCTTCTGCATGCAAAGTAGGGGTGCTACCACTGAGCTATGGCACCATCCTCAAGGAAATACCTCCTACGTTCTTTATTGACTTTCTGATATAAATTGGCCCTCCATCATCCCAGTCCTTGCAAAAACTCTTAAGTTTTGTGTAAATACAAATCTTAAATGAAGAATAAATGATACCAGTGAGAAACATTCATCTTCACTGGTGACCAATTTGTATCTGAACCAGTTCAAAATGCTGGTTTTGACATTTAGAGCCCTAAACACTCTAGAGCAGGGGTTCTCAACCCCTTCCCAGCCAAGTACCACTTCTGGTGCCATTCTCCTGCTGCGTACCACTGGAAGTGACTGGCGACAATATCATTGCCAGTTACTTCCAGGTTCTCAGGTTTTTGGAGGCCAGAAAATGCAGGTAGGGTGGGAGGGCCCTTCTCAGCATTCCCAGGAGGCTTGGCCAAAGACAGGAGCCTCTCGGGAGCAAAAACGCACCACCAAAAACACCACGTCAGAGTGGGGTTCTGTGGTCCCGTGGTCTGAGTACCACCAGCAGTCAGCCAAAGTACCACTGTTTGTACTAGTACTACTGGTTGAGAACCCCTGCTCTAAGCAGGGGTTCTCAACCTTTTTCATCAAGTGTACCCCCTTGGCACGGTCAAATTTTTGAAGTACCCCCTGTGCCAATTAATTAAGTAGCATTAATCAATCAATCAATCAATCAATCAATCAATCAATTAATTATTAAAATGTAAAATTTAATCATTAAAATTACTCAGCTTACACTGTTAGCCACCTTTTTTTTCAATTTTTGCCACCCCTTTTTTATTTTTAAAGAAAATATCACCACAGGTCTCCCATCCAAAAACAAATCAAAGCAATTGCTTCTTAGCTTTCTTAAGAAGGCAGAGAACCACCTCAATGTGCCATAGGAGCTGCCTTCTTTAAGTGGAAGAAACAATGTATTCTAAAACATTTGTTTATGTATTGTTATGTATTTTATGTATTTTAAATTATGTATTTTAATCTGTTGTAAGCCGCCTTGGGCATTTGCCTTGGGTATAGGAAAAGGCGGGATATAAATTTTTAAACAAACAAACAAATAAATAAATAAAACCCAGCATATAAATTGAACCAGCCAGTAGGAAAGCACTTAATTTACATTCCACTTGGGAACAAAGTCTGGGGGGGGGGGAAGAGAAGGGGTGATTTTGTTGCACAAGAATCTCTTATGTTCACTGTCAATGAAGTTTCTCTTTTTAGTAATAAATTAGGGACTATTTAGTCAGATAACTCACTCACCCTAACTTAGATGTAAAGGCTAGAAAGTGGTTTATATAGAGATTTGGCAAAGATTTCTTTTTTTATATGGAGTTGTGAGTCTGTGCCAAGTCAGCTGTGAGTTGGGAGTTTAAATTTAAAAACTAAAAGCCTATGCCGACTTACTGCTGATAAGACACAGCAAGCCGCGTACCCCTGCCCGTTGGTTCATATACCCCCAGGGGTACGCGTACCACAGGTTGAGAACCTCTGCTCTAGATGACATCTCCACCTATATGTACCTACCCTTTTATTGAGATCAGTATCAGAAGCCCTTCTCCATTTTGCCACGTTGGAGATGTGGTGGGTGTGTCCACCATTTTCATCTGGACACCTGAGTTGTGAAATACACTCCTAAGACAGGACTATGTAACTCCATCACTGACAGTCTTCTGCCAAGCTGTTAAGACCTGGGTTTTTCATACAGTATTTTGGTGGGGGCCTGTAGGAGGATGAATTGTGCCTTCTGACTGATTAAATTATTTTTAAAATATGCTGCTTGTATTTTGATTTGCTATAATTTACTAATTTTTGTTAGCAAACTTGGAAGTTTTTTTAAAGACAGAAAACATTTTAAAAATATATATAAAAATGTGTTTTGCTTGCATGAACCATGGGGAATGTAGGACTCCGTAAGGCAGAAACCATAGAGACAGCTCTCCCTCTGATAGCCATTGTATATTAAGGGTGCAAGCATGCATTCACATGTTCAAGCCTGGCAAGTAACACAGTCAGTAGTTGGCCAAAAAGCACATCGGTTGCCATGAGTTGACTGTTGCAGTTGAATTGGCTGCTTTGCGTTGTCATGTTGCCTAAGCCTAAGCGCATACTGTTTGCCTATTTGTAACAGCAGAGTACAGGCATCTTATGTAATGAAAGGGCAGTGGTTTTGAAGCTGTTTAGACTATGTGAAATTTAATATACTCCGTCCCCCAGTAGTCCTGGATTCTGTGTGGCTTCAGGACTCAACCACTTGCCCCATGAAATCATGTGTTTAACTTGCCCCAGAGGGCTCTTTTTAGCCTTAGAAAGCTTCTTTGAGAGAAATGTGAAGAGAAGTGGTGCGGGAGGAGATGGCCTTCTCCCCACCGATCACTTCTCTGCTCCAAATCCTTCTCCCCATCATAAACTGCTTGCTCTGCATGAGGTTCTAAACAGTCATTTGGACCCCACCTTTCTCTCTGTGACTATTAGCATGCGTGTTTTGCACGATCGCAACTTCACTTTCACCCTCCTAGTGCTTGCACTTGAGCTCCACCTGCCATCACCTTGTCCAGCTCCTCCAGAGAGTGTCTGATATAGACAATAATTCCCGTAAAGTGAGCTCACTTGTTTGTAATCCGAGCTCCCAAAGGTGCTAGCTGTTGTTGTGTGCAAGCGGAGGTGGGCAAAAGACAAACATCTTCTTAGCAGCATGAGCAGTGATGTGAATGTGATGTCACTCACCACAAGAGAAGGTTTTTGTTTGAAACCGTTTTTCACATTATTGTGTGACTCACATTCCGGCAGCTTGAAAGAGTCATGGCTGATCTACACCTCCTGCAAAAGCAACCTCCTGGTTGTAGGAGTAGGTTTTCTCTATGCCAGGTGCAAGGGAGTAGCGACTGGACACAGGTATCTTGTTGTCTTGTGTGCTCCCTGAGGCATCTGGTGGGGCCACTGTGTGATACAGGAAGCTGGACTAGATGGGCCTTTGGCCTGATCCAGCAGGGCTCTTCTTATGTTCTTATGTACACCAACTCTGTTTGTGTTTGGAGGCTCGCGAGCATAGGGGACAGGACGCCCCACCCCGAGACACTGCCCTGGGCTCCACCAGTTTCTTCCACACGTTGTCTGCCCGCTTGTCCCTCCTGATTGGTCGCTTGCTGCCCCCTGTGACAGGTTCGTCCCACGTCCTGTTCCATGTCCCCCGCTCACTTTCTTCTGATTGGCTGAAAACAGCCAAACATGAGCATGGTCCATGACTGATCGCAACGGAACTCGGGAGAGCACAGCTCTCCAGCATTCCATGGTGATCAGTTAAAAAGGAAGCCACACCGCTCCGCACAGGCCACACGCGCCCGGGACGTGCCAGTCGCCCATTAGTATCCATTCTCCCCCATGAATGATCACAGCTAAAAGGAGAAAAAAAAATCTTCTTTGCGGAGCAACAACATTGCTCATAACCTGATTTTCTTTTCTCAAGTGCTGTTTCTGGTTTTGCATGCAGGTTGGAAAGTCCTATATTTATCTAGGAAAAGGAGGGGATCCCCTTCTTTTCATTTATCTTAAAGTGGATTGAGGAGATCTGTGACTTGGTCACTTTCTCTTTAAAGAAGTTGTGGGCAGAACTGGATTTAGGGCCAGGCAACCAAAGTGCGCATGTGTAGGCATTTCAGTTATTCTAGCTTCTATAAGATTAGAAGCAACAGTTTTTGGTTTTCTCATTTAAGGCATGAATAAATACTCAGATCAATGCATGCACATGTAGTGTCTTGTGTGACAGAGAGAAATCCTGAATGCAGGTCATGCATGAAGCTGTAAATGCAATTTAAAAAGAGAACTCAAAACTTGAACACACGCATGGTAGCGGGGAGGCGGAGTTCTGAAGGCACCCCTTGCCTGATGCACCATTTGGTCTAGTGAAGACTTCAGGGAAGAGAGAGGAACTAGAGTTTTGATTGGCGCAATGGTACCAGAGCAGGAAGCGCTTAACCCTCCCCCCCATAGTTTTCCTGCTGTAAATTCCCCCCTCCAGCTACGATTAACCCTGCTTCAGAAAAATGATGGGTTCCTCTATTGCACCTGTATTTCTTTCCCTGCTATGCTAAAAGTAGCTTTAGGGAGGCAGGTGAAGGGTTCAAGCCCAGCTGTTTTAAGAGTTAAAACGTTTGGAGATCTGATCAGGATTTTCTGCCTCGTGTCTGTTTCAACACTATGATGCAAAAGATGGCACACACATTTTTATGGAGACCAATAGTAAAAAGTCTATTCACCCTGATTACTTTGCCTCCTGTTTTAACCCCCTCAAAAATAGACAGACAAGTCCACAGATGTTCACAATTTTCAGTGCAGAGATTTTCAAGGAAAAAGGTTACTCACATTGGCAGCCTTTAAGATTTGAAGAGGGGATTATGGATGGGATTTTCCAAAGTTCTCAGCAGTGACCTTGGCCCATAGCACTTTGGAAAATCCCATCTGAGCACATATCAACCATTTACTGAGTAAAAAAGAAATCTCAATAAAGCATTCACATGCGCATGCACGCATGCATGCGCGCCCTTATTTTGCAAGTTTTAGGTAGGTTTCTTCCCCACTTTTACAAAGGGAGATAATGCAGACCTTTTTGTCTGTCGTAGTTCTCTCCCATTTCTTTGGGTGGGGTTCATGCAAAGAGAACTTCCCAGTTGATTGTGTCCTAAATTTTCAATAGCCCACTGGTGTTTAGGGAAGAGCAGCAGTTCAGTTGTAGAGCACATGCTTTGGATGCTGAAAGTTTTCGTTTCCAATCTCTGGCATGTCCAGTTGAAAGGGTCTTGGAGAACTTCTGCCAGTCAGTGTAGACAGAACTGGCTTTAATGGACCAGTGTCTGACCCAGTAGATTGTAGCTTCCTATGTTCAGGAAATAGCAATGTATGGTTGCGAGAGTTGGACCATAAGGAAGGCTGAGCGCCGAAGAATAGATGCTTTCGAACTGTGGTGCTGGAGAAGACTCCTGAGAGTCCCTTGGACTGCTAGGAGATCAAATCAGTCAATTCTAAATGAAATCAAGCCTGACTGTTCCCTGGAAGGACAGGTACTAAGGCTGAAACTCAAATATTTTGGCCACCTAATGCGAAGAGAGGACTCTCTGGAGAAGACTCTGATGATGGGAAAGATTGAAGGCAAAAGGAGAAGGGGAAGGCCAAGGATGAGATGGTTAGATAGCATCACCGATGCAACAAACATGAAAATGAGCGAACTCAGGAAGATAGTGGAGGACAGGAAGGCCTGGCGGGATATGGTTCATGGGATCACGAAGGGTCGGACACGACTTAACGACTGAACAACAACAAAATGTTCAGGAAAAACTATGTTCTTAGCATTTGGAAATCTATGGTTTAAGGCATCCTGTCCTCTCAGGCATTTTGCTATGCTGGCCTGTTTGAGGCTCCATCATCTCAGTCAGAATTCTTAGATTCAGTATGTGTTTGCATTACTAGTGTTTATTTTGTAACAAACACATATACATTACAGCGAATGCCAGAAATTTGGTGATTATTAACATTTGCACAGAAATGCTGATGATCCCAGACAAGTTTGCTGAACGTTCAAAAAATTCAAAGAGATTTTCTGGTGAATGTTGACAGTCACCTAAATATGACTGTCAAAATTTGTTTGTGTTTGTCCCCAAAGTGGGGGAAAACTCTGTTTTCAAATATTCACAAAAAATGAATCTTGGATTATTGGCATTTACATGTGGATCTTATCATTCATCAAACATTAGACGTTCACCATGACTTATGGATGTTGCTTAAATGGAATTCACAAAACAAAAACACACTCAAGATACCCCAAAAAGGACTTCTTGGTGCCAGGATTTAGAAATGGGAATCTTAGCTTCTAAAGAAACGCTAAGTACGTGCAATTTCATTTTACGCTAATAGCATCATTGCAGTGCCAGCAACGGGGTAATCTTGCAGATAAAGGATGCTGATATTTCTTAATATCATAGTTTTGGAATGTTTATATAGTGAAGTATCTTGTTAGGATGACATTGCTACTGAGGTCGATGGTCCTTCTAAAGAATGCTGAAGAGCAGAGGTTAAATACAGAGTTTATTTTCCCAGTAGATTTAACACTGCAGCAAAAGTTAAGAATGGAAACTTAATTAGCCTTGGTATTAGGTACTTTGATAATACAAGGGACCCAATTTGGCTCCTTGTGTACTTCAGCAATGTGCTTGTCATTGCTATACCATTTTACAAGCTTTACAGTCCAATCCTATCCCTGCCAGCCCACAGCATGCACTGCCGCTGAGGGAGTGTGCACTGCATGCTATGGTGGTGAGAGCGATAAGAGATACGGTAAGTAGAAATCTTTTTTACTTACCTCCCTGTATGCCACCTGACCACCAATTGGTTTCCAGACCTGTGCCAGTTATTTAGCTGGCGTAGGTCTGGTCTGAGGAGAGTCAGGGGGCATGTTGAGCTAGGAAAAGGGGGATAGGATCTCAGCATGTGCTGCCCCCGTTGAGATCCTTCCCTTCCTGACTCCAGTTCTGCCTCCAGTTCCCCGAACCGCCCATGATCCTCCCCCGAACCACCCCCCCTGCTGACCTACCTGCTTCAGCATGGGTTCTGCAACCCCCGCTGCTGGTGTAGGGCTTCCCTGCTCCCGCGTTGTCATTAGTGAGCCACCTGCTGTCAAAGCAGCTCACGCAATGGTGCTGAGCCCTTGCGTTGACAGATCGCGAGATCAGTCAGTGTAGGGTCAACATAGGATTGGGCCATCAGGCTGCAATCCTATAGTATAGTATACACACTTACCTGGGAGTAAGTCCCATGAAATCAGTGGGGTCTACTTCTGAGTAGACATGTATATGATTGTGCTGGTAATTCGTTCATTCTTGCCATATTGCTGGGAAAACCCTATGGGCCCAATCCACTTGTTCTGCATGAGCCCCATTCAAATGAATGGGGTTAAAAGTTTAATAAGGTGCAGAATGAACACGTACGAATGAATAGATATATGGCTCTTTGAAAAAATGGCAAAGGGAAATTAGTGGAAGGCTATCAGCTTCCCAACTTCAGTGCTCAGAGACTCCCTGCATGTTGCCTTCGTTGCTCGGAATGGCTCCGACGGCGAGTGGGTGGGGCCACCGTGTAATGTTGAGTAGACCCGTCTGCAACTTACAGTACCGCCACCCCCCTCTAGGGATGCACTGCTCATCATGGCTGATGGCTGATGGCCTAGGAAGAGTTGCAGGCACTTCGCTCCCAAAGACGTCAGTGAGATGCAAGCATACATAACTGTGGGCTGGTTTACTGCTTCCATGCCCTGGATGAAGGCAATCCTTAGCCCTGGACAAAGCAGTTCCTTTTCTGCACAGGTCACTCCTGGACATCTGGCAATCGTAGCACCTTTGGGGAATGTCTTAATATTTTTTTCTGCACAGAGGTAGTTTACTGAGCTTAAGTAAATATTATTGGAGCCCACAACTAAAAGAAAAACATCACCTCAAATGTTTTGGGAAAAAAGGCCAGTGAGTCATCTTTTCCACATAAAACTTTTGAACTGATTGAACCCAGAAATAATTAATTATAGGGCGAATGTTGGGAAAATATGGGCACAAACAGAGAGAGTGGAGAGGTTATGTGTTGTTGCTGTCAATTTGTATGGTACTTTACAAAGTACAAGAAGACAAGTCTCTGCCCAGAGGAGCTTACAATCGAACATTTGAAACCAGGGAGACCACAGAGGAAGGGAAGGGAAATGGAAGAAGGGTAAACCAGGGAAGAATATGAATTAATGTCTTTAACATATACTTAGATTTAGGACCCAATCCTAGGGGCACCTAGCGCCACTGGGACAATAATTATGGTGGCATTAGGCATTTTCTGCTCTCACAAAAGGCTACATGCCAGAGCGCACATCCTGCCTACCTCTGCAAGCAGCGAGCGGTCGGTTCCGCAGGCCTATAGCCACTGGACACCCACTGGCACAGGTAAATGTGCGCAGGGGGTGGAAGGCAGGGAGTGGGCAGAATGGGGCGGGGGTGGACGGAACAGGGTGGCAACGTGGGCAGGGAGTAGGGTGGATTGGGACTGGGAAGGGACAGGTTTGGCAGCAGTGGTCTTGATCCTCTGACCTGGGTTCACACGGACTTGGGCCAACAATATTGCTGGCGCAGGTCTTAGTAGACCTGGTGGCCCGGCACGGGCTTTCCCTGGGGCAAGGGAACAAATATTCCCTTACCCCAAGGAGGCCTTCAGAGGCTGAAACTCCCCCACGGGATACAGCGGGTGCTGCGTTGGTGCCACTTCGTCACCGCATGGGGAGTTAGTTAGGATCGGGCTGTTAGTTATAGTAGGGTACAGGCACAAAGAGATAGTGTGACAGTAGTTATGAAAAAGTGGAGTTTTGAGAAGGGATTTGAAGGAAGTTGAGTGGTAGCATCCTGCAGTATTTTGGAAAACTGTTCCAAGCATAAAGGGCAGCAAGAGAGAAAGGGCAGAGGCATTAGGGCAGAGTAGGAGACGTTTCGATGACTGAGGGTGGTGGAGCTGGGGAAGGGAAGGTCACAGGCAGGATATGTGGAGGATGACAGACAGGTTAGGGGTTAGATCCGAAACGTTTTATGCCCTGATCTCAAACCGGGTGCCAGTGTTTGACACCACTCATGGGCCCTGGTCTTGCAGCAAGCCAGGTGGATTAAGACTCTGTGGAAGAAGGGTGCCCTCTAGGCTGCTATGCACAGTCAGCTCAGCTGCCTGCTAGGCTAGATGTGGTTGGCTGACCCATTAATCCCATAAGGATGCATTATAGTCTATCAGGTCCCTGCCTTCAAGCCAGTCTGGAAGCCTGAGAACTTGTCAGGTCAAGTAGCCATGCAGCTTGTCTTGCCCCACCTTGCCCACCCGACCACCAGCACAGCTTTCATCATGCCCGCTGCCCTTGGCCCTCTGTTCTTTGTCCATTTCATTTGGTGCTCAACCTCAGCATGTCCTCATTTGACCACTTCTGCCTCCCCTGAACCACCCTGTGCCCAAACTGGAATACCCCCACTGCAGCCTGTCTTGGACCTTGGCCAAAACCTGACAGCTCCTAAGCATGGAACTTCCTGCTGGCGACTCTGTCTCTTACCTCCCCTCTAGTCTTTCCTTATAGGACAGGCTATGCAAACTAAACTAAGCGAAATGTGGACTAAAACTGAGGGTGCTTTGCATTCCCCACACTGTGTGCTGTAATCATGTTCATGCTAATTATGATGCATGCCTACAGTTTACCATGGATGTGGAATCTGGTGTGAAATCGGAATTTTAACAACTCTGTTCTTCATGCCCTCTGCTGCTCCAAGTTGAGCAAGGGAGAACCATGTGCAAGCTAAAGGAAACTAAACTGGGCTTGGTGGCCTCCTATGTGTGGAGAGATGGTTTGAAAGCTCTAGTTGCCCCTTTTGACCCTGGGTTCCACAGTAGCTCCAGCAAGTTTTTGAAATTTGCTCCATTGGTATTTTGCACTCTGACTCTGTGAATCCAATTCAGGATTACCTCCCCTCTTCTGTATGTGGAGAGCAATGAGTAGCCCAGGAGAAGACAAATATTTTGAGGTTTGAATTTAACCTGCCTGGGCCGAGTGAACTTGAGGATGGGTTTCAGTAATACATCTTTGGAGGTCTTCTTCTGAACTCCTCCCTGGGAAAGAGAAAGAAATTTGACTGGCAGCCAGATTCTTATTTAATTAAGAACAGTTGTAATGTGTTTCAGTGCTTCTTTGAACAGTCCCATCTTCTAAACAACAGACCTGAATTAGTGCATTATGTAAGTGCTCACACGCATGCACGCACGCACGCACGCACGCACGCACGCACGCACACAGAGAGAGAGAGAGAGAGAGAGAGAGAGAGAGAGAGAGAGAGAGAGAGCACCAAAAGTAGTTAGTTCCTGGGATTCTCAGAACTGTACAGGTGCAGCTCCAACTTCCCACTCTCTGCACAAGCAAACATTTTCTAGGCTAGCACTGAGAGCTAAGGGCAGGGGAAGGAGTGGCAGAGAAGCCAACATTGTGTGGGGTCCTTGAGCTGTTTCTGTTGAAAGACTGGTGTAATAGGCTTGGGGCTCATGGTGGAGGAGGCAAGGTTGATTAGGTACCTCAGTAGGCTGCAGCATGTTTTCTTTTCCCATCCACTGCACGTGCCTTGTGCTGAACTTTTAGCAATAAAGGGGGACGAAGGATTTGATGTATTCTCCTACTCCAGTGCCCACATCTTCCATAGAGCACTAGTACTAGGATCCCTGTAACATCCAGCCTGAAGGATTGGCCTGAGGGTGTGTAAACTTGGAGACAATGCCAGATAACGATAAGAGAACTGAAAGTAGTCCGAGAGAGTCATATTTCCCATGGTGTAGTGATATTTAATTAGTCCCACAGTTACCTCTGGTCAAACAGGTTTGGTAGGTTGTGAAACAATACAGAACCTGCCAAACCTGTTTACCAGAGGCAAAAGTGGGATGAGTATATACTGTACATCACAAGCATCAGTCCCTGTTTCAAACCACTGTTGTGTCTTTCTCCAGCCTAAAAAACCTCCTGAATATCTGTCCAGTGAACCTTCTTTTGTTGGCTGATGCACTTCTGATTTGCTGCTGAAGCATATTACAGTCGTTAGCAGTGTGATGATCCTCTGGGGACATGCCCTGATTTCCTGGGTGTAACAGAAGTGGCCTGAAAACATTCCTTGAGTGTCAGCAAGGGGGGCAATGCCCTCCTTTCCCTTCCTCTGCTCTGAGGAACACACCAGAACACACACCACAGCAACTTCCTAGTGTTGATAATTGCAAGATTTCAAGGCCAGAGAATGAGAGAGGCCCCAGAAAATTATCCATTCCCCACACATCTGGAGTTAAAGGGGCAATAACCACAAGGTTAAACCTTTTGTTTCTCTGAGCTGTTGCTTGTTATGCAATGACCTTTTACTTAAGTGGCTTGTTTACTTCAGCTATAATGATGACAATGATAGAGTGATTTTTCACTGTGTTGTGCAAAGTCAACTTGTCGTGGGCCTCCCCTGGGGATGTCTTCCTAGCTGGATCAGATCAATTGACTACCAGTTCTGTGACTTTCACCAATTGTCATTGATCATGACGAGCTGTGGAGAATCATGGCAATTTTTCCCAAACTGAGGGGTCTCCGGGGCAAGTTACATGTTACTTGCAAGCGAATGCACGTTGTTGTTGTTGTTGTTCAGTCGTGTCCGACCCTTCGTGATTCCATGAACCATATCCCGCCAGGCCTTCCTGTCCTCCACTATCTTCCTGAGTTCGCTCATTTTCATGTTCGTTGCATCAGTGATGCTGTCTAACCATCTCATCCTTTGCCTTCCCCTTCTCCTTTTGCACGTTACAAAGCGCTTATCGTTATTAGATGTTAATGAGAAGCAGCTTCAGGAACCCGAACCTCTGATCAGAGGAGTGGCAATCAGGAAGGAATGCTTAACCCTTTCCCCACTGCCATTTTCTTTCTGATCAAAATACTATCCAACCTGCTATTTCACAGACAGCTCCAACTTCCCACTCTCTGCACTAGCAAACATTTTCTAGACTAGCACTGGGTGCTAAGGGCAGGGGAAGGAGCGGCAGAGAATTATTTATTTATTTATTTACAGTATTTTTATCCCGCCTTTCTCCCCGAAGGGACCCAAGGCGGCTTACAACAGAAAAAAAATTAAAAAATACAGTATAAAAATAATCACATTTTAAAACAGTAAAAACAATTAATTCTTTTGTTTAGAAGCCAACATTGTGTGGGGTCCTTGAGCTGTTTCTGTTGAAAGACTGGTGCAATAGACTTTGAATGGAAAAATGGCCAGCAGGGAAAGGGTGACATACCGTATTGTCCTGAGTATAAGACACACTCCCCCCCTAATTTAAGTTTTTAAACTAGGGGTGCGTCTTATAATCAGGCTGTTGCAAAAATAAAATACTAGTACTTCCTCCAGCTGTCATTCTTCCAAACAAGTGTGCAGCCTCTTGAGGCTGCTTTTCGTTCAAGCAACTAACCTGTCAGTGCTTGATCCCTCTCATTTGTATGTAATGTGTAGTCTGCCCCTTATATTCGCGGTCAGGCCCCTATCCTTGAAGGAGTTTCCTATGTTCCTAGTTGGTTGCTTTGGCACTAAACTAGAACTGCAGGAAGAAGTACCGGGAGGAAACCATGCTCTTGAGTCCACCTGCAGTTCATTCTGCCCGTCTCCTGCGCCAGCAGAGCTTGGCATCTGGACTGCATCAACTGCCAGGCTCCAGAAGCCACATTTCTCTGACTGAGAAGGGATTGGCCTGGGCCCATCATTCATTCTGCTGGTTGGTTTTAGACTGGAAAGTGAGGGTTAGCTTCTTGAACCATTGCACCATTGTTCTACTTAGTCCTTTGTTCTCCTTTCTTTTTTGTCCATTTTCTAGTTTTTCCTTTCTCTGTCCTCATTAATTTCTGCTTTATGCCTGAAATTTCCACCCCTCCCCTGCTGCCTGTCTGGTATGTTTTCTCTTTCCTTTTTTAAAAGACTTTTTTTTTTCTTGCTTGTTCTCCCTTAAGATTTCTCAGCTTTTGGAAAGGAGAGAGAGAAAGAGAGAGGAAAAGTTCCATTGATTTGTAACATGGATTGTCCACTTTTCCAAAGGCCTCAGGCTTTATCAATTACACATGTCTTTGAAGGGCTTTGTGTATTGAGACTCTCCACACATCTGGAGTAATGGCAACTCTAGCCACAAGACCAAGTCTTTGTGTGTTTCCTTTTTTTTGTCTTTTAATTGCTCGCTATGCCATAACATTTTCATTTGGTGTCACGGTTACGTGGCCTATTATTGCTGTTGAGGAACTTTTTAGGAGACTGTCTTGTAAGTGGGGATAGGCCTGTGACCCCAAACCTGTGAGAAAGAAGCCGTATTATTGGCCATCAAAAGTAACTTCATAGATGTTGGTGTGAAGCATTTTGAAATGACTACTTTGTAGCAACAGCGAACCACCCTACAGAGGCAGAAACCCAGGCGACAAACCCAGTTCTTAATTTGTTCCAATATCCACTCTGGCGACTGTTACAGGACCTAATAAAATCAGTCATAGAGGGCTTATTCACCAGCTCATCTCCAAAGAGCCACAGGTCTGTCGTGGTACAAGTCTCACATCAGATAGTCAATGTTCAGAAACTAGGAGAAGAATATTTAAATCTCCCAGGCATCCTTCTCCTGACCTGAAATTATTAGTTCACCAGCACTTCAAAGACTCTGGCATAAGGGTGTTGAACTAGAATGTATTAGCATGTTTAATTATACATTTGTTTAGGGCTTCATTAGAAATAAGGGAATGCCTAAAAGTAGCTGAGGGAGGGCCCCAATCCAGACAAGCACTGTGGCATACAAGGATGGCAGAATTAACCCCTTTTTCCTTGTGCCATTTCCCCACTGTTGCTGTCTTGGCCTATTTGGGGGCAATTAGCAGATTTTGGAGGGGAATCTTGAGGGGGGAGATTGTACAGGGGGAAAGGGTTATCGCTTCTCTCTAAGCTACAGCTGCAATCTTGATGACTTCCCAACTGCTTTTTGTTAAAGAAGAAAAGTTGCCAGTTTGAAGCATAATAGCGTAGCCCCACTTTCTCTTAGCTTAACATCTCATAGGATTGTTGTGAGGACCAAAGGCGTCGCTCCGGTAGGGGCGGGACCGTAAGTATCACTCTGTCCTAGTCCCTTTACTGAGCGAGCAGGAGGTGGCCCCGCCCCCTCACTGTCAGAGCCATTCCCGTGCGGAGAAAGCAGCAGGCAGGGTAAAGGGACTAGGATGGAGCGATACTTACGGCCCCGCCCCTACCAGAGCGACGCCTCTGGTGAGGACACAGGGGTGGGGAGAACCCCACTAAATACACGAAATACCCCCCACTTATACTGAGTCAGACCGCTGGTCCATCTAACTTAGTGTTGATCCAACCCTGGTTGGCAGCAACTTTCCAGGGTTTCAGACAGGGGTCTTCCTCTGTCCCTCTTGGAGATGCTAGGGATTGAACCCAGAACCTTCTACATGCAAACCATAGGCTCCACTGGTAAATTACAGCCTATCCTGGAAGTTGCTAACCACGTATGCTGCACTCAGCCTTTAGAGCAGAGGTTCCCAAACTTTTAGATGGGTCGTGTTTGTCAGGGGTGGCGACGATGACAGCCACAGCGCTTCTGGGATTGCCCCGGCACCTCCCCACAGATCGCTGGTTGCCTCCCTTGTCTCAGGACAGCTCCCCGACATGATCACAACCCACTTCCAGTTTTCTGACGAAACCAGAAGTGGGTCGTGATTGCGTTTGAGAGCCATTTTGAGGCACGGGGAGGCCTGCAGAGGGGTCTGCAGGCTCCCTGCACCCCCTGGAGGTCCAGCACACCCCTCAGGTAAGTTAAAAAAAAACCTTATTTTGTTTGGCGGCAGCAGCATGATCCCAGAAGCGCCATCGCTATCACCGCAGGTTGCCAGTCCCCTTAAGGGAGTAGAGACCCATTTTTCCCAGCTGGGGTGTCGCGACGTCCCAGTTTAGGAACCTCTGCCTTAGAGGAAGTTCAGGCTATAAATGCAATCAATAAATAAAATACAGGCCTGCCAATGTCATGTCACGTTAGACCCCCTCAAATCTGCTATCTGCCCCGGGAAGAATGTAAATAGCAGCTTTGAGAAAGAGTGATTTTCATCAGGAAAATGGCTTCCTGTGGCTGCTATTTTATTTTAAAAAGAGACATCTCATCTAGTTTAAGAAGGCAGGTACATGCTGCTTTTCTTCCTGAATTTAGGAAGAGTGGGAGCTCTGCTTGCATGAGCTGGGGGATCTGGCTGCCTCATCAGTCATATATTTTAAAAGACAAATGTTTAGGTCTGGTGTTTACATTGCAGCAGCTTGTGTGCACGATTGTGTGTGGGATTCTTCATTGCCATCTATCCACTGCTTAGACTGAATGTATATGTCTGTTGCCTTTGTGAGATGGCAGTTCTGTCGTCTAAATTCTATACACATGCGGCTCAGGGGATGCAAATTCCCCCAAGGAACAAAGGGGTCTGAGTGATGATGGGAAACAGAAGAAGAAGTCAAAGGAAATCAAGCTAGTTGGGATGGGGGTGGGCAGCAGCCAGTATTACCCACGATAGATTCACTAATGAGGGATGATGATGTGTTTTGGGAGCAAAATACTGCAAGTGACCATGACCTTAAGCCTGATGCAGTAACACTGTACTGGGCAAATATTGGAAAAATAAACAAGTGTCCTGTGTGATTTTAGTGGCAGTCTGTGCAAGCCAGTTTGCGTGGATCCAGTTACAGAATTATGCAAAGCACTGCCAGGCTGATGGGATGATGGTGGGGGAATGAATAGTCTGATTTCATCTCTTTCTTCTCTTGACAGCTGGACCATTGATTGAAAATTGTAAGAGAGACTGTTGCTCTTGCTTTGCTAGGGATAGTAGTCTATAGCAGCTTGAACCTTTGCCCAGAACTGAGAGCCACTCCAGAACTGATGTGTGTGCTTTGTGGTCTTTCTTTCTTTCTTTCTTTCTTTCTTTCTTTCTTTCTTTCTTTCTTTCTTTCTTTCTTTCTTTCTTTCTTTCTTTCTTTCTGTTGTAGTAGCAGTAGTTGTAATGTGTTGTTACATGTAACTGTGCAGCAAAATAGTTGGGTGGTAGGGTAAGAAGTGAAAAGCAGACCATGTATAATCAACCGAGCGTCCTCAAACTGGTCCCAGGCTCCTTGGTTAGTATCTCTTTAGAGAAAAGGATCAGGTAGCAAGTTTTAAGGGCCCAAGTGAGGTCAGACCTTCAGACTTGTTAAGTGACTTGGTTGCCGGTTCGGGGAGCCAGAAGAAAGAGGCAAGACCAAGGATAGACATTAATCAGTTTCCAGTGGCAACAGTAGAGGTGGTTAGAGGGAAGTAGCATAGTCCATGATGGACAAGAGGTCAAATCGAAATCCCCAATGTAGGTTTTGGAGGGTCAGAGGCAGGACACAATCCAACACTGGCTGGTATGATGTCAGGTTCAGCAAGACAAGGCAGACACCTGAGGCTCCTCTTTGTCTGGGAAACCAAGTCTGATGGAGCCATTATTTAAAGCTAGACAGGTCCTTACTGGTTCTCCAGATCACCTTTTCCAGCTGGGCTGATGAGCTGCAGTACAGCTTTCTGACCATTGTCTGGGTAGTGCTGTAGAGCACCACGGTCCTGATGAATAGTTCCCTCTGACTGGGTATAAGGCATCTGCACCTTACTGTCAGATTCCCTGGCTTGCTTCTCCATGCACCTCACATTTGTCATGGGAAAGACCCATGAGAGCTGCTGCCAGTCAGGGTGGGCAAGCAAACCAATACTTGGCCTAGAGCAGCTTGGTATGTTCATATGCCATCATCCAATGGAAATGTCCTTGGCCCGTGACAGTTGGCTTAAATAAATTCATGCACTCAGAACCAGGATTTCCTTGGGACAAAGTAGGAACAATGCTGACCTTGCAGAACAGCTCTGCCTGTTCAACCACTGATACAACAGAGGATGTTTAAATGGGTTATTTGTTCTGGGGAAGCCAGTGATGCAGAAAATGTATTTAACAGCCAGACCTTTTTTCCTCTGTGAGTATAATGGAAAACCTAGAGGAAATGCAGTTGATGCAGGAGTCAATGCATGCTCCAGCCTTTGCACAATAACCCCGCAGGTCCTGTTTTAATGACAATAGCATAATGTAATGTACACATGTAATCAATCAGGGAGAAGGGATCACTTTTCTGTGGGGGATAACAACTTTGCTAATAATTCCTCTTTTAAAAAAGCTTGTCTCTGCATGTATGCTCCATCACAGGGAAGGCAAAGTGCACCCATGATATTTATATATATAAAATGGTAGGAATAACCTTGCTGATGTTTGCCATTTCAACAGATGGTTAGATGAGCACTGGCATACTGGAGATGCACTGCAAGATGACACACAGCCTGCAGTGAATTAAAAAAGGGGGAAGGACCATTTAATGCTTTTGCAGACTAGTACTGGTTCTGGGGTATGGGAGGGTCCTTCTTGCCTACTGTTGTCATCAGAAAAATATCAATTAGGTGCCTGTAATTTTTGTGCAACCGCATTCTCCACAGCAACCCCAAAGGCAAAAATGGGAGATGAATTTATTTAGGCACACAATTTTGAGTTCTTGAAAAATATAACAACTTGAAGGCAGATGATGTGCAACAAATGAGAAACCATGTGCAACAAAACGATTGTGTGGAAGGACCATAGGGCAGTGGTGGAAGGCAGGCATTGCATGCCGAAGACCCCAGGCTCAGTCCCAGGCATCTCCACTTGCAAGGATCTTCGGTAAAAAGGGTAGAGAGAGACCCCTGTCTCACAGCTGGAAGAGCCAGCACTGGGCTAGACGAACCAACAGTCTGATGCAGTATAAGGCAGCATTATGTATTCATGAGCTCTCAGTCATTCTGGATGTATAGTTGAGTGTTTTCTGCACTGCCTGCCTGCCTGCCTCATTCTCGACACATCTGTTTTTCCTTTTATTTCTAGAAGCAACAGACCTCCTCACCAGGAATCATGTCAGTGAAACTAACCTTTGTCTCCCCTTCTGGTGGGGGAAGAATCAGCAGGAGCTGCTCCTTTGCTGGATTCAGCAACACGCACAGCCGGAAGTTAGCGTAAGTTGCAGTGACAATCAGCACCAAATTCTTGCCCATCTTCCATTCCTCCAGCTTGTTTAGGGGGAAACTAGACAAGACGTTGAAGTGCCATGATCAAATTGCCTGTCTTAAAAAAAAAAAAATTAAGCATCAGCTGTTAGCCCTTCCCCATACATTTGAATGGAGGGGGAGTGGGGTTCATGCAACTTCTCATGCAATTTTTTCGATGGCAATCCCCATCCTGAAGGTGTTTGCTCTCTAAGGAAAAACTTACAGGTTCGCAAACTTAGTACATAGACCTATTTAACCCTAATTGTCTGTGTACAATAATAGTCACTCAGTGGGTTGGCTAGAAACATGGGTGATCGATCCTGAGGAATGACTCGCATGGTGCCTAAAGCATGACAGTGGGGCAGTGGGATAGCTGGCCCTCCAACCCTATAATGGTACTTTTGCTGCCTTTCATGCACCAATGTTTGAAGCCCCTTTCAGAATTCTTTCTGTGGAAAGAGACAGGAGAGGAGACCAATGGCTGCCAGCAAAACCCTCCTCTACTTTCACCCAGTAACATCTAGTACCACAAAAACAGCGATGTGCCGTCTCTGTGCTGCGCGTTTCCCTGCCCCCTCCACTTCATTCACTGCTGAAAATTTGCAGAATGGTGATGTCATGTCGAGCTTTTTGTAGTACTAGATGTTATGGGAGGAGGAGAGGAACAGGAAACATGGGGCTGCTGTTTTTGGCCGTCTCCCCTCATTCCTTTTTCCAATGGAAGAAACAGAACCATTGCAAGCATTAAGACTATTCTGAAATAAGGTGGTTGAGTCTTCCAGACTCATAGCTCAATCCTATGCATGGTTACTCAGAAGTCGATTCAGGCTCACAGGTTTGCAACTTTTGGGAGGAAAAACTGCATGTATTGTTCACACTGTCAACACAGTCCTGTGGACATATTTGTACCAGGCCTAAAAAAGCTCAAGCAGTACAGTCATCATTCCTTGTGAAAATCACAGCAGAGTTCATAAGGGAAATGTTGTTCATCATCACCCCCCCTTTTTTATTAGAGCAAAACAAACAAACAAGCTCCAAGAGCACTAGCACAGATATTTACCCATACTCTCATGTACTGAGCCAGGATGGTGTAGTGGTTTGGGAGTCGGACTTAGACCTGGAAGATCAAGGTTCAAATCCCCGCTCAGCCACGAAGCTTCCTGGGTGACCTTGGGCCAGTCACTATCTCTCAGCCCCACCTACCTCACAGGGTTGTTGTGAGGACAAAAAGGAGGGGAGGAAATATGTACACCACTCTGAGCTCCTTGGAGGAAGGGTGGTATAAAAATGTGAAAAATAAAATAAATACTGGACAAACTCCTTTAATTTAAAAACGATTTCAGACAACGTTTTCAGAACTGCTCCAGGCAGTTGGGTGGAGTGGGGAGGAGAAGTTATCACGGGCATCATTTCATAGGGCTTCCAGCCAGTGGTACCAAACATAATACCTCTCTGTTGCAGCTGCAGCAACCATTACTCTTCTGGGAGCCTGTCACAGACAAGAGGAAACTCTTGAGAGTTGAACTCTCTTGAGAGTTCAAGAGAATCAATGCAGGCTGACCCAGGGAAGTAGTGCCTAATATTTAGCATGCTCACCTGTTTCCTGCTCCCCACTTTCCTTTGCTGGACAAGCAGCTGAACAGGGAAAAGCCTTGGTGGAATGTACCTGCTGCCACCAGCCCAGGCTATCAGACAGAGGAAGGTCATTTGGGTAACCCCCCCCCCCGGAGAACTCTAAACCCCAGGGGTGCTTATTAGAATCCCTCACAGTAGCATCTGCAGAGCAAAAGATGTGACAATCCACTGAACCCCCTGTAAACAGGGTCCAGGCAAACCAGGGGTTAAAATAGAACCTTAAACAACAGAAAAAGAAAGATGGGTCAAAAGTCAAAAGTGGGTCAAAAGTGATCACTGGGAGAACTTTGCACAACAGGCTGAAGTGAAACAGAAAATCTGACGTGTTCTAGCTAGATTAGCAGGTTCTCAAAGTTCTCTCCACAAATTAGGGAAGTTGAAAGTCCTTGCGGGGGCGGGCCAATGGCAGCGGCGCTCCTGGGATCATGCTGCTGGCAGGAAAAAGGTTTTTTTAAATTTGCCGGGGGTCATGCCGGCCCTCCGGAAGGTGTGGGGTGGCCCCAGCCCACTCTGTGGGCCTTCCCTGCTTCAAATCGGCTCCCTGAAGCGATCAATACCCACGTCTGGTTTTCGTCCGTAACCGGAAGTGGGTCTTGATTGCTTCAAGGAGCCGATCTGAAGTGCAGGGAGGGCTGGCGCGATCCCCAGTAAGTAAAAAAAAGACCATTTTTTCCTGGTGATGCCGGGATATCACTGACATTACCTCACGTCACCACCCTCCTTAAGGGTTTAGCGACGGCTTCCAGTTCTCGTGGTGGGTCATGACCCACCACTTTGAGAACCACTGTTTTAGGGCACTACTTGTGGTCATAGAGAGACAAATGAGGTATCAGATTAACAACACAAGACTATACATGTCTATTCAGACACAAGTCCCATTGAGTTTAATGAGGTTTACTTCCTGGTAAATGTATATAGGAATATAGGATTGCAGCCCAAGGCCTCACTCTTATGCATACCCCGTTGAACCCAGTGTGACTTACTTTATTTCAAGAAAACAGGCATAGGATTGTACTGTAAAGCACAGGACATGTAGATTTGCAGAAAAAATGAAGTTTTGTCAAGGTACTCCCTCCCACCAGTGGAGAGAAACTTGTTAAATGAAAATACAGTAAACCTGAAATAAACCTGCAGTTTCTGAAACCTCTGTGGCTATGGATTGTTAGTATTTTGACTTGAGAGTTTTCTATTCAGTGGCTTAGCTACCAAGATGTTAAGAAATGGTTATGGACAGTCCAACTTTTCAGGTGTTTAAAGACGTGTTAGTACATATCCTAGGAGGCACGGATGGGGCTGTGTGTAGTTGCGAAGAAAGGGAACAGTCAAGAGAAGGGACTAAGGAGCACTATTGCAATGTCAGTATGTTTGAATGTTGTGTGTGAGAGTACTGTGCTCAAAAAAAACAATTCCATGTGAGAAATCTTCTGAATGGGTGCATGTGAGATCTCGGGTCAGTCTTTGAGACATACAGGAGACAGTGAAGGGGGAATGGACACAGTAAAGATATTATTCACACCCCAAAACACATCCATGAATGCACATAAGTTTCCACTAGCTCACTTTCCTTTGATCATATGAAGCTGCTGTCTACTGGGTCAGACCATTGGTCCATCTAACCCAATATTGTCTGCACTGACTGGCAGCGGCTCTCCAGAACATCAGAGAGGGGTCTTTCCCAGTTCTAGTTGGAGATGCCAGAAGAGATTGAACCCGGGATGCCTTGCATGTGCTCTGCTGCTGAATTACAGCCCCTCCCATTTCCAAACCCATACAATATTACACTATCTAACTACTGACAAGGCATTTAAATAATATGCTGGTAGATTTAGTCCTGCAAAGGGGAAAAAGAAATCAAGCAGTAAATTGAATAAACAGATTGAAGTTGAAGTTCATAGTGGGAGTTCTTTCAGGGAAAGACGGGACCAGGGAAAGGAGTCCAACAGCTGTTTCTAGGACCAAGGCACCTCCAGCAGGGTAAGAATGCTCTAAAGAAGTGAGTTTACATTTCCCTGAAGGTTATTCAGTTACTTTCAGCTGTAAAGCATTTTGAAAAAACAATCAGGTCTTTATGTACTTTGGGGAGGGGGGAATGGAGAGATTGCAAAATTCAAGTACCATTTAACTAGGAAAACCGTTTGGTTTGCAAGAGAATTAGGCTCCAGTTCTTCCAGAAAACAGATGCTATTATTATTTATGATTTCTACATCACTTTTAGGCAATGTTTGTTGTAAGAATGTCAAATTCAGTACATTTTGAGCTTGAACTCCTTGCAGGATAAAGGCCTCAATCCCACACAGTCATGCGCACGCTTCAACCACTTGAAATCAATAGACTGACGTATGCTTAACGTTGTGCTGGATTGTGACCACAGGCTTTTACTTCTAGAATTTAATTTTTATCTTCTTAAGGGTAAATATACATATGTTACAGGCATTGTGTGAAACTCAATGTATGAATGACACTTCTTTAGTTCTGATCTTACATACTTTACCTAGCGATTGTATAGAATGCCTAGGTATAGAATGCCTACCCTTTCGTTGGCAAGGTGTGAAATTGAAACCTGCCTGACAGCGCAATCCTATTCAACGTACACCACCAGTGTAAGCAGTGGTGCAGTGAGAACGGGAGGCCCCAGAATGAAAGGGGATTCAAATCCACTCCAAAGGGGGATTCAAAGGGGATTTAAATCTCCCCTCCCCTCCAAAGCCTCCTACCCTGTCCTTCCCCACTGGTTACACTGGTGGTGTAAGTTGGATAGGATTACGCTGTAAGTCTTGCCTAAGGCTACTTTGTGGGTTCATGGCAGAGGTGAGATTTGAACTGAGGAAGTCCTGATTTGCAGCTCAGTCTCTTAAGGCCCAATCCTATCCTTGAGATACGCCAGTGTATCTCCATGGGCACCAGTGCAACAACAGCCCTGCTAGTATAGAAACCCACCTGCCAATGGGTGCACCATGGCACTGGCGTCACTGCAGGGGGGGGCGAAGCTCTAAGTTCCGCCACGATCCGATCCGACCCTCCGTTACATGGGTGAATGAAGTGGCCCCGCCCCCTCGCCTTCGGAACAATTCAAGGTGGTGAAAACAATGCACAGGAGACTCCCTGTGTGTTGTTTTCACCGCCTTGAATGGTTCGGAAGGCAAGGGGGAGGGGCCGCTTTGTTCACCCGTGTAATGGAGGGTTGGATCACGGCAGAACTTAGAGCTCCACCCCCCCCTGCAGTGACGCCAGTGCACCATGGATGCCAATGCAAGGCTGGAAAAATGCTGCATTGACATAGATTGGACCTCACTCAGATACCAGCACAACTGCGCTGGTGGAGAGGTCAAAACAGGGAGGAAATTTGGGTGGGACATGGGAGGAGTCGATGCACACCATATCCTAACCCCCCCTTCAGAAAATGGACATGCCCCCAATGCCAGAAAAATGCTACATCAACAACAGAGTTAATGTAGGTGGGAATAACCTCAACGGGGGTGGGGTGGGGAGAAATAGCAGATTGTATCTCTTGCCACCCCCCTGATAAAGCGACTGAGAGACAAAATATATAGCTTTTTCTTGTTGCTTTTGTTAATGCTAGAAACCTCAAAGATGAGATTGGTGAGTTAGAATGCCTGGTAATAGAAGAGAATATAAATAGAGTAGGACTATCAGAAAATTGGTAGAATGGTGAAAATAAACTCCTACTCATTCCTGAGGTGGCCAATTGTAATAATAATAATAATAATAATAATAATAATAATATATACAGTATTTATATACCGCCTTTCTGGTCATTGGATTTCTCCTCTGACCTTATTCAAGGTCATGGGCAGGCTGTTCTAAACCCCAAAGGGTTTTTACAATATAATAACGTTCTAATCTTTCATAGAACCCTTCATTCGAGGTTACTTTCACAGTCCAGCTCTCTCTCTCTCTCTCTCTCTCTTTGTGGCATTCGCCTCTGCACGCTTCAGCTGCAGCTCCACTCCCACAGAGGGCTCTGCAGCTTATCAGCTCGGCGTGCCAGCAGCTCTCTGACAGACTTCCAGCCGTCTTGAACTGCTGTCCTGCAGATCTTCAGGCATTTGTGAGACGAACGCTCTAACCAACTGAGCCAGACGTCCTGTATGTGCTGTATATTTCAATAGTACTGCACAGTGGAGGCTGCAAACCTGAATACTTTCTTGGAAGAAAGTGCCATTGAAATCAATTGATTTGCCTCTGGGTAAGCATGGATAGGCTTGGGCTGCAAAGCACCACCCTCGCAAAGAGTTCTGCCAGGTGTGGTTTCTGTAGCATTCACTTTGGGGTGGAAATCTAGTTGATTACAATGAGGGAGCAGATTGCCTTTAAGAGAAGACTACACCTAGATTGACTGTTTGAAAAGTAAATGTATGGTTAAAAGAGGGAGCCAAGTACAAATAAAGTATTCCAGGAATATATAATAGGAAAAAAGGGAGAGGGAGGAGTCTAGCCAGGAATCTGTCAGAAAGAGACACCCTTCAAAGACGTCCTGGGGTTGCTTTTACTCATCTTAGGTAGGTGAGCAATACTCAGTAGCGCAATTGTTCTTTCTGTTTGCATAGTGAGTGCTGTGCTGTAAAGGATACTTGCTGGATTTTGTCTTTTAATCCAAGTGGGACTTTGAATGGCTTTTAAATTAATGTAACTTGTTCTGTCCTGTGTTTAAAAGAGAAAAAATAAGTTGATCTAGCAGGGAGGGCAAAAGTTTAAAGGCCTTGCCTTTTGATCTTCTGAAGACAGAAGTAGGATGACTAAGTGTTTAAACAAAGAGTGAGAGAAGGAAAGCAGTGGGCTTCTTTTTGGCTTAAAAAAGAGTGAAACCTCTAGGGGTTGTTTAAACAAGCTTTATATCCTCTACGAAGAAAATACCTGTGTTAATGTCCAGTGCCTTCAAAACCTAATCCCCTTGTTGGTTAACTGCAAGTAGGTCCTACTGATTTCTTCAGTGGGGTTTACTCCCAAGAAAGTGGGAATGATATCCCTGCTTTAGGAGAGCCAGTGTGGTATAGTGGCTTGAGTGTTGGACTACGATGAGAGAGACCTGAATTCGGGTTCCTGATCACACCAGGCTGCTGTGAAGATAAGGGGCAGGGTAGGGCAAAGTCCCCCTGAGTTTCTTGGAGGAAGGATGGGATAACCCTCTAACTAATAACAGCATATTCAAAGTACCTTCACAGTCACTCGCCATAATCCTTGCAAGAGTGGCCCTCTAACTTGGTTGGTTACTGCTATGATTCCCCAAATTGTAGATGGGGCACTGAGCAAGAATCACTTGTGCCATTGAGTTATGCTAGATTGTGCTTGTGAGATCATGGAAGAGATGGGAGTTTGAGCCAGGTACTTCCTGGGTCATACCTTTGTCTTTTAGCCCCCTACGGCTACGCTCACCCCATGTAGTTCTAGTACTTCAGTCAGAAATGCACTTTCTCTTAAGGAAATCTCAATGAAAACAAATGTGCTTGGAGTTGAGCCCTTGACATACTCTTGGTCTGTGCTGATGAGAGCTAATGTGGAATGATTAACTGCTTAGCATCCTATAGGAAAAGCTGAAATCCAGATTCTCTATGATACCAGGAACATGGTGGATGACTGGACCACCTTTTCTCTTTCAGACTCCCTTCCAAACTTTTGCTTCCTCATGATTCGTTAGTATTGTTTTGGTGTTTAACTTTATTTTGCAGTGGTGTTTTTAGTTTGAAAGAAAGCCACTTCAGGTTACCTTAGGGAAGAAGGGTAGATAAAAATATAAATGGGAATACTAACATGACATGCCTCCCTGGTTGAGGTCTCAGTGACAGAGCACCTGGTTGTATGGAGAATGTGATGCGTAGCATTTGTATCCTGTTTTCTGAACAGCACTTCATAAGTATTGGTGCCCTTATCCTGCAAGGTAAGTCCTTGTTTTACCCATAGTTCCGGTGGAGTGGCTTGCTTAAGACAAATTAACGCATTCTGGTGAGAGTTGAACCAGGGAAGTCTCGTTTCTTTGCACCTGCGCAACACCAACTCTGAGTCAGACTCAAAGCTGGGAAAGGCTCAACTGGCTTCCAGTTACTCTTCATTGTTACTGTATATTTTCCCAATCACAAGCATTGACACCTGTGAAAAGCTTGTTTTGTGTACTGTATAGCAGTATTTACAGTCTCAGGGCTGTGGTCAAATTATGCAAATATCAAGAAAGTAAGTAAGGCTGTCCTCCTAGATACCTCTATGCAACAGGAAGTTAATACTTCAGTGATACTTGTAATCTTAAACATATTTACTCAGACGTAATGTACTAAACAGGCCAGCGGGTGGCACAGTGTGTTAAACTGCTGAACCATGAGCTGTCGATTGAAAGGTCGGTAGTTTGAATCCGCAACGAGGTGAGCTCTCGTTGCTTGGCCAGCTCCTGCCAACCTAGCAGTTCCAAAGCATGTTAATGTGAGTAGATAAATAGGTACTGCTTGCGGGAAGGTACTCCGCTTGTAGGAGTAGGTTTTCTTTGTGCCAGGTGCAAGGGAGTGGCGACAGGATACAAGTATCTTGTTGTCTTGTGCTCCTTGAGGCATCTGGTGGGGCCACTGTGTGATACAGGAAGCTAGATGGGCCTTGTGGACTAGATGGGCCTTTGGCCTGATCCAGCAGGGCTCTTCTTATGTTCTTATGTAAACAGCACTCCGTGCTCCAGCCGCATGCTACGCGCTGCGGCAAGGAGAGTCATGCCGGCCACATTACCACGGAGGCTTCTTCGGACAACGCTGGCTCTTCGGCTTTGAAATGGGGATGAGCACCACACCCTAGAGTCGGACACGACTGGACTTAATTGTCAGGGGTCACCTTTACCATTTACCCGGAGCAAGGGGCGGGGCCAGCATCGTGACGCGCCCTCGCGTCACGTAGATGCGCCTCCCTGCCCATTTTGCTCCTATTTCGGAGCCAAACGGGCTGCAGGGCAGGAGAAAGGGCCAAAACGCGACGCTGCTTCGGGAGCCGGTGAGTTCTCCCGACCGCGTTCTGCCCGCCCCCCCGCGGTGGAGCGCCTGGAGCGACTGCTCCATCCGCTCCACCGTAGTTACGGCGCTGAGTGAAGAAATCTGTGCCTGCCAAAATTTCCTCTTCTGTGAGACTGTTATAGGTATGAGAACCTGTCCTTTTCATCCATGAGCATGTTAATGTGAATCTGAAGCCGTTGCACAGGCTGCAGATTGCTGGGGTGCACCACCCTGTCTACCTACTTGCTTCCATTGCTCTTCCTCTCGGGGAGGAGAGAGCTGAGCTAGAACATGGGAGAGTGGGAGGAGTAGAGGCTGCTGGCACATCATTGGCGAGGAGGGTCAGCATTTGACATGCTGCATTCATGTTACTATGATGTTATGCTGCCCTGCATTCATCATAGTAACAAGCTCCTCCCCCAATGTCAAGAGCCCAACTGTTATACATGTAGAATTGCAGTATTAATTAGGATTAAGTGACCTGATCTTTAGACTCTTTATTCGGAAGCTACATTGATTCCATTTGGATCTGCTTCTAAGTAAAAGCGCTTAAGGTTACTGTTTGAGGGCATAACTGCATACTATGAGGCAAACATGAAGACCATGTAATGGGGACACTCTGGGGGACACTCACAGCGGGACATTTGGTTAACAGGAGGGGTGCTTAGACTATCCTTGCTCTTTGATTTTTCTCCTGTGAAATGCCCCCCCCCCATCTGTTTTCTTTTTAACTGTCCCAGTACTACCGCAGCTGGTCTCTGGGACTGGTAGCAAACTCAACTGAGGGAAGATAAGAACAGCTGGGGGCAGGATTTACAGCGGACAATCGGCAGAGGTAGGCTTACCATAGTCCTCCCTGTACCGACTGATTTCCCCCTACAGATGTTCGTACGTCTATATCTCTAGGGGGAAACTAGGCAGGAGAGAGGGGTTTGTCTGTAACAGTCCCATGCCTGCTGATACTCTCCCTGCAAATGTTCTGGAGCATTTGATTACCAAGATAAACAAGTACTTGTGCCACTAGGTTGCAATTTTATACACACTTATTGAGTGTAAGGTCCTTTGAACTTGGTAGGACTGACAACACAATCCTAAGCATGTCTTCTCAGAAGTAAGTCCCATTGTGCTTAATTAGGCTTACTTCCAGGACAATGTGTAGGATGTCGCCTTAGAGTTTCTGATTAAGTATACAGAGGTTCATGTTTGACTTGTATTTCCTAATCGGTTGGTGATGATCATGAGTGGTGATTCCAAGTCTCTTCGTGTTCTTGTTCAGCTTTGTTTTGTTGCTGGTTTTACAGAAAGTCTCTCAGCAAAGGCTCTACAAGGTCCAAAATGTCGTTGAAATCTGCCAAGATGTACCCTTCCCTCCAGAAAGGGGCAGTCATCTGGGACCCAAAGCCACAACAAGTGAAGAAAGTCTTCGAAGCTTTGAAGAAAGGACTACAGTAAGTACCTCTCACGGTTTTTATTCCCTCCCCATTCCCAATGCATTCTAATATATGTATTTTTTAAAAAAATTACCCTGCTTTTCAGGACCAAGTTGTCCTAAGATAACACAATAAAATTACAGGAGTACATAAAACAGTACCTTATGAACCATACAGCTGGATCTTGAAATTTAAAAGCCTTGTGGAAGGTCTTTGCAGTCCACTTCACAACTGAAGGGCTTTATTGAGGCTGGCCCATTCATGAGGCAGACTGAAACAGTTGCCTCAGGCGGTGGATTGGCAGGGGGGCATCTCCTCTGCTGCTTTTCCTCCTCAAAAAGGAAAAGGGAACCAGTATGGAAGAGAGGAGAGTATTGGGCTAGAGCAGTGATTCTCAAACTGGTGAGTCGTGACCCACCAGGAGAACCGGATTCTGTTCTCTGCCACCTTAAGGTCCACTAGGCTTACCAGCGTCCCGGAATTGATGCTGGCTTCAGCCTAGAGTGGACCTGAGCTGTTCCCAAGGGTGCACCGTGGCTGCCCAATGGGCTTCCAGCTTCCGGAACGACGCGACAGAAGCCGGAACCCCATTGGGCAGCCACAGTGCACCCTTGGGAGCAGCTCAGGTCTGCTCTAGGCTGAAACCAGCATTGATTCCGGGACGCTGGTAAGCCCAAGTTCCACGATCCTGGGGACCCTAGCGCAGGCCTCCCCAAGCTTTAGATCGCCTCAATGTGGCAATTTACGGCGACTTCTGGTTTTCATGAAAACCACTCATGTCTTCCACTCTCATGACTTCTACTCTTAACATCTGGGGGGCAAAAGTTGACTCCCCAAACACATGCCAAGGTCTAATAACCTTACATCACAGATGTCTTCAGTTTTTTGAAATGTGTTCTGGGCTAGTAAGTTCTATATCCTGAGACACTACTTGCTTTATCTACCTTTTGGCTTAGGGTTTTATGGTAAGCAAATCTTTATCTCAGTAAGTTTTCTGGGTACTGCTTCTCTGGAGTGAGTGCAAAAATATTTAAAATACTCTTGAAGACCACTGTGCTGTCTTATTGGCAAGTGATCAAGTGGCTGAGTTTTGGAGGAACGGTGTGTCTTGGGTGGGACTGTCTTGCAATGACTAGGAAAAAAAATACCCCCAAAAGTAATTTTGAAAAGGCCCAGGCTGCTTAACCTAAACACAGTGACTTGTTTAGGTTCTGCATCTTGTAAAGCAGTACTGACAACATCCTTTTTAAATTCAAGAGGAGAAAATTGAGTTATTTATGTCTGGTCTGAATTAACTTGCAGAGTTAGAGGAATGTGAGTGTAACAAGGTTTGCCCTCTGGGAACTAGCATGAAGTTGGAATCTGTAGCTGTTCCTTGTACTTCTTTGGTTCCACAGGACCCAATAGAACTAGGAGCTAAGGGAACAGAACCTTGCAGGATCAGGCTCCATAGCAAGGTAGAAAGGAAACATCTCTTGTCTCCCCCCGCCCCGCCCCCAAGTTTTCCTTTTTGCAACCTTCAGTTTTTCTTTTGAGCTGCTAGACTCCATTGTTCTCAATGGAAACTGTTGAGAGGATAATCTCTTCCAATTTCTCTTTTCTCCTACCCCAGCTAAAAGATAATGGTTGTTCCATTGGTTCTTGCAAATACTGCGGAAAGCTTTAAGAAGATCAGTTCAAGACACACCCATGAAAAGCAAATGGAAAGTGGTTTGTGTGGGGGGCCAGGGGGAATTCCATGTATGTTGCCATTCCTGGCTGCCCCAGTGAAGCAGTAGTCATGGAAAGATGAGGGTGGTCTGGTTTTCCCAGTGTTGTGAAGCTGCAGCCCTAGTGGCCTACCCAGACCAATGACTCTTCCACAGGCTAGTGACTAGCCTCAGAACCTTTATTGGTACTGTATTTGGCAAGAGTCATTGGTCTGGGTAGACCACTAGGTAGTGGCCAGCATCACTTGGTAAGCTTAGGCTTACCAGATCTCCAACCGGGACAGACTGGTAGACCTTTAGGAGAAGGAATGTGGGCAGGTGTAGCTTGTTATGCCTAGGATTGTGCTCTAGGACTTGTCTACTCAGTAGTAAGCCCCACTGAACACAAGTGGGGATTGTGCCTAGGATTGTGCTCTAAGGTTTAACAAGCTACACCTGCCCACATTCCTTCTCCTAAAGGTCTACCAGTCTGTCCCGGTTGGAGATCTGGTAAGTGGCTCCTTTTCCCTGCCTGGAGGCTGTTTCACAGTGGGGGTCAGTAAGAACAGCAGCGTGGGCTTTCATGGAGCTGCCTGGCTGCTGAACTAGGATCTTTTGACCCAACAGGGCCCATCCATGAGCAGGATGGAGCTAGCCAGCAGCAGGGACTGATTCCCAAAGCTAAATGAAATACTTATGTGTGTGTCAGGGCAATAGCAAGTCTCGGGTTTCAAACCAAAGTTCAATTGGCCAGAGCTTAACAAAATTTGCCATCAGACTACCCCAGGATTGCTGAAGATACTGCATGCAAATGTTGCTAGAAGCAATTTTGGACAGCTATTACCCAGGGTGCAAGAACCTCAAATGCCAAGTCGAGTGTGTATGGGGAAAAAAAGTCCTAATGTTAGGGTATTCCAGAAAATGACTGCTGCAGCCCAGAAGTGTCTGCATTGTATTCTCTTCTTGCATTGTATTTGCATTGCATGCATTGCATTGCATGCATTCTTGTATTGCATGCATTCTCTTCTCTTTAAATCTTGTAAAACTAGAGCCAAGCTGGACATAATGTGGGATATCTGTGATTGAAATGCCCCATGTAAGGTATGTCTGTCTTTTTCAAGAAGCAGCCATAGCTGTTCCCAGTT
Organism: Plestiodon gilberti rubricaudatus; assembly: GCA_026170595.1. Classification (NCBI taxonomy): domain Eukaryota; kingdom Metazoa; phylum Chordata; class Lepidosauria; order Squamata; family Scincidae; genus Plestiodon; species Plestiodon gilberti. The sequence continues at coordinate 196,897,422 of JANXHW010000004.1, read as the reverse complement.
TAGGTTGGGGCTGTGTCATGCATGGAGAGAAGGAGTCTAACCTTTTATCTCTGTACTGCAACCCCAGTACAATCTACCTGCAGAGCTAGTACTAGCCACATGAGGGCAAACTTATGGCAGAAATTGTTTTCCTTTTCATGGATAACTGCAGCTTCAAGGGAGGGTAATTGAAGCAAGGGGATCAGCATGGGGCAAAGGTTAAAGTTCTCTCACCCTGGGTCACAGCCCTGAGCCAAAACGGGACCCCTGCAATTGCTTCAAAAAAAAAAAAAGATGCTGGGAGTTCCAGTTGTGGAACTCCCACAATCATGTCCTATTTGGGCCAATTGGCCTGATGAGCCAAATCAACTGGTAAAGTTTTCCTGGAGTGTACCACTTCAGGCTATGGCTGGGGAGTGTTCTATGTTTGCTCCCCCCACACACACAAATAGCAAAAATCCAAACTCCCCAATGCAGCCTTGTTTGCAAAATGAAAACAAAGGGTTTTGTAACATATTTATGATGTGTTGCAAGAAGATGTAGTACTGGTGTACTGAAGCAAAGTTTACATGTGTTGTGGTATTGACTGGATGCAACTCTCAAAGTTTTATGAAAATGACATCTAAAAAAAAGTTGAAAAATATCATCTGGAGACAAGGTTAGCTCAAACTCTTCTCTCTGGTATGCTGGTTTTCTGTGTGCTGAATGTCTGTAAGGGGACAACTATTCAAATGCAGCTGGATTTGATATAGTCAGACCTTTTAATCCACTGGGGTTCTGTTCCTGGAACCCCAGTGGATAAAACACACACACAGTGTTATAGGAAAACCGGGGTGGGGAGCGGTGCCACATTACCTCTTTTTCAGCGCTTCCCTCCTCCTGAGTTTTTTTAAACTGACTGAAAAACAGAAAAAACGCTACCCCTGACAGATTCCTGGTTGCGGGTTTTTTCTTTTTTCAGTGGGTTTGGACACACGCAGGAGTCAGGAAATGGCTGGCAGGCCCCTGACAATGCTGAAAAAGAGGTAATGTGGCGCCGTCAGACTCCCTCTTCCACAGTTTTGCCACCAGTGTTGAATCAAATCCGTGGATGGAAAAACCGTGGATAAAAAAGACCGACTGTATTATACTAAGCCCATAAATGTAAGGAATGATGTGAGGTGGATGAATACCAACTGTGTATGTTGGTGTTCAGAGCAGGGTCAATGGATGGTAGTTCCATATGCCTAGGCTTACCAGTGGAAGGAAAGCTATGGCAAATTTAGATAGCATAGTAAAAAGCAGAGATATCACCATACCAACAAAAGTTCGTATAGTCAGGGCGATGGTGTTCCCAGTAGCAATGTATGGTTGCGAGAGTTGGACCATAAGGAAGGCTGAGCGCCGAAGAATAGATGCTTTTGAACTGTGGTGCTGGAGAAGACTCCTGAGAGTCCCTTGGACTGCTAGGAGATCAAAATAGATGCTTTTGAACTGTGGTGCTGGAGAAGACTCCTGAGAGTCCCTTGGACTGCTAGGAGATCAAATCAGTCAATCCTAAATGAAATCAACCCTGACTGTTCCCTGGAAGGACAGGTACTAAGGCTGAAACTCAAATATTTTGGCCACCTAATGTGAAGAGAGGACTCTCTGGAGAAGACTCTGATGCTGGGAAAAATTGAAGGCAAAAGGAGAAGGGGAAGGCCAAGGATGAGATGGTTAGACAGCATCACCAATGCAACGAACATGAAAATGAGCGAACTCAGGAAGATAGTGGAGGACAGGAAGGCCTGGCGGGATATGGTTCATGGGATCATGAAGGGTCGGACATGACTTAACGACTGAACAACAACAAGGCTTACCAGATCTCCAACCGGGACAGAGTGCTAGACCTTTAGGAGAAGGAATGTGGGCAGGTGTAGCTTGTTAAACCTTAGAGCACAGTCCTAGGGATGTCTACTCAGAAGCAAGCCCCATTGTGTTCAGTGGGGCTTGCTTCCGAGTAGACATGCCTAGGATTGTGCTCTAAGGTTTAACAAGCTACACCTGCCCACATTCCTTCTCCAAAAGGTTTAGCATTCTGTCCCGGTTGGAGATCTGGTAAGCCTATATATGCCCTCCCATTCACTTGCTGTATCTGTGGAAGGGCAGGTGAACAGAGTTTCTGATAGCACAGTCCTATACATGTTTACTCAGAAGTAAGTCCCATTGTATTCTTTGGGTCTTACTCTCGGGTAAGTGTGTGGGGTTGCAGCCTGAGATGAAGATTCTAAGCTATGAACCTGACAACACACCCTTGATTTTTCACCCTTGTCTAGCCACACTTAAGCCTGTGATACTCTGGGCACGTCCCACGTGCGTCATGTCTGGCACACCCTTCACGTTGCCTGAGCGGCTGACGTGCCGCTAGGAACCACAGGTCCATCAGTGAAAGCCGCACGGAGAAAGGGAAGACATTCTGCCCTGCCCCCTCTCTTTTTGGTCAATCAGAATCTAGTCTCTTCAGACTCAATTCTGATTGGCTACCGCATTTGCTCTGCATCCGGCCCCCAGGTTAAAAAAAAGGGCTACAATTGGCTGAATGAGAATGCGACGCGGCAAATGGAGGAAAATCTTGGCATCGGGCAAGGGAGGCGTCACCCAGAACATTCCTCCCGGCAGCTCCCGGCAGGCAGCCGGAAGGATGTCACACGGCACGAAATCGGCCGCCACCAGACACGCCGGATGCACTGGACATGACATGTGCCTGGTGTGTGTCGGCCTTTATGGTCTCTCTTTATATGAAATGCTCCCAGCATCTCTTTGAAATGTGGAGCTACGTGCAAACAAGATACAACACTGGGTTCCCAACCCCATCTTTGTTCCTTGTGGATCTGGAGATGCGTGTTTGCCAAGGGGACAATCCTTGGATGGGCTTGTGGCGGTGATATGCAGTACATTTCAACTCTTTTCCTCCTGGGAACCAAAGCTACTGAAAATGTCTTTGTGTCTTTTGTCATAACTGACATGCAAGTCATAACTGACAAGTATTTCAAGTCGTTGTTTTAAGGATTGTGGTCTTTCTCTCTTATTTTCCATTGTTCATTAACTGGGCAGCTTGGTTCACTTACCTTAAGCACACCTAAGCTGAAAGTGTCTTGCATAGAGTTAGTGGGACTGTCTTTGGAGTACACATGCTTATGATTGTGCTAGAACTCTTTCTCAGATGCAGCTTAATGCTCATGTTGGATTAATCTCCTCTTCCTCTAGTGAGTACCTGGAAATGCATCAGGCAGAGTTGGACTATTTGTCAGAATGCCACAAAGATACAAGAAGAAACTCCAGACTGGTAAGAAGACTTGTCTGTCTCTAACCAAGTTTAATGAGTAGCTGGCAGACTACTCTGTGATGCACTTTTTTTTTTAATCTGTTTATTTCAGTGGGGGAGTTTGGCATATGTTTCGACCTCTTGTGTCGAAATCAGTGGGACTTTCGTGTTTAACTTTGGCGAAGTTCCCGATATGCAACTTTGATCCTGAATATGTGCAATCATGTAAGCCGCACAATGCCAAGAATTTGGTATATAACCAAACAGCGCTGGATTATTCCCAGTTGTGTAGCAGCACTGCATGGAGACAATGTAACTCATCTGTACTAAGTTTGGCACATTTCTGTTTCAGGCTTTCTACTATGATTTGGATAAGGTAAGAAACTGGTTTGTGTATAGCAAGTAACAAGTTAAAGAACAGTTGTAAATGTAGGGGCCACCTATATACCAACATTAAATGTATTTATTATTTTGCATTTATCTCTCTCTCTCTCTCTCTCTCTCTCTCTCTCTGTTCACTTTGTTTGGACCTAAGGTGGCTGACAACATCAAACAACAATTAAAATAGATTTTAACTGTTTTTAAAAATATTTAATTAAAAATATTTAGACCGAGATGGGACTTCTAACTGCAACTCACCTCTTATTCCTTGGAGCCCAAATGTCTAGTGAAACAGGTTTTTATGTACATTCTCCAGTGATGACAGAAGTGGCCTTCTGTGGCAGGGCATTCCATCCTGGGGGACCACAACAGAGAATGTGCTGTCCTGCATGCTCAACAGTCTGGCTTTGTTGAATGAAAGCATGTGGAGCAAGACAACCATGGGAGATATTAATAATAGTTGCGAGGTGGGGATGGGACAGGGCGGGGTGTGAAATTCAGTTTGAAACTGAAGCATGGGAGGAGAATTTTTTAACTCTTTGCTTCCACTGTGGTTCTGTCCTTGATCGGATCCTGCTGCTGCTGCGAGTTCAATTGGAAAAAGCAAGCACATAAGCACATGGGGTCAAACTAGACATTTAATGTCACATGTAGTTTGACCCTTAAAGGCACCAACCTTTTCTTCTTTTAAGCTTTTAAATTGACTGTTCAAATGTACATTGCAGACGTCTAGTGAAAAGGTGGGTGGTCTTTGGGAAGCAGGGTGCTTTTGAATTCTGCAACCGCAATACATGCATTCTGTATCTGGAATATATTATGCAAATTGGCATGTATTGACTTAATATGCGTGATTCATACAATCTGTAAGTGTCTGTAGAATTTGGGATTTTTGTGTGAGAAACAAAATTGTGACAAGGACTGTCTTCTGAGAAAGTTTTCATGGATTAATCCAGTGGTTCCCAAACCTCTTTGACTGGTGGCTACCTTGACCTACTGGGTCATTGGCCGTGATTCCCCATTAGGGCTACAATCCTATACATTGTATAGGGTGGAGCTTTTTTTGTGACGATTCCACGGCTCTCCTGGCTGGTTTCTACGGCTCCCTAGGGACAGCTCACAGTTTGGCAACCACTCATTAATCAATTTAATTTGCATATGGGTAAAAACAGTAGTCCTGGAGCAAGAAGTGTATGTTCTTAGTTTTTAGATGGTACATGCATTTGATTTACCTGGCAGCATATTGGAAGATAAATTCTCTTCTGTGTGTAGAAAGGGGGAATTCCCCTTAAGATAAGGCTGCAATCCCACACACACTTACACTTACACTTACACTTACACTTACACTTACACTTACACTTACACTTACACTTACACTTACACTTACACTTACACTTACACTTACACTTACACTTACTTTCCAGTGGACACAGGGGAACTTACTGTTGAGTAGATGTGCCTGAATGTTGCAGCCTTAATTGTGAGAAGACTGGATAGTAGTGAGAGGCTGATAGTGGAGTTTTAAGAGAGTCTCTCCTCTTAAACATTGGACTACTTAACCAGACATTTACTAGCACTGCAGAATTACTATATTCTCAGATTTTTCTCTGTGATCTTGAGGACTAGAAACCTTTTGCATATAAAAACTGAAAGTGTCCGATTCCTTGTTGTATTTTATTATTTGTAGCATGATCATAGCAATGCAGATTTTTAGTCATTGAAGACAGGTGACAATTGCTGTCCAGGTGACAATTACAACCAACACTTGTTGGTTATATGCTTTTTTAGAAGTGTGGATAATGTAACGTGAGAACAAATTCTGCACTGCCAAGCAATGTGATAGTTGGCCTGCATGAATAACTTCTCATACACTTTTTCTTTCTCCCTCTTAAAAGCAAATCCGCTCTGTTGAAAGGTACATAAGAAAACTGGAATTTCATATAAGTAAGGTAAGGGTATATGTTCTCTGCCTATTTGGTATAAACGAATCTCAACAGGGAATATATTTTTTCAGTGTGGCTTGTTTGAGGGGAAATGGCATTGGGTGCTTTCTGAAAGCCATAACCACTTTCTTTGCAAACAGAGGAGGAGGTTGAAGTTTTTTTCCCCCCTCAATGACTCCATTCACAGTGATTACTGAGCCCAAGTTCAGCCTGTAGAACCAGTTTTTAGGCCCTGCCAGCTTATTTGAGGGAAAAAAAACTGCTTCAGGGGAAGAAGCCACAGCTTCGAACTCCGTGGCAGCTAGAAGGCCACAGAGCACCTGCCTGTCGCTGTCTGGTGCCTGAAGATTCCAGGAGTCCCAGAAATAACATTTCTGTATACAGGGCTTAAAAAAAAAGCAGGGCTGTAAAAAATTACAGGGCTGTAAAAAGCAGAGATATCACCATGCCAACAAAAGTTCGTATAGTCAGGGCGATGGTGTTCCCAGTAGCAATGTATGGTTGCGAGAGTTGTACCATAAGGAAGGCGGAGCGCTGAAGAATAGATGCATTCATACTGTGGTGCTGGAGAAGACTCCTGAGAGTCCCTTGGACTGCTAGGAGATCAAATCAGTCAATTAACCCTGATTGTTCCCTGGAAGGACAGGTACTGAGGCTGAAGCTCAAATATTTTGGCCACCTAATGCGAAGAGAGGACTCTCTGGAGAAGACTCTGATGCTGGGAAAAATTGAAGGCAAAAGGAGAAGGGGAAGGCCAAGGATGAGATGGTTAGACAGCATCACCGATGCAACGAACATGAAAATGAGTGAACTCAGGAAGATAGTGGAGGACAGGAAGGCCTGGCGGGATATGGTTCATGGGATCACGAAGGGTCGGACACGACTTAATGACTCAACAACAACATACAGGGCTGGATTTGTCTTCATGACACACAGTCGGGTTCAAAATAACAAAGCAAGGAGAACCTTCCACTTCGCATTACATACCAGAATAACTGATACCACTGTACCTTCCCCTACAACTTGGTAATGGCAGCAACCATGCCTGTTAAATCCTGGATTTGAATTCGTTTATTCCCATTTTGTGCGATTATTAAATGCTCTGTAGAATTGTGGCCATATTGGCTGATGTGACACTAGTTAAGCAACTCAACCAAGAGGAGCTCTCTTTCTATAGCTGTGTCAACTATTGCATAGCTCTGCCCTTCATTGACTCCTGTTCAGCACAATTGATGCTAAGTATAGGGGGAACAGGAACATGTCATAATGTCAGCAGCTGGGGCCCCTGGGGCAAATCCCTGCACTGTGCCCCATCAGAAGGTCCACCTGGCCTTGGTACCAGTGGGGGGCAGTACCACTGTTATTGAGGTTCAGGTCAGGTGGACCTTTTGGTAGGCTCTGGCCAGGGGCCCAAGCCTGGCTTGACTGACCCCTGATGCCACCCCTGCACAATATGCATGGTTATACAACATGGCATAATGCACCAAGTTGTCCATGATGCAATCATGTGTCAGAAGAACTAGATTGTGCCCCAAAACAATGGGAATTAGACATGCTTAACTCTTGACAATGGGTTCCCAGTATGCTACATAGTGCTGAAATTGCCACTTTGACTTGTGTAGAAAGCAAACTATATTCCCCCCCCCCCCCTTACAGAACAGCATATTCGAGAGAGGTCGTTTTTGTTGGCATGAACTGCGGATAAGCTTTCATTAAGGGTTTATGGATTTAAATTGGGGCAAACTGTTTTCAAGTCTGCATGTTACAATGGTATGATTGTTTCTTGCTGGACTGAGTGTTCATGTTCATCGTGTGTATATTGAATTTGACAGTGTTGCCTTCAAATGGCATCATGTTGAATTCAGATTAACCCTTCTTTATCGCACTTACCTTTCTGAAATTGTTCGTTCTTTGTGGGTACCTGCTTTGGCTGCAGACCCCATGATCTGGTTGGGTTTGCACTCCCAGATTCTTGTGCAGACATATTTTAGCTCCATGTGTGATGCATTTTACTGTAGATTGAACACCCTGTTGATAGAACACCAGTTATGCACAGCAATTGGTAGCATGGCTTTTACTGAAGAGGTTTCTCACTTGGATGGGTATGATTGTTCAGTTTAAGAAGAGCTTAAAAAAACAACCAAGATCTGATTTCTTCTTAATTAATGAATACATTAATTAATGAATACATTTCCCTGGAAGGACAGGTACTAAGGCTGAAACTCAAATATTTTGGCCACCTAATGCGAAGAGAGGACTCTCTGGAGAAGACTCTGATGCTGGGAAAGATTGAAGGCAAAAGGAGAAGGGGAAGGCCAAGGATGAGATGGTTAGACAGCATCACCGATGCAACAAACATGAAAATGAGCGAACTCAGGAAGATAGTGGAGGACAGGAAGGCCTGGCGGGATATGGTTCATGGGATCACGAAGGGTCGGACACGACTTAACGACTGAACAACAACAAAATGAATACATCCAGCCAGAGTGATGTAAGGTACTTGCAGCTCCCATTGACTTTAGTTGGAGAGATCTCTGCATGCTTAACTCCATATTGAAAAGATGAGTACTGTGGATTATGCTCATCAATGTTTTCAGAAAATTTAAACAGAGAAAACATTCATTAATCTACCAGTAATCTCCACTGATTTTAATTTGGACAGACCTGAAAATGTGCATAACTCTTCCATTAAAATAAATGGAATTTGACAGGAAGATGTTGTATTTCTGAACTCTCCCCCCCTCTTCTTTTAAGGTAGAAGAACTATATGAGGCTTATAGCATCCAGTGCAGACTGCGAGATGGTGCTTCAAACATGAAACATGCCTTCTCCTTGTCTCCTTCCACAAAAGCATCCAGAGAAAGCCTGGTAGAACTTTATAAGAACCTCCAAGAATGTACAGAGGTATCAGTATTTTGTATCTCCCAGAGGAATATCTCTCTCTCTCTCTCTCTCTCAGTAACAACCCAATACTATAGCATGCCACCAGCGCTGGCTGCTGAAAAGCAGCTGTAAACCACAGTCCGGCAATGCACCAAGTAGTGCGCTGTTGAAGCACCAGCGGGAAGGCTGGAGGCTTCCCGCATGTGTTGCCAGACTGCTAGTCACCTGCCGGAGCAGGTAACCCAGCAGAGGAAGTGAGAGGGAGGAATGGGGGCAGGATAGGGAGGGGGTGAAACTGTGCAGGGAGGAATGGGGTGGGTGGGAGGGGTGGATCCAGCAGCGATGGCGCAAGCAGGATCCTATCTACTCCGGAAGCAGCCTACCTGCCCCCTTTTCTCTCCTCGAACTGCAATGGGTCTGAGGAGACCCATTTCAGGGCAGGAGGCTTATGGAGGGGACAGGGGATTTAAATCCCCGTCCCCTCTGATGCCTCCTGCTCTGCTCCCACCACTGGATACAGTGCATGCCTTTTTGGCATGGCTGCACCAGCGGGGGGGGGGGGAGTATAGGATTGGACTGTAAGAAAAAGGAACGTACTATGTTGGGCCTGCTGTTGTGTTGTGGTGGTTCTGTATTTTATATATCGTCTTTCTTATCCTCAGATTGCTCTTCAGATTTTACGCAAGGCAGTTTACATAGGCAGGCTGTCTAGACTCGATAAGGGTCTTTTCAATATTGCTCTCTGTAGAACCCTTCAACTCCAGATGGTTTCCTTCCATGGTGTAGTCTTTTTCACTTAGCTGCAGAACATGAGCTTTCCGCAGGTAGCCACAAATCATACCGAACAGGGGATCTTCCAGTTGTTATTGCTCTCTTTCAGCATTCCAGTCCATTCTCTCACCACAGTATGCAACAGTGACTCCTCTCTGCCACCGAGGGTCACAACAGCCTATCGGTGACTTCCGGTCTGTTTCCCCTTCAGCACAAAACGGGCTGCTCCTGCTTAGCTTCTGGCAGTTGTCAGGCAGTTCAGCTTCAGGACCACACCTCCTGCCCTTGTTAAATATTGTCCTTTATAGAATCTGTCTGCAGAATAAATATTTAAATTCATGAACTGCACTGCCTAGTAACAATCCTCTGAAATGCATGCTTACATCACTTAAATTAGATTTGATACAGATGAGTATGCAATGTGTTCAATACTCAGCTTTGGAGTTTCCTCTACATCTTCCCAGATTTATTTATTTTTTATTTAAAGAATGTTTACCCCGCCTTTGTCCCGACAGGGCAATCAAGACGGCTTACAATTAAAACATATTAAAATATACAAATACAATAAAAAATTAAAAACAAGGAAATTAAAACAATTAAAAACAAACACCACTTGGTCAGCTTACAATTACATTGATTAATTTAGAGCATATCCACACTACAACTGCATGGTTGCTAGTCTCCACCTCGCAGAAATACAATTTGCTATTAAAAAAGTTTGAATCTGTTGTGTTGACACTTAGACAAGATTTGGGACCCCATCCCAAATCATCCCATCTCTCCTAAGCATACAAAATGCCAGAAGCATTTCTGTAGCTATTTAAACAAAGGTGTTCTAAGCCTACCTGAAGAAGTCTTTTAATTTTAATTAACTTCCTGGACATTTTTTTGCATGGCTTTCGCTTCCAGGAAAGGGAGTTTCTTTCCAAGCATGTTGTGTAGGTTGTAGGTCTGCCAGCTTTCTACCTGCTGGAGTTGTGGCGAGCCCACTGGCAAAGAGCCATGTTGATCAACAAAACATTGCTATGTCCTGGTTTCATTTATGCCATCATCTCTCTCTTTTAGGATATGTGTCTGATTGAGGGGACACTTGAAGTACATTTGGGCGAATTTCACTTGAAGATGAAAGGTAAACTGAACTTTTCTAAAAAAGCATTGTGTGTGTGTGTATGTGTGGGTGGTATTGGGAATAAAGCATAAATGCTAAATCTTGAGAGAAGAATTGCAATATCCCTTGAGATTAAATTCAGTTTCAAACTGGCCTTTGGCTTTTGCTCTTGTTTCAAGTGCAGTCACAGATGATACCCACTGGCTGTCTTCCGATCCCCCCTTCCTTCTCCATTGTCATGCGTGTAAGCATTATGGGAAAACAATGAGTGGGTTGGCCCTCGCTCTCCATTCTTACACTTTTGGCAGAACTACTGTTTACCTTTTGGGTGCCTGACACTCCTATGAAATCTACCGGCAGTAAGTTAGCAACCTCCAGCTACTATGACTTGGGTTCAAATCCTACATTGGTGGTTCCAGGAGTAAACTGGTTGTTACTGCATACTGATTAATGATAAATACTTGGCATTTATTTAGCACTTTGAAGCATCCAAGGCAGCATTGTATTGTTAATATCACATTGCAGATGGGAGAGGCTGAATCAGAGACATGGCTTGTCAAAGCCCCCCCTCCCCCCCAGAAGAGCCAAAACTACATGTTCCATGCAAATTAATCACCCCTTTTATTTTTATACAATAAAAAGTAGCTATTGGAGACTGCAATCGGAAGTGGAGGAAGAGCAGGTGCCCAAAATTTCTCCCCAGCTCCCCCCTCCCCCCCAGATACAGGGATTGCTTAGGAGAAATGACTTTTGAGAGGGGAAGACGTTGGGAAAGGATTAAGCATGTCAGGGACAAAGGCAGGTTGGTTGGGGAAGACAACAGTCTCAGTGATTGCTTTTCATTTATGCACTCGCACTCGCACACAAAGAAGCTGGGGAGGGGAAGGTACACGAAATTTCTGTAATGTGTAGTTTAGCCCTGACTATGTTTTTTGTTCAGGCTTTTGGTCACCAGTTTTGCTAGATCTTGGAAAGTCATCTTATGTTAAAAAAAAAAAAGTGGTTGGCCTGTGTTCTGGATTGCTGTTTACTTGAAGGTTTATTTGAAAACAAAAATACCCCCCCCCCCCCCCCCCATGATTTGCTTGCCCATAAACCTTCTGTGTGGAGTTTACTTGAAGGGATGATAACCAGAACGGTTGCTTCTGAGACCTCTGACAATATTTTTTTTTTTAACTTGATGGATGTTAGAAATTCCTCTCGTTTTGTGTTGTTTCCAGGGCTGGTGGGTTATGCACGTCTCTGCCCAGGAGACCAGTATGAGGTATAGTATTTAGAAATTCTGTTGCATGATGAAGAAAAGTGCAAATGTGGAATGCTTTTTCAAGCAGGTTGTACTTATAGAACAATGAATTGGGTTGTTGCCTCTCATAAGAGCGGAGAGAGCCATAGTGTGTGTGTGTGTGTGTGTGTGTGTGTGTATGCAGTGATTGTTAAATGCTCAGTCTCTAGCATGCTAGCTAACCCTGCCCCTTCACTTGGCTAGGAGATGCCTCCTTTGCATTGCCCCAGTTTGAGGAACATTGAGAGTATTTATTTTAATAATATTTCTGTACTGATTTTTGTTGGTTCTCAAAGAAGTTCACAATAATGCAATTGGATGTATAGACAGATGCTATTGTCCTCTCAATGATATATCTGGAATCCTAGGAACTGTTGATAGTATCAAACAATGGTATTGTGTGACTCCTGACATTTTCGCCCCTATGAAGGTGGTGGGTACTGGGAGAGGGGAAAAGGGGCACTGAAGCAAAAGGGGTACTGAAGGGACAGATGTTCTTCAGAGCCCAATCCACCAGGTGTTCCTGCTGCCACTACTGCTACTCTGCTGACTAACCAAGTATAACCATATATTCTGGACTAGATTAACTGTTATACCCAGTAAGCTCTAAGGACTTGGGCCTGTTTTTGTCCAGTTCCTCCTGGAGGGCAGCTATTACCCACCCACCCACCCCATATTAGGTGAAGAAAGAGCTCAGTCATACAGGTAGACTAGGTAGCCACCTAGGGCAGAACAGTTCCAAGGCTGTCTGCTATGTTGAAGCAATATATTGTTCTAGCTTCTGCCATGTTCAGTTCATGAGCAAATGCAGACACCTGCAACAGAGGTTTGGAAACAAAGGGAAACAATCCCTTTGCAAACAAAGGGATTGAATGGATTGTGCCTCTTCAGACCTCTGCAGGTGATGGGATTGCAGTTTTGAATGCTCCCCTACAAAAAACAGTGCTGTGGACAAAAGTCTGAGTTAAAAATGTTCTCCTTGTTGTGCTAGTCTTTCTATTTGCAGAATAGAATCAAAAATAGGGGGGGGATTCAAAAGTGATATCCCATTCCACCCAAGACCTCCTGACACATGAAGCGGCATGCCAAATGCTGCCCCCACTATTGGGGGCACAGTTTGAAGCGGTACAGTGCCAGCCTCTGCTCCTGCCACTCTCCAATGTTCTAGCTTAGTACTCTCCTCCCCTCCTCATTTCCCCTTTTCCAATCCAGGGAGTGGAAGGAGTAGTAGTAGCGGCAAATAGATGGACAGAAATGCCCCCCCCCTCCACAAATCTGCTGCCTGAGAGGACTGCTTCAGTTGGTCTTATGGATGGGCTGGTCCTGCATTCCACCCGGTAGTTTGAAGTGGTACAGTCCAATCTGACTCCTCATTCCCCTCTCATTCTGGTATGTTTGTAGACTCGGCAAATTCTTGTTTTATCAGAGCATTCTTTGACACACTCTTGGTTCTTTTGGGAAGCTGGCCTTGCCCAAACTAATGCAAGAACTTTTTATCTGGTCCTTCTAGAACAGTGGTAGCCAACCCGTGGCACGCCATGTGCCACATTTTATGTAGATAATCTTGAGCGTGCCACTTAAATAAATAAATAAATCTAAGGTAATGAAAATATTTAAAGCACAGTGTCAGCGCAAGAAGAATAAGGCGCAGTGGGGTGCAGAGACCTCATCTAGTGTCACAGGCTTGGAAAGTTGCGCTGGGGTAGAGAGAGAGAAGAACTTCAGTGCTTGGCTCGAGCAGGAACGGCAGTGCGTGCCACTTCAAAAGGCTCGGCGTGCCACTAAGTGGCACCCGTGCCGTGGGTTGGCCACCTATGTTCTAGAATGACTGACTCCCCATGCAAGCTGAGCAGACCTCCTGCTGAATATCACTCCCTGGGCTAGACTCGCCCTTCCAGTATCTAGTCTTTTTCAATCTTGTGTCTCTCTTTAGGTGTTTGTACGGCTGGGGCGCCAGAAGTGGAAACTGAAGGGCAAGATTCTGACAGATGACAGTCAAGCATGGGATGAGGAGGAGAAAGTTTTCATACCCAACCTCCACGAGAAGTTTGAAATCAAGGTAGTAAAGTATGTGGAGTAGACTGGATTGGAGGCTCTTGGTTAGCAACACTTGCTGCATGTTTCCTTCACAGCTCTCTGCAAATGATGGTAATGCTTGGCGCCTTGGACCAGCCTTTATTTTTCTGCTTGCCTTTCTTTGACACTTGGTTTTGTTCTTCCACAGGGCAGTTCGGCTAACCCAGCATGGAGTAATTCAAATTATGGTGCTTAGTGATCCAAGAATTGGTTGGAGAACCTGTTTCTAGAAGGTCTAATGTTGCATTCTGAATGCTAGCAACAGATTCATTAGCGGAATTTGCACAATTTCACTGGGGCATTTCAGAATTAACAGATATTCTGCCATAAGGCCATAGCTGGCCGCAAGATGTAACTAGAGAGGGGAACAGGTTTTATCTGCATACCTGTAGATGGGTATGCTCTTGCTTAATGTAGCCCAGAGCAAATCTAGTTGCATGACAAGTTGCTGTGTGCCATCCAAACTGGGTTTGCAATAAGCCAACTTGTTTTGAAACATGCCCCCCAAGGTTGTGTGAATGAGCTCTTTCTTGACATATGAAGTTATCTGGAGTGACGGCCTATTTAGATCTTTTGAACAACTGTTGCAACACTCCTTCCTTTCTGGCTGTGTGTGTGTCGCTAGGGTAGGGAGGGAGGGTTTCAGGAATTCCTGATCCCTCTCCAGCAGAGTTTTTGGAAATGAGCTTAAAATGTTCCTTCCCTCACCCTCATACTTCATGGTGAGAGGGTAATTGAGATGCACTGTACAAATATTGTGAGAAAACATGCAAGTTGTGAATTATGCCAATGAAGATGAATCATCTCCTCCTAATTCAAAAAAGAAGTGATAGATTTGGCTTTCATGTTCTTGGCTAATCTAAAATCCCACATATTAGATTCTCCACTTTTCTTAATTCACAACATTTTAACCATCTGGGGTAAATTCACTTTTGTGTGTTATCACTCGACAATCACCATATCAGTTGATGACTTACATGTGTGAAATGGCCATCATAAATAGGTGAGAGTGGATTTTTTTTAACCCTTCTCCACACTGATTTCCCAAACTAAGTTGCCCCCTTGGAACTGCTATTTGCTCTACAGGATGAATCGGACAGCGACCTATATACAGCCTCTTGCTTGCTCTGTATGTCCCACACCAAGATAGCTACTAATGTCCTTATTGGTATGGGGTATAACTATGAACAAGATACCTACCCTTCTAAGTTCTATATTTGTGCATCTGTCATAGATAAATCCTGGGGATTCTAGCTTTGTGAGGGTGTTGAGAGTACTGTTAGGAACCCACAACTCCCCTCATTGAATAATTCAGAAACTGAGCAGATCCAGATTGGCTTAGCTTTGCCAGGGGTCTATCGTGTTGTTTCTTCAGACCATGCTACAGTTCTGAGGGCGGGCCCTGGGGAGAGGCAGTGACTAGTTTTTAAGTCTGTATTGTAGATATACCCTGCGTATTCTCCAGCTGTGGTAATTGTAGGCACTATATTTCTCTCTGTCTGTGCAGGTTTCTGGTATGAATTGAAACTGTACATTTTGAAATCTTATTTTAGGAGTGGCTTTATGAAACAAATGCATCCTTTGATAATGATATAAGTTAAAAAAAAAGCTTTCTAAAGTATGTGAAAGCCTTTAAATTTTTCAAAATGCCTCTGGCAGAACATTCTGTAGACCTTGCTGCTGTACTAGGACAGTCGTATTCACATTGGCAAGGGCATCACTAGGAGGCTGCAGGGGGTGCGGACCACACCAGGTGGCATTCCAGGGGAGGGGTAACACCAAAATTACTTCCTATTCTATTTGTTACTGGTAGTGCAGAAACACACCACTGGTAGAAAATGGGTTTTTCCCAATCTCCGCCGCTACTTGTGTGGAGATCGCATTTCTCAGGAGGCCTCCACATTGTGTAGTTTGGTATGGGAGGTTGTTCATGGGGATGACACCATGAGATCTTGCCTTGGGTGTCACCAACTCTAGTGACACCCCTGCACATTGGACCTATTTTTCTCTGCCAAATGTTTTGACGGAGCCACAGTGGCTGCTCTTGAGGTAGCAATCTGAGCTGATCTCCTCCTCCTACTTTGCAGGTCACAGAACTGCGGGGACTGAGTACCCTTCTGGTTGGTGTGGTGACATGTGACAGCATAGACTTCTTCGTGACTAGGCCTCGAACCATCATTGTGGATATAACTGAACTAGGTACCATCAAACTACAACTGGAAGTCCTCTGGAAGTAAGTACACTGGTCTGAACGTCAACTGCCAGATTACAAATGAGTGTGGTATAGCAGAAATGACCAAGTGACTGCATTGAAGGCAATCTTGCCTTTGTGATTCTCCCTGAGTTTAGGTAGAAGGGCATGGCAAAAGTTTCACAACTTCACTCGCAAGGAAAATAAAACTTTTCAGGGTGGAAGACTCGGAGTCAATGTTCTATAGTTGCATCTCTTTTAGGATTTTGTATGCAATGACTCCGCATGCCAGGCTGCATGTGAAGCTATGCAACGTTGTACAACAGCTTTGTGCATATGAAGCTAGGTGGCTTCCATTAGATTATGGAGCCTAATCATGCATGGTGCTGTAAAATATACTTCTAGCTCCAGCTCAGTCTCTGGAGAACAGAGTGGCCCTTGAGAAAACATAAGGTGACCACCTCTGTTGTATATCGAATCTTTTGCTCAGGAAAGGGGTTGGCAGCACTTTGTATCCTCATCCTCTCTCTTTGCCTACAGACCAAGCACAACTTAGGTAGCAGAAACTGCAGGTGTTTCCCAACATTCCTCAGCTTTATAACTGCATCTTCTGGAAGAATGTATGGTGGGGGAGGAGAAACTAGCATGCAAGTCATGGTCCTTGTTTGTTCTCTCTCTTAAAATCCTAATCTTCACTGTTTGTTACTGGTAACTCTACCAGCAGTTGCGTCTGGCTTCAGTTTTTAAAACGAACTGTTCTGGTGGAATTGATGCTCGCGTCTCTTGTTCTGTGGGCATGTCCATACAGATACGAAGAATGGACTCTGAAGGTGAAACCAAGGTGAAAGCTTTTACAAGACGACACAAACATTTGGCTGAAGCCTAAAAAACGGGGAAGGGAAGAGCACCACCTGAATCAAATTGCTTATATGTTCATTAGCTTTCCCATATTGAATCTTCTTGACATAATGACTGTAATGGAGTGTGTGTGCGTGCGTGTGCATGGTTGTAAAGCTCCATAACCATTTCTGGGTAAGCATTCTTATTGCACTTCATAAATTCACCCACAGAGACTGTGATGGGCTGCTTTGCTTTTTAACCTTTTTAAGACCATCTTTTTGTAGACTTCCGTGGTAAATAGTTTGCTAATAAAGACAGACTTGAAATGCTAAAGCTGTACTATAGTCACTGCTGTGCACTTAATGCACAATAATACATTCTTCTCTTCCCCCCCCCCCGCAAGCAAAAACAAAGTGGCAGCCTTAACTTTTTAAAAAATCTATTTTGTAAGGAAATAAAATGAGTTCAAAAGTTGTTGTGTTTAACCACACATAGGAACGGTATTTCCTTGACCCACCTCTTGTACCTCCAGATCTTAAATTCTGCTAGGTGCTTCCACCCCCTGCCTTTCTGGGGGATACACACCTCTCTTCAGATTCAATTTCAGGGAGCACCTGAACAGACTTTCAGACATTGGATCTATCGACTGCTGCCTAAATCAGTGTTAACTCGATAGTTTAACTCTATTGTAAACCTCTAGTGAAACTAGCCTTGTGTCTGCTGGCAGGAACACTATATTGAGAGAGTCTATTCGTGTAGCCAACAACAGAGAGTGTAATTGATTCAGAGGCTCCCTTTTTCCTGCCAAAGTTTCCACAGTGATCTTTACAGTTTCTCCTGATTCACCTGGTGCTTGCCAATCCTTCCCTTCCATTAGGTCTTTAAATTCAGAAGCGTGTGTGCCAGATTCCTTAAAGGCTGAATTCTTCTCTACACTTACAGAGAATCTAAATTTAAATGGGGGACACCTTGTGGCAACTTTGGCAATCAATTCTATCCAATTAAAGTGTTCTTCTTAAGACAAATGTACATTCAGAAGTTGCACAGGAGACAAGAAAAATGAGTCCATATATAGTGTTTTTATGATGATGTCTATGAGAACATCTGGGAGTCTGTCTACCTACTGAACTGCTTCAGTAGCACTGGTAGGAGAGTGTTTGCCAGAAAGCTGAGACAGAAGAAGAGACTGTCAGCGCAATCCTATCCAACTTACACCACCGGTGTAACCAGCGGGGGAGGGCAGGGCAGGAAGCTTTGGAGGGGAGGGGAAATTTAAATCCCCTTTGAATCCCCCTTTGTAGGGGATTTGAATCCCCTTTCAATTCTGGGGCCTCCCGTTCTCGCTGCACTGCTGGTTACATCGGTGGTGTAAGTTGGATAGGATTGCACTGTGTGTTAGGGGAACCTGTGGTTTTTCAGCTGGGATAGAGCCCTCCCAAAGTTGTCTTAGGAGCAGGAGTAAGGCTCCTAGGAAGGAAAAGGCTCACTTGATACAGAGTTAAGCAGCAGCAGCCATGAGCCAATCCTTCCCCTCTTTCTCTCTGCCTTCTCTTCTATTTGCATGTTTAAAATGTTGTGACAGCAGCAGCAGCTGGTAGACCAAAGCTGCAGCAGTGGGAAAAGCTGCCAATTGCACAATTGGTCTTAAATTACAGGAATCTCGTCCCAAAACACCTTGAGAGAAGAAGCCCCTGCAAAAGAAAAGAGGTTTTGGTCCCCTAACTGAAAACAGGCCAGAGGGGCTAGCATTCATCTCTATGGCACCATTTCTATGCAATGTCTCACTAGCTTTTATTTGTTGTATGTGTCTTCTTTTTTTTTTTCTTCCTCCAAGGAGCTTGAAGCAGCTTGTATATGGTTTCAAAGTTTGCTTTGCTGAGGGTCAGGTTCTCTTCAATAGCTGAACCTTATTACAGGCCTAATCCTATCCTTCCCCCCCCCCCCACTGGTGCAGCTGTATCCAATGTGAGAGGGGGAGGTGGATCGAGAGGCTTCAGAGGAGGAAAGGGGAATTTCCCTTTACTCCTTTTGTAAGCCTACCCCTTTGTAAGCCTCCCGCTTCACAATGGCTTGGAACTGTGCCAGCTCTGTAGCTGGTGCATGTCCGAGGAGAAGAAAGGGGTGGGGAAGTTGCAAAAAAAGAGGGGATAGGATCTGGTGTGCACCATCACCACTGGATCCACCCCCTCCCACAGCCTCCCTGCCCCCCATTTTCCCCCCGCACTGCCCAGTTTTGCCCACCCCCTGCCACTGCCTTACCTTCTCTGGTGGGCGTGGTGAGGTCCGTAGGATGTGGAGTGTTACTGCCGGCAGAGCGCGTCACATACTATTGGCAGCTCTTTTGTGACAGTACAACTCTATTCTGTTATACAAATGCTTTTGCATGACAGTCCAATCCTGCATAGGACTGGGCTGTAAGTGTAACCCATTCTTTGGATCATCAACAATTGCAAATAATTCCATTTGGCTACCTGCACATGGCAAATTGTTCTTGCCACTAAATTGATGGGAATGTTACAGTTTCTCCCTAAAGGAGCCCAGGGAATTGTTGGTCATTGAGGCAAGTGTGCTTAGGTTCCAAGGAAATATATGCCTGTCAACTAAACTTCTGTGCTACTTAAATTATGTCTGTCTCTGTGTGTTTTTTAAAACACAATCCTCTGAGTTTGTAATAAGTGAGAACAGCGACGGGATTCCCAGCATTTGTGATGGAAGCGTGACAAAAGTGTGTTGTGTTTATCTTCAAGAACAAACTGTTAAGGCTAAAGCAATTTTTCTAAGAAACATTTAAATTGATGGCATTTTTTTCTGTCCTAATCCTTTGTAGGAATCCTAAAAACATTTTCTCAATAGTGGAGACTTTGCACTTGCACCAAGGAGATTCTCCTGGGACCTTGAGTGCAAAACCAACATGCTCATTTCCTAGCAGCTTGTTGGCATGCTCTTACTTGCAGAAATGTGTTTAGTGTAATGAAACAAGACTGCCTTCTAAGTTCAATAGGTTATTTTATATTGAAAAGGGTAATTATTTAAAACCAGCAATTTGTTTTACTAGTTTTTTTTTTAAATCTTCTTTATTTATGAGTCGAGGATCCCAGGGAGGGGGGAAGATGCATATCCTATAACAAAGGAAGAAAATAGTCTTGTGGCACATTTAAAGACCAACAAATTCAGTGTGACATCAGAAGATGTTAGATATAGCATAAGCTGTACTAAGATGTCACAATACTCCTTTGGCCACATTCAGATGTAATAAGCCATGGTTGATTTGTGTGTTTCTGCACTTCCTCTCTCTCTCCCCCCCCCCTATATCTTTTGTACATGGCAGGGGAAGAGATAACAAAGTTTCTTTTCAAGGTTTGATACAAGCTATAGTTTCCTGTCTCATCCAAACTTGGCAAACTGTGTTTTTCCCCCTAACCCAGTGTTTCTCAAAGTTCTCTCCATGAGTTGGGAAGTTGTAAGTGTTTGCGCCGCCAGCAGAACAAAAGTTTTTTACTTAACGGAGGTTGCGCTGGGCACCGGCCCTCTGGAGGTTGCGGGGGTGGCGGCGTGGCCCCCTCTGCAGGCCTCCCTGTGCTTCAGATCGGCTCCCTGTAGCGATTGAGACCCACTTCTGGTTTTGGACGAAAATCGGAAGTGTATCTCGATAGCTTCAGGGAGCTGATCTGAAGTGTGAGGGGGGCCATGGGTCCCCCTGAACAATCTGGAGGGCTGGTGCAACCCTCAGTAAGTAAAAAAAACAACGCTTTTTATCCAGGTGGTTGCGGGACGTCACCGCATGTCATCACCCCCCCCCCCGGGGGTAGCGACTGCATCTGGTTTTTGTGGTGGGTCACAACCCACCAGTTTGAGAACCACTGTTCTAACCAGTTAGTGAGCCAGCATCTGATCCAGTTATATTTTCAGTGCCCATATATTCACTGCACTTGATCGTACCATTTGTGCTTCTTCAGCAGTCCTGTCAAAAGTTTGTCTTCATGAACATGCTATAACTGAAAAGAATAAAGGGTTTGTATGACAGAGCTCGGATTTGGACTTTTTTTTTTTTACAGTTAAATATGAAGTTCCTGTCTGACTACTGTTGGTGCATGTCATTGGGGGAGGGGGGTTCATGCTTTGTATGGCAAACAATACTGCTGTGGGGGCACAGATGTCATTGGGGGAGGGGGGTTCATGCTTTGTATGGCAAACAATACTGCTGTGGGGGCACAGATGTCATTGGGGGAGGGGGGTTCATGCTTTGTATGGCAAACAATACTGCTGTGGGGGCACAGATGTCACGGTGTGCTTCTTGAAAGAATCCTTTATCTTCAGACACCTATGTGTAGATACAGTACCTGAAACTGTTGAATATAAGAAAAACCCTGCTGGATTAGGTCAAAGACCTTTCTAGACTGTCATTCTGTCTCCCACGTCTCTGGGAAGCACGCAAGCAGGAGAGAAAGGCAGACTTCCTCCATGTTTCCTCTGCAACTGCCGTTCAAAAGCACACAGTTGCCGACGTTGGAAGTCATCATAACTAATAGACATGGATAGACTTGTCCTCAGAAGTGGCACTTCTAGAAATGTGTGCATAAATGGTTTCTAAACATGCATGTACGTCATCCATACTTGGGCCCAGTTCAGACATAATGTGAAACAATGGTTTAGTGCTATTATTTATATAAATATTTATATAATTCTTTTCAACAAAAACACATTCACAAAGTGATTTGCATAGCTAAATAAATGGTTCCCTGTCTCAAAAAGGCTCACAGCCTAAAATTCTATGAAAGTGAACCATGGTAAGCCTCACATTCATGTCCTATCCATTTCCTCTTTCTCCATGCATGAGGGGAGGAGATTGAAAGCTTCTGCTTTCATTTTTGAGCGAATCGCATTTCCCCATTATGTTCAAAATTGGAAAACAGTGGTTTATTCTCAGAGTGGTTGGTTAACAAATAAGGATTTCAAACCATGGGCTAATTCCAGCTTGCTTAAACTAATAACAGAACAAATTACACTTGCCCAAATATAATGGGAAACTGTGGTTAGTTCAAAAATGAAAGTGGAAGCTTTCAATCCCATCCTCACGCAAGGAAAGGGAAGCACATAAGCCCAGGCTTACCACTGTTCACTCTTGTGTATGGTTTAACATTTCATCGGAACTGGAGACTTTTCTGTGAGAAATGCAGGCGTATACACAGCAATGTGTTTTGCTGTTCAAAGTGTGGCACTTCTAGGTGACCACAAGATCACCTAATGGGACCTTTGGGACCTTTGTACATGCATGCACACACAAACATGTACAAAGGTCCCATAATCCTATGGGACCTTTGTACATGTTTGTGTGTGCATGCATGCACACACTCTGGTGATCAGAGCTGCAGCAGCCTACACTCACAGATGGATAAATTAAAACAACTTGTAAATGTGCCCACCTAGAAGCGATTTTAAAATATATACTTTTACACATTGTTAGCAAACTGAAGTGCAACAGTTGGGAATGAGCAATGGAATTTTATGGAGGTCTGGCATTTGGAACTGCTGTGCCTGGTTTGGATGGAAGTGTCTCTGTAATCTGGAGAGCTCCTGCTAATTTGCTACAAAGTGAGAAAAAACAGATGGACTGCTAATCTTCCTGTAGTAGCAGCTTACTTTGACAAACCCCAGCTGTGTGACACTGTCTCATTTAGCCAATTAACCTGCAGTAGGCTAACATGGCAAAGGCATTGCTGCCATGGTGTTGTTTACTTATTGATTACGTTTACACCCTTCCTTTCCCCCACAATGTGGGCACCCAGCATGACAACAGCACCTTCAGAATGAGGAACGCTGCTGAGAATGATCTGGCTTTAGACTCTGTCCAGGCTTCTTGGATAGAGGACAGAAATCTCTAAGCATAATTTTGGATATAAGCGAATCCAGTTTGAAAGCATGAATGGAGAATGAAGCACAGCTTGGGGAATATTCTTGTAATTACGGTAATTGGCCTTTGTTAGTATGCAGAATCTCCCCCCCCCCCCAGCAAGTTTGTCATTCATTCATTCATTCAATGTCCTGTGTCTGAAGTTGACTTCCGCCATTATTTTTGGACATGTATGTCAATCGAGCATGGTTTAGGCGGAAAAGCAGCATGGAAATGTGAATAAAGACATACAAATGTCTCTTGAGAAGAGCTCCAGATGTGTCTTTTGCTTACAAACCTACATTTAGCACAATCCCAGAAGCTTAGTGCTGAAATATTTACCTTTGTTACAAAATAAACACATGTATGACCATGTTTACATGATGTTGGCTTTATATTGAGCCACTGGTTTTGGTGATGGGACAGCCTCACCTTTTGTGCTGATCACTGAGCAAAAAATAGTTGGGGGGGGGGAGACGCATAGCTGGACCAGGTTGACCCAAACCACTGAATGTGGAGCCTTAAGATTTATGCAACGTTGTGGCCTGGTACAAATTTGAGGAGGATCCCACTTTTGAACCATAATTATGATAGAGGAAGTAGGTTGCAGGTTCATGCATTCCCTCTCTAAGGTAAAGGTGACCCCTGACAATTAAGTCCAGTCGTGTCCGACTCTAGGGTGTGGTGCTCATCCCCATTTCAAAGCCGAAGAGCCAGCGTTGTCCGAAGACGCCTTCGTGGTCATGTGGCTGGCATGACTCTCCTTGGCGCAGCGCGTAGCATGCGGCTGGAACACAGAGCGCTGTTTACCTTCCCGCAAGCGGTACTTATTTATCTACTCGCATTAACATGCTTTGGAACTGCTAGGTTGGCAGGAGCTGGCCAAGCAACGAGCGCTCACCCCGTCGCGGGAATCGAACTGCCGACCTTTCGATCGACAGCTTATGGTTCAGCGGTTTAACCCGCTGCGCCCTCTCTGCTTGTGTGCAAATTCTTTTACCTTCTGTGGCCTATAACCATGGTTATAGGCCACATCTGCACTTATCTTCATCATAGTTAATGCTAACAAGGTTTCTTTTCAACCAGAGCTTTTAAACCCTGCTTGTCAGGGGCAAGGGTGAGAGAAAAGGCTGGAGGAGGGTGCCTGCAGTCTACTCCAAATTGGTTACAAAGCAGGACGATTATGCCTACACTTAGTCCTATTAATATACATTAGCCAGTGTGGAATTTAAGCAGAGACTTCAAGAGCCAGAAACATTTGCTCTTCCTCTTTTATTTTCTTTGTTAAAACCCCATGTTTCTAGCTTTTGTGGCTAGGAAAGTGTGCATGAAAATAGAGAAATCTCTTAAGATGTAGGACAGGTTTGCAGCAGGCCCCACTGCTGCTGGCAGCGTGCTGAGTACCCTAGGCAAAGACTTCCAGTGGGCCCCCATGGCACCCCCACCTGCTCCTTGATGGCATTTTGAGCATTGCCACCGGTACTAAGGATTCAGGGGTGGTTCTGACCAGGTTGAACTCTCTGATGGGCACGGGCCCTTGAGCCATGCCGTGCGTGACCCAGCTGACTTTGATGCCACCCCTGGAGGCCCCCCTTCATTTTTGGCTGCCTGGTGGGCAACCAACCCCTCCCCCAAACCAGCAGCTGCTCTTGAGTCTTACTAGCTGCTGCCTACTCTCATGCCCTTTGGGCCAATTGGGATGGTGGCAGGTGAGAGTGAAGAGCTGCTGCTGCGACTGCCAGCTCTGCCACTGCCACCAGGGTCTGGTGGATAGGTGGACACTCGAGGAAATGTGAGCCGTTTCTCCTTCTCCATCTCCGTGTCATAACTGGGCCTATAGGGAGAGGCAGCAGCAATCAGGGAGGTAGCTGGTGGTACCAGCAAGGAGGAGCAGGAGATGCCACCACCACCGCCATTGGCCCAGCCAGTAGGTAGTTGAGAGCAAGCTGAGCAGCCTCGGCGTAGAAGAGGAGCAGAAGGATAGGCAGAAAGCAATGGAGGCACCGATCAGCTTCTAAAAAATTAAAAATAAAACCTTGAGGTCACAACATGGTATGACAGTGCTAGGGTCAAGAAGTGCGCCAGAATTTCAGAAATTTCATTTACAATGTTCAGTGAGGCTTATTTGCAGGAAAGTGTGCATAGGATTATTTAATCATTTGTTTACAAAGTGATTAGTTTTTGACAAATTACCTCCATTCATGTTCCTAATGAAGGGGTGGGAGGGGTTTCTCCTAGTGATTGCTTCCCAACAGTCACTGTATATTCCCCCCCCCCCCCTGCAATGCCATATGTAACATTCTGGACTGATGGTGCCAGGAGGAATTCTGATGCTTCTTTCCAACTTTAAAAACAAATGGGAGAAAAAAACACCCAAACACCACTTTGCTGTGCTACAAAGTAAGCCCCCCTTGCACCAGCCCCTTTGTTATGATTTGTTGTTCAGTCGTTAAGTCGTGTCCGACCCTTCGTGATCCCATGAACCATATCCCGCCAGGCCTTCCTGTCCTCCACTATCTTCCTGAGTTCACTCATTTTCATGTTCGTTGCATCGGTGATGCTGTCTAACCATCTCATCCTTTGGCTTCCCCTTCTCCTTTTGCCTTCAATCTTTCCCAGCATCAGAGTCTTCTCCAGAGAGTCCTCTCTTCGCATTAGGTGGCCAAAATATTTGAGTTTCAGCCTCAGTACCTGTCCTTCCAGTACCTGTCCTTCTTTGTTATGATATATCTTTCCCTTTGTTATGATAACAGATGTTAAAAATGGCTCATCTGCCACTGAGTTCATTTTTTAAACTGGGAAATTGCAGTATTTTCACATGGCTGAAGTACAGTAAGACATATGTATTCTCGGCAACATAGGAGTAATGATTGCACATGTATTGCAAGAGGAAAACATAGTCTAGAAAAGCTGGGGATTTTGTTAGAGCTAAATGACTAAATTCCTCTGGCTATGGCCATTGATAAGCATATGGTGACTTTCTAATCTTTGAGTTCAAATTCTGAGTAATTTTTCCTTCACAGCCCTTTTGACACAGAGAACCTAATTTTGTCTCCTGGATCCACAACCAAGTTTTCGGTGGGGAGTAGGAAAAACTCCATATATAGCTGGACTCCACCAAATACTCCCAGCTTCCGAGATAAATATTACCTTGTGAGTATGCTTGGGGTGGGGATATCGCTCTGCCTGCCCAAGCCCTAAACTATAGAAATAGATGAGAAAATCTCAAGAAATCTGAGATACATTACCAATTCAGGATAATGCAAATGGGTTAACATTTTAAAATAGAAAGAAATCTGTGTAGTTGAATCTATTCTGTAGAAGACTAAACAGTGGGACTACTTAAAAGATCCACTTTCCTATAGACACAGGTTTCACACATGGTTCCCATTGCTAGATTTAGATCTACATGAGCAACACAGTTCTGTGTAAACACATCCCTTGGCTACGTGTCCACATCAGCCAACTGAAGTTTTGCACTTTTCCTAATGTTGGATCAGGAAGCATGTACAATATGTAGGTGGTCAGTGCTGAATGGATGTGCTTTTGCTTTCCCATGTTTATCCAACAGATGTTGGATAAGGACAGCATCGTATGAGGAAGATGGGGATATGCATACCCCCCCCCCCCCGGTGTCTGAGTCACTGTGTGTAGGATTATTGCCTCCATGTGACTAGACACCCATGTCAAGAATATATCTGAATTGTTCATATTCCTTTATTTAGTGTCATCTGTGCGCATGGTGCTATACAAAGAATTAGAAGACAGATCCCTGTCCCAAATGGTTCGTGCGTGTGCATGCAAATAAATAAATGATGCATCGTACCATGAACAATTTTTCTTGTCAGTACATTTGTTTCTTTGCCAAATATATATGTGAGGGCCCCACGAATTTAGTACTTCCTTCTAAATAAATGTCACCTTGTTGCATATCCTGCTTCTCTTTAAATAGAAGCCTTGCTGTATAGAACTATTGTTCGTAGATAAGATGAAGATAAATGAATAAAATGAAGACATAGTAGAGCACCAAGTATCTTCAAGGGGCAGGGGGAGGTATTTAATAGGGTTCAGCTTGTCTGCTATGAAGGATATTGTACAAAGGAATGCTAAGCAAATACTTCTACCTCTCTCACACCCTGTATTTGCTTCAGTCTGTTTTCCAGCAAGGAAAAAAGCAAGCAGATATTGGGGATGAGGTCCAAGATCCTTGCATACTGAGCTACTTGACTGTCTGTGATTTTGACATGCGTCTGAGGAGTACAAGCCACAGCCTCACCGAGATGACTGAAGGCAGCTCATTCAGCTCTGAAGACCAGAAAGGGGCAGAAAGCAGAAATGTGACTCCACCTGCAAATCCGAGGATGCTGCCATTGACTATCCTACAGGATGCTCGTGCAGAAAGAGTGCAGCGGGACATATTGCTGTGCCAACCTCTCGGCCGCAGGACTCTTGACATCCTCCAAGAGACTCCTCATGCAGACACTGCTCCAGTTATCCCAGCACGTTCATTGACTCAGGATACAGATGAGGGCAAGTCCATCCCCTGGGAGTGGAGTGACCCATCAGTGCAACAAGGAAAGATCTTCTCTGCTGGTCAAAGAGGGTTGAAAGATGACACTGATGCCAAACCAGATGGAATTACCACATTGATTGAGACAACTCTGCAGGAAGTGTTACATTTGCTTAAGTTGCAGCATCCAGGGCCTACACAACTGGAGGAATTAGAATACCAGGTTTTCTGTATCCGGGGCAAATTAAAGGTACAGTTTATTCTCATGTTTTACCTCCTCTTAATCTAATAATTTCAATACTTTTGCTAGCACTGTAGCCACTTGAGTAAATGAAATCCAGCTTATTTTGCGTTTACCAATAGCCGAGAAAATGTCATCCAAACCACTCTTCTGTGGAGAGCTTGATGGTTGAGACAGTGCTGGAAAGTTTTGACTTCCTCAATGCTGATTGCAGTGCTGATGAAGTGTCCTCCTTTGGAAGTCTCAGGACCCGCAGTATCAGGTAGGTGGTTCCATGGAAGGAGTATATGAGCGACCAACAGGAATATTCAGGACAAAACTCATACAAGACCCAACTCAGGTTATGGGAGGAAGGAAGTTCTAGACAGGGATGTGCCTACTCTATCCTAGAATTTCAAAGTTGTGTATGCTGTGGAACGTCTGAGTAAATGTGCATTAAATTGCACTGTGTTGTTTTGTTTTGTTTTGTTTTATTATTATTATTTTGCATATAGCGTGAAAGGATTCATGGCCAGATATGATGTTCAACGAAACAGGCAATATGGGATTAAAAGCCATGTATTTTTCTTAAAAGGAACAATAAAAACTTGTTTTAAAAGTTTTTATTGTTCCTTTTAAGAAAAATACATGGCTTTTAATCCCATATTGCCTGTTTCGTTGAACATTTTGCATATAATTTGCCTTGGCTGTAGAATGCAAAGTATTGGGTCTGAAGCTGATCTGACTTCTTTATCAATGTACGTTTGTCAGAAAAAAAGAGATTAGTACATTTAGAATTAAATTTTGAATTTTCAGTAAACTTTAGAATTCCAGGAAAGCAAATGGCCCTCTGTCTGCCCCTTATGAACACAGTCCAACAGGGCTGGGTTAATATTCATGTTCACTATACAATGAAGCAGGCACCATATCTGACTGAGCCCTCTGAAGTGGTACCACATCAAAAGAGATTTTTCCAGGGATGTGTGGCCATTTCCTTGCATAAGGAATGCATAACTGCTTGCATAAGTTTCCTGATCCAGGAACTTTAAGACCGCAATCTTATACACACTTTGCTGGAAGTAAGCCCCACAATGGGACTTCTGAGTAGACAGGCATAGGATCACACTTGTCTATTCAGAAGTAATCCCGATGTATGTAAAAAATTGTAGGCAAGTTGGATGGGAACTCCATTTGTTTTTTTTCCGCTTGTTAGCACCAGCACCTACAATGATGGCACACTTCCATCCTTGGGCTATGATACCAAAGCAGAAAAGAAAGAGTTAACCACAGGCAGTGATGACTTAGATACACTTCTGGAAGTCCATCTGAAGTTCTGCAAAGGTCTCCTACAGGTGAGGAACTATGTTTGAGTGATCTTCTTTGGATAAAATATCTGGTTCTAGTGATTTAGTAAACATATTGTGCAAATATTTGAATCACATCACGTTCATTGTCTTGAATACGTACATGAGAGTCAAAGAAGAGCCCTGCTGGGTCAGATCAAAGGCCCATGTAGCATCCAGGTAGACCACCCAGCATTCTGTTCCTCACAGATGTCCCCAGGAAGCCCACAACTAGGGCATGGAGGCAACACTCATCCCCGACATCCACTGCCTGAAGTCCATGAATGGTGGTTGGTGATCAGTGTTGTACTTTTTAAAACTGCTCACCTAACATATGTCCATCGGATTATTCAAACCATTAGCTATATTTCCAGGGACTGAGCCTGAATTCTCAAGGTCAGGAAGTTTAGGAGCACTTCCAAATGTTAACTTTCCAATGAACACTGTTCAGTACCAATTGCAAAAGTGAAAGATGTTCCCCGAAGAAGCAGTAACTCCAAATCCTTAGATTACAGCTAAAAGAACTGATTTTGACTGGTTGTGTAGTGTCAGGTAACTGAGGCACAGTGGAAGTCTCCAAAAGAAATCTGAAATACCGCAAATTGTTATTACTTCCTCCATGTTGATCCTGCTACTATGCTGCTACTATATGCTTGTACTAGCAGTGAGTAATCAGCAGTGAGAGGAACCCGACTAAAGTCTGCCATTGTGAGCTTACGAGTGGAGCTTGCAAACAGGAAAAACAGGAGGAGAGGTGGAGGAGCAGGGTGGATACCGGGGTGTGTGTGTCGAGTGTCGAGGCCAGGAAGGGGGCGGTATCGGTGGCAGCACTGCCGCTGATATCCTATCTTTCCCAGCATTGGTCCAACTTCCTGAGTCCACTTCTACTTGTGCCAGCAAAATTACTGGCGCATATCCGAGTACACTCATTTGGGCAGTGGATGCTTACCCCCAGGAAAGGGAACAAATTTTCCCTTACCCATAGGAGATCTCTGGGACTACCCCCCCTCGCTGGATGCAGCGTACACTCCAGTGATACAGCTGTATCAGTGTGGGTGGGGGCTAGATAGGATTGGGCTGCCCATAGACCATAAGTTGAACATAAGTTGAACCATAAGTGCTTTACGGCACTTTCGCGACACCCAGCACCATGGTGCTGCTGCCTCCCCCAGCACTATTTTACATTGAATTGTGCTGTTAGGCTGGACATGAGAAAGAACTTCCTAACTGTAAGAGCTGCCAGCACTTTGAATTGTTACTTTCAGAAACAGTCCACACATTACACAGAGGCAAATCCATTTGATCCCAAGTGTATGCTTGTTGGGAGCTGTGGCCAGTCCCAGTTCCTTGGTGAGTATACATGCGTAATACTGTATACACCTTCACCAACACATTTGTTGCACTTTTGTATGCTGTCACGGAGAGGTTTCATGTACTGAATTTGAAAAGATGGGAATGTGTTTGCAAACGTTAAGGATTCTATGTGGGTTGCTCACATGCTTAAACCTCATTCAATACTAGTGCTCACATGGAAACCATAATGTTTGAACCTTAATAAGCCTGCCCTGGGGTGCAATGCAAAAGTGGCCCCATTGTAAGAATTGTCTGTGCATTTCTTGGTGATCTGGTGATTGGCAGCTGGTGATCAGTACAATACAGCAATTTCCAAAGGAAGGAAGTGGTTTTATTCATATCCAGGGTCAACAGAATGCAACCAACCCACAGCTGCTAGGATGCATTTGACAATGTGTGTTCCTTCAGAGAGACAAGAGGCAGGTGTTCTCCCTGCGGACCCTGGAGAACTTTTGGATCCTGTCCTGCTGACTTTGGCTGGCCTTAATCCAAGACATTGAGCAGAAGTATCTTTTTGGTTGTTTGTTGCCAGAAACTCATCACACCAAACTTGGCTCCGATTGTCCAGGAGAGTCTTTTGGAGGAGGTTTCACAGCAGAAACATATTCTGGAGATCATCTGTGTTCTAGCTGCTTCTGTGCCGCGGAACTTGACTTCTGTTGAAGAGAGTAAGTCCTGTGATGTGTGAATTTAGAGGTGTAGAATTGAAAGGTCGTGTAGTCCAGCCCTAGAATCTTCAGTCTGTCACAATCCATGCAGACTGGTCCTGTCACCCAAACTACCGTATACAGTGCTGGAAAAGGAACACAAGATGCACAATGACAAAAGTGCCCACACTATAGCAACACTATGCAACATGTTCAAACTAGTGATCAAAGCCACACTCTAAAGAGGATAGTGCAAAATTCTCAGGGTTAGTGGAAGTGGGACATTAAGGAACTCAAAGACTCAGATAAAGTACCATAATAAATCCAGGTATATTTTTTTTGAAAGCTTTAAACAAATCCTATTAAATAAATGATATGATAAGGGTATCTTTCTATACCATGTTTCAAATGCCTGTGAGTGAATGAATATTCACATCCATCTATCTTCTCCTGTTTTGCCCACCCAGGTGACAGAGATATCATCAAAAGGAGAAGGTAATAGGCTAGGTTTGGTCTCTCTAGGTTCCAGCATTTCTGAAACGTTTCCCCAAATTCTGGGCACTCTTGGAACTGTAGAAGAGAGAGTCACAAAAAGAGTGCCTGCCTATCAGCCTTGAGTGACTTTATGACATCATCAATTCCGATTTTCTTCTCACATCTATTTGCATAATTCCACCTCCCAGTAGGGACAAGCATTCTGATACTGCTGACTCCAAAGGTTGATAAGCAATTGATAGTGCTTATTCACTACAATATTTGTGTTTGAAGTGTTTGAGCACTTTTGCTGCAGCACACATGGAATTATTAGGAGGCCTAATCAGTATATTGACCTTTGAGGGGAAATGCAATAAATGATTAAACATGGAGGGGACCAGAC
This sequence comes from Plestiodon gilberti rubricaudatus, assembly GCA_026170595.1. Taxonomy (NCBI): domain Eukaryota; kingdom Metazoa; phylum Chordata; class Lepidosauria; order Squamata; family Scincidae; genus Plestiodon; species Plestiodon gilberti. Next base: position 196,865,845 of record JANXHW010000004.1, on the reverse strand, counting down.
ATGAGGATCAAATGTCAGGAATCACTGTAGAATGACAAACAGGTACAATTGTTGCCTGTACACACAACTAGGTGACAGGGATGGATGGATCCTTCCTTTAGGATTTTTGCCAATCAATCAATCAATCAATCAATCAATCAATCAATCAATCAATCAATCAATCAATCAATCAATCATTAGGCGTATGTCTGTGATTGGGGCCACATGGTCCTTGAGCACTAGGTTAGCTTCAGGCATTGCAGAACTCAAAATACTTTCTCTGTAGTTGTAGCACAGATTGCATGCAAGCCTTTGTAATTGTTACACTTTTGTGTAGTGGTTTGGAAGTCGGACTTAGACCTGGAAGATCCAGGTTCAAATCCCCGCTCAGCCACGAAGCTTCCTGGGTGACCTTGGGCCAGTCACTATCTCTCAGCCCCACCTACCTCACAGGGTTGTTGTGAGGACAAAAAGGAGGGGAGGAAATATGTACACCACTCTGAGCTCCTTGGAGGAAGGGTGGTATAAAAAAAATGTGAAAAAAGCCCTTAACCATGGGCTCTTAACAAATGGCCTCTAGTAGCCCCCCAGCTTTTACTTGTGTCATAAATAGAAAGAAATCTGTGGATGAGTCTTCATAAGATGTTTTGCTTTCTCGTGTACAGTTTTTCCTGTCATAGAATCATTTGAGGGTCAGACAAGATGAGTGCATCCTCTGCAACTGTATGCAAAGCACACAGTTTGGGGTTTTTCTTTTCCTCTGAATAAAAGACGCGGGGTGCCCAGTTTAGATTGGGATCATCAGATGCGGAGAGGATGGTTTCCCCCATTGTCCTATAAGTGCCAATAAGAGCTTCCTTCTGGGGCTAATAGGAGTGGGATCTGGATCAGAACAATGATGGGGTAAAGGGTTAAAGAACAGGGAGGAGGCTCTGGGCAAGTGGGAGGGCCCTTCTCAGCATTCCTGAGAGGCTTGGCCAAAGGCAGGAGCTTCTTGGGAGCAAAAGCGGGCCACCAAAAGTACCGCGTCCGAACGGGGTTCCAGTGGTCCAGCGGTCCGAGTACCACCAGCAGTCGGCCAAAGTACCACTAGTAGTACTAGTACCACAGGTTGGGAACCACTGGGTTAAATCATTAAAGATCCCAAATTGGATTAGACCTCCACGGCTATTTAGGAAAAGCAAGACAAAAGGTTACAAAGCATGACATGTCTTCTCTAGCTTGGTTCTGAGTCTCTGACATACACACTGGTGAAGATTAATCCAGGGTGCAAAGGGTTTTGGATCAAATTTTTGGTAAGATGCTAGTGCCATAATTTGGTAATATTTGCAGCTATCTGTTCGTTCTGGTCTCTCCTTGTATGTGTGTTAGAATGTATATGGCCTTTCATTGACTCACTTTTGGGCACGCAATCTGGTATTTCATTTTTTGATTGCAAATGGTCCCAACGTCTTTGCTGACTTCAGATTCTACCTTTTGCAGTTATTAAAAAAGCTAAAAGGCAGAAGCACAGCTTGAAGATCTGGAGAGAGTGCACTGAACAGGGAAGCATTTTATTCTGTCCGGTGGAGAGATTTTGGAACCCACTGAAATGCATGTTGATGTTTAAAACAAAAGAAAAATATCAAGGACACCTAGAAAAAGGTACTTGTCCATACCCTGTCAAAGATGATGTGTAATCATATTTTTACAAGAACTGAGATTGTCCCCTGTTTGTTTTTAAAGCGAATACAAAGCTTGTTCTAGACATTACAGCGTTGTTGCCAAAACAGCAGGCGTTTCCTGTCCCTGCCAGCGGTTTTGGACTGAAGTCGATCTAAGTAGACCTAAGTACTGGTTCAGAGAAGCAAGTGGCGCTCATTCTCTGGTGCACAGCTGCATGGAGAAAGTATTGTGTGAGTTGGCTACTTTTGTGCTAAAACAGAGGCTGAGCTGCTGACAACACATCTCTGGTTTGACTCTCACTTTTGCCATGAGTTCACTAGGTGGTGTTAGACAGGCCACAGTAAATGCAAAGTGCTTTGCTCACTCAGAATGTGCTATACAAATGCTAAGTAGAGCATTTATATCCTGCTTTTTAGGTGCTGAAAACGCCTGGCATGCGTGATCTCTGCAATCTTAATACCCGCCCCTCAAGGTTGCTCATCATGATTCCCCCCCCCCCCCCCGGCTCAGTGACTCAGGCTGAAAGTGTGGTTTGCCTAAGGCCACTTTGCGAGTTCATGCTGCCAGGTTTCTAGTGGAGAATTTCTGATCAGCACATATGCTACACGAATTCTCTAGTTTATTTAGATAATTTATTTGATTACATTGGATTGCAAAAGGGCAGAGATGGCTGCCACTATCCCTCTGCAGGCTGCTACCATAGTTTCTCCTTGCGACTATGCGCCTGAGAACAGGACTGCATGGAGGAAAATATATAATATATAATAATAATATATGGTATTTATATACCGCCTTTCTTGGTCATTGGATTTCTCCTCCGACTTTAATCCAAGGCGGTGTACATGGGCAGGCTGTCCTAACCCCCCTTGGTTTTTTTTTACTATATATATATATATATATATATATATATATATATATATATATATATATATATATATATATATATATATATATGTCCAATCTTTCATGAGCGGCTACTTTCCAGGTGGTATCCTTTTTACAGTCTGACAATTTTGCTGGCTGGTGCCTCCCACACTCAACCGACGCAGCTGGTCTTATCTCTCCTCCTGGAGGCTTTCATAGCTTTTTGCCGGCGGTGTGTCTCAAACGTATCAAGTTCACCAGTCTTCGGGCTTTAAAGGCAGCAGCTCTTCCAACTGAGCCAGACTCTTCTGCTCAAAATGATCCAGTCCTGAGAATTACCTAAAATCCAGTCCTGAGATTCAGTCCTGAGAATTGCCTAAAATCCAGTCCTGAGATCCAGTCCTGAGAATTACCTAAATATACAAAATATTTCTACCAAACTATTTTGAAACAGTGCTGAAGCTAAGTAGGTCTGGGTCATGCCATTGCCTAGATGGGAGATCATCTTGAGGCCCCTAGAGGAATAGTGATTTATTTGCTGCCTGTTTTGATTGTATTGATATTTTTAACATGTCAATTGTGTTTTAATGTACTGTTTTGAACCACCGTAAGTGTCCCCGTTGTAGGAGGAACAGAAATGTTTGATAGTAAACAAATAAAGGTGGGGTATCAATATTTTAAATAAATAGCCTTAGCTCAGATTTCTTTGAATTTTTCACCTGGGACCTGCATCCAAGAATATGTGCTCATGACTGTAGCTTTGGGCTAAAATCTGGCACCTGTTCACTCAAGCATAAATCTCTGGGACTTGCTCCTGAATCATTGATGATTGCATCACTGAAGATGCTGTCTACCAGGTGCTGTTGCTGAGAGGCTTCAATGAATTTCAATAGGATTCTTGTGCATACTACCCCCACCTCATTAAGACTGGAAAAAGGGATCGCATTAGCCAGCTAGAACTGTGCCCTAGCCAAATAGATGTGCACGTCTGCCTTTATTATTTCAACTATAGCGGAGTGCCAGCTTTACACAGTCTATGCATTGCAAGATATGATGCTCTCACGTGCAGAAATAATGGGTATTGGGCTCACAGTATCCTGAGAATTTCAGTTCCGATTCTTTTAAAGGCAGTGGATAGACTTGAAAGTGTATAGGCAGAACCTGGTGAAATATGTACATACAGTCTCGATATCAGATTATCAGTATTTACCAGATTGTTGGGGTAGGGGCTACAGGTGGGGGGGCATTTGCTCTCTCCCCTCTGAGCCACCTATACTCAGGTTCAACCACTGGTGACTCCAGCTACAAAGACCTATGGTAACTGGGCAAGGAAAGGCCCCTATCTATGATTGTGGAGAACCATTGCCCACCAAGGAAGACAACCCTGAACTAGATAGGCCAATGTCTGGTTTGGTATAAGGCAGCTTCATATATCCATATGCATTCAGGGGGATTTAAACATTCACCTCCCATAGAACATCTCTGATAGATAGAGCCACTTGCCTTACATTTGTTTTCAGTGAAAAACGCACACAAGCCAGACAGGCTTGTGAGATAGCAGCCTATTTCTTATTTCTCTGCATTCCCCTTCAGTGTCGCAGATATTCCTGGAGCAGATAGTTGGAGGTAGCGTATTACTTCTCTCGGAAAATCTCCCAGCAAAATCAGTGACATTATTCCAGTTTTACAGCTACCTGGAGAAACATCATGTGACCAACTTGGAAAAATATTTGGCCAGGTTTGCAAAAGAAGGTAAGTGGGTGACTGAAGAGGTAGGGCCAAATTAAGGTTTGGTTGGGGACCTAGCAGCAGTGGCAACTTGGGGTGTGACTTCTGTTTAGAGGGGGAAAAACCAGACATGCCAGGACCAATCATGTGCGCATCATGTCGTTCGGAGTAAGACTCCTTCAAATGCTCATATGGCCCTGTAAGTTGGAGGCATTAAAAATGCATTGTTTAGCGAGCCTAATGGCCAACCAGCTAAGGAAAGAGGTACAAAACCAGAACCAGCTTTTCAGAACCTCTTCATTTATGATTGGATTCCCTTATTTTCAGTGATGTTAACTGAGGACCTGCAGCGTCCTGGGAGGATGAAAAAAATAAAAAAACTGAAGGGGAAGCGACTGAACCAGCTACAGCCTCTGCCACAGACCTTACGGCTGCTTGCAATTCTACAGCTGGATGAAAACTATCGCGTAGGCAAAGCAGCCACATCGTGCCTTTCTCGTGCAGCAGCCAATTCAAAATTCAGACAAAAGGTACTAGCAATTTCTCTCTCTCTCCCCCCCCCCGGTGGCATTTGCTGCATCCAGAAAATATAGGCAAGAAACGTTATTGCACTCTTTCGAAACTGATGCTCAGTGCCACAGTGTGTTGATTCAGCAGATGATGCCCTTCCAGTGCAGAAGTGGGGTCCCTTGCAATGAGACTTTAAATGAATTCCATTTGATCATTTTACAGCAGATTAAAACTTTGGACACTAGTGAGCCTGGCTAAGGCATGAAATAGGGTTGCTAGCTTTTGATTTCAATACTGCGGGTCATGATTGTTATGTATTGTACAATGGAAAAGGCTTTTGTTATAAGCATCCCCTCAAAGTAACTGACTGTCGTACTGTATTTTTCAGGCTCTTCTTTTTTACACAGATGTCTTGAGTAGTGATGATGCAAAATTGCAGCAAGCTGCATGTCTTGCACTTAAACATCTCAGGGTGAGTATCTTTAAATTCTTTACTGTACTGGGTCATTGAGAGAGGTGACTATGCAAGATCAGTTTTGCTTCACAGGTAGCCAGGAATGAGGACAGTAGTTTCCAGAAAATGATATTTGGAACATGGTGAGGGCATCCAATCCCTGCCCCACCCACTAAGACAAAATGCAGTGTCCCACTTTCTGGGTTCATGTTTATGGGGTCAACTGTGGTGAATGAAAAGGATGGAGTGGCTGATGGGAGGCTATGGAACGGTATTTAAACCTCTGTAAACAAGACTTTCTGCCACCACTTTATAGTTTTTATGCCATCGTTTCTTTAAGGAACTCAAGGCATTGTGCATAGATCTTTTCACTAGGCCCATTTTATCCTCACAACAACCTATTACATTAAGGTGCATGTTGCTGGTGCTATGAAGAGAGGAGAGGGGAGGTATTTCTTTTTTGCAATATACAGTATATTGGGTTAACAGAGCTGTTTTCTTTGAGCCTCGTGTGCATGCATGCTCTCTGCTATCCTTCAGCGCTACATTGCCTTTAATTAAAAACTTCCTTTTCTGGAATGAATAGATTCCTCTCCCTCTAATTACTTTTGTGTCCCATGGGGGTGTTTTAATTATAGGGCAATTCATCAATAATGCCAGGGCTGCACTGAATAATGAGTCTCAGAAATGGCAAGGAGGAAGCTTCTGATTAAAGTTGCAGGAGTACCTTTGTTAAATGGGATTTATAGGTAACACTATAGAAGGATCTTGGCCACTGGGATGGGTGTTGACAGACAGTATAGTACTAGTGCTGTTTGGAACCACCAGAGTGCAGTGCCTCAAAAGTGCTAAATGTTTCTAGTGTAGAACCAACTGTATATAGTAGTTTTGCCTCTAGCGCAGGGTTTCCTCAACTGGTGGTACACGTACTACTAGTAGCACATTGACCGCTGGCTAGTGGTATGTGGCTCCCTGGCTGCCAAGATGGCTGCTGCCAGGGAGCCCATACTGCTCCGCGCTGGAGTCCTGGAACCGGCACCTCGAGCTCTGCAGAGTTTGAGTGTGTGGGTTTCCAGGCTAGGGAGAGTCTCTCCCACCTGCCTGCACCCCTTTGCTTACCTTTTCAGGGCTCCTGCACTGCGAAACCACGGAAGTAAGTGCCAATGACCTCACCAGCGCTTTCTTCTGGCGGTATGTGGCGGGAGAGTGGTGTTGGAGGTGATACGTGGTAGATAAGATGTTGCGAACCCCTGCTCTAGTCTGTTGAGCTGGGAAGCAGGCAGAAGCATAGGATTAGACAGAGAACTTAGAACACAATGGCACAATTCTATGCCATAGTCAGGTCTGCGGTTCCTCCTGCTCTTCTCCAGAAGTGCCATAAATCTCCACATCTGTGCCACAGGTTGACCACCCATGAGATAATGTATTGCTGTTTTGGTGGGGGAACAGATGGAGATGATTCAACAGCTGTTGCTGTACTGCTTCTTTTATAAAACAGGGCATCGAAAGTATAGAGCAAATTGCCAGGCTGTATCTATCTGAAACAGAGGACGTGCGGAACGCTGCCAGAGAAACGACTCTCTCATTTGGTAAATTCTTCAATGATACTCTGCTTATGGATTGTGAAATGGGAGTAAATAGCAAGTTAAAAAGCAGAAGCCGTGGTGGGGAGGGCGGTATGATAGCGAGCAGCGTTGTTTGTGTTTGAGTTTTGCAGGGAGCTGCATTACTGCCTGCTCTAAAGAACTGGCTCTTTTGCTCCGTTTTTACATTGCATGTTCCGTAGCATATGCAGATGCCTCTTTTGTCATCCTAGGATGATTCCCAGCATTGTTCCTGTGTCAGTTTTTGGAACAAATGCATTGTTGGAATGGTGCTCGTAATGGACATGTACACAAAAGAGAACTCTGGTTTCAGTTCCTTTGATCTCCTTCCTGTAAACCTACCTTGCTGCTTGCAGTACCAGCCACAGTCAACATTGCCTCCTTCACAAACCTAAAATTCTGCATTAGCTGGCATGGCACAAGCCATCATCCATAGCCGCTGCAGCTGATCCATAGGGCAGGGACGCAAGTTGTCCTCTTAGCTTCATAGGAGAGGCAAACTACAGTACATGCAAGAATTAAGTGGCTGCGGAAGTGTAAGAAGAAGAGGTACAGGCCTTGCTAGATTCCCAATAGATTAACTACCCACTATTCCAATGGCAGGCTGAATGATGTACCTCACACCCACTTTTTTGTGTACAGTACTTTACTGGACCTTCAGAAGTGCAAATTCTACCAGGGAGATACATAGATTCCCATTTTTGACATTATATAGCAAGATTAGTCTTTCACTCCAGCCCTTGGGTATAATATTCACAGCTCCCTTGCTGAGAGCAAAGATATTGCACTACACAGAATTCTGAAGTGGGTCACTAGATTGCAGGGGTGTGTGTGAGGAACTGTGTCCTATATTTTTTTTAAATCTTCCCACGTGTTAAAAGCTGCCAGCATGTACTAAACTAGCATACACAAGAGAAAACGTTTAGCATGGACCTGAGCCCAATGTGCCAGTTTACTACATGGTGTTTTTAATGCAAGAGAGGATTCATAAAGACTTTTCCCATCTGCAGTTGTACGTTACAGAATTATCTCACCTCATACTAGTCTAGATCAGATCTCAGTCCTCTGTGCAATTGGTTGGAGGGCAACATCCATGAAGACAACCTGGGTTAGAAACAGCAGCCAGGATATGCCCACAGCAACATCGGGGTGCTCAGCCTTCACTGCTTGTTCAGTAGGAAGTATGCTTATTCTGGAGCCCAGGAATGGAGCAAGTAATTGAAGTAATGTTAAAACCTATGGGACTCTCTTAGGAGTTTACTCGCAAAGGATTGGCTTTGACCTGTAGGCTGAAGTTCTTTTCAAAAAAATTCCTTCAACTCTGAGTACTTCAGCTATTAAATCCCAATTGACTTTTAAGTTTTGCTGGATGAGGCTGTTGGATGTCTGCATTATGCCAATAAAAGGATATTGATTAAGGCTGTTGGATACAACCTGAGTCTTGTCTTTACAAGACATCCTTTCCCTGCAGTTGTGTGAAGTCATCAACATCATTGCAGAAGTGATGATGACCACCTTGCAGCTGAAGGGAGTTTTTTTTTTTACTTCATGAGCTTCTAACCCCATTTTGTTGCTCTCTTTCTATACAGGTGAAAAAGGCAGGCTCGCTTTTGAGAAAATGGACAAAATCTGTTGTGAACTACAGGATACCATGTACCAAGAAGCCGAATTTGAAATTACAATATTTTAACCAGTATCTACTGGAGGACCAGCTGTTTTATTCAGCTTGTACTTGCTTTTATTAGCATGTGAAAGGCAGTGGAGTACAGAAGAGAGCATATAAATTGTAAAGCTGTGTCAGCAGGGCTTTTAATATCAGGAACCTCTGAGAAACAGATCTGTTTTAGGGCTTTATCACTGCTGGCAGATGCAAGAGCCTGTGATCTTGTAACCAGAGGGTACTCTCACCCATTAAGTTGCCAAACTCCCCAGTCATTAGTATAACAGATGTTCAGCCTGCGGTATACCTGGCTTAGTAAGGTGTAGGTAAAACATGCACTGAAGTTGTGATAGACTCTGAACTAGAGTCTCCTACTGAGGAAGAGAGAGATCAGAGCAACTACCTTTAAGACTGTGTGGCGATTTCTTGTGGCTCTCTCAAATGCCCATGGTGTTCAAGCAGGAAAAAAGGTTAAAGAGGCTTTAACGCGAGACCGCAGTGAGTGAACATCATCAGAGGAGAGAAGCTGTAGTGGCTACAGGGTATCCAACTTGGAAAAGGCAGGTCCCAAGTTCAGTTTCCTGCCCATCATTCGTTTACACGACAGGGGGAACGTGGGCCCATCTTTTGGTCTAGCCTCTTTTGCTGGAGTTCTGTGAAGATTAATAGAAAAAGCAGGGGGAATACTGTGTACACCACCCTGAGATACTTGAGAAAGGGTGAGAGAAAAAGAGCTTCACGCTGAAACAGACATGCACTTTTCTGTAGGCCTAGGAGATGGCAGAATCTTTTTTTACATTTATTCATTTAATCTCATGGGCTATGCATGGACTTTCAGAAGCAGATTTTTCACACAGTTGGGACACAGTCAAGGAATCTGCAGTCTCATTCTGGCCCCCTTGCGGTGTTACTGGCAAAGATAAATATGGACATTTGGTAGCTTAAGAGTAAACAAGAAAAAATGTGGGGAAACGTGCGATCCATTGTTCCAATTCATACATACCCACCCCACTGCCTCTCAACAATCTTTTAGATTGTGAGCCCTTTTGGGACAGGGAGCCATTTAATCATTTGATTTTGTCTGTAAACTGCTTTGTGAACTTTTTGTTGAAAAGCGGTATATAAATACTGTTAATAATAATTAACAATAGAAAAACAGAGAAACAAGTTTCTTCCCTTTGAGAGCCTAGTTCTGGATTTTAATGTCCAGTTTAGATCATGGCTAAGAACTACGTTTAAGTCTATGACTGAAATCCTCAGCATATTTACATAAAAGTAAGTCAAACTGAAATTTGGAAATCAGTGAGATTTATTTCTGAGTAAACATGGTTAGAAAAGGGCTATAGACCAATCCTGTATGCATACTTGTGCCATTGTTGATACTGGGAGGCACGTTTGTGTGTGTGCAAGCTCCCATCTTTGGATCAGGGCCCTTGGCTTTTAATGTACATATTTTTATAGTGTATTGTGCTTTGTACTTTTCAATATTTATTGCTGGGGTTGGTTTACATATTCCATTTTAAGTCTTATTAAATAATTTGAAATGTAATTGTATGTTTCTTCAAAAAGCCCAGTGGATCTAGTGTTAAGAGAAGATGGTTAGGGAGAACAAAACTATTCAATGAGTTGTAGCAAAAGCAGCCCACAGGAAGAGCTCCTAAAAGCACCGTTCTCTTGACAAAGTATTTTTTTTTTTGGTTGGGCTATGTAATATGTGGCAATGGCATCTGCTTTAGATGGAAGATTTGGACAAATTTGAGAGGCTAGACCTATCTAACTATTGGCCATGCTATTTTCACAGACCAATCCTATTCTTCCCCCTCCCTGCTGGTTCAGCCGCACCAAAACCAGGCATGCTGTATCCAGCTGGGGGGGGGGGGCAGTAGCAGATTAGGAGCCTTAAGGAGGTGAAAGGGGATTTAAATCCCCTTACCCCTGCATAAGCCTCCCACTCCACAATGGGTCTCCTCAGACATGCACTAGCAATTTCACTAGCACAACTCCAAGGAGAGAAAGGGGGCGGGGAGGCTGCAGAGAAAGGGGATAGGATCCAGCATGTGCCATTGCTGCCAGATTCACCCCTCCTGCAGCCTCCCCACCCACCCCCGCTATGCCCCCTCCCTGCCCAGTTTCACCATAGGCTCTCTACAGCTGCCATAAAACAGGACATGGAGAAAACCTCAGACACACATTCTTTACAAAAGTTTTATTGTTGCAACTAAAATGAAAACTGAAAATTTGTATGGGAAATTGAAAAACTGTACAGTTTTACTGAAACAGAGGTCATTGCAGTGCCTTACACAAAAGACAATATACCTGAAAACGTATTATACCAAAACATTTAGCTAGTTTTTTTTAAATTTTATTTTTTTTAAAAAAAGTTTTCTATGGCAATCTGTAAAAAAGAAAGACCTGATGAGTAAATATTTGCTTAAGGCATATAGCAGAGCAGCTCACTAACTTTCTAACAAGTTTAAACATGGTTTTTTTCCACTTCCCCCCAAGAATAGGTTAACCAATACATCCACTTTGAAATGCTACTGTATATACACACCCAAACTACTACATACATATACAGGACATCAAAACAAAATGCTTACAGGTCAGCATTATAAGCCTTATACACACCTCACTGGGCTTGCTAGGACATTCTACTGTGTGTTTTCACTACAGTACAAGTCTCTCTCGAGTTCAAATAGGTAAAAAGGCAAATAGTGACACTGGCTAGCCTAAAGTGACATGTCCGCCAGAGCTGATGCATCTCCCCCCCCTCTGGATTGCAGAAAAGATATTTAGTTCTTCCTGACTGAAGAGTTGCAAGTATAGTACAATCAAGTCACTGTGGATTTTAAGGAAACACATTCTGAATTCAACAACTTTCCCCTGTAGGGAAAAACTTTACAGTTCAGTTACTGTCCACAGTTATTTTCAAGAGCTTCGAATATGTATATTATTTAATTCCCTTGTTCTCTAGAAAACAAAGCACAGACTTTTGATTTCACTTTGGTTTTGATGGCCTTTTTTTTTTTTTAAAGCTGCTTCCTTGTGGTTTTGGGTAGTCAGCTCAATATTATCAGGGTACTTCAGGTTTCAGCTATTTGCTGCAGAAAACTATTGTGTGTTTGTGTGTATGCGCACACGCAAGGTGTGAATATGGCTTTGTACACACTCTGGAATGTCTGTACTATACTTAGCTGAAATGAGTGGTACACAACTGGGTTACACAGCGTACGTATAAAATTGAATAGGAAGTCATGCCAAATATTAGGCAAGATACAGGTTACCTGTTTATTGTTTTTAAATTTTTTTTAAAAAAAGAGAGAACACACCAACCAAACTACGGGCTGAATGAAGACACTTCAGCAACACCCTTGGAATCACAGCCATTTAAATGATCAGATCATGCAAGTATAATCTGGGCACATCAGTAAGCAGTAATCTAAGTTCTTTTCACCTTTCAAGCGCATGGTTTTTGATCAGGACACTTAGGAGACTTTATACATGCATTTGAATAAAAATAGGGTACAAATACTGCTTCTGAACAATATCCTATTGAATGAGAGTGTGATGGGGACAAAGCAATCACATACTGTATCCTAAAATACACAGATGAGTCATATATTATACCATTTTCTATACTCATATCAGTATTTTTCATGTTTTCAATATTACTACTAAATATTGACTGCTTAGCACAATATTCCTTCTTTTAAATTCTGGTCTGACCATCAGACTTACAGGTAACTTTTCTGTAAGATTCCCAGTATTACCTGAGGATTTTATTATTGTACTTTTGAAAAGCCCTTGATCCAACTTCTTTTTTCATCTTCCCCCAAGACCTTTAACACACACCTCACTGATTCAAGGGGGGGGGGGAGAGAAAGAGCTAAAGTTTGCAAGACTTGGAGAACAGAAATAAATATGGAGTGAATGTAACAGACTTTTTTTAAAAAAAGGAGGATGGTGGTTAAGTGCTATATAAACTAGAATGCAGAATTTTCAAAGCACTGGTTAGTCTCACTGTAGATCAGTTGTCATGGTTTTACGTTTAAACAGCAACAACCTGAATGAATTTGTCTCTCTGCACCATGGATAAATAAATTATTTCTATTACTACTTCTGGTGCTCACAAAAGGAGCGGCTGACAAAATTAGGCTTACTACCCAAGTCAAATCATCATCCTAGCAAAGAGTTTTTATTTTTTTTAACATGATTGGTTGAATTTTTTGCCCTCTTCTTAGTAGCTAGAGGCAGTTAAGCTAGGCTGTACCCCAAACCCTTAAATCTTCATAATCTGCTGGAACTAGGAAGATACCATAAATCTATTCTGAGCTAGGATAACAGTCCCCTATCTAGACACAGACTCTTAAGCCTGGAGAGTGAACAACATGATCTTAAATCAAATAAAAGTCAACCTTGAATTTTTTTTTAAAGCCAAGAAAATAAAAATCACCAACGCAGCAGCTCTCATCTTGAGAAATGACTAGTGAACTCAAGAGAGTCACTTTTGTTGATTTTCTCTAAAAGGAAGCTGCTCCTAACATTAGGTACTAGGGATTTAATGAGAAACATTCACAATGGCTCTCTGTGACACAAAGTTAAAATAAAACCGACTTCTCTTGTTCTACTCTGAACACAAAGCATATTCTTCACATGGCAAGTCTAGAGTGAAATTGCATTTTACATTCCCAAAGATGAAGCTTAAAAATGGTCCTTTTCAAATCAGCGATCTGAAGCAATTGGTAAATGCTGGTGGACATGTCTCGGTTGCACTTCCCTGCCCCTACCCCAAAGGATAGAAAACTTTTTGCTTTGTTTTGTTTAAAGATGGTACAATGCAATAGGCATATACGTTCAAGTAGAGTGCAACGGAAGGCTTGCGATGAGGGTGGTGGGGAGCATACAGTTCATTTTCTCCAGAAACAAGAGAAAAAATTAGAAGCACTTGACCTGCTGGGATGCCCTGAGCAATAGCAGATGCCTGTTACAAACAGAAGTGTAAAGAAAGCAGGAATCTATTTGAGAAGAGATAATCAAGACTGGAATGATCCATACTATCCAAGTATGGATAGTACTTGGATGGGGGGCGGGGGCTACTATGCAATCTCCATTCATTCAGTGGGGCTCCTGAGAAGCAGCCAAATTAATTGAGGTTATGCAGAAGTGGTTCGAGAGAGAGAGCCCTCAGTCTTTAAAAGGCATGTGAGACAGAGCCCTCTCTGCTCAAAAGTTGTACATTCTTCACGGGTGTGTGTATGTGTGGAAATGGGTGTGTAGTGGTGTTTAAGGAATCCAATCATGTATTTGGTTACAAACACTTGGAGAATACAAGCAATTTTCACTTGTGCCTAGTTTCTTTTTCTGAAAGAACAACCAAAAGAATGAAAATTGGCTTTAAAAGACTAAGAAAACAACAATGTGTTGTAAACTCTTATTATTTCATTAAAAAATAAGGAAAAAAATAATGAAAAACACAAGACTTATTTGGCATATTCTCTGCTTACTCCTGAATATCTTAAGGCCCTGAGATTAGAATATTATGTTCTTGGGACCATAGGGCTAAAAGTAAACCCTAGTGCATCAATTTTCTCTTTAAGCCTTAACCAAAGTTCCAGCTTCTCAAACTTAATGTATACTTCCCACTGGGACAAGGCTCGGATGCCCCCTTGAGCTTTCTTTTACAGAAACAAGTTAAACACCGGTCAAGTTACAGGCGTTTTCGGTACCACCGCTGGCATGTCCATCAATGAAAACATACCCTGTAACAGAGGTACGCTCCTGCCGTGAGGACAGTGAACATACAGATGTTGACCAGAAATGGTTTCCAAGTTGTCATCATGTTCTCTTCATCCTCTTCTTCTGCCTTTACCAGCTCTTCATTGTGTGGTGAAGTCTCAACAGTTCTCTTCCTAAGCTCAGTGTCTTGACTAGTGCTGAGGGATAAGAATAAATATATTCACATCAGATAAATGTGAGATAAATAAATCAGATAAATCAGATAAATAAATTCCTTACCATCTGAGAAAAGGAACTACAACAGTATGGGCCAGGATATGTGAAAATGTATGAAAATGTAGGATTTAGTGAAAATGTATGCAAGCTGTCGTGCAGAACACAGAAGTGACCCAGTCCCTCTTCAGAGGGCTTACAAGGGCAAGGCAAGCACACAGGTCAAAATGAGTTACCAATGGCTCCAGAAGCATCGCGGGAGGGGGCGTGGAGGCCCAAGTCCCCTGGGTGGCATGCGGGGTGGGGGAACAAAGTGGCAGGGGGGAGAACCCCACCATATGGGTGGGATTGGCGGCAGTGTGAAAGTTGTTCCCGCCCGCCCTGTGTCTGGGAAGTTCTTTGCGGTGGGGACGTCACGGTGGTGTGTGTCATTTTGTATGCCCCCCCCCCCGCATGCAAGGTGCCGTGACGCCATTGAATGGGCTCAGAAAAGGCTTTGCGGAGGGACAGCGAGTGGCTTGTAGGATATGGAGCAGAGCCCCAGGCAGAGAAGGCAGCATGGCAGAAGGCTGAATGGAACAGAGTGGCCAGGATTCGCTTCCCTGAGATGATGAATTGCCATTGTTGCACTCTTAATACACATATTTCTGTCATTACGTTGCTTTGGATAGGAGTTAGTCAACAGTGGTGGTGACAATGCTGAAGTAAATGTAGTGTTGATAAGAGTTTAATCTGGCCCAAATGGAACTCCAGATTTTAAGGGAACCCTGGGTCAGTTGCAAAATTGCCTTTAAGAGCATTGAAGGCATATGGGCAGGGACAGTCCTGAAGGATAATAAGGAATAATTTTATCAAAAGGCAATACAGTGAAAATGACTTGTCAATAGGGAATCTATGTTTGAGAAGGACAGTCAGGATTCAGAAGACAAAGCCACTAGTCCTCTTTAGGGTATGGTCTTGGGGAAATAATTTCCCATTTCTATACTCCTCAGCTCCTTTGTGTGATAAACTGCTTTATTTGGGTTGTGCTTAGAGCTGGGAATCCTGGCTCTGAAAGTCTGTCTCATTAAACAATAAATAGCACAAAAAGTCACACCAATTACATCTAATGACTGCCACAAGACCAATTAGAATTTCTCTTACTCTTCTTACTTTAACCTTTAATTGCGTGGAATGGGCTTACTCTTCCAGTTCCATTGGTTGTTGCCAACGGTACTTTTTCCCATATAGGTATTCAACAGCCAATGCATATGGAAGTCTCCAATATATGAACCAAAGAGGGACAGGATTAATGCTACTTGCATATTTTGGGATTCTTAACCCCCCGGACATAAATATTAAGACTGGCATGACAAAGTAGCATGCAAAGTAGCCTTCCAAAAGACCCCGCTGAAAATACAAAGGATCACGCTAAGCAATCCTTGGGCTTTTCATTACTGAATGTGTTCTCATGACTAAAAATAGGCCACATAATTCTCTAATTTCAACATTTTCTTAGAATTAGCACATTAAAAACTTAACCAAGTTACTGAAAAAAGTTCACCTCACTGGACAGTTGCACCAAAAAGCCAGCTGGTATAAGGAAACCTAAGAAATCCCAGGGGATGAATCACTTACCTACTCTACTCTAGTACTATAACAAACTCACATGGTTCATCACAACCAATACCTAAAAAAACTTAAGATACAGGTAAATAATGCTAAGGGCAGCGAGAATAAAAGAAGAAAGCATTTCGCTTTAATTCCATATTTTATTGTGAACTTCGCTACCGAGCAGTACCCAAACTGAATAGGTAAAGAAAAACAGCACCAAGAAGAACAACATGTACTACAAATGCTTGTAACTAGTGCAAAAAGTTGTTAAAAGCAAGAGGTACTATTCTACACTTGTTAGAACAAGCATGAAATGAGTTAAGTATTTTTGGCTCAGCTCTAGACAAAAGTGACCAGCACTGCTGAATCTGGAAAGGAGATCACACGATAAATTCACTCATGGCACAGGACTGACATCTAGTGTTCAGAGGTACACCTCACTTCTTCTATCCCACACTTTTGACAAGTTGCGTGCTCGGTTTCTGGAGCTTCTAGCTTCAACTGTTTGGACAGACAGGGAACAACCCTTCAACCAAGAGATAAAAACCATTTTGATGTTGAGATTCTTCTAATAGAGTGGGAAAGTCTTTCACCATCTCTAAACTGTGAGCTAAACTGCTCCTCTGATATTTTGCAACAGCCTTTAAGCAACTGAGGGTGAAACGATGCATCCTGTGCGTTTCTGTGCTTCTTTTTGGAGACTTTCCTCTAAATAGGATCACGGAACTAACTGGGCAAGAGGCACTTTTTCAATTGTTGCTCCTCTTATATTTAAGCAGGGGGAGAGTAACTGCTCCCCTTTCACCCCAGCACAGTGTCTTTTCTAGTGGCTGTTTGCTGGTGGTGTTCTGCATTTTTTTTTAAAGGTCGTGAGCCCTTTTGGGACAGGGAGCCATTTAATCATTTGAATTTGCCTGTAAACCGCTTTGTGAACTTTTTGTTGAAAAGCGGTATATAAATACTGTTAACAACAACAACTATGAACAATGTTTAGGTCTTCCCTGACAGTGTTTCAGTTTCACTGTGAAACGTACGCTGCTGAATAAATGACAGCTTTCGCTCTTATCTAGTGCCGAGATTAAAAATAGCCACTTTTTCAAAAATGCAAATTTAAGCAGCAAGCGCTGGCCCTTTGATGTCTTATGTGAACTGACCTAGTTTTCAAAGGAGGTTTCTGCATTTTCTATTTCCAGAAGATTACAAAAAGGGATTGAAAAATTTGATCAGCTGCTTTCAGAATTGCTCTGACCTCTTAAGAATGATGCATTCATAACTTGGTTAGAGCATAAAGAATTTTGTTTGTTATGTTTAAATAAGGAACTTCAATTTAATATTTGTTTGTTAGGATGATTGTGGATGGTTTGAATCTTAGAAGTAACAACATTGCTTTATTCATCACAAATTCTTTTAATTGTTTACTTTAAGAAAAATGGGTCTCCTCCTTTTCCCATGCATTTTTCTTATAGTAGGGGCATAAGAAAAATGCATAAAGGGAGCCCTTTCCCCTAAATCCCCATTTTACATGCCGATATCTAAACCATAATGACTCCCCCCTGCTTTTGTAAATGTTGGAAAAAATATAAATTAGTGACATTAATTTGGGGCAAGGATGTGACATGATCAAGAAATTCAGTCAACTGCACTGCCAATGAGACCCTGCTAGGTTTCCCAAGAGAGTCTTTGTTGATATTACCTCTCTGCGTTCAGTGGCTCGGCTGGCCAAGCCCTGCCATCAGGAACTTTCTCCTCATTAGGGCTGCTTGCACATTTGATCTCTGCCTCAATCACGTGATGCTTTGGAAAAAATTCCATGTGTTCATGCACCCTCCCGTTATTCATTTCCGAGGTTCGTTTGGGTGGTCTTGGTGGCGGGGGAGTATGTTCCGGTGGTGGCTCCAAGTCTTCATTTGACTGCTCTTTCCATTGCTCCTTCAAATGGACAAAAGGGACTTATTAATCCTCTCCAAAATGACAAGCATTGCAAAAACCAAGTTTTCCTGGAAGTCCCAGGAAATTTATTCAGTCGAAATAAATGAATGAATTTATAAATAAATGAATTTATTCAGGAAGTTGAAATTTATTCAGGAATACCTAGATGTTAACATTTTTGAGGAAAAAGAAGTTACTGCAATCTGTAAGCGTTGTTTACAGGTAATTGTGGGCAAGGTGTTCCTAGAGGGGCAAATTATTACTCTGCCGCCACATTTCTCCCTGCTGGAGCCCTGCTTGTTACAAGATAAAGGAGGAAGAGGGCAGGAGAATGAACCACTGCAGCACCAGCACAGGAGCTGCTATTTCCACGTAACATTTTCCTGGCCCAGAATTGTGGAGCAACAGGAGCCGTCTCTGGGTTAGGAGCTGGCAACCAAACACGGGGCATCCTATAATCGGGTTTAAGTTAATTTGTCTGTAGCTGGCTACTATCTGGACCACCTTGTTTTAGTGGAAACAATGGGATTTGAATCACGTCTGAATCCCTTCTAGCCCTATGGTTTTACATACTGACCCTGCTAGCTGGGCTAGTAAGAGGCATGTTTTAAGTGATGGTACTCTTATATTTAGGCCAGCGGGTGGCACAGTGGGTTAAACTGCTGAACCATGAGCTGTCGATCGAAAGGTCGGCAGTTTGAATCCGCGACGGGGTGAGCTCTCGCTGGCCAGCTCCTGCCAACCAAGCAGTTCCAAAGCATGTCAATGCAAGTAGATAAATAGGTACCGCTTGCGGGAAGGTAAACAGCGCTCCGTGTTCCAGCCGCATGCTACGCACTGCGGCAAGGAGAGTCATGCCGGCCACATGACCACGGAGGCGTCTTCGGACAATGCTGGCTCTTCGGCTTTGAAATGGGGATGAGCACGACACCCTAGAGTCGGACACGACTGGACTTAATTGTCAGGGGTCACCTTTACCTTTACCTTACTCTTATATTTAACTGGGGGAGAGCAACTGCTCCAATTCATTTCAATGTAGTACATTTTCCAGTGGCTGTTGCTGAAACTGCCCTTGTGTCTTTTTTTTTTTAAAAAAGGAACAAAGTGAGTCCCTTAAGGATAGCAAACCACCTTCCACTTCCTTTTGCTATGTAAACTGCTTTTTGTTGAAAAACAGCATATAAAATATTCCAAACAATACTGATCTTCCACAAAAATCTGGACAAGATTAAAACAACTGAAGACATACCTGATATGCAGCTAATAACACCCACCTGCACAGAAGAGTCTCCCATAATAAATTTTGCACCTTCTATGACAGCCAAATAAGAGAAACGAAGTTGGTCTGCAGTTTGTATCAGCCCCATTCTGTACTTTCTCATTTCTAAAAGAACCTGCTTAATGTGGACTGAAGAAGGATCTTTTCTTTTGTCCATCTGAACAGAAAAAGGCAACATTCAGTCTGTGCTCCAAATACAGTCTAAGGCACAACTTTTCGTTTGCCGAATAACTGAAGTAGTTTGTACCAAGGCTTCAAAAATGCCCAGGAACTGTTTCTTAATTGATCTTGGATATAGAACGACCTGGTGCTACCCAAAATTCAGAAGCCAGAACTCTGTACACAATATATCCTGTACTGCTGAAAGACAACTCTGTTTGTTCTGTTCCATGTGCTGCTGCTTGCTGAAACATATTTGATACATATGTGGG
Source organism: Plestiodon gilberti rubricaudatus (assembly GCA_026170595.1). Classification (NCBI taxonomy): domain Eukaryota; kingdom Metazoa; phylum Chordata; class Lepidosauria; order Squamata; family Scincidae; genus Plestiodon; species Plestiodon gilberti. Next base: position 196,846,200 of record JANXHW010000004.1, on the reverse strand, counting down.
ACAGGACCTTTTCAGTGGGAGCCTCCAAGCTCTGGAATTGCCTCCTACTGTAAGGACTGTAAGATCCAGGTTCAAATCCCCGCTCAGCCATGAAGCTTCCTGAGTGACCTTGGGCCAGTCACTATCTCTCAGCCCCACCTACCTCACAGGGTTGTTGTGAGGACAAAAGGAGGGGAGGAAATATATACACTACTCTGAGCTCCTTGGAGGAACGCCGGTATAAAAATGTGAAAAATAAATAAAATAAGTCTGGACTACTCAATCCCACTTGACCTTCAAGAGGGTATATAAAACCCATTTGTTCTGTCAGGCTGATACTGGAGGACTTTTAATAGGAGATTGCTGCTGACTTTTATATTGTTTCTATACCATTTATGTTTTCTGAGTAGTACTTAATTCTGTATTTTAACTTGTATTGTAAAACACCTTGGGCCACTGGGCCAAAGGAAAAATATACATATTTGCAAGAAGAAAAGCAACATTTTGCAACATGAACAAATTTGCATACGTTCGTTATTGTACATAATTTATTCTGCTTTTGACAGCGATGGGGACAGCTTGTAGAACATGAAATTCTAAATCAGCTTCCCACCAACTTTTGAGGTTTCACCAGCCATTGTCTACACATTTTGAAGCTCATCCCCATAGGCATACCGGCCAGAAACTCTGGAAAAAGATTCTCCAGCTACAGTTACACGCCAGGTCCAAATTTCATGCTTTTCAGTGAAGTAACTGCAGACGTGAGGAATACACACAGATCTATCCAAAGCACATGACAACCAATCAACATCAGTATTCTCAATTTAAATTAAGGTTACAATCTTCTACAAATAAGTTTTCTTGAAAGCACTATTAACATCCAAACAACAGTACTTTAGGATTGGAGTGTAGAAGGAGGAGAATAGAATGAGATTACAGGTGGGCCCCCATATCCACTGATTCGCTATCCACGGTTTCAGTTATCCACGGATCGTGGGGACCCCCCAGGCTTTTACTTTTTTTCCCCAGTAAGCTTTGTTTCTTCCTTAAAGAAACAGGAGAAGCAGCCTCTGGCTGCTTATTACAGGCAAGTAGAACGAGACTAAGTACTAGAGAGGCTCTGCAAGGTTAACAGAAACCTTGCAGAGCTTCTCTAGGACTTAGTCTCGTTGTACTTGCCTGCAATGGAGGCTGCTTCTCTGTTTGTTTTAAGGAAGAAATAAAGCTTGCTGAAAGAAAAATAAGAGCTGGGGGGGGCAAGCATGCCTGCCTGCAGGGGAGGCAGGGTGGGGGGCCCCTCAGGAAACCACGGAGGGGTGTTCGCTCTTATTGACGGTTTCAAGTATCCACGGAGGGGCCTGGAACATATCCCCAGTGGATATGGGGGCCCACCTGTATTTCCCAACTTACAGCTGTGGCAACAAGGAGAATCCCCAAACAAACTCTAAAGGCTTTCAATGACTACTCAGAATATTTGACTACGCAAAAAATCTGAACAAGTACCATATTGTCCCGAGTATAAGACGCACCTGATTATAAGACGCACCCTTAAAGTTTGGTGCTATTAAAAAAAATTAATTAAATCACTGGCATTAAATTGCAACAGCCTGATTATAAGACACACCCCTAGTTTAAAAACTTAAATTAGGAGAAAAAAGTGAGTCTTATACTCAGACCAATACGGTACCTAGAACTGAGAGGATAAAACCCAGTGTTTTTACGATTCTACTATGAACAAACAAACACATTTATTGAAACAAGACAAAGGGCGGGTGTGGAGATGAGTGGGTGGTACTGACTAACAAAAGACAGACCTCGATGAAGTTAGGTCTGTTCTAGCTTTGAAGTGGGAATATAGTACTGAAGGATGGGATTTTTTTTTTTAACTCAAATGGTTTATCAGCAGCTTTTAATGGTTTGTGCATGTTACTCCTTGTGGTGTTCCCCCTCTAAGATTTGCATGAATTGGGGAGTCATAAATACAGGCCTCCATGTGGCATGCACCTACACCACACATTAGGGCTAAGTGCATGGTGGAGGGGAGGGGTATGTCTGCTCCTCAATCATATGAAGACTGTTGTTATCCTAACAAGTGCTTGAACTGAAATCACATTAAAGCAGAATTTAGAAAGAGGCTATACACTGCCTCTACATAAATGGCTTGACAACATTTCTAAAATACAGGTGGGCCCCCATATCCACTGGGGATATGTTCCAGGCCCCTCCGTGGATACTTGAAACCGTGGATAAGAGCGAACACCCCCTCCATGGTTTCCTGAGGGCCCCCCACCCTGCCTCCCCTGCAGGCAGGCATGCTTTGCCCCCCCCCCGCTCTTATTTTTCTTTCAGCAAGCTTTGTTTCTTCCTTAAAACAGAGAAGCAGCCTCCATTACAGGCAAGTAGAACGAGACTAAGTCCTAGAGAGGCTCTGCAAGGTTTCTGTTAACCTTGCAGAGTCTCTCTAGTACTTAGTCTCGTTAGTCTTAGTACTGTTTAGTACTGTACTGAGTCTAGTACTGTTTCTTTAAAAAGGAAGAAACGAAGCTTACTGGGGAAAAAGTAAAAGCCTGGGGGGGGGTCCCCATGATCCGTGGATAACTGAAACCGTGGATAGCGAATCCGTGGATATGGGGGCCCACCTGTATATTTCAGCTCTTACTCTACTCCAGCCAAGCCACTCTTATTGTACTAAAACAAAACCTTTTGCAGCCGCTTTCTTTGATTTAGCTACAAGCAAGAAGCTCTTACCAAGAGGAGACAAGTATCAACCAAACAGAAAGTTCCTGATCTTCCAATTCCTGCACTGCAATGCACTACAATGGGTCCATGTTCGGGACTCAGGGACCCCGATTCTCTCACTTTGAACAGGAAGTTGAGGAACGAAGCTGGAGACTCAGGGACTCCAAAGTCAGGCCACGTTGTATAATGAAAGTGCAGAATTTCTCGAGTTTCATGGGTCTGTAAAATACAAAAAGTGTTGTCACCCGAGGCTTTATGAGGGTAAGATCATACTGAGATTCTGGTTACTGCTATAATACCACTTCAGTAATTAAACATTATGTGTACACACTCAATCGTTTTTTTAAAAAACGTTTAAAGTACAATTGTACCTGTTGTACCCTAGAGTCGGACACGACTGGACTTAATTGTCAGGGGATACCTTTACCTTACCTGTAGGACAAGCTCATAAAACTAGGTTGCATTTGAACAGACGTCTGTTCTGTTCAACAAAAGGCCTATGACAAGATTGCTCACATGCATGCCAAAGTAAGGCGTTCTATGACACATTTAAACTGCACTGTAAAACTACAACCAAAATTCCTATAATACTCTAGAGAGTACTTTTACTACGAGACATGGATAAATGCTCTTCCCATAATAAAAACCCACCTTCCCCAGCAGGTGCTCCTCTGGATCTGGGGCAGGAGGAGTGGCGCCGGCTTTGGCGCCGCCTACTGCAAATGTGCTTTACAGCACATCTGCGACACCCTAGATCAGCAGAGCAGGTCTAAAGCCGGTGACAGACCAGGTCCGTGCTCCGTGCGCGTCCGTGCTGCTGAGGGCGCGTTTTCTCTGTCTGACATGGCTCCGTTGCTGCTCCCGGCTGTCGTCGTCAGACGTCGGCAGCCCCCGGCGCATAAACGCTTCAGCTGCCCCAAGCCCAGCGCTGGCAGCGTTCGTCCCGTTCCGTCCGTGTCCCAGCCCCCTGGAGGCGGGACACAGAGCGGCCAGAGCCACTCAAAGGGAAGGAAGCCAACGTCAATCAAAGGAAAAGAGGGGCAGAATGTTTTGGGAAAGCAGCCATTTTTTCTCCTCGCAACTACGAGCGAACGCGGTTTTGTTTATTCAAATCTTCATCACTTGGAAGGGTTTTAACTTTTAAGCACAGTGTGGAAACATGTGCCTGGGGCAGCCAGCAAGCTCCATCCTTTTGTCCAATGCGTCTAGGTGTTTCCGGTCAGACATTTGCTGATCCCCCCCCACACACACTTTTATTTTGTAGTTAGTAAACACTCACACACAAAAACAAAAACAAAATGCGTTTCTCTTCTGTGCAGTCCCCACTAGTCCTGACCTCTTCCCTGAGGGAAGATCCGCAGCGAGGATCGAGCAGCGAGTGCACGAAGGAGGGGGGAGAGAAGTTCCCTCTTCTCTCCCCCCTTCTCTCCCCACCCTCTCCCTCGCTCGCTCGCTGCGGCTGCGATCTGGTGTGACATGCACACGTCGCATCCAGCCCCCTAGCGTGCGTCCGGTGCGGCAACGCACGCTCGCTCCCGCACGCTCCGCCCGGACCACGGGCTTGGTCTGTCTCGGCCTTAAGAGTTACACAGGTCTAAGAGTTACACAGGATTGCACCGGCAGTATTTCTCTCCCCCCTCCCTCCTAATGAAGTGGCATATCTTAAGCAAAATGCAGATACTCTAGGCACACTATAAATCTGACCAGGAATGGTATTTTTATCCACAATAATCATTAGTGATGATGTAAGAATGACCTACAGCTTCCATACAATTACTTTAAAAGGTCCCAGCAGAAGGTGGATTCTGAGAAAGCTTCTACCATTCATAGTTGCAAAGATGTTTGAATATAAGATGTCAAAAATCTGATGTGGTTATCAGTGTTAACATGCTACGTGTGCCTAATGTATTAATTCTGAACATGCTCACTTGAAAATAAGATGCACTGAAATCAGTGGGACTTTGGCCCTTACTTCCACAAAGCTAATAGTTTGATCATGCATCTTTTTAAAAGACTCAAATAGGAGTTGCTGGTGGGGGATGCAATCAGGATTAGAACCTTGCCGCATGGAAAGGGGGTATTTCACCCTTTTCAGTTATGATACAATCCTGTCAAAAATCATGCCTGTGAAGCATCTTAGTCTCAGGAGGGAAGGGTCTGTGGTTTCCTCAAGTCTCAGGTTCTTATAGTCAGATGAAACAAAATCTGGTTTGTTATACATGACAAATAGAAGCTTCAAATCTCCTTCTTGCATGCACAAAGAAGGGAAAGAAGATGCAAATACATCGAGCCAGAGATGCCAAATACCTAACTGAAGAGGGGGAAAAGAAATGGGGGAAAGGTGTCATGTGATGGCTTCTGCTTTCCATACTTACTGTCAGGTTTTCCAATTCTAACTGTCGTACTGTATAATAGGATTTTATATCTTCTGATATTAAGGTTAACTGCAAGTTTGTATCCTCAAAGAGCATTTCTTTTTCTTCCTTTTGTGGCCAATACTGTGCACATTTTATCTAGAGGGGAAAAATGAAAGGAAAAAAACTTATAAGCACAATTTACTTGTTTTCTCTCTTTTTGGGAAACTCAGGTTTTTAAATTATTGTTTATACAGTATCATCACTGTATGGCATTACAATTTCAAAAACAGAACAAGTTCCTGCCCCCAAGGAGTTAATCTAAAAATAGACAATGGGGAAAACAACCAATGGCGTGGTAGAAGAGACACTGATAGAAAGGGATGAATGTAAGCAGATGCAGTTACACGCACTTCAGCTTGATTACAGTTTGGAAGGCAATTAAGGGGTCAAACCAGAGACTTAAGAAAGAAGCGAGTTCCCAAGGGAGGGGGGGCACAAGATAGCATGATGATGCACATGTACAGAGAGGGAGTTTATGAATCCAGGGCTACAAGGGAGAATAATTGGAGTTGTATTAGGGGCAAGAGACTTCTGTGTAGCCAACGGTGGTAGAGTTGGCAAAGCAAAGGTCATGGGCAGGGATAGAACTGGAAACAAGAAACAAAAGTCATAGTGGTGCAAAGCTATGGAAAACGGCAGAGAAATATGTTCTGGACAGAGAAAGGGACAAGTCAATGAAGGGATTTAGCAGGCAGGGAAAGAGAGAGGAAAGCCCAATGTTTCAGTAGCTTACTCTTCCCTGGAACATTGCGGAACCCCTCAAGTTCACTTCCCTTCAAGGCGACCTATCCCGTAGTTTGAGAGCTACCATCTTTATTCAATCTCTTCATACAGCCAAGCCCAACCTTTTAGACTGCCATTAACAAGACCATCACATGTTACACAAAAAAGTAGTAGTAGCTGCAGCAAGCAAGTCATATGGTGATGTCCCGAGTTAAGGGATGAGTTTTTAAGTTGGCAGATATCAGGGGGGAACAGTCATAAGGGGCAATAAAGGTGTGTGGGGTGGGGAGTGACCTGGCTCATTGGTAGAGCATGCATTTTATATGCAGGAGGTCCCCAATTCAGTCCTGAACATGTCTAGTTAAAAGATCTGAAGTGGCAGGCAGGGCTGGGAAATATCCAAATAACTTGGACAGTTGCTGCCAGTAAGAGCAGACAATATTTTTAATACAGTAGTTTTGCCCGTATCTCCATACATCCGCCCCCAAGAATCCAAGTTGTAATTCACCATCAGTAAAGTCAGGAGTACAAACATGCTTAGGCTTTCGTGGTTGGAAGATTCTAAACCAAAATTAAAAGCATTGTTTGGGTAATCAAACCACGGTCTAAAAGAGTTATCTCCTAACGTTTCGCTGCCACTTGTGGGAAGCACTGTCAAAGGTACGGAGGACGAAGGTTTTGGATCTCCGTATCTTTGACAATGCTTCCCAAAAGTGGCAGCGAAACATTAGGAGATAACTCTTTTAGACCGTGGTTTGATTACCCAAACAATGCTTTTAATTTTGGTTTAAAGTCAGGAGTAATTCCAATGACTGCTTCTTTAACCACTTAGTACATTAGTTTGAACAACAAAAACAACCTTCAATGTCATGGATTTAAATGGTACTAGGAATGGCTTTCTGGAAATCTTCTGGAATTAGAAAAATATGGGAGTTTGGAAAACTCATTTAGACAAGACTGACAACAGCAACAAGTCAAGAATAGCATGCAGATTTTCATGGCTTGTCACGATGTGCACAGAGGTAGAGATTATGGGGTTTTCAGCCATGTGAAATTTTCCAAGTTAAAGAAATAAAGATTTACATACCAAAACTTGTCTGGAGAAATTCCTTTTACTCGTACACCCCAAGTAATGGGTAAACGCTTTCAGGATTATCCAAAGTCAGTCAAGTACAAAAAGCCTTAGTTCTTCCGCTTTACGTTTCTTCCCGCCCTCGGGACCTTTTCAAAAGCAAATACAACAGAACTCACGGCAACAAGCCGGTAGATGGTCATGAGCCTTGAAGGGCAAACAGAAGTATAAAAGCAGAGGGAAGTGCTAAAAGTATGGGAGTCACTAAATTAGTTAATTGAAGAAAGGAGTTGCATTCCTGGTGTCATAGAACTCCTTTCTTCAATTAACTAATTTAGTGACTCCCATGCTTTTAGCACTTCCCTCTGCTTTTATACTTCTGTTTGCCTTTCAAGGCTCATGACCATCTACCGGCTTGTTGTCGTGAGTTCTGTTGTATTTGCTTTTGAAAAGGTCCCGAGGGCGGGAAGAAACGTAAAGCGGAAGAACTAAGGCTTTTTGTACTTGACTGACTTTGGATAATCCTGAATGCGTTTACCCATTACTTGGGGTGTACGAGTAAAAGGAATTTCTCCAGACAAGTTTTGGTATGTAAATCTTTATTTCTTTAACTTGGAAAATTTCACATGGCTGAAAACCCCATAATCTCTACCTCTGTGCACAAGTCAAGAATATTTCCCTAGTGATTTATGGGATGATATTTAGATAATAGTTGGAAATTCACATGCACAAACAGCTAAAGCTGTAGCCTTTAATTTGGAATCGAGAGACAGAGCTGCAACTGAGTTGTCTAGAGCTCACCTCATCCCCTCCCTTCCCCCCCAAAAAAGTTCCAGTCTCTTATGAGATTTTGATGCCATAAGAGAATACTTAAAGGTTATAATGTGTAATTCTCACTGAAAATGGAATTTGCAAGCATTTCACAGTGACTTGAGTCCTTGACAGACTATAGCAATTTTCTTAATAATTTTCCTGGAAATCTCAAGTGTGCATTAGTAGAATGTTTACATGCCGTGTTAGCCATGTTTACAAGGAAGATGTTCAATGCTTGGAAAGGGGGATCTTAACTAAGAAATCCTGGGGGGTTTAATACTACAGGTGAGCCCCCGTATCCACTGATTCGCTATCCACGGTTTCAGTTATCCACGGATCGTGGGGACCCCCCAGGCTTTTACTTTTTTCCCAGAAAGCTTAGTTTCTTCCTTAAAGAAACAGAAGAAGCAGCCTCTGGCTGCTTATTGCAGGCAAGTAGAACGAGACTAAGTCCTAGAGAGGCTCTGCAAGGTTAACAGAAACCTTGCAGAGCCTCTCTAGGACTTAGTCTCGTTCTACTTGCCTGCAATGGAGGCTGCTTCTCTGTTTGTTTTAAGGAAGAAACAAAGCTTGCTGAAAGAAAAATAAGAACTGGGGGGGGGGCAAGCATGCCTGCCTGCAGGGGAGGCAGGGTGGGGGGCCCTCAGGAAACCACATGGAGGGGGTGTTCGCTCTTATCGACGGTTTCAAGTATCCACGGAGGGGCCTGGAACATATCCCCAGCGGATATGGGGGCCCACCTGTACATAGTTAAGCCTGCAATTGTGATAAACAAGAGCATGTGCTTGTTTAGAACAGTTTTGTAGAATTCAACAGTTTCTCTGGCTAGAATCGTATAGGTGATGCTTGAAGTGTTTACTGTTGGTAGAGTTTTACTGTTACATTTTCAACTTAACCACATTGAGACTTGTGCAACAGATGGGTCAGAAACTGAAACATAAAATTACATGCGACAGCTTCATTGTCAAATAGGAGAAAAAACAGAAACAAAAATTGAATATTATGTTGAATGCTGATCAAAAACAATTGCGACTGTGATGGTAATACAGAGTATCTTTTATGGAACAGAAACCAAAGTGAATCACAAGGAGTACTGCACAAAAGAGTTGCAGGCAATAGTGTACCAACCCACAAAGCATTATATTCAGAGAAACATGAAGGAATCCTTATGTAATTTAGTCCATCGTAGAGGTACTAATTCTTTCTTTGTCCAACTCCTGAACAGTATAAACCAGCTGGATACAGAATTACAATCTTCTGCAATTTTTTTTAATTGCAGCTTGGAAAAGAACAATTTGCTCCATATGCAACTTTTGCACCAAACATTGGGCAAAGTAACATTTTTGCAAAGTCCCCATTGAGTATCCCCCACAACAGTTTGTCAAAAAGCATTAGCAGATTGCCCCAGGGGATCTCAATAATTCTTTGCTTTGTTCAAGCTTACTGGCAGTGGAGAAAGAGTAAGTGGGGGTGGGAGAGAGAGGAATGGTTGAGTGTGTGGTTACTGCACTTCTCTCTTTTCAGATTTGTTTCACTACTCATATTACTGTAGAAATGGAAACCTCTGCTCAGTGAGAAAGAGAGATCACTGCAGAATCGAGTTCTGCCTGTGTTCTGGTCTACCTGCCATAAGGAAGACTATTTGTCCACTACTTCAAGGAAGACCAATAACCTATACTTTTAAGAACTGCAAGCCTCCAGGGATGTAATTTATTGGAACTGGTCAAATTACCATTGTCTAGAACAAAAAAACAGTGAAGGCAAACTTGATAATACTTCTATCTTCACACCTGAAGGTAATAAAAGCATCACTTAACTGTGGGATGAGCTTCCCAACTGAACATGCACCAGAAAACTGAATACTAGCTCAGCCATCAATTTCCTTCCTCCACAATGCTCTTTAAGTGTGTCACATGACTATTAAGGTGACAACTTCACCATTTAAAAAAAAAAGGAAATTTGTAAAAGTGCAAACCTGCTCTAAGAATCTGAACTGGTGTCTGAGGAGATGGTTTGATGATGTCATATGGAGCCAGTCAATCAACACTGAACAGCCAGCTTCTGCTGCAAATTTGCAGAATTACTTTTGATTTTCCATTCGTTCCCGGAGAGAAATAAATGCAGTAAGCAGGGGTGTCACAGGGTTGGTGAAACCCGGGGTGAGGTTTCACAGTGTCACTCCCATGGACCTCCTCCCCTACCAGATCACACAATGTGGAGGCCTCCTGAGAAATACATTTTCCCACATGAAATGAGCATGCAACCTAGAACACACTCAACATGTTCTTGTGGCTACAGAAGCGTAGGGGGGGGGGGAAGAGGGAGAGAAGGGGAATTAACAGGGGAGCTGTTTAGCAAGTTTCTTGGCCAATATTTTTGTCCTCATTGAGGCATCTCTGATAAGATTTTGATCAACCCTAGGGCACTTTGGAACATTGCTTCCAAGTGGTGGATCCTTCTGCCTGTAACAAATTTTCAACCAGATTTCCATCATCCTCTGGGCTCAAAACTAGCCTTTTAAAAACAAATGCTGAGTGCTCCCATACCAGCTATCCTTATGGCTATTGAATAAGGTTTGAAAAGGCAACAGCAATGTTTGCTGAAAGCCTGGTTATGAAAGGCTGCAAAGAGGGGGCTTCTATGCTAATGTGTGGAGCCGTAGAAGATCAGAGGCCAGCAGTTGAAGCACCTATTAGTTCTGTGCTGAATTTTCATGATGTTTGATTTTTGATATGAAAATGGCTGCTTCAAAGGGGTATGTGAAACAACCGATACCTTCACCTCCGTAACACATTTTTTGCACCTGTTCACAGCCATCATTCCTTGATATGCTGATGCTATGGTGTCTCTCACCTCCCCCCTTTAATATGAAAGGGATAATTTACTGTGTAATTTAAGCCAACTGGGAATCATATACTGAATATGACTACATCACTGACACAGACAGCCAATCAGATTTGATTATGTGATGATGGAAAATGACACCACATTGCCTGCACTTTTTTCTTTATGCAATGCTGTGTGCTGATGCACATAAACACCTGGATTAAAAAAAAAGTATCCAGAACTCTTCCTGCAAATGTTTTTGTACTTTCTCAAGTTTCTCCTTCAAAACTGTGCGTTTGTGACCATGCACATAATTCTTGAGGAGCATGAACACAGTCATAAAATTTGGTTACCCAGTTTGGCTCTGTACTAGCTTATGTGTCATACACTAAATACTATTACTAGATGAACTAACTGGATTTCATCCCACTTAATTAACTATTCCTTTCTAAACAAATATGCATGGTCCTCGCTATGCCTCAATTCTAAGTCAGCAGCAAAACTACGTAAATAATTTTCCTGGCACTGCGATGGAGTGTGTGGTCAAACTACACTCATAGTACTAACTTCAGTTCTCAGTCTGGCAGGTCCCACCATATTTCTACTTCACTTAACCAAGACCTATTCTATTTTTCTAAATCTTAGACATACATATTATTGGATAAAATATGATAAGCTTGTCTCAATGACTATTTTGTCAGTTTAAAAAATATACATACACCCATGCCCATGATCCTAAAGCAAAAAACCATTTGAGCACTTACTGATCCCTTTTCCATCACTCTGTTGAGCATGACAACGCCTCGGCTTTTCTGTTCCCAAACCATCTCCCAAAAGTGACCACAAGTATTTGGCAGAGGACCCTGCAAAGATACAGAACCTTCAAGATTAAGCATCATCATCATCATAATCATCAACAGTATTTATATACCACCTTTCTCGTAGACTCAAGGCAGTTTACATAGGCAGGCAGGCTGACCATAAACCCCAATTTTTTCAAATGGGTTTTTACAAGTGTTATTCTATGAGAGAAACTCCTAGAACCTCTCAATTTCTCCAGATGTTTCCCTTCACAGTGCAATCGTCATCCTGGCTGCACAGTTCTTGCACTTTCCAAGCTTCCACAGGCAGCTGCAAAACACACCTCAGGGTGGCTCTCAGGATATTATCCATTTCTTGCCAGCTGACTCCTCCACATTCCTTTTTCTCTTGTCAGCGGCTTCAGGTCACCCATCCAAGGCGAGACCCAAGCTAATCCTGATTAGCTTTATTTATTTATTTAAAGAATTTATACCCTGCCTTTCTCCCAACAAGGGCAATCAAGGCGGCTTCCAATAAAAACGTTAATACATATATACATTTAAAATCAAGAATTAAAAACAATTAAAACAAACAGCCCCAGTGGGTCACCTATATTTACATTTGTTAAAAGCCATTTATTAAAAAGCCATTTATTAAAAATTTCTTTAGCAAGAAAAGGTGACCACACCATGGTATGAATTTAGAATAGCCGAGCAACAGTTATCTATTTCAAAACTCCACAGAGTGAATGGCTTCTGTTTTTAGACCTATCAAATGCTCAGTGGTGTCACAAGAATTTGCATCACCTAGTGTGGAAACCCGGAAGTGACGTCACTTGGAGGCTGTTGTCACCCCGTGCGTCAACCTGGAAATACAGACAACCACACTTCACTTACAATGCTGCAAACCAGAATGCATTGGTGCTGTGTGTTCGAGGACTCCCCATGCTGGATTTGAAACTGGTGGCTGGCCCTGCCCCTTCTGGGTTACTTCCAGGGCCGCCTGGCTCAGGTGCGATTTGGGGTGCTCCGGAGGTCCAGCTGGTTGTGCTTGCCATCGCAGGGCAACCACCTGCCATTCACTGCTTTGACGTGCACGCTCTGGAGAGCAATGCTGCCCACCCCCACCCCCCGGCTGGAGTTGAAACTGGAGACTGGCCCCACCCCTTCCACATCACTTCCAGGGCTCCCGCGCAATATCAGGTGCTCCAGAGGCCTAGCCGGTCACACTGGCCATTGCGACAGCTCCGGGGAAGCCTCCTGTCATCCATCGGCAGGCGGCTGACCTGGAGCTGCCGCAATGACCAGTGTGGCTGGCTGGGCCTCCAGAGTGCTCAAAATTGCGCAAAACTCAAGCAGCCCTGGAAGCAACCTAGAAGGGGTGGGGCCAGCTGCCGGTTTCAAATACATCCGGGCGGCAGTATCGCTCTCTGGAGTGCGTTGATCTACTGGCGCTCTTTTAGGCAGCTCTCCAGGTTCTTTGTTGGTGCTTTGTGTTCTCGCGAAGGCCCCCAGAGCTACACAAAGAGCGTCAAGAGATCAACGTTGCTGTCCAGCTTGGGCATTTTGGTTGCTGCTGGCTTGGGCCTTTTGTCACCACTCAAATGTATGTCACACGGTGTGGGTTTCAGCCCCGCACCCCCTTAGCAACGTCATTGCAAATGCTAACATCATTATTTTAAATTGTTTTCCTTAACGTACAGTTGCTATGAATTAAGCATGCAAAATGTTTAAGGTTTTCTATGCAAACTCACTGGGAGATCAATGTCCTTAACTGTTAGAAGGAAAATGGAAAAACACAGTCTAAGAAAGCTTGCCCAGAATGGATGAATATGACTCTACAGGACAAATTTAAGATGTTTGTCCAACCAATGAGGTTCATGATCCACAGAGAGGGGGTTCAATAAAAAACTGACTGCAACAAAGTTTAGTCATCTTTAACATCCTATGAAAAGTCTTGGCATAGCACTGACATGGAAGGTCAAGAAAAGTTTACTATTTCTCTTAGATGTTTACCCTATCCACTTTCAAAGTAACCTCTCTTCTAGGTCAAAGGTTCTTCCTTTCCCACCAGTCTCTCCCAGATCAAGCCAAACTGTGAGGTATTAACATGCAACTACAAAAGAGTTATTTGGGATTTAAACTAAAAAAAGAAAAGGTACCCATAAATGGGGATGCTTCTCTAAAACTTGCAAGTGCATGTCTTTTCAAGACATGGTCTTTGAAAAAAACATGATAGATTGAGTGGTGGAAAGTTAATTCCACTAAGTTACAACCGATACTTAATATAAACCAAATGAATGTCTTATCCTGTAGCAGTTAAATAATCTAGAACAAGCATTTACAGGAACTGGAGCCAGGGTCTTGAAACTGCCAGTACTGGTCAAGTTCAGAAAATAAACTTATGATTGACTGGGGATGGACACGCAACCAATTCTCAGCTGTAAGACACTTCTGGGGCTCAAAACAACTAATGGGCTGCTTATGGCACATTTGTCTCTTTGGACACTTTGCTTTGCACCATCCCCAACTCACTGGCTGCCGGTTCGGTTTTGGGCCCAATTCAAGGTGTTCGTTTTGACCTTTAAAGCCCCGGGGGTCAGTGTATTTGAGAGACTGCCTTCTTCTGTATGATCTGGCATATCCCCCCTGGTAATCAGAGGATCCATTTAGATGCACTGTCATTTACAGAGGTAGGAGGGGGTCATGGCAAGAAATGGGGTCTTCTCAACAGTGGCACCTTCTTTATGGAATTCCCTCCACTTAGGTTTAAGAACTGATGATCCCTCTCTAGAAGTCCTCTGGCAGGGCCTTAAATAGTTTCTTTTTAGACAAGACTTTCAATTGCTTGATGTTTGCTTTAGTGCTGAAGGTCTACTGGATTTATAGGTGGATTTTTTTTGTATTGCTGTTTGTATTTTAGCTCTCTTCTTCTATTATGATTGATTGCTGCTGGTTGTTTTTTAATATTTGTATTATATATAGTATTTATTTAGTTTTATTTTTAAACTGTATGCTGAGATATTTTGTATTTTGAAAGTCGCTTTGGGTGCCCATCCGAGAGAAAAGTAGGGTAAAAAAACACACGAATAAATAAATACTACAGTATTTAGAGCATACTGCATTTTTTTCCACAGGCTGGGAATTGTCTGTCTCCCCTAAAGAGGTCAATTTCCAGGAGTCATTGAGCTAAAGATTAGAACTTCATTGCTGTTACATAAATTATTATTTAGCTAGGAGCTCTAAAGTTAGAGCTCTGAGTGAAGCTGTTTTGAACATGGGGGATTTTATTTATTTACAATATTTTTACCCTGCCTTTCTCCCCGAAGGGACTCAAGGCGGCTTTTCACATTGTTCAACTTGATAATAAAATATAACTCTAGATAGGCTTACCATCGTCCCGGAATCGACGCTGGCTTCAGCCTAGAGCGGACGCGAGCCACTCCCAAGGGTGCACTGCGGCTGCCCAACTGCTTCTGTCGCGTCGTTGACTGGAAGTTCCGGAAGCCAGAAACCCACTGGACAGACGCAGTGCACCCTTGGGAGCGGCTCAGGTCCGCTCTAGGCTGAAGCTAGTAAGCCTAACTCTAGATATACTGATGACCAAAAAAATCATTTAAGAAATCGTATGCCATATATTCCTGCTTAAGAGAGACATGGCTTAGGGATTCCCTTGGAAGAAGTCTTTGGATTTCATATTTCATATCAGAAAGCACTCCCGTATTTCCTCAAATCTGGTTGATTGGTTGTGTCTTGGCTCTCTTGTTAAGGAGCACTGTTAATGCTTTTGCTGATGTTCAACTAGGAGAAAAATAAATGCCCAATTGGGCAGGTGTACGTAGATGTATGTATGACATCCACGTGTTACAGTTTTGCTGTTTAATACTGATAGAATTGAGCAGCATTTCAAATTCAACGAAGGCACTAGGAACTAGAACTATAGTAAAATAGGAAAATGGTGTGCCATAGGAGACATGAATCCATTTAATTTGTTCTCTTATGCTACACATAAGCTATAGACTAATGAGTGTCAATATTGGACAAGAAAAAAACCACTGTTAAATAGGTTCTCTTCCTCTCCTCCTCCCCCGAAGCAATTTACCTGTGTGAGGATATAGCTCCTGTGTGCCTCTTCCATTTGAATCAAACTGGCATTGATATAATCATTATCACTTTGCTGCAACTTGATTCGACTGTGGTCAACTGTAGAACAGATAATTAGAAAACACTGTTTACATATATTTTATACTAGGATTTTCATATATACCAAATAACTAGCTTGAGAACCAAGGTAAAATAACCTTTCATTTTTAAATAATGAGGGACAACGCAGCCCACATTATCTCAAGAATTCTTCTGAGGAAAACGATCAACACTTATTGTGATGTGATACCACCAACAGAAATGTGATGATATCAAGTCTAGGTAGTCATATAGGCAGATCTACTCCAAAGTCAAGGTTAGTTTTTTCCTTGTTCAGGGACGAGATTGGAATCTCAGTAATTGAAACTGAAACTCTTCCACCAGCACTGTTACGTTCGTATCTTTGGTTCAATTAATGTTTCTCTTCTCCATCCCAGCTATTATCAATATCCAAACCACTCTGACAGTAACTACACTCCATTTTTAAAGATCTGAAGTTTGCTCTATTTAGCCTATCTAGATATAGAAGAATCCCCACATTTTACAGGAAAACCAAACTGACTGGAAGCTATATCATCATCTAAAACAAACAAAATCAATGGTAGTTACCACAAAAAGAACCCCTAAAACTGATCAGTAAGCAAAATTATGTGCAACATTAGAGTTTCTATCGAGTTTTCCTGGAAGACTCAACTGATTTTTAGTCTATTAAGTGATTGCAGAGGTTTTCCAGTACATGGAGATACTGAATCTTCAAGTTTTAATGTAGACAGGAGACTTGTGACTGCAGCACATGACAATTAAAAAAGCAAAACAAAAACATTTCAGAGATGTATGTGGTGGAGAAAGAAGCTGCAAAACTGCATTATGACTTGTTTGAGAGTTAGTGCAGTGTAACAGACAGAATGTTGGATTTCAATCAGGGAGACTTGGATTCAAATCCTTGCTCACTTTCAGCCTGACTTAAGGTACCTTACAGGGCTGCAGTGATGGTGAACTGAGGTAACCTCATATATGCTGTCCTGAGTTACAAACGTGCTCAATGCATTTTGAAAAAATGAGACCAATGGGCACATCAATAAGGAAAGTCAAGAAACCAAGATCATACATTTGAAATGGCAATTAAGAGCTCGAGCAACCTAGATTTTTGCTTGTTAAACTTCTTGAAGACACCCTTCAGGTGTCAAAGCTCATGTCTGCCTAGGAGCCCTGCTCAGCAGGGACAGGTTGAGCTAGCTTGCAGTAAAAGAAAGGGGCCTTACACAAGCTCAGAGGCAATGTTGCCATGGTATTGAAAAGTACCAATTTCAAGGCTAAAACCTTGGCACAAGATTAAGCATAGGAGGAGAAACAGGTATAACTAAAGGCTTAAAAAATTTGGACTCCTCTTTCCATCTTTTTCATGAACCAGATTTGCTCCGTGCAGTTTTCTTTGCATTATATATGCCTGTGTGCAATACTGCAGCAAAATACAGGAAGTCCTCACTTAACGTCGAAACTGCAGGTTCCTTGAAACTGCGACGTTGATAACGCATAATAAAACAAATGCTTACTGGCGACTCCGTGATGCTCTGGGGGACTCTGGCGGGCTGCAGAAGCCGCTTCTGGGACCGTGACTCACTACCTAGGCTTTCTTCTCACCTCAGGACAGCCTTGCAAGGCATTCTGGGATGAGAATAAGACCAGGAAGTGGGTCGCGACCCGGAAGTAGCTGCAGGTTCAGTGATGACATTAAAACAAAATGACAGATACTGAAACAACGGTTAGTGAGGACTACCTGTATTGTCATTGGGTTACCAAAATATATCAAAACAACCTATTTTGGAATTGCTGTTTAAAGTAGCAGTATTGTTAAATTTTTATGGATGGATATATGGAGAGCGAGTAACAATTCAATTGTATCTTGAATTGCTTGATAGAATAAATTACTGTTGTGCAGCTCCAAAAAAAAAGGCACAAAATAGGTGAGAGATAGCAACAGAGGTATACTACCATGCTCCTCTTCATTTAATAAACTTAATTCATTTACATCAGTTTTACATCCTTCTCCTAATCCCAAACACAGAACAAAACTTCCTACATCATGCACATCCAGAAATACTTCAAAAAGTCATCTACGGCTACGCAACCTAGATTTTTTTTTTTTTTTACTTATTATACTTATAAGTAGCACGAGCCACTTGCTGATCATCCCTGGTCTGGTCTTCATCTGCTCCCCTCCACATTTATGTCTTTGGTTGAAAAGGACAGGCCGTGTGGAGTACAGTCAATTGGCAAGTAGTATACAGGCAGCCTATACAAATAGATTACTTTTGCTCATTTGTTGTAACTGGTGCTTGAGAATTAAGACAGGGCAACAACCACTGTGTGCTGCTAAAATGTGCTCCCATATCACCTAATGCTAGCTTTCTGTCACAAATTTAAAGTGTGTGTGTTTTAAGTCTCCTTGTATGCTAAATACATGCAATAGAGACATTTTTAAAGACTCCTTTTATAAAAACAGAAACCTATAGGAGGTAATCAACAACATGCTAGAATTAATCACAAAGGATGCAATACTTACAGGGACTGACATCTCTGTACCTGTTGCGATTTTTGTTTTTGGGAAGTTTGGCCACTTTACATGGGAAGTCACTGGCTTCATGTCTTATGTCCTTGAACAAAAAAAAAAATCAAGACATTTGTACTTGACATCAGCTTACAAGGAGGATTCACATTTTGCTTTGTTTATGTTGGTTCAGAAAAAAATCACCAAAAAAGGTATTGAGTTATGGACTTTGATTCAGTTTGGAGGGTTTGCTTGACAACTCTCAACAGCAAATATATTAAGTTTTTAGATTAAAGATTATCTTTAATAAGAATAATAACGATCCAACAGTGGGTGCTAATTAACCAATTGTTATTTTTCTTTTGCTGTGATGTTGTGGTGTACTTTTGCTAGTGATGTAATTACTTTTATGCCAATAAAGTACCTATATTATTATTATTATTAATAATAATAATTGGATAATTCAGGCTAAGGCAGTAGAGACACACCATCAATGAAAATAGATTTGAACATAAGAAGAGCCCTGCTGGATCAGGCCAAAGGCCCATCTAGTCCAGCTTCCTGTATCACACAGTGGCCCCACCAGATGCCTCAGGGAGCACAAGACAACAAGATAACCTGTTTCCTGCTGCCACTCCCCTGCACCTGGCACAGAGAAAACCCACTTCTAAAACCAGGAGGTTGCTTATGGCTTGTAACCTGTGATGGCCTTTTCCTCCATGAATCTGTCCAAACCCCTTTTAAAAGGCATCTAGGCCAGGTGCCATCACCACATCCTGTGGCAAGAAGTGTGAACAGTATTTGGACAGTGAGAGTTTTAGTGAAGTGTCCACATTATTTGCCTGATACCTTTTATGGTATCTGGCACTTAGTACTTGCAGCACTAAGTACAATTTTAGTACCAAAACAAAACTAGACCCACTGTGGTGCATTTTAACTACAAAGAATGTAAGCAGAACAGTTAAATGGGATATCTATAGAAACACATGTATCCTTTGATATTCTACACACAGCCATTTCTTAAATACCTATTAATAGTTAAAGGCAACACATGTCTGGTAAAGATAAGAACCCAAATCTTCTTGACTCATCTGCAAGTCGTGCTGAAGTTGCATATGCCAAAAAGGACCTTTTGTACTCAATGTGTTCTTCGCATTAAGGCAGCCATACGGTTTCAAAACGTATCAGAGAGAGTGCTTCCAACTTCTGCTCTTTAGCATATCACAAATCATTCAGTACTCCCAAGCAGTAATAAAACAGAAGATTTTTGTGCTGACTTATTATGAATTAAGCCCATGCACTCCATGACAGAAGCATAATACAGAAAGTACATGGCATTAGAAAATACAGACAAGCTCATGTGGATTAAGAAACAGAGAAAGCGGGGGGCGGGGGGGGGAATGCAGGATTTTCACTTTTTGGCAATACCAAAAAGCCAGCTGGTATAAGGAAACCTAAGAAATCCCAGGACAGGCATTTTGAGTGTGCAAAATGAACAGTTAAGCTCAGCTTAAAAGGCCATCCAAGAAAATTAAACAAGATGCTGGGCCAAATGCATCATTTTCCACTAGGGTTGGACTGAGGCCATTTTTGATTTATTTTGTTAACTAAATAAATATAAGATGACTTGCATGCATGCCACACAAGTTCGCTTTGTTTTCCGTAGCCTCTTTAGACATAATAGAGATTTAGAGCCAGATCTCAGTTGGGGGGAATGGGTGTTCATGGAAAACAGACTTAACACAGTACTGTAAGTTCAGAACTAGACAAGTGGCCTACCAAATCCTTTAATTTGAACACATTATGCCTGCCAGGCACACTTTCACAAATGTATGAACACATGAGAGAATCAGTTTTCCAGGTCAGAAATATTCATGCTCCTGGCAGTTAAGCTATCTCCAATGAGATGCTGCAGACCGACGTACCAAGGACAGTCCCACCAGCCCCTTTGCAGTCACACCTAACTTCTGCAACCACAGTATTCTACTTTCACATCCATTTCTACACTAAAGTGCTGCATGGTGTTACTGTTTGGACTGCCATGTTAGTGGGAATGAAATTACAGAAATTACAGCTGTTCCTCTTTTGTTTAGAAGACCCTTAATACAATCTGAATTCATGATCTCCAGAGCCTACAACACAGAACAAAAAGAGAAGGAAGGCAAGGGGTGAATCTCATTTTCATTGAGCCACTTAAAGGTCTAGATTGCAGATGTCCAATTTCTGTTGCCTTGAGTTTGGGGACCAGAGACTTGACTATCCTCAGATTGTCAGGCTCTATAACAAAGTTGACATGACCTGGCAAGTACATACAGTACATAGGTACATTCATACAGTACATAGGTACTGTATGTGAAGCACATACATTGACAATATAGAGTCATTGATACCGGGGGGGGGGGGGCTGAGAAATGAGTATGTTTTTTATTAAAGGATTCCTTCAAGAGACAGATTGACAATGGTCCCTTTCCTGTCCTAAGGAGCACCACACATATGAATATTTTTTATCAAGCACACATGGAAACTCATTGCTTCTTTTCATTACAAATACAGCTATGAGTAAAACTTTTGGCTTGTCTGAATTAAGGTACAATAAGGGCACAGGAAGTAAGGTAAAATTGTGCAAGAGACTAGATCTCACCTGGTCTAGGTAATTCTAAAATATACTGTGCTAGTTGTATAATGTAGTAAGGACATGATCAATCCCAAATTAAACAAAATGGCGTGGACTGCATTTATGTGCAGAGAACAAACACTCCTGGCTCGTAATGCACAATTCCCCACCTTCGTCCCTAACCAACAAACTTCTTGGGCCATGTCGCATGTGTTATAATGTTCAAAGCACAGAACTGGGATGTTAAAGAGACCTTACATATCAGGAACTCTTATAACTGAACCGAGATGCAGAAAGCAAGAATAAAATGGTAAACCTGGGACTTCAGGCTACCAGTGGGAGCTCAAATCTGAACACACTTCAATACAAACAAAAACCATGCTAGTCCCCACTGGCAGAATGAGGTGGTATAGCCCAGGCACTTTTAACACTTTAGCAAGAACTAGACCAAAGCCATTCTTGAATTTCATTTACATTTTTACTTTATAACAGCCTCATTGTTCAAAGAGAAAGATGGCATTTTCAACTAAGTTTCAGGTAACAGAAAACTTGAAAGACGATCAACTTCAGCAATGTAATATTTCCGAAGTGGAATACTTCATCTGAGCATGAGTCACGGGACATTAATAATCTCATGGCTTGAATCGTTTCGGAAAAATAGATATGGCAATGAGCACACCATGGGAATTGGGAAATAGCAGCTGAGAAGAAACAAACAAGTCATTTGTACCCATCTTTCTAGTAAGTCATAATTGAATATTTCCTGTTTCCTTCATGAGTAAGAAGTCTATTTAATGTTAGATGTGAGAGATGCTTACATGGAGGATTGAGAACAAAAGTGGACATAGAGGCCTTATCAAATTCTTATATATCAGGTCCTTCCCTGAGCCCCACCTAAACCAGCCAAGAGCATCTAGTTATAAATACTGGCACGGCATCACAGTAGATCAAATTGTAATAAACTGTAATAAATAAAAATCAATAGAGATTCAGATGACACCCCTTACAAGAGATCGGGTTCTTCTTCCACCTACGTGAGATTCTGTAGTATACTGCTGAGACCGACCGCCACCACCACCACCTTTAAAATATGAAGCCACT
Organism: Plestiodon gilberti rubricaudatus; assembly: GCA_026170595.1. Classification (NCBI taxonomy): domain Eukaryota; kingdom Metazoa; phylum Chordata; class Lepidosauria; order Squamata; family Scincidae; genus Plestiodon; species Plestiodon gilberti. The sequence goes on along the minus strand of JANXHW010000004.1, from coordinate 196,824,425 downwards.
GAAACAGGCTGTGCAAAAGTGCACAGGAGGAATGGACTCAATGGCATCCACAATCTACTGGATAAGCGGCAAACTTGTCCAGTAAACTGTGCAACGGAATTCTGCAACGGAATTCTGCAAACAATGGAATTCTGCAAACAAGCAACAGAATTCTGCACAAGATGGAAGTAAAGATGGTCTGGGGAGCCTTGATGGTATTTCCCTTGCACAACAAGCTTACAGCTGACAGTATTCCTGGCCTCAGCACTGCTCCTATTTTTGCTGCTGCAGTGGTCTGGAGTGCTTTTTTATGATGATATAACCATAATCATAAGACTCAACACAACCATAAAATACAATATACAGTAATCACAAGACTGTAGCCATTTCTAGAGGACAGGGATCTGACAATCAAACATGCCTGTGTAACCTTAAAAATGGACTACTGCAATGCACTTTGGGCAGGTCTGTACTTGAAGGCTTTGCTTGTGGTATAATTCAACCACCCACCTTTAAAGGTGACCCCTGACAATTAAGTCCAGTTGTGTCTGCCTCTAGGGTGTGGTGCTCATCCCCATTTCAAAGCCGAAGAGCCAGCATTGTCCGAAGACGCCTCCGTGGTCATGTGGCCGGCATGACTCTCCTTGCTGCAGCGTGTAGCATGCAGCTGGAACACGGAGCGCTGTTTACCTTCCCGCAAGCGGTACTTACCTACTTACCTACCTACTTACCTACCTACCTACCTACCTACCTACCTACCTACCTACCTACCTACCTACCTACCTACCTACCTACCTACCTACCTACCAAGGAGTGATATGAGCTGTAGTCACATCTCCAGATTCAACTGGGCAGTGGCCTAGAGAAGCTGTCCAAAGAATTCCAATTAAGGTGGCTAAGAAAAGCGGCTGCAGCACCTTGCTTGAGGTGAGCCCCCACAATCTTCTATGGATTGTGCTGCAGCCATTTCCTTCAAGCCTCTCCTATGGGCCATAAATAAGTAGACAGAACTGCATTTTACAGTGGGCTGTATTGTTGTATAGGATCTTGCACATTTAAGGAGACACCACCTTCTTTCATTTACGTTTTTAACTCATGGCACTGAAACCACTGGGAAATAAACGCTCTGCAGATGATAGGCAGAAACAGTGTTGCTTGTTAATTTACCTGTGTCCTTGACAGAAATTATGAAGGAGGAAAAACACATCAGTATTTTGAAAGCTCTGCTACAGTTTGGTACCTTCTATTGGAAACAACCCAAAATATTATCCAGTCTTTTAAACAATCAGTAATTGCCACTCACGTTGGCAGCATGGCATTGGTGAAACTGTGAACGCACCACTAGGTTCACAGTAAGTAGGCATTCTTATGATGCCTGAGTTTATATTGCTGTGGTGACTTTTGCCTTGACACCGCAAAGATTTACAAGAATCACATAACACTGTTAAGTACCAAAGCAACAGCACTTGAAATAACTTCTATCCCACGTGACCACATTACAAGGAAAACCATGTAGTTTTCATATGACATTTTTAGAAAAGAAATAAAATATTTCAATAAGAAATAGGCAGAAGCATTTTGATTCTTGATGCTGTATTGGTTCCATTCCTTTTCACTGGGAGACATATTATTGCTTGTTAATGTAACAGGCAACTAATTAAGATTGCAATTGCTTATTCACTATGTACCCTTGTAACATTCCTAGAAAGTCCCTTGTTCTACCCTGCAGTAGTAATTTGACACATGATGTAAAGAAGCAATGTAAACAGCAGGGCTTAAGCAGAAGTCCCTCTCTTCTGCTCACCTACACCATACTGACACTAAGTAGGAGAGTACGCCTTTTAAGGGCTACCGCCTCTGCACAAGTTAGGACTTCAAGGGCATAGTTACAGAGTGTTGGCAGGAGGTCTGGCTCAGTTGGTAGAGTGACCATCTCATATGCCTGAAGATCTGAAGGTTGGCAGTTCAAGACGGCCGGAAGTGTCTGTGTCCGTCAGAGAGCTGCCGGCACGCCAAGCTTGCAGAGCCTCTGTGGGGGAGTGAAACTGCAGCTGCACTTGAGTGAGAGTCAAGGTTGCCCTGTTAGCTGAAGCGTGGTGAGGTGAACGCCAGAGAGAGAGAGAGAGCTGGACTGTGAAGGAAACCATCTAGAATGAAGGGTTCTATGAAAGATTAGAACATTATTGTATTGTAAAAACCTCTTGGGGTTTAGAAAGCCTGCCCATGTAAACCACCTTTGAATTAAATGGGCTTATTTTAATCATATTTTTAAAAAATCAACACATTTAGAATGTCTTTGATTCTGAGGTTTGCTAACTTTGCTAAGATCACATTGTGGAATCCCTTACATTTCAAGAGACTTCTCAACTTTAACTAAATGGAAGGTTAAGCACGACTCTCTCCTGAAAGAACAAACAGTACACGAACAAGCACATTGTTAGAACATTCCAGAAGGCCCATGGGTGACGAAATGAAAGTGAATAAACAAACCAAAAATACAACCGTACTGTTTCTTCTAAGTGCCTATAACTCAGATGTAAAAAGAGAGGTAGACAGGCAAATGCATGAGGACAAAATGGCAAGACTAAGGGCCAAACTGGATTGGAAATCTGACAGGAACTCCCAATACCTTTTCCAAAATACAGTCTGGTGTGGGGTGGGATTTGAATCAGAGAATTTGAATCAGAGAATAAATCAGATAATCAGAGAACCTAGCGGCTAGGTCTTTGCTGCAGCACTGATCCACACACACCCATAACTGCTTTTGGAAACAGACAATATCATGAGGGTTTTTTTTAGGGGGGGGCAGCACATGATCTGGATCAGAACCAGAATATGCAAGGAGGTTTGGTCTTTTCCCACGCTCTGTTATTATCCCAAAAATCATTCCCCTAAAATAGAGGTTTGCAGCAGTTAGGTGCACACCAATTGGCCGTCTCCAAAGGCAAATGTGTACAGCAACAATCTATTTTGCTATCCTTGTTGTTGTTCAGTCGTTAAGTCGTGTCCGACCCTTCGTGATCCCATGAACCACATCCCGCCAGGCCTTCCTGTCCTCCACTATCTTCCTGAGTTCGCTCATTTTCATGTTCGTTGCATCGGTGATGCTGTCTAACCATCTCATCCTTTGCCTTCCCCTTCTCCTTTTGCCTTCAATCTTTCCCAGCATCAGAGTCTACTCCAGAGAGTCCTCTCTTCGCATTAGGTGGCCAAAATATTTGAGCTTACAAATGTTTTTTTAACCTCAAAAAGGCATTCATCTTCTCACTATTCTTTGCAAAGAAATGCAGCCATTAAATAATTTGACAGATGGAAATGAATTCAAGTTTGTGTGCAGGTTTTAACGTGTTTGTACTAAATTATGATTTCATTTTAAACCCGTATATTTTTTGCAAGAGGGAAAATGTAATTAAATTTTAGATTTGAATTTCACAGATTAAAAGAATCTTTCCTGCTATCCTCCTGCAAAAGCTTCCAAAATAAGATAAAAAAGCACGTTATGAGGGGAGGGGGGGGAGAGAACAGGGAAATGCAGAAGATATATCATATAGTTAAAAAATCAAAATATTTTTGCAAATGAAAACTACATGTGCTGCAATTTGCAACAGCAAGCTAATTCACACCAGTAAAAACTCAAATCTTATTACTGCATCACGATTAAAGAACTAAAACAACCAGTGGCGTGGCTAGCCACTCTGGCACCTGGGGCACAGTTCAAAACGTCACCCCCGGAAGAGCCGTGGGCGTGACATCACTTTCGGGTGTGACATCACACCCCCACAGTTATAGGGTTTTTTTTTTTAAGCGTGCACGGTAGCTGGACCCCAGTATCCGCACCCTACAGATCCTGGGGTCCAGGTCCAATTGCAAATTACTCACTGGGGGTGTGTGTCCTCCAGAGGCCCGTTCTCTGCATGGCCTCCGCAGGCCTCTCTGACATGATTTAAAGTTACTTCCAGTTTGACCGGAAATCACTTTAATGGAATCCTCCTCGGTGAGTAATTTGCAATTGGGATGCGCAGGGGGAGTTCCAGGGGGGTGCAAGAAGACATTCCCCCATGCTTATAGCACCAAACAGCTGATAGGCAGTATACAATTGCATAGTGCCTATCAGCTGTTCATCCCTAGATAAGCAGGGGTGCCAGGGGGTGCTAGAAAAGGCCTCTGGCACCCAACTGTATACTGCCCATCAGCTGTTCGGCGTTAGATAAGCGGGGTGGTGGTGGTGGTGGTTGCTAGGCTTCCGGCACCTCCAGCTCCCCTTCACTACACCACTAAAGACAACTACCCAGATAAACCATATCCAAAGCAAGGCTAGAACTGTCTGTTCAAATCTACAATGTTGGTTATCGCCCAAATTCAGTGTATCTGAGAACCTTGTCTATTTAGTTGTCTCAAGAAATATAGCCTCAGGCATGTTTGCCCAAGTTCAAATAGCCTTAGGCAAGTCCACATTCATTGCAATTCAAGAGGGAGGGGGTCACTGTGTGCGATTTTTCTTGGCATATGGTTTTAAAGGGTTTCAGCCTTTTAGAATTAAGATAGCAACAATTTATTGTAGGGAGCCCACTAGTAAGGGGGCAACTGAAGATGTGAGCTTTGTCCTATAAAAGTTTACATCATAAGAAATGCATCAGTTCTTAAGATGATACAAGCCTGTTGTGTTTTCTTCTCTAGAGTAATGTTAATATTTTCCAGTCCTTAACTATTTCAATTATTCACATGTCATCTACAAAAAAAAAATTGTATTTTTAACACAAGTGTTGTTGATTACATTCCGTATACCTTCTGGAAGGTCATCCATAGGATGGGTGCTTTTTCTTGTCAGCTCTAAAGGGATGTTATAACGTCCAAGTTAATAACTTAAATAAAAATTCCAAGGTGACACACAATTGTGTGACTGAGTCACAAGAGTTGACAGCAACTTTACAGAATTTTAAAAGATACGAGATAAGTTTCCGAACACAGATATGGATTCTTGCACTGTTACACATGCTACACACAAACAATTGTATTTATATAAACTGAAAAGGTGAAGGATAAGAGAAGCTACAAATGTTCCTGAAGGATGAATTGCGTTCACATTTTAAAAGACAAGTTTCAATGCTATATGTTTTGGGTCATAAAAGGACACAGCTTTTGGCACGGGGGGGGGGGGAAGGTACAGGTTCTGAAACTATTAACATTACCCTTTATCACTACTTTTTCTTCCCCGCAATGATAGTCTCTGGTTACACACCAAAAAAGGCAAAAGGCTATTGCATAGCTGAATCAGTTTTATATTTCCAGGTTCTGTATGTTTCTGTATCCTATCCAGTTTCTGTATGCAGAACACCCAGTGATTTTAGAATTCTCTGCCTGCAAATAGTTATTCTCCTGGCGACATTCTATTCTTGCACAATGCTAAACCAAGACCCCTCATAAAACTAAGCCATATTCAACAGTGTTTTAGCAGAAAACTGTAGCAGAACACTTTGGAGTAGTCCAAAACTACTTTTTTTGAGTGCAAAAAATTGAGAATGTTTGTTGGAAAGTGGGATATAATCGACAATTAAGTTTTTTTTTTTTTTAACACAACAACACTATATCAGCAAGACCTACAAGCAGGGAGACTGGAGGTGCAAAGAAATTGCCTTCACTGAGGTTTCCTTAGTGCAGATGGAACACTTAACCACAGTTAATGTAAGCCAAAGTTTGAAACTATGGTTTCATACCTTAGCTGGTGACCACTGTAGCCATGGTATACTATAGGCATTCAGACATAACACTTAATCATGGTTAAGGAAAACAAACCATGCTTATATGTCGTAGCTACATAGGACTTAAGGTACAAGAGCGATATTATCAGAGTCATCATCAGTCCCCTCATTTATTTTTCACATTTTTATACTGCCCTTGCTCCAAGGAGCTCAGGGTAGGTACATAGTTCCTCCGCTCCTTTTTGTCTTCTGTGAGGTAGGTGAAGTTGAGAGATAGTGACTGGCCCAAGGTCACTCAGGAAGCTTCATGGCTGAGCGGGGATTTGAACCTGGATCTCCCAGGTCTATGTCCAATTCCTGAACCATGACACCAACTTGGATCTCAGGACATTTGATGCAGTCCTATCCCAATATCCTTGGGAGGCCAGCAGTGTCTCAAAAACCTCAAGATGTAGCATTGGATTGTGGCCAGGTTTTACCTAAAAGACAGTTCAAGCTCACTTGACCTGGTGTCCTCACATCCATATCTTCACCCTCAAAGCATCACAAAGAATTTAAGACACTGCTTAACTTTCAGTCAACTCCACTGGACAGGTCTGTGGAAGTTGTATTCCCAACTGAGAATAAGACAATTGTCTCTCTTGCACAGGCCATATTCTTTCATCAGTCAGAAAAAGCTTTTAAAAAGAACAGTATCGGTGCATTTAAAAATGCTGCCTGAGGAATTAACTCCAAACTTGTCACAGCTGGAAAAAAAGATACACATCTAAAAGCTTCTTACTTGGGCAGACATTCTAGGATGGAGAACAGCAGCATACAACTGGTGACCCAAGAAGCACTGCAGTAAGGGAAGGCCACTTTCAGACAGATTGCACAGAAGTTTCCCGGATGCAGCAGAATATCATATTGTTTGTGCATAACCTGCCTCCGCAGAACTGCCCACACAGGGGCTTGCAAGATACCATAGCAGCAAGGCCAATGGATCTGGAGACATCCTGAGCAGAGAGGTAGGGGACAGGCTGCAACCAGCAACAAGGAAATGGATAGTTACTTGACACAGGCCCTGCAAATACTTTGACTCCAAGCAACATGCAGAGAAAATCTGAAAAGGCAGGCAGTGTTCCGCAAATAACCTCTCCCACGCAACTTCTCCTTTGCCAAAAGAAGCGGACAGCAACGTGGGACTCACTTTCTCCTACAGCTGCACCCTTCCTTGCATATTTATTTAATCAGCAGGCCAGTGCAGGGAAGCCAGTCATAGGGATCAAACCCTATGCATACTTCTCTATGGGGGAGGGTACTTCTAAGGAAGAGAAATACAGGCAAATCACCTTTGCAATACCCATTCCACTCCGGGGCGATATTCTTGCAGCTCTTTCCATGGACAGAAAACAAAGACAGACTTGACATTTCTCTTTTATCCCTTAGCTTGTACAGATTGTGAAGGGAGGGGAAGATACAGAGTTAGTCTATGGATGAATGGAATGAATTAGGGTAAGGATCAAGCATCTTCTTCCACTACAGTTTTATAAGATTCTGGGGAAGGATAGAATAGCTTTCTCTTTCCAAGTTTATCAAAGCAGAAGATTCTTCCAAAGCAGTTGCTTACTAAGGCTCTCTGCCACACAATGGACTAAATTCCGTGGCCTCAAGTCTCCCTGGGTGGTTTTGGTGAATTTCTGGCAGTCTGGGACTCTTCTCTGCAAGCCTTTCCCTAGGGATGGAAGGAAGGGGTCATATTGGCCAGTTTCTGGAAGTTACCCCTAATACTTCCAAGCAATGCTTTAAGCCACCCTTGTGAACCCTTTAAAAGCAGGAAGCTTTCTGGTTCCTCTTCTGCAGGGTAGGAGATAACTTACTCATTACCCCAACCAAGCAGTAAGCCAGCTACCAAGAAAGATTGAAATGATGAAAAGCAGGACAAAAAGCTTTCCACGCAGAGGTGGGGCAAGGGTTCCTTCCTGCTCTTGCAGTAGTCAGAAAGAAACTGAGCAGGGGGCCACTGGTCCCCACCCCTCACTCAGGGCCACAGGTACCAAGGCAAGAGTGAATGAGGAAGAAGACACAGAGCTTCTTACTTCTAGAGCTCTGAAGAGAAACCTGCTTGTGGCCTGTGTAATACTTTCCCATCTGTAGAATGGCAGTGTTTGAGTCTCTCTCTCTCTCTCTCACACACACAGGTTTTTGCTCTGGGAGTGTTTTCAAAAGATGGATTCTTCCTCCCTTCCCCCTCAACCTTCTGTAGATAAGGAAGGTCCTGAGGGTAAGAGAGTGAGTGAAGTTTCACAATGACAGATTTCCTTCCCAGAAAATTACACTATATTCCCCTCCCTGCTCTGGAGCAAGCACACAAAGAAGTGTGCTTTCTGAACCAAATACATTTAGAAACCTTTTATCATCCCTGTAACACACCCAGGGCAACACATAAAATAATTCTTGACAAATAAAATAGAACTGACCGCTGGGGAGGTACAAACCCCACAATACTGATAATACACTAAGTACTGAATGAAATCAAGATTCCAAAAGGTTTTAAGATATCAGAGTCCTAAATATTTTAACTACATGCTTGAATTTGAGCAAGGAAGTGGTTGTCTAGCAAGACTTCCTCAGAAATCTATTCTACAATGGCAGTAACAGTGACTTGGGTACCTCCAAAATATCTAGCAGAGATGCCTAGTGAGAGACAAGAAGAGTAAAGCCGGAGCTACATTACATGCGTCGCGGAGCTTCTGACCTGATTTTTGAAGCAGGCAGAGCTGCTGCGACCTCCGCACGGCCGGCGCGTACCTCAAGCTGGAATCCTATTTTTCAGGGGGCGGGCACGCAGAGCTAGGGGGCGGTTCGAGGAGCTACTGCAGCCTGCCAATCGTAGGAGAGGGGAGGGGAGGGGAGGGTGGCTGCATGCCAATCTGAACAACCACCAATCACCTTGGAGGTAACATTCACTACGAACATTTCTTCCCCTATAAAATTTATCTGGCCCCTCCTGTTGCCCAACACGACCCCAGATGTGTTTACTCGGAAGTAAGTCCCACGGCACTCAGTCGGACCTACTAGGAACTGAGGTTTGAATTGCTGCATTTGGAGAGGGAGCCAGCCCAGTCATGCTTATTCGAAAGGAAACACTGCGGAGCTCAATAGCCAATCACAGCTGCGCTTTCTTAAGAAGGCGGGACAACATGAGGGACAACAGGCTGGAAGACACTCCCCCGCTTCCAGCGCGGAGGCGGCGGCAGAGGCAGCGGCAGAGCCTCTGCCTGTAGTGTAGCTCTGCCCTGAGATTGTAAGATTTACTGCATTTACGATTCCTGCATATCAACCCCAAACCTTTCCATTGCTACCCAGGAAGAATGCAGAGGGTAGATTCTTTCTGCTTCAGTAACCAACAGGAAATTTATTTATTTTGTGTATTTTCACCATAATTCTCCACTCCTCAATGACACAAGTCTTGTGTCAAATTGATGTGCTTGCTCTCAACAACCCTATATAGAACACAATACGAAATGCTACAAATTTACTCAAACCAGATCTACTGGTATGAACCATCCTAGGACACATCTGTACACATGGTTGGGCTTAGTAACTTTTCCTTTACCTACAAAACTGGATCAAATGGTACATTATGATTTCATAAAGATGCACTAGTGGTCACTGTCTGAAATGTGGTCTTAATGTGTGAAAATCTTGTTTAAGCAGTACCCTTTTTGAATTTCAGTAGTATTATTTAAATCAGGATTAAAACTGTGTATACAGATTAAAAACAAAAATCTTTTTACTAGTTTTGCCCGAGTGCTTCATAGGGCCTCGTCAGCCGTTCTTTGCTCCTTCGGTGTTAATAGGTGATTTCCAACACCTATGGCCAGTTGACAGTTGGCATCTAGTTCTATATTGGCAGCAGCGTGTTAAAGGTGCATTGCATTTTGTTACTTGATGTTGCCTTAAGTTTTGAGCATTCTTTAAGACAGGCATCCAGATTTTATTTGCACTGCGATTTTCTTCTCTTCTGTTAATATTGTTTTTATGCTTTGCTATTTCTATGGCTTCTCTATGAATTCTAGTTTTAAAATTATTAACCCTTGCTAGAGATCTCACACATGCTCTAAAAAAGTATTCTTTTTTTACATTTACGGGTATGTAACAAACTGTAACCCACATATTACCAAATGAATACACTCAAACTCTTCTCCATTGACTACAGGTTGATTACCCCTTATCCAGACATCCAAAATCCAGACATTGGGCTATGACGTAAAAAAACAAACAACTTTTTCCAGTACCTGGCTGACACAGCACAAGGCATGCTGGGGCACAAAATTATTAAAACTATTGTATAAAATGACCTTCAGGCTATGTGTATAAAGGTGTCTATGAGACATAAATGAATTTCATGTTTAGACTTGGGTCCCATCCCCAAGATTTCTTATTTATGCAAATATTCCAAAATCCAGACAAATCCAAAATTCAGACAACTTCCCGTCCCAAGAAGTCCGGATAAAGGATAATCAACCTGTACAAACATGCATCCCATAAGAACCTGACAAGGAATTTAATTCCAAAACATCTTTACAGAGTACTCACATGGTATAGAGAAGCTTTACAGCACAATCCTATGCATGTCTACTCAGATGTGCTATTGCGTTCAGTGGGGCTGACTCTTGGAAAGTGTGTATAGGATTGCAGCAGTCCTAAGTTCATAGTTATTTCTACCGATTGAAAGATGCAAAAATAAAGGCACTCACTCTGTTTTTACGCTTGTTCACGTATTACATTTCTGAAATAAATCAATAAATGATAATGACTAGCAAAATCTTATCATTTTGCTACTAATAATGACACAACCACGGTGTTCACATGTTATGCTTAAACTCCTGATAGTCCTGCTGGTTTATTTCTGGTTCCAGCCCCATATTTGCATTGTATGAGCACTCTAGGCAACTACTACTATTTTTAAGCATTTATAGAGCATTAGCATGTTCAAAGTCCTTCACATTCTTTTCTTGTTACAATCCTATATGGTAGGTCAATATTATCCCCACTTTAGAAGTGCAAGTACTTATGGCACACAGAGCACTCAGAGCACTCTATGACTCACATGTGAATGTTACCACATATGAGTTACAGCCACCATAGACCCTATACCAGACTAGCATAAAATGAGTTCTTGTTCAGTTAATATTTTAAGCATTATGGGGTATGAAGTTGACAATGTAACAAGATTTGACATGTGGAGAAAAACACACACACACACTTGAGAAAGTTCTGGCAAATAACTTTTCAAGGATGAAAACAGAAAGAAGGCATTCATACTTTGCTAAGGTTGCAAGTTTCCACTTAGAAAAGAATTAAGATTCTGGAAGTCAGTCAGGCTGGCTGACTTCTGTAACCGATTGCATCAGATCAACATGATCAAAACACTGAATTGCAAGTTGGATTTTGCAAATAAAGCCACACAGTCAAGATAAGTCAGAATAGAGAGGATAGAAAGGTGAACTCAACATTGCGATGTAACCCAAAAGAGGCTAACTTTTTGTATATATATTTCATCACCTAGAGAAATGTATTTTAGTTGGCCTTTCCTCTTTACAGGGCCAGTGCAAGACTTGCATACTTGGAGCGTGTGTGAAATTATTGCATTAACTGTATTTCATCTGTACTTGTAGGGATACAGCACTTGAATATGTTTAAGAAATAATTAACATGTTCCTTATTTTCCAATAGGTTCCCTGTTAAATAATTTCCTAATATAGGAACAACAGTTTGCTCATGCAAAAGTGTCGTGAAACCTTACCATACCTCTATCTACAAACCTATTTACCCTGCAATATTTCTTTTCAAGACATATCCGATTTCTGAAGAGTTACAGCAGCGACGTCCCTGGCACCCGGTGCATAGATGCACAGCCTACCAACCTGGAACTAGTCTGGCAGTGACACGATGGTGCCACGTCATCTCATCACCACCAACTGCTTCCAGATTTAGGGTATTTGGAGCCAAGGGAGGCGGGAGGGCAAAATGGAGCCTTGCTCGCTGCTCCTCGGCCGCTCCAGCCCCCCTCATGGAAGTGTGTTGCGGGCAGAACATGCGGACGGCGAGACTGTCAAACCCCCCCCTCACGCAATCGGTGCCTGGGGAGGCCTGCCCCCGCTCCACTGCACTTGCTATGTCACTGAGTTACAGATAGAGATCTTCATTTCTGTGCACAGTAAGGTACCTTTGATTTACTTTTAGATAATGACTTTATGAATAATAGAGACCACTCCATTAATGGTAAGATAACCAATGTCTTAGATTAGAAATAAACAGTTTGGAGGCTGGTTCACAGCAAAGAAGGAGGGCATAGTAACCAAGAGCTTGTCTCTGGGACATGATACACCTTTGTAATGAGATCCATGTCCCCCACACAGAGTGGAAGTATTTGTCATGGGTCTCTATGATGATGCAGAAGTCTCAAGGACATTGAGTAGGCACCTTTTAAAGGGGGGCTCTCTTATACCCCTGCTAACTGGGCAAGAGGCACTTTTTCAATTGGTGCTCCTCTTATATTTAGCAGGGGAGAGTAACTGCCCCCCCCCCTTTCACACCAGCACAGTGTCTTTTCTGGTGGCTGTTTGCTGGTGGTGTTCTGCATCTTTTTTAGATTGTGAGCCCTTTTGGGACAGGGAGCCATTTAATCATTTGATTTTGTCTGTAAACCGCTTTGTGAACTTTTTGTTGAAAAGTGGTATAATAGGCTTACCATTCATCCCGGTTTCGCCGGGACAGTCCCGGAAATCGGACCCGATTCCCGGTCGTGTCCCGGGGGACGAATGGGCGCCGCCATCTTTTTTTTTAATTTCAAACTTCCCGGGCAGCATCTTGGGTCACGAAATCTCGCATGATCCAAGATGTCGGCATCCAAATCTCGTGAGGGCATGATGCCCTCACGAGATTTGGGCGCCGACATCTTGGATCACGCGAGATTTCGTGACCCAAGATGCTGCCCGGGAAGTTGGCTCGCGCTGGCCGGGCAAGCAGGCTGTGCTTCTCCGGTCTCCCAGCGGCGCCGCTGGGAGACCGGAGAAGCACAGCCTGCTTGCCCGGCCAGCGCGAGCCTCTAGCAGGCTCGAACAACGCGGGCAAGCAGGCTGTGCTTCTCTCCGTGCCGCTGGTCTCGCAGCGGCACCGGGAGAAGCACAGCCTGCTTTTTGCCCATGTTGCGCGAGCTCCAGGGCTCGCGCAACGCAGGCGAGCAGGCTGTGCTTCTCCCGGTGCCGCTGCGAGACCAGCGGCACCGGGAGAAGCACAGCCTGCTTCTTACCTTGTGTTCTCCAGGGCTGCGCAACGCAGGCGAGCAGGCTGTGCTTCTCCCGGTGCCGCTGGTCTCGCAGCGGCACCGGGAGAAGCACAGCCTGCTTCTTGCCTTGCTTTGCCTTGCCGCGGCCCCAGCCTGCTTGCCGCGGCCCCAGCAGCAGCAGCGACCACGGACCAGTGACCAGCAGCGACCAGGTAAGCTTATTTTTAAATTATATATTTTTAATAGAAATATTAATTATTTATTTAAAAATTGCGGGGGCGCTTTGCGCCCCCTTTACTTTATTAATTAATTATTTTAAATGGATTATTGATTTAAAAAATTGCAGCCGCGCTTTGCGCGGCGGGAGGGGGCGCGTTTTCTTTTACATTTTATTCATTAAAAGGGTTTCTTATATTTGGATTAATGCTTTGTTACGAGTTTTATTGGCTTTTTTATGCTTTTTCGTTGTGCTTGAGAATGGCTTTTTCGTTGTGATTGTGAATGGGACTTTGGCCTTCGTTTGGGCTGCTTAGATTGCTTTTTGGTTTACGATTGGTTGTGGTTCTTTGGCCTTGCTTTTTCGTTGCTTTCACATTAATTAATTAATTACCTCGGGGGTGGGGGGGTGTCCCGGTTTGAAGTTTGAAAAATATGGTAAGCCTATATAATAATAATAAAATAAAATAATAATAGTTACCTAGCAATTGGCCCAGTTCATCTCAGCATAACTTCTCTCCCAAAGGCTGTCTGCTGATTCCCTTATGGTTTGTTTATGGTTTTTTTAGTCCTTTTGGGAAAGGGAACCATCTTTTTCCACCTTTGCTATATAAACTGTTTTGCTGAAGAGTCACAAATATTCTAAATTAAAAAGTAAATATTGATGGTATTAAGGTGCTCTAGTTCCAGGTTTGCAGTCACATGTAGACTTAAAAAAAACCTATGCTAGCTTCACCTAAATGCTTTCCATATTTTCTCTGTCTACTATACAACAGAGTCTAGCAACTACTTCAGGATCAAGAGGGAGATAATGCCACTGTATATATTGGTAATGTCTTTGCATATCATTCAAAATAAAACAGTGGACTGGTAGTGGCAGGCATATTACATTTATCCTACATACTGTATATTAGTCTTTTGAAGTGTCTGTTATCAGTCATTTAGGGTCAATGGAAATACTACAAGTTGAAACACACGAACCTAGGCTTCCTTGTTTCAAACCCTTTTGTATTTTGCCATCACATCTTGAAATGTGCCTCATAATTATGGAGGAACAGAAACCCTGTGTTATCTGAACACGAGCTCACGGGGCACAAACATTTCAGGGCTCTTACGTTGTCCATTCTTACTATATGCACCAGCTGTAAAAGGCACCTTCATGATATCTCTGATAGATGAAGCATTAATAGAGAAATAGAAGTGCTTCTGATCAAAAGCCAGGGTTGCCAGACCTACAAAAATACCCCTTTAACAGCTGAATCATCTTGGGATCTAGTCATTAGAGCCACACTGGAAAACTGAAAGAGACCGTAGGCCAAACAGGACTGCCAGGAATTCAATTTCACAGCACTTCCCCCATTTGATTTGAATGCAGCAGACTGACTGTATGCATTCAAAAGTTTCCCAGTAGAACAGGCATATTCCCAGTAGAACAAGTTTCCCAGTGGAACAACAGGCAGAGGAGTCTGGCTCAGTCGGTAGAGCCGCCGCCTTGCAAAGCCGGAAGATCGGCAAATGGCAAGTTCGAGACATGCCGCCGACAAAAAGCTGTGAAGGCCTCCATGAGGAAAGAGCTCCCAGCTGCGTCGGTCAAGTGTGCCAGCCAGCAGAAAAGCTAGACTGCAAAAGGATACCACCTGGAATGTAGTTGTTCACGAAAGATTGGACATTTATATATTGCAAAAAAACCCATTGGGGGGTTAGGAAAGCCTGCCCATCTACACCGCCTTGGATTAAAGTCGGAAGAGAAATCCAAATACCAAGAAAGGCGGTATATAAATACTGTATATTATTATTATTATTATTATTTATTCCTTTCTTAGTTTGCAACTGCAAATCACATGCCAGGTCAGAGGTTTCGATGGATGAATATTTCTACCAAATGGAGTCTTCAGTGCTTTAAGAATACGGACAATAGCTTTAATATTCTTTTAAAAAGTGACAGATGTAGTCTGACCCTTGAAAATCATGCAACAAAGGAAAACCAAAACTCAAGTGTCTTGGAGCACTCATCTCTGCCAATCCCACAATGCTTATTTGGTCTTCTGCCCTGCTATGTACTCATTTTACGCATACAACCTTGGAACTAGATAAAGCAACAGCAGATTGAATTCTGGTGTTATTCATCTGTTTCTCAAGGTTCAGCAAAACAAGCTTGCACTTCTATACTGAAATATTTGTCTGGAGTTCAGAAAACAGCAAATTAAACTTGTTTGTGGTATGCGTGTCCTTTCACCTCTCTCCTGAAACGTATGCTTGGCTTTTAATCAACAAGTAGCAGTAGTGCTTTAACTATATAATAGCCAAACTTTGCAGGAAACTCAAGCACCACATATACAAGAAATACAGCAGCTTTTAAATGCCTTCCAGGATTTTAGAAAAGCAAAGCAGAACTCTAGTGTTGGATCCAATAATCAAACATTTTGGCTTTTGATTCTGATAATCACCAGATAAATTCAATCCATTTTAATCCAAATGCAATCCAAAGGCTATGTGAAAAAGCCCTTCACCAACAAAAGAGCCAAGTCCAGTTATACTGCTATCCCAGACACAATATAAGATGTGTTAATACTGTTAATACGGCCAGCGGGTGACGCAGTGGGTTAAACCGCTGAACCATGAGCTGTCGATCGAAAGGTCGGCAGTTCGAATCTGCGACGGGGTGAGCTCTCGTTGCTTGGCCAGCTCCTGCCAACCTAGCAGTTCCAAAGCATGTTAATGCGAGTAGATAAATAGGTACCTCTTGCGGGAAGGTAAACAGTGCTCCGTGTTCCAGCCGCATGCTATGCGCTGCGGCAAGGAGAGTCATGCCGGCCACATGACCACGGAGGCGTCTTCGGACAACGCTGGCTCTTCCGCTTTGAAATGGAGATGAGCACCACACCCTAGAGTTGGACACGACTGGACTTAATTGTCAGGGGTCACCTTTACCTTTTTATACAGTATTTAGAGGCCCAAGTCACTTCTGTGGCATGAAACACCTTTTGCCAACTGCAGCCTCTCCAGATAGAAACAGGCCGCCATCCATGTACAGGTAGCATCTGGTTTGGACCACTGAAACACGTTGTTAATAGGGTTGCCTTTGAAGACTGATCAGAAAACTACAATTAGTACAAAATACAGCTGAATGTTTATGAACTGGGACTGGGTGCATGGGACATATGCCACTTTTGAAACTGTTATTCTAATTTCCAGTCCATGTTCAAGCACAATTCAAAGTGCTGGTTTTAACCTTTAAAAGTCTTAAATGGCTTGAGATTGTACTTAAAAAAATTGTATTCTCTGCACAAAACTGCCCAGACTATAAGACTGCCCTCAGGGGCCCTTGAGCCACTCAACTGCCTGACATGAGGTGGGTGGAGACTGGAAACGGGGCCTTCTCAATTGCGGCACCCTGCCTGCAAAATTCCCTACTCATCAGAAGTTTGCCTGGCACAATCCATGTATTCCATTTGACTGCAGGTGAAGACAGTTTACAGGTCTTATAGATCTTATGGTGGAGTTTTAGAACTGCTTCCTCTGTTCTGCTGATGGTGCTGTTCCTGTCCAGGCTTCACAGCCAGAAGCGCATTATATGATAAAGTTTTAGGGAGCCTTCTGTAGTTGAGATATGCAATGTAAGAATATGAAAGTCATGAGAACAAGACACAAGGTCAAAACCTGTGGAATGCAGTGAGTGGGCTAGAGCCAGTGGAAAACACAGGAAGCCAACAAGCAATTTCTAAATGATTGAGCAGGGTTCTGAAAACTGTCTTTAATACAGAGGCAACTGTCTTTAATACAGAAGCGAATGAACAATTGCTAGGAAGAAGCATGAGACTGGGAGTCTCACAGGCCCATACAGCTCTCCTCCTTACCCCCATTTGACTATCTACCAGCCCAGTGTTGAAGAAAGAGAAAACTCTACAAGCCAGTTCAAAGTCACCTTTGGAAGAAATTGCCATGGAAGTCTGAGAATGCTTGAAATTAGATAATTGACGGGGGGGGGGAGAAAGGAAGGGTCTTGGATCCCAGCTCACAGAGAGACGATAATAGCCAAACAGGAAATTATGGCTTTATAAAGTAGTTTGGTCTACTCTGAGAGTAAAACTAGATTAAATGGGTTCAAACCACAAGAGAGGAGATTCTGGCTGGATATCAGGAATGGTGGTTTGGCAGTGGAACAGATTGCTGAGGGAGGTGGTGGATTCTCCCTCACTGGGGATGTTCAAGCAGAGGCTCGACAGGCACCTGCTGGAGATGCTCTAGTCTAGAACAGTGTTTCTCAAAGTTCTCCCCACAAGGCAGGGAGAACTCTGAGTACTTGCAGGGGTGGGGACAGTGGCAGCAGCGATCCCGGGGATTGTTGCTGCCGCCAGGGAAAAATGTTAGAAAAAGTGGTCTCGTACTTAACTGGGGCCTCCGGAGGGTGTGGGGAGACCTGTGGAAGTTGACGTTCAGGATAGCAGGAAGTTCAGGCTGAGCCTCTCTAGCATTCAGGATGCTTGTCTGCTTCTATGCTATAAGCAGCATGCTTCTATAAGGATGCTGCTTGTAGCGTTTTGTTAAAGCAAGACATACGTTTGCTTTGTGCCACTGGTACAATGAAAAAGGTACAAATAAAAAGGGCACGGGGGCACGGAGATAGGGATCGCTCTTTTCCACAGTTTTACTTTTCCATGGTGGGAGTGGGAACCTATCCCCCAGGGATATTGGAGGGGGATGCCTGTATTGGCAATATTCACAATATCAAGCAACTGACAATGGAGAAAGGCAATATATAGACCGTGCTCAGAATCGGCACATAGAGGAAAGTCTTCCATATTATAGAACACTGTCTAGGGAGTGGAAAGGTAATGAGCTTATTATAAGTCAACAAGCATAAAGATTATTACAGCAAGCAAAAAGCCTATTAACAATTCTTTCTTTTAATGAAATGTTAGCAAATATAAAGTTGGCCAGATAACATAGCTCACAAGAACGAAAATGTGTAGGAGGTTCATCAGTTAGTATTTGGTATCAGTTAATGTAAACCAGGTTTGATTCGTTGTGTATTAATACCAGGGCTTTCAGACAATGTTGACTTTTGAAGCATAGTACTTGGTTTCACAAAAATGTTATTCAGGAGAATTACATGCTAAAACCTGCCTATAATTGAATCTAGCTGGGCCATTTTTGTTGCACACACTTCATCAATGTTTTCATGCCAAGAGAAGATGCTCTGTTCCTCAACAAACACTTGTGGTTTTACAAATGGAATTTTACAACTCAACTGACAACATTCTTAATTTAAAAACACTTTCAACGTCAACACCAACTATATTTTATTATTTTACTAAGGAATATGCTAAATTGTACATAATAAATTCTTAGTACAGAGACACTGTGACTTGCTAGCAGAAGCTACTGGTTTTTCTTTGAGGCACAGTGTTAAGGACTCAAGAGGATTTAAAGAGAGCCTATTCTTCAGCATCTTGACAACCCAAGAGTAGTATTTATCATTTTCCTCTGGTGACTTTGACAGATCAGTGGTAGAGCATGGGCTTGCTCACTTCCCTTCCCCTGTAGCGAAAGAAGATGGAGCATGTGAACCCAAGGCCTAGTTTACAATACCTTCCCAAGTACAATTCTGGGAAGGAAATAGCTGAACAGGGGCCACAGTAATAAAAGGGTCATGCTGTACAGAGGCCACATTATTTTCGGTGCACTCAAGGTTATGGGGACATGGAGATACAGGTCTCCTCAATTGTGTGCTCTTCCGCACATGGTGGTACCAATACAAAACTGGATTGCCAGAGATAAAGGTAGTAGCTGCAAAGCCGCCTATCATCTGCAAAGCCACCATCACATTTTAGAGGGGGAAAAAAGATACGGAACTCCCCCAAAGTAGACATTTGAGTCAGGCTTATAGTCAGCAGCTAAGCGGATAGACGCTTGGTTATTAGCAACATTACCTTCTGTCAATAAAAAAATGTTCAGTTCACTTTGCACCATTTTTGGTATCAAGACCAGCAGGTATTCTTTTGGTTAATGTTTATTATCAGAAGGATTATATGCTCCTCTCCTCCTTCTGAACAGATTTTTTTTTCCTTTTAAACCATTTGGGTCTAAGTTCTGTGTCTTCACAGACATCCTCTGCAAAGTTGCAGCAGGCAAGAGAACTGTAGGCTTAGATTTATTTTTTTCTGACTATAAAAGTTAGACAAGATTTGCTATTCTTGGCGGCTTTAGTCCTGAGCAAGAAAAAAAAAAAGGATGTCTGGGCAGTAGGACTAGAAATAATGTATTTCTTCTTAAGTTCTTTTTTTGGTAGCAGAAGGCCCTAAAAGTGATCTATCCTTCCAGTAAAGTTTGGTTCTGGGTAATTTTATAACGACACCTAAACATAGAAGAGGCAGCATTTCTGTTTCTGCTCGGATGCATCAATACATACACAGTACTGTATTCCAAAGTATGATGGAAGTGGTTTGAACACACATTCTCTGCCCTGAAAACAATGGTTCAGAATACACTGAATGCATATTCAAACTACTTCTGCCACACTTGTTTATGAAAAGATACAAACATTTTTCATTTGCACTAGCACAGAGGTGTTTTAAAGCATGTTGATCCACTAGCATGCTGGTCTTTGCCAAATCACTAGGTCACATGCCCCTCATTAATTCAGGGGTGTTGACACGAAAGACATAATACCAAGATAAATTTAAAAATGGAGGAAAATGGATATGCCTCTTCTTTTGTAAGAGCTACTCAGAAGACTATTTAGTAATCTTTTTAATTAAAGATGAAGTGGTTATCAGATGGCAGTCCAACATGAATTAAGTCTTGAGTTGCTTAGTGGGTTCTGAACATTATAAAAAGGTTGCCTTGTATGACAAGAAAAGCAAATGGAAGGCACACATTTTAAAACCTGTTTTGTATATAGTGATATTAGCATTTGTTTTCAAAGATGTTTGCTTCCCACAACAATCTAACCAGTTCAGGTGAATCATCAAAGCTGCAGTATTTTGCTTCCAGCATTGGCAGAGTTAGAACATTTCCCATAAGTGTTCCGCACAGAATAGAACTGAGATTCTGAGAATTTCAGATTTCCTTTAGCACTGGACTTGGCTCTCACTACCAGTTATTCACTGGGTGGCCTTGTACAAGTCATTAGTGATCTATTTCACAGGACTGTTGCAGTTAGGAGGGAAAAGAGGAGAAAATGTCTTCCTGTAAGCATGCTGAAGAAAATTTTGCCCAAATTATATATGTATGAAGCAGTTCCCCAACACAAGAATGCAGACAAAAACAGACAAAGGCACACCGCATGCTACTTCTCCACCCACTTCTACCACAAGCCACACTGAATACTGCGCATTAGTCATGCTGCAGAACACAGTGAGGAGTGCAGCAAAATGACGGAAGAGACACAGGTCCTCATTTGGCCAGAAGAGGTAATGTGGGAAGGACAAGCCATTTTGAACAGAGAGTTCATTTTCACTGCACGGATCACCTGTAGGCTGTGTACAACAGAGAGTCCTGTGGCACTCTGGTCTGAACAACCAATAAGGTAAGACACAAAAGAGAAAGGGATTGTATTACAGGTTGATTACCCCTTATCCGGACATCCGAAATCCAGACTATTCTGAAATCCAGATATTTTTGGAGTTATGACCTTTAAAAAACAACAACAACAACAACAACACTTATTCTAGCACCTGGCTGGCATAGTGCAAGGCATGCTAGGGCACAAAATTATTAAAACTATTGTATAAAGTTACCTTTAGGCTGAGTGCATAAGGTGTCTATGAGACAAATGAATTTCGTGTTCAGACTTGGGTCTCATCCCGCAAGTTCTCTCATTATACTTATGCAAATATTTCAAAATCCAGACAACTTCCCGTCCCAAGCAGTCCGGATAAGGGATACTCAACTGTATCAGCACCTAGCTCATCCATCCAAAGTTGAAGAATAAGCCTAGTTCAGGGCAAGCTGAGGAGGAAAAGTGCTTATTCTATACCAAGAGTGTCCAAATTTGCTTAACGTAAGCGCCACATACGATCAACTTCAGATGTCTGAGAGCTGCACTATTTAAGAAGCATTTGAATTCTTAAAATATATTTACTTACCATGAACATTAAGCTTACATTTTAATCCAGTGGACTCTTGTTTATACCCGGTAAATAATTATAAAGCTTGAATTTTTTATTTATCTTTTATATTAAGTGTGATGCAAAAAAAAAAAAAGAGCCGCATGTGGCTTGTGAGACCTGCGGTTTGGCCACCCACACATCCCATTCCTATACTATAGGAATGTGGAATGAACCCCAAACATCAGTGCATAAGACTTTACATCAATACAGTGTGTGTGTAACACACAAAACCAAACCTGTATTTGCTTTTTTTTTATTAATTAAGCTTGGCTACATTTAGCAGCTTTTAACAACGAAGTTCCATCTACAATTTGAGGATGTACAGATTCACTCTCTGCAAAGAAAACTTGTATGTCCAACAAGATTAAGACGAGACATTTTGCCCTCTGCACATTCTGAATGGTACAATCTTGAAAACATGAATAACGTTCCCATACTAGGGACCACAGTACAAATTCATCTACCATCTACATTAAGTTATGTTCTACAGAGGAAGTATTCGAATGCACAGGAAAGGAAGTTACATGAGTTTCATAAGAGGAAATTGTATTGACATTTCAAACCTCACTTCATCAGAGAGACTTACACACTTATATTATTTGTATAATACAAGAACTACAGGTTGCTTTCGATATATCAGTAAGTTACAGCCAAGTGTTTTCAGTACTAAAACAAAATATATTGGAACAAAAACTATCAATAGCTTTAAAATAGCAGCACAAATGCAACAAAGTAAGAATACCAGCAACCAGCACAGATACTTATTTTTATTTATTTTTTCCCATTTTTGTGAAAAATGAAAAATTTAATAAGATAAAACATTTTATTTACAGAACCTGTTAATGTTAAAGAGTGTGGACTATTTAAAGCAGTCTTCCTAAAGTTATTGTTTTAAGGCGAATTATGATAAATTTAATCTATTGCATGCAGCAAATGGTAACCCACACAAGTTAGGAAGAAATCTTCTGTCTCCTCCCCCACCCTCCAAAAACCTTCCTTTGAGGCATTAAATTTGGGCCAAAGGGAAGGAAGGTTTGGCGACTCATTCCCAGACGGCAAGCCACACCCCTGTGCATACACGTACCTCTCACTGCCTGCTATGGGAATGCTGGTTTGCAAGGGTCTAGGACGGCAACAGTGAAGTTCAGTTTGCACACTGAAAGCAGCTGCAGTGGATTCCAATCAAGGAGTTTAATTCAGGGAAGGCAACCTGTAGACGACCTAAGACCTGCAAGATAAAGTTCTGAACCACTGAAATCCCAACTTTCATTTGATAAAAGACAGTAAAAGTTGTGTTCTCCGGCATACACTGGGAACCAGGGTTGTGGGTTACCCAAATATGCTGGTTAACACAACTTTTACAAGCTTCCCCCAAGGGCCCAGACAGAACTTCCTCTGCCACTTTGCTCTCCTCCTTTCTCCTGGCTCAGTGGGCAGAGCGGCCGCCTCACATGCCTGAAGATATGATGTCGGCAGTTTGGGGCGCCCGGAAGCATCTTTGAGCAGTCAAAGAGCTGTCGGCACGTCACTGATAAGCTGCAGAATTTCTGTAGGAGAGAGAAGTTGTGGCTGCAGTTGAAGTGTGGGAGGCGAATGTCAGAGAAAGAGGTCAGACTGTGAAGGAAACCACCTGGGACGTAGGGTTCTATGGAAGATTAGAACTTTGTATTATTGTGAAAACCCCTTGGGGTTTAGCAAGCCTGCCCATGTAAACCACCTTTGAATTAAAATCAGAGGAGCAATCCAATGACCAAGAAAAGGTGGTATATACTGGTTGTTATTATTATTATTCACAATGGCCTTCTAGGAATAGATAGTCCACTTCCTTCTGTCTCCATTCCTAGAGGGCCCTCGTGAAAAAGGAAGGAGAGCGAAGCAACACTGCAAAGAGAGACCTGTCAGGTGACAGGTGGGGGCTTACTTAGCTGACTCTTCCGTAAGTAGCGCACTTGTGGCCTGCCTAAAGCAGCGGGCTAAGATTCCAGTTAACCAATTTTGCCACTAGGCCAAGTGCTGGATAACATAGCTTTTACTATATTTCTAGACTGAACTAGGTACTTGATCACAAAATGGCCCATGTGCAGCAAACAAGATGTCCAAGTCCAAATCACAACCTAAAGAAATACCGTATTGTCCCGAGTATAAGACGCACCTGATTATAAGATGCACCCTTAAAGTTTGGTGCTATTAAAAAAAATTAATTAAATCACTGGCATTAAATTGCAACAGCCTGATTATAAGACGCACCCCTAGTTTAAAAACTTAAATTAGGAGAAAAAAGTGAGTCTTATACTCAGACCAATACGGTAATTTCTTGTCACAAGAACAGAATGGCTGCTGAAATGTGTTGTTTTGGTTGTCTCACTTTCAGATTTCAAGACTCGTCTCCTTGAATCAGACTTTGTTCTATCAAACTTATTCCTTAGATTTAGACTTGGGTTTATCCTGTTCTCTACATGTACAAACTATCATAGATTGTACTCTTCTTAGGGGTTTGATTGTTTAGGTTTTAAATATGAGGGAACTAGCTAAAGGAGGTCCATTTTCCCTTACCAAAATGCCGATACAGATCATTCTATCTTGCCTAAAGAAAGCTAAGTTGGGTTAAAATAGATTTCTTTATAGGATGCCAGAAGGGTTAGAGTTATTCCACTTCTCCCTTTAGCAGCTATGTAATTTGTGTAAAAGCAGCAAATGGGATTTCTTTTAGACTAGATTAAGATATTCTATACGGATAAATGAAATTAGGTGCATTTGAAGTTCAAACTAGATGTTTATTTTCAGAGAGCAGTAGTAAGTGGTTCTCAGAAAAATCAATATTTTTCTTTGAACAGAAACAAAAGCCTTACTATGGAATGCTAATACTTTGTAAATCTCTAGAACAGCCTAAGAATCTCTGTCACAACAACAAATGGCACCAAGGAAGTCCGATATAATGAGCTAAAGACACTCATGAAGACTGAAGATAGCAATGGTTTCTTCCCAAACACAGAATACTGTACAAAAGTCTCTACAGCTCCTGCGCTGGTCACTTTCCCAAACTAGTTGTACCTCAATCCTCTGACCCACAGAGTTGTATCTGTGGCCTATCACTTACCGTAACTCCTCCTTTCAAGGCCCTCCTGTTCCCTTTGCTGTTCGTAAGCAGCAGAAGCGTATGCACTACAGCAGTTCAAAGAAGGGAAAACCCCTTCAGTTGGCTGACGACGCAAAAGAAACCATGCCCTAGTTAATGGCCTTGGTTTGCCTAGCAGTAAAGCCTGCCCTGTTACCACTATATCATTAAAGAGGCAAGAGCCAGACAACTAGACAGGAATTTGGAAAGGTTTTTTTCCTCCCCCCACCCCTCGTGTCAACAGAACTAAGGCTTGTGGGCAAACCAATTACACAGGACAGTTAGTAAGCTCATGAAACTCAACGTTTATTGGAAAAGTCCAAGCCTATTTGTAGAGCCAAGCAACTAGCAAGGAATTTTGTCTCTAAATATAGAAGAATTCTCTTTGGAAGACTGTAGAGCTCCCATGACGTGCTGCTCATATTGTACAGCCCATGATGACGACGACACACCCTTATACGGTACCCAAATCAAGACGCGAGTCTTAGATATTGAATACCAGGAGCTGCATAGCAAAGCTTGTACCTCCCGTTTCCCGCTAAAATTCCACATTTCATTTACCCTAGGCAAGATGGCCCCATACTTATTACATCTTAAAATGCCCCCAGAATTGTAGAGCTCTCTCCTTAGCAAGATGCAATGTCCTCTGTCTGCTTTGCTACAGGGAAGATACAATGGAATTCCAATGTCAGAGATATTGCCCATGTGCCATGAATTGTGTAGAGACCCTCTCACATACATTTTTATATTGCTCGCTCCACAATGCATTCCGTACAGAACATCTAGTCCCAGTAATAGCCAAGCTAGAGGGTTTAGCAGATCAGGAGATATTGCGAAACATCTTATCGACAAAGGAGGGTGATACAATGGAAAGAGTTGCAGCCTTTGTTTGTACAATTGTTTCATCCTATGGATCAGACATATGATGTATTAGCCCTTAGACTGCAGTCCAGTGTCTGGTTGTTTTTGTTTGATTGTTTTTTTGTTATATGTTTTATGTAATGTGTGTTGATTGTTGTTGTCTTTGATGCCAATAAAGGTTCCTGATACTGATAATACGGTACCCTGCAACCAGGCTCATTTCTTCCACATAATCTGCATGGATCATTACTGCTTTGCACATTTTGAAGAATGGTAAAGAGATGACACTGAATATCTGCTGCCTCTGTAGGTTGAGAAGCAGCTCAAATCACCACTTACAATGTTTTAACACCTCTAGTAGAAGGAGTGAATATTAGAACCCAAATATGCATGCACACACCTGATTCAGAACCATCCATCCTTCAGCTATGAAGTACAGTATTTTGAATTTGTAATATGAACGGTGAACTTTGCATCCAGTCTAGTAGAAGGCAGCAAGTCTAGACCAGTATAAAAGGAACTCCAAAATGTAATTTGCATACATTTGTTCTGAGAACACACACACACACACGAATCTGCCAAGGTAAAAGAACGATACTACTGTTAGGTAGATACACATTCAGCCTCCAATAAATATCCTGTGGGTGGAAGAGGAACTTTGGAGAAACATTCCTCTTACTGATGCTGGATGAGAATTATAAAATTCAGGACTAGAATTTTTGGAAAAAGGAAGGAGTCTGTGTCCCCGAAAAAGTCTAGCCAGAGGGAAAGAGAAAGCACCTCTACTTTTCTTCACAGACAACTTGGGGAGGGAAAGGAGGAGGGGTTTCTCTCCCTCAGCAGGACTGAGCATTTTTGCTGTGACCTATACAGGCTGTTTGACTTCACATCAAGACCCCGGAGTGATCTGAGTGCCAAAACACAAATGGCCCTTCTGTGTGTGATGGAATAATTCTCTTCCTGCTCATGCTGCCTCAGTCAGCACCTGGATAGCAAGGCAGCAGGAATATTCGAGTAGGTTTAATGCTTAAAACATTCCTCCTCTCCTTTCATCCTGATGTTCCTTAGCAAACCTAATCTCTTCCCACCACCACCATTCCAAATACGCACCCGGGAAAAATATACAAAACCAAAACAAATTGGTAAAATGCCTTCACAAAAAGCAAAACTAACGGAGTAGCAAGATTTTTCTCTGCATGGGATCATGAGAATTTCTGTGTTGCTGAAGGAGAACTGGGTTCTGTGCAGCAGAGTTTCTCAACCCAGAAATGAGGGGGAAAAATCCAGATCTTGCCACTGCCTCCATGTTGTATTCCCAAAGCAGATTAAATAGCAAAGGGAACAAGCCTCCAAATAATTGAGCTGCTTTGAAGGGGTGGACCTGGAGTGGACTACTTCTGCAGAGGGGAAAGATGGTGCGCTCACTCACTTTTTTAGCTCTGGTGATGAGAAACAGATTCTTGTTAGATTGTGCTGGTAGCACAAATGAAGCCCTGTGTCTGGGTGGGTGCAAAGAAATTAAGAACCTTAATTAAGAGCTGGAATGTTAGGGGAGGGGGGGGAATCAGCATTTTAATTGAGAAGAGCTTGTTGGGAGTGAGTTAGGAAGATCAGGATTACATTTTATTGTGCAGAGATTCAGGCTTGTGAAGGAGCATTGCCATCTGTTCCACAAGCCATTCCCCATACTCTAAGTGGGGATGGGCAGGTTGCACCTGCTCAGCAGAAAGGAAAAGGCACTCTTCATATGCTCAGAAGCATTTTTAGTATAGTCCCACTGGAACGAATTGTGAAACAAGTTACTGGACTGGGGGGTACATATGTTGGGAGTGCTCTTGGAGACAGTTTGGTGCATGTGCACGAGGGGTGTTGATAGGTGTTTGGGAGACAGATTGTGCTTGGCTCTTAATAAGCCATGAGAACTCTTGTAGATACTCCTGTGTAAGCCACTATTTGCTTAGTTTAAAGAGAAAAAGTGATCTCTGCAGACAACTAAACCTATTGCATTGATTAGAAGAAAAACTGACACTCAGCTAGCTTGCCCAATATACATACAAGTAGAGAAGCTGGGATTCAATCGGGTAGGAGCTGGCAGCATCCTTAACAACAGGCTTAGGGGTCTCACTCACTCATTGGCAGCCATACTGATGAAGAGGGACAACTGGCTTAAGAACCTTGAACAATTAACCAAAGTGGGAGCGCATCCTCATTGGTAAATAAGCATTTACTGTACCTATTAATGTACATTAAAACAAGAGCTTAATACCGGTAACTATTCTCTAAACCAGTGTTTCCCTAACTTTTTCGGCCTGTGGCTCCATTGACCACTGGCAACCATTGGCCGCGGCTCCCCATTATATTATGTTGATGCCTGTCAATTGGCATTGCACTGTTTTCTGAGAGGATTCCGTGGCACTCCGTGGCTCCCCTGGCTGGTTTCCGTGGCTTCCCTGGTTGTCGCGCCTCCCAGTTTGGGAACCACTGCTCTAAACCTATGAAATTCTTAAGTAATGCTCCAACCCATATCCATAATAGGTAAAGGTAAAGGTATCCCCTGACAATTAAGTCCAGTTGTGTCCGACTCTAGGGTGTGGTGCTCATCCCCATTTCAAAGCCAAAGAGCCAACGTTGTCCGAAGACGCCGCCGTGGTCATGTGGCCGGCATGACTCTCCTTGCCGCAGCGCATAGCATGCAGCTGGAACACGGAGCGCTTTTTACCTTCCCGCAAGTGGTACCTATTTATCTACTCGATTGACATGCTTTGGAACTGCTAGGTTGGCAGGAGCTGGCCAAGCAACGAGCGCTCACCCCGTCGCGGGAATCGAACTGCCAACCTTTTAATCGACAGCTCATGGTTCAGCGGTTTAACTGACCTTTTATTCCAACACACTCTTTTGGCACCATTCTCATACACACACAAGATTATCTGACTGAACAAAAGTTGTTGCATACTTGAGTAAACAGCTATAATAAGACAGGGTAGAAAAAGGATGGAATGGCTAGAACAGTACAACTTCTTCAATCAACGTGCTTGGATTATTAAACTCACACAAGTAATCTGCTACTTTTCATGTCATGCACACAGTTCTGAGCATATGACAATAGGAACCATCCTTAACACAGACTATCTAGGCCACAATTTCTAAATCAGAAGTTTCACTATTTGAAAAGCTAGCATGTCATTATGGTCAGTAAGAGAGCAAAGCCAATGTTAAATATTTTAAGGCCCACTGATCACAACTGGAGAAAACGTAACGTATAAAAAGGAGGGCACTAATGAATGTCTATGTAATACAAGTCTACTTAGGAAACCATTTGAATTATTATTGTGGTTTTAAAGTTTTGGAAAAAGGACACAGCTTCTACAGTGACCTTCTCAACTTGTATGAGTAGTGATGTGGCACAATCTAAGTAGCAGGTTCTAGTTTCTCTTCTTACAAAATTCTAATTTTGAGATCTGAGGTATTGGAAGCCAAACACAAGGTCATCTTAATGGCACATGTGGTCTATTACGATAAAGACAAATATTTTCAGATATATTTTTAATCTGGTGCAATCCTAGCAAATACCCATCCCATAAGCAAAGCCCTACTGTATCAGGCAAAAGGTCCATCTAGTTGTGCAACCGGTTTCCCACAATGGCCCTCAAACAGCCCTCTGGAACCCTACAAGAAGAGTGAAAGGCATACTTCTCTACCCCCCCCCCCCATTACTTCCCTGCAACTGGCATTAGGCGATATACCGCTGTTGAACTTGGATGTAGCACATAGACATGTCTATCCATGGCTACCAGTCCTGTCTGACACACGTTTGTCCAATCTCCTTGTAGAGCCAGCTAAGCTAGTGGCCATCACTAGGTCTTGCGGGAATGAATTCCAGAGAATACCGGTAATTATATATGGTACTATGTGAAGTAGTACCTCCTTTTGTCCATCTTAAATTTCCCACCAACCAGATTCATTGAATGATCCCTGGTTCTAGTATTGTGAAAGAGGAAGAAAAACGTCTCCCCATTTCTCCTTTCATGCATAATTTTATGTCACCATCATGTCCCACCTGAACTGCCTCCCCCCAAAAAAAAAAAAATTGGTAGTTTTTCCTCGTAAGGAAGGTGCTCCAACTATTTTGGTTGTCCTCTTCTGCACTTTACCCAACTTTACAACATCCTTCAAATGTGCTGGCTAGAACTATTCATAGCAGCATTTCTCAAAGTTCACCCTGTGAGGCGGGGAGAACTCTGTCTGCAGGGGTGTGGCCAGCAGCAGCAGCGATCCTGGGGATTGCTGCTGTCGCCACTGGAAAAGCCCTGGCAACAGCTGTTTCTGTACTTACCGGGGCTTCGGGGAGGCCTGCGTGACCCTCTGCAGGCTTCCCAGATCGCAGGGGACACAACCGTAGGACCTACGCCACTTGGTGCAGGGGTGGGAATGGGCAGGCCGGGGTGGCAGCTGGCCCAGGCTGGGAGAGACAGGGATATCCTATGCCTCTTGCACGGAAGCTGTCATGGCCAGCAATTATTGACAAAGATCTAGGTAAAACGGGCATCATAGCCATGTATTTTCAAAAAATAAAGACTTGAATAAAACAAATTAAAAAGACTGCTTGTATTCTGTTTCAACAAGGCAGGCAAAAAAATCCATTAAAATCCGAAGTCTGATATTGTTAACACTCCAAGACTGAAGGATGTACAATCTTTTAGATTGTTCCCTAGACGATGTTTCCGGGATTTGGAAACGAAACGTTGGAGTGTTAACAATATCAGACTTCGGATTTTAATGGATTTTTTTGCCTGCCTTGTTGAAACAGAATACAAGCAGTCTTTTTAATTTGTTTTATTCAAGTCTTTATTTTTTGAAAATACATGGCTATGATGCCCGTTTTACCTAGATCTTTGTCCATATCCTATGCCCTTTCCCTGCCCAGGTTGGCCTTACATGGCCTCCCCGGATGCACGCCAGCTTTAGAGCCGGTGTGCATCCAAGGAGGCCCACTGCGGCCCATGCAGCTGACACTGGGGGAAGGGGATGAACGTTCCCTTCCCCCAAGTAGATCCCAGGCTGTGCCAGTGCAGGCCGCAATGGGCCTAGGATACAGCGGCAGGCCCTTTAGGCCGGCCACGTAGTATTACGCAGGATTGGGCTGCCCGTCTAGGGTTGCTTCCCCTCTAGTCAGTTCCAAGATCAACTGTTCTGGGGCACAGTCATTTAGCATATCTTAGAAATGTTTGGTCTCAAGATCCAGTGTTTGAGACTGCTCACTTCTTCCCTTCCTCTGCATTTACATGCTTTCTGTAGCCATTTCCTGCTTTAGACTTGCTTCTCATTGAACTACACGATGAAGAGGCAGGGTTCATATTGCTTTTCTAGATGCATTACCATTGTACAGTACCACAAAGGTCTTCAGCAGTAGCACTGGTTCCTGCCACCAAAAAACAGGAAGCTAAATCTTCAAAGATTTGGTTTTTTTTTTTAAATAGATGGCTCATCTTCTCTCCCCCCCCCCCAAAAAAAAAGGTCACACAGTTTAATACTATAGCTTTTGGCTGCAAACATTTTACTGAAATTCACTCAGGGAGGATGATACAATTTCTCTTATTACTGGATGACCTGCTCAGCTTCTAAATCTCTAAAGAACAGGCCTCTCCTATATTGGCTCATACGGCTAAATACTGTTTTTTGTTTTTTTTATGAACTAAATGTATCAATGGAAGTGTTAAGAACCATGAATTCAGAAGTCAAAAGAAAAAAAAAATACCACAGAACTGTAGCAGCACATCTGATCTAATGGATTCTCAAGACTTGCTAACAGGAACAACAAACATTAAATACGATTCATGTTAGGCTCAGATTATATCCACAAATCCACACATTTTACCATATAGGTGCCATCTGAAGTCACAGCATATATATATATATATATATATATATATATATATATATATATATATATATATATATACACACACACACACACACACACACACACACACACACACACACACACACACAAATGAAAGAACACAGTTTGGAGACAGGAGTATTGCCATTTGACTAACCGCACAATCCTGGGTAAGTCTAGAGCAGAGTGCAGACTCCCAGCGAGTAAGGGCCACCGGGGCAAAGGCCGGCAGGCCTGCACAAGCTGGAGAAGGTAAGCCCTGCACTGGCTGGTGCAGGGGCGGGGGAGGGCGGACCAGGTAGTGAGGGAGAGCGGCCATTGGTCAAACCAGCAGGGGTATCAGCAGCGCGCTCCGCCGATATCCCGGGTCATCTCCCCGTCCGGTTCAGTTTACCTCCCCCAGCTTGAACGTACGCCAGCTTTAGAGCTGGCGTACATTTGAGGAGACCAATTGGGCCTTGGCCGGCTTACACGCGGGGAAGGGGACGAGCAACCCCTTCTCCCACGGTCCTGCCGAGTTGCCCTGGGGCAGCCCAGGACAGTCAAAGGATACCATGGCCGGCCCTTTAGTCCGGCCGGGTATTCTTACACAGGACTGGGCTGCCTGGTAAACTAGTAGCAATATTGGCCTAAATCTAACAGAGCACACATGATGCTTCAAAACAGGCAAGGACAAGTTGGTAGTCCGAAGTGGTGCACTTCAGAGACAACTTTAGCATCTTCTCTCCTATTTGTGAAAACTAGGCAGGACTGGGCACTATTCTGTTTGTGCCAATGTGCTTTTCATTTTCTTTGGGAAAAAAAAACATTCATTCTCAATGGCTATTTCAGCCTCTCGGGATCAAAAGTGTCTGTCTTTGTCTTATGGTTTGTGGCTGCAGAGCCCACACCAGAAGGAACAGCTGAGTCAGTTGATAAAGGAACAGCAGTTGCAAGGAGGAAGCTGCACAACACCCATGTAACAGAAGAGGAGACACAGCTGCTGCACACAGCAATGCTCCTTCCACCTCGCTGAATTCGACAGAACTCACTTCTGAGTAGCTGAGCTAAGGATTATATTTTTAGCGAGTCTTCTTCAAGAGGCGGGTGGAGGCAGTAAAGAAGCAGTCAGAGGAACACCAGCAGGGACAAGAAAGCCTCAAAATGGTGGGTTAGAAAGGCCTTGTCAAATGAGGCTGGTTTCTTTTTAAGAAGGAAGCAACAATGAAAGGACAAGATAATGCCTGTTGGAAAATGTCCGACTGATACAGAAGGAACAAAACAGTCTACATATATGCACAGTACTGGCATTTGGGCTTTGGTTATATAAATTTCTGAGAGCAGAAAACAGAAGCAAGTTTTCATTCATACACATACCAAATTCAGTGTGCCAAATCATCAGCCATTTAAGAACCTTGCCTGGATAACAACACCAGAACAAGACAGGAACTTTTCCTCTCCCCCCCCCCACAAAATACCCCATATCTCCCCATACCCTTCTTTCCTTCCATTCCTCAAATTCTTCACATTAAAAGTCTTCCAATTCCATACCTTGCCCATAGTTTAAACATCAGAACAATTTATACAACATTTCTTACATACATTTTTCACTTGCTTTCCTGATTAAGGGGTGCAGAATTTGAGGGTTTGTAATGCTCAATTTTCACACACACCCCATAAATACTCTATAAATTGAAAAATCTCAAGTCCTGGATTAACACAGAGAGACAAAATGTTAAACACACATGTGCACGCGCACACACGCACACGCGCGCACACACACACACACACACACACACACAGGCAAAACCCACCCGTATGCGCAACTTTGTAAATGTTTCACCTGGGAATAATTTGAGATTTTGCCACATTCCATGTAAAACTGTTATGATATCCTCCATCTTAACTCTTCTGCCAATTGCCAACAGAAAGGTACAGTATTTGTCTTAACAAAAAGAAACTTGGCATAATACATTTGGAAGAAAAGAAACTGCTGAGTGGATAAGAATCTTCATTCCATGTGAATATGGAATATTTGCATTTTGGGTTTATGTGACTAATGCAATATAACACAAAAGAAATGGGTTAGTTTCCATTCAGGCTCTGCTAAGATAAATGCTATATTGAGAAATCTAATTAAATTAAACTGATATATGGGCTTTTAAACTGGAGTGATTAATATGAAAATAAGCTGATGAATCAATGGGAAAACATTTTATTCATTCCAGCACCAAAAATCTAGCTGGTTGAAGGAGGGAAAGGCATGCCTGGGTGCTCACTGTATCAACAAGCGGCTCATGACCAAAGGGCTCAATCTAGCCCCAGGGGACTACCTACCTGGCTCTCAGTGCACACAACCCCAAAGTCAGGCCCCATTCATGACTCCGAGGCTGCTTTTTCCCCCAAATGAGCCAAGACATAAGGATCTTTACTTCCATCCCCTTCAACGTGAACAAGAACAGAAGGTCAGCCCCTCCTGAACCCAGCCATTCAACTCAAGGCACATAAGAATTCTTGTTTGCGAGTTTACATGGGTAAGTTGCACATATTGGGTCAACCTTGTAGTTGCACGTTTGGAGACAGTTTACAAGCTGCAGAGAGTCTCAGTCTCACGGACTCCCTCCTCCCCTTCCCACACGCACAAGTGGAGATTAAAAACTTCTGCTTTTAAAACTACAGAAAACCTTGGTTTCTAGAACTGTACTGCCCAAATGCAGCAAACTATGGTTGGCCCTAAGCCAGGATAAAATCAGGTTTGGATAAGACAGCAAACTAGGGTTTGGCTGCAAACGAAAAGTGGAAGCTTCTAATCTCTTCACCCGAGGAAAAAAAGGATATTTCTGAATCGAGCTATATGATCACCCACAGCAAATAATTTGTTCCAGACTGATAGCTTATAAAAAACAAACGTACTAGCCACTCAATACTAGCCACTGGGCAAGTAAAATGTGTGTCAGTATTTTTCTTTTTATTTCTTCACAAGGCTTATAAACAGCTTTGCTTGAACAGCACAGCTGAAGCACTTTCAATTCCAGTATGCATTTCATGCTTCACATTAATTATCTTATGTGTCCTAACAACCACCTGGTGAGGTAAGTCACTGCTTTTCCCATTTTTACAGAGTAGGGAAAAGTGGCGCCAAGGCACAAGACTGCTTGGCAGTGTGACTGCAGTAGAGGAGCCGTCATTTTTGTGGAATGGATTGTCCTTGCGTATCAGGCAGTGGCCTATTATTTCTTTAATGTTTGAGGCAAGCATAGATTTATTCAGCACTGGCTTCCATTTTCTAATCTTGATAAGTGATTTCCCCTCCCCCACCCCAGCGAACTGCAAACATTTAGGGTAATTACTCAGCATTTGATTTCTGTAAGTGATGGATGACATTATATTGCATTTCTCATCAGTTAAACGAATAGTACGTGCAAAGTATTAGGATAATAATTACGTTTTACATCTACTCAATTGAGTAAAAACCAAATGTTTGGGAACCAACATGAATGAGATGCCAGGGAGCTTTTAAAGCAGTTGCTGGGCATGTTCACTTATCAATAATCTTTAGCCAGCAACTAACATACAGAAGGTACCTTGCTTAAGTAAAATTCAACTTTACATAAGCCCAGCACAGATCTTGGACCAGAATGCAGCTCCTTCCTCCAGGTCTTGCCCCATCCTCCGCATAGGCTCTTTAAGCAAGGGAGAAAACATGGAGCGCACTCACTGGGAGAGATCCCAGCGCAGTCTGCATTTCCTGGTTTGTCGAAAGAGCCCATGCGGAAGAAGGGGCAGGTAGGAGGCAGGTTCTGTCCATGGCAGGCTGACAGGAGGCAGTGGGCAACACTCCCACATTACCGTGGAGGCCCACGCTCAGTCAGCAACGATCAATAGCGGTGTGCAGAGATGAACCTGGCAGAGGGAGAAGGAGACAATTAGAAGGGAGACAGCTGTCCATTCCAGGGAAAGAGGAACCTGGTCTGCAGCGTATTAGTACTAAAATGGATAAACTCTGACTTTAGACTAGGAGACCTTGGCTGTGTTGTAAACAAACAACTCCAGTAAGCATCATCCTTGTGGTAATTTACCTTTATTCTTTGACTGAAATAAGCTATTTCCTCCAAAATGTCTCAGAACAAGCGATTTGATGTTGCCGTTCCTCCCCCCCCGAGACAAAGCTGCCACGGGACGCAACCACACATGCACGCACACTAATGCTAGACGTATTTACATACGTCAGGGACTAGCTGTAGTAGCAATGTGTCTTCCTGTGTCTCTCACTCCCGTCTTTGCGCCGCCACTGTGTGAACAGGGATTCTTAGGTAAGAGTTCTGTTCCAGACATGTAAGTTGGGGCCCCACTATACAATGCTTTACAAGTTGACAGATGTTCTCTAGATCAGTGGGTTCTCAAAGTTCTCACTGCGAGGAGGGGAGAACTTTGAGTCTTTGTGGGAGTGGGGACAGCGGCGGCAGCGATCCCAGGGATTGCTACTGCCGCCGTCTCTACCCCTTAAGGCTTAAGGGGCCAACAAGAAACAGCGGTTCTCCTGGTGGGTCACGACCCACCAGTTTGAGAACCACTGCTCTAGATCAAACAAAATCTATTCCAACTTCTAAAATATATGTATCAAGAGTCAGTGTAGTCTGAGACATTTGACCTTTGAAGCCCTAAATGGCATGGAACCATGGCGGCGTCTAAAGAGTCTTTCCTTTATCTTACCCTCACACACAATGGGTCTTTGTTCTCCAAAAGATCTTTTGTAACTATGTACATCAGGGTCACAGAAGAAAATCTTAGTATGGTGTTGCTTAGCACACTCAACATTACCAGTTTAGCATTTGGCTTCATGAGCACTATGTGGTACTTGACATTACTTTTCTGATTGCTAGAAAGTCATAATACAGCACAATAGATATGTTGAATGTTGCATGAATATATTCTCCTTGCAAGCATAGCAAAATATTATTTTCCCATGCAAAGGATTAAAGTAAGTACCAGTACATCATATTATTTATGGTATAATCACTATAAGTCAATTACGGAACAGCATCCCCTTTCAGATGACAAAGGGGAGCAAATGATAATGCGACTTATTCCATGAACCTCAACAGGACTTCTCTAGACAAGTAAGCAAGATGTCACACAAATGACTCTCTGCTCACAGTCCATAGTTACCGGTATTTCTATTCCTCCCCCATCCTGAAAGAGACTGCCTTATATTTACTTGGATGAAGCGACAGCTCTTTTCCCAGACACATACAGCAAATTCAATTAATATGGCAAGAGTGATCTGTAACATATTCAAATTCCAATTGTGTACATACAAACATTTGTAATACTGTATATTCTTAAAGTATACCTATAGATGAATAAATATCTCTTTTTTACACACACACACACACACACACACACACACACACACACACACACACACACACACACACACACCATTCCCAATTGTTGGGATTGTAAATGTTCTAATGCCAGCTTTTTAAAAGTATTTGTAGAACATTAAGATTTCTCCTTTGGAGGTTGAAGCCATCAATATTGCTGAAAAAACTACCAGTTACATTTCTAGGGATCCAAAGAAGGTACAGTACTACTTTTTGAATTGCAGGATGTAGTAGAAGTTGTTGATCATGAACGTATTGTTAACTTTCTGACAGAAGTCAAATTAATGGTGGCCAGCTACTAGAAAAAGATATGCACTATTATCTTGTCAATTAAACTAATCTACTGTATTACGGCGGTCTTTGTTTATTCTTTTGGAATGACAAGCACCTAGACAGAATTCAATCATATACATATTTCTCATTACTTTAATTGGCTTTTAGTTTAAGTTATTTATTTATTGGAAATTGTAACATATATACTTTATTAGAAAGACAATATATAGTACAGGTGGACCCCCGTATCCGCTGGGGATATGTTCCAGGCCCCTCCGTGGATACTTGAAACCGTGGATAAGAGCGAACACCCCCTCCATGGTTTCCTGAGGGCCCCCCACCCTACCTCCCCTGCAGGCAGGCATGTGTGCCACCCCCAGCTCTTGTTTTTCTTTCAGCAAGCTTTGTTTCTTCCTTAAAACAAACAGAGAAGCAGCCTCCATTGCAGGCAAGTGTTGTTGTTCAGTCGTTAAGTCGTGTCCGACCCTTCGTGATCCCATGAACCATATCCCGCCAGGCCTTCCTGTCCTCCACTATCTTCCTGAGTTTGCTCATTTTCATGTTCGTTGCATCGGTGATGCTGTCTAACCATCTCATCCTTTGCCTTCCCCTTCTCCTTTTGCCTTCAATTGAGAACAGGTTTCTGTTAACCTTGCAGAGCCTCTCTAGGACTTAGTCTCGTTCTACTTGCCTGCAATAAGCAGCCAGAGGCTGCTTCTCCTGTTTGTTTAAGGAAGAAACAAAGCTTACTGGGAAAAAAGTAAGAAAACCATGGATAGCGAATCCATGGATATGGGGGCCCACCTGTACAATCTAGATGAATTGTAAACCCAGAATTGATGTTTTCCACCCAAGATAGCAGCTATTCACACCACAGAGTTCACTACCAGTTTATTCAATCAGTGGCGTGCCTAATGTATTTGACACCCAGGGCGGTGGGTGCTCCCACTGCCCCGCCTTTGGCCTCTCAAAGCCATGGGCAGACCTGGCCTCTGCACTGAAATCCCACCCCCCAGGTAGAGGCCAGGGCTACTGGAAGTTCAATGTGAAGGTAAACCTGGCCTCCACCTCAAGATACCCAGTGTGAAGCTAGCTGTACCAGATATTTAAAGCGATGGGTAGCCAATGTGAAACATAAAGTAAGTAATCCTTATTGTAATTCACTGGACCAAGACAGAGAAAACATACACAAACCAAACAGGATGATTTGAAAGCTTATGAACTTTCAAACTTGCCTATTTGCAGCAATGCAGTTTCCATGCATCTATAAATGGGTAAGGCGTGAGGGAAGAAATCAATTTTCCTTATTTTAATACACATTACAATGCACCTGTTGTGAATGTCCTACAGCTGATGGGTAAATCCCTATGTATTTTAATCACAGCCACAAATGTTGGACAACTGTTTCAAAAGAAAAAGACATTTCAAACAAATACTGCTAAGAGGCTCGACATAGCCATGATTGTGCACGCTGTGGGCTAAAAACAATTTTGCTTACATTTCATGCTAAGGGACCCCAAATCTGTGACAAGAATAAATGAATTACATTATCATGCAGAAATTATACATATTAAATCCAGTTTGAATCTATTCAACATTAAAAGAATACAGAAAGCAAAGTATGTTTATTGTATTGGTATCCCATTTGATTTGTATTCCACCTTTCCCTCTGAATAAATGGCGCACTCAAGGTGGGGTACAACATAGAGAGAAAGAACAGTAAGATGCAAGAATAAGAACAAAATAGAGTGCAATAATTATAAATAATAGTACAATTTTTAAAAATCATTTTATCATCCTAACAAGCTTGATAGCTTGATCTACCGTATTTTTCGCTCCATAAGACACACTCCCCCCCCCAAATAGGGGAAAATGTTTGTGTGTCTTATGGACTGAAGGCTAAAAAATGTAAAAAAAATTACTTGCCGGGGCTTGTGGGGGCTTCGGGGAGGCCTGCGCGACCCTCTTCAGGCCTCCCTGATCTTCAGTTCGGCGATAAATGGTTATTTTCGGGCATTTCCGGTTTTCACGAAAATCAGAAATGCCCGAAAATAGCCATTTATCGCCAAACTGAAGATCGGGGAGGAAGGCCTCCCTGAAGCCCTCACAAGCCTTAAGGAAAAAAATGGAACTGGAGACTGTCAAGATACTGGATTCATAGAACATTATACCCTCATACAACATCCCACACTTGCATGGCACAGTCACCAATTATCCACAGCCCTGAAAGTTGTCACTTGAAAGAAGTACGTTCCATGTTATAACCTATTTGTGGTAACTAGTTTTAAATACAGCTTAATCCTGCATCCAAACTCCATGTGCGTGACATCCGAGGGGGGGTTACGCTTCCCTGGAGTATTGTTGGCAGTTGTTGGAAACAAAACGTGTTTCACCTTTCATCTGATCCCGAAAGGCTCTTCTACTCAAACTATACAGCACCATCATCACATAAAGACCTCTCTAGTAACACATCTCAGACGTCAATACTGCTTGTAGTCATGATTACAACTAGGAATGCCTGTTCATTCACATGACTGATTTAACTACAGCCTAACAATAGAAGGGGTATGAGACAAAGGATTTTACAAGCTTTATAATTCCAGTCTAGATAAAGTTTGACTTCTTCACAGAAACAATGCAAACAGAAGATACATTTTATAATAGGGTTACCGGTAATTCATTGTTACAGTGATCCCAGACAGAAGCCACTAGTTTTCTCAAGCAATTGTCATCCCCAAAAGAATTGGCGGATGTACAGGGTTTATTGCACTTCTTCGTATTTTGTAATATTTAGGAACAAATTTGCATGTGGCATTTCAGTTTGGAGAGGATGAGTCACCCTAGCTTTGAGCAAAAATGATGAATTCATTTTAAAAAATAAGAGCCTATTAAAATTAACACACTGGAAATGTTACTGGCAGATTAGAGGGTTGCTTTCAAATTAATAGGTTCCAAGCCTCCTCCTCTTTCACTAGATTCTAAAGATTTTGGGATGCAAGTTTCCAAGGAACACATTCGGTAGAATAATGCCGGTTTCCAACTGAAGAGTACAACCATTCCAGTACCCAACACTTTTAGGCCTGTAGAAAATTGTTACCACAAGAAGCAAAATTACAGTAGTTTAATTTGTATGTCATTTTCTACAGAATCCCAAAGCTCTTATTTTCAAAGAGGCCAGCTCCTACCATTATAAAGCTTTCTGTGCCCACACAACTCATGCAAGAATGCCCTGCATAACACCCTTCTCATTAATGCATTTTATCCTAAATTTAATGGAGTCTGGTATATCTGAATGCCAGCAAATGAAAAGTTAAAATAGTACCAGCCGGCATTTTAAAACTGCAATTATGCCTGGCACATTTACGGTTGGCAGACTTGCATTTTACATTTGAAGACTACTTCAGATAACACATCAGAGTTAAAGAAGTGTATTCTGGGATTTGATTAAGCCAGACTGCAATTAAGTCAGACTGCAAAATGTTCTACTGGATTTTCCCATCATATACCGTATTGTCCCGAGTATAAGACGCACCTGATTATAAGACACACCCTTCAAGTTTGGTGCAATTAAAAAAATTTAATTAAATCACTGGCATTAAATTGCAACAGCCTGATTATAAGATGCACCCCTAGTTTAAAAACTTAAATTAGGAGAAAAAAGTGAGTCTTATACTCAGACCAATACGGTATTAAAAGTTACCTCTACAACCATGAGACTTAGGAAATTACAGAAGACAAAATATTCCTTGGATGCTCATGATTCTAAGAGCCCATGGCCTGTAACCAGAGAGTCTTGCAGGCTGCACATCCCACAGATTGCCTGCCTCTAATACACAATATCTAAATATATCCTGTTCTTAGGGACAACAGTAATATAAATTGTTATTATGGTTGGAATTCTCTTTATATCCCATCCTGTTTCCTAAAAGGCTCAGCCAAAACTTTGCTATTCCTAGCTGCCAGCTATTGTTCAACTCTTTTCCACCTTGACAGTGAATTTTCTTTATTCCTATGATAAACAAGATATATTTATGTATTGAACTCACCATTCATCCAGCCTTCAGATGTGCGTTTTCTAAATGGCACACCATTACTACTTTGTTCACAAGAGTATCATATGCTAGTGTTCTCATTTCATCTACTGTCTTGTCCTTACTGTTATGTCTTTCACTGATGTGTTTTTGACCAAGGGCTCCTCTTTTGCATGACCTGTCATACTTAAAAATGAATGTCCTAGGTCTAGTTTTCACAAACAGAAATGAAATGGTAAGTGCATGCCTGGACAGTGCTACTTCAGATGAGATTCTCCTGCATCTAATATATGAAGGAGAATGGAGGTGATTGGAGTGGTACAGTCCAGTCCGACTGCAAGTAGACGATACACTTTGGAACGCTCCCCCATGGGAGCAGGGGGGGGGGAAATCAACATTTCATAAAGAGACTCTAGTTCTGCCCTCTTCTTGCTTTGCTAGTTTTCTGTCTGCAGGGACTTTTTCCATGTAGAATTTTTTTTTCTATGTAGGGCATGTAGGAAAAAAAGGTGATCCATCACCTGTAGTCTGAAGCAGTACAGTACATTCTAGCACCTCTGAATTCCACGGCCTCATATTGCTGCCAAGTATAGAGCAGACCTCACATGATGGAATTCTCCTCCATACCCCTCCCCCAAAAGACCACCGTATGCAGAAAACTAGGTGTCAGGGAATAGAATTTTGCCTTTCCTTCAATGCTAGTTTTCTATGCATAGAATTTTATTTTATTTTTTGCCCCATGAGTTTCATCATGTGAGCTTTTGCCTACAGTCTAAAGCGGTACAGTCCAGACACAGGTTTATGACTTCATCTACTGTTTCTGAGATCCAGACCCTAGCTGCCTCAAGAAAAGTAAAACTATTGAAGTATTTTCTGAGACATTGGTACAGGCTGGAAAACAGATTGGATTTTTTGCCTTTGTCCTGGGCACCCTTCCCAAACTCTTATGCCCTGGAGAATTTGTGGCAAACCATCTGGCACCCAAATGCCAAAGTACTTCCACTGAGAACTCCATGTCATATTCATTCCTGTCACACTGTGTAACATGAACACAGAATGAATGTGTTATTCTTTTCAGAAAAAAAAACATGATTTTTTTTGTTCTTAAAATTGCTCCTCAAAATGCTCAGTTTTCATTGCTTCATAGGATTACTGCTGCTATCGGTCAAGTATAGCTCAACTCCATCAGAACAGGAAAAGGATAAGCCTCAAACGTTATTCATCTTTAACACTACAGAACACATGCCTAAAAAGAAGTTGGGCTATAATTGCACTAAAATAATTCAAATACTACCATGAAATGCTGATGCCATCTCTACCAGAACACACACAGGAATTGGATGTCACAGACTACACCCAGCTTCTCTAAAGGAAGTGGGCATAGATAGAATAGAGCAAAGATTACAAGCTTCCCTTTAGTGCAAACTTGTAAATAGACACTTGCCTAGTAGCCTTTGGCAAATAATCTCCAGGCAGAGAAGCCCTTCCGAAGTGTCCTTTTCTGGCCACTGATGCACCACAAATGCCTAATACAAGTACGTGTGGGAAGATGCAAACACTTGTGTGAGCACTCTTCTGGATTCTGCAAATCTACTTTTAATGTAAAGTAGGAGGGGTGAGCACGAAAGGAAGGTGCTGGTGTACATATACCCAAGACCACTACTAGCAGCTCCCTTAGATAACTATTCAAGGTACTATGAAGCAGCAAGACCCACTCTCCAGTCCAGGCTGGGAAACAACTAACTTTACTGTTCCTAGGTGTTGAAAGTTAGTGGCAGGATTGCAATCATGTGCAATGGCAACATATCGTAAGAAAAATGTGATTTAAGATACGAGACAAATATTCTACTTAGCTCTAAAAAGCAGAGAACCAAGTTTATTTATTTACTTCAAACACCACTGAACGCTGGTTAAACCACTGAAGCATGAGCTGTCGATCGAAAGGTCGGCAGTTCGAATCCACGACGGGGGGAGCTCTCTTTGCTTGGCCAGCTCCTGCCAACCTAGCAGTTCCAAAGCATGTTAATGTGAGTAGATAAATAGGTACCGCTTGCGGAAAGGTAAACAGCGCTCCATGTTCCAGCCACATGCTACGCGCTGTGGCAAGGAGAGTCATGCTGGCCACATGACCACGGAGGCGTCTTCGGACAACGCTGGCTCTTCGGCTTTGAAATGGGGATGAGCACCACACATGACTGGACTTAATTGTCAGGGGTCACCTTTACCTTACCATCTGATGTGGGGTTTGCTTTTGACTGCCATCCATGCTGACCCTGCTAGCCCCAATCCTCCCAGCAGGAACCAGAATGGGGATTGGCACAGGTCCCCATGATGTCCAACACAGCACACAAGAGTTAGAAAATTCCATCTGGAAACACTATAACACAGGCAGGATAAAGTTGAAGGAAGAGGATAAGACTTAAAAAGCAATAGCAAAGCACACATTAAAGGCAAGGCTATGGTGACTGAAGAAAAGCTTGGCAAATAAACAGTTTTTGAGGAACAATTTGAAGGAGAACGGGATGGCTTGATCGCAAAGTTTGGGGGAGGGGCTGTCCCAAGAACAGTAACTAACAGAA
The DNA here is from genome assembly GCA_026170595.1 of Plestiodon gilberti rubricaudatus. Classification (NCBI taxonomy): domain Eukaryota; kingdom Metazoa; phylum Chordata; class Lepidosauria; order Squamata; family Scincidae; genus Plestiodon; species Plestiodon gilberti. The sequence continues at coordinate 196,781,017 of JANXHW010000004.1, read as the reverse complement.
CATACAATAAGTGCAACTTGTCCACAGTTCAAATAAAGGGCACGGGTGAATCTATATATTTCAAGTTGCTGTGAAATTTGTTGGTTTATTTCAAACTCACAAGTACTGGATAATTCTAGCTGAGAAAAAGAATTAAAGTTACATTGTGACACAGAGCAGTACAGTTCCATGGATCATTTAATCCTGGGCTGCTGTAGCGAGTTTGGCACTAGTAACAGTTACCGTAAAATGTTCTTCAGTGACATGTGTACTAGAGAGAGAAAATATCCAGACATATTTCTCCAATGTCAAAAGACACCTGTGTTTTACCAATGACCTGAGCTGAACTTAGGGCTGCAATTGTGGAATACACGCTTTTTAAAAAGAAGATTATTAAATTCTTAATATTTAAGAATTTAATATTATTAAACGCATCTCATACTGTGCCTTTAACAATGCAAGGGCTCACAAGTGCTGTGAACGCTGGCATATTACGCAGTGATATTATGCGAAGTGCATGAAATAAGACTATTAAGAGCGGAGCAACCACCTTGACCCAATTTCCTTACTTTTGCTGACATAATATATCATCCGAACGCTACTAGGTAGCATGGTTACACTTGTCTAACACATTATGAAAAGTCACTTTCTAAGCACTATGCCTGCACAATATCTAGTGTTTCAAGGATATATTTGCAAGAAAGCAAAACACAAAATAAAAACCTGTTACTCTTTCAACAACGCATAAACACTAAGGAATGTGACAGCGGGGCAGGTGGAAGACATCCCCACACAGTCCACCTCTCCAAAGTTCACTGAAACCAACAAGCTTAAAGCCTGTGACACACTGGCGGTGTGTCCAGCTGCAGCGTGCAAGTAGCAGACGTGTCACACCACACCAAGACACAGCCCGTTTACATTGAAGGTCGCGGATAGGAGAGCCCCGCCCCCTGCTCTGTTACAGAGCTCTGTTAGCCAATTAGAATAGAGTCTTTTCTGACTCGATTCTGATTGGCCAACGCGGTGCTCCGCATCCTGCCCCCACAGAACCAAACGCTGCTTCCTATTGGCTGAACACGGCCGAAGTTCAATTTGTTGAACTTTGCTCACACCGGAATGCAACTCTACTGCATTGCGGTGCGAGCTTGTAGAAGTGAAGACACACCAGGATTTTTCAGCCACACATAAGAACATAAGAAGAGCCCTGCTGGATCAGGCCAAAGGCCCATCTAGTCCAGCTTCCTGTATCACACAGTGGCCCCACCAGATGCCTCAGGGAGCACAAGACAACAAGATACTTTTATCCTGTCGCCACTCCCTTGCACCTGGCACAAATAAAACCTACTCCTATAACCAGGAGGTTGCTTATCCCCATCATGGCTTGTAAGCTGTGATGGACTTTTCCTCCATAAATCTGTCCAATCCCCTTTTAACAACCGCAACGCCACGCAACGCGTCCAGTGTGTCTCCGGCTTAAGAGTGTCACAGTCTGCATGGAACTGCAGCCTTAATTTTTAATTTTAATCAAGTAAAACACATCCCTATTTAACTATCTCAAGTTTTCCAGAAGATTTTCCTCAATCCTTCATAACATAACCAAAGGGAAAGGAATTGATTTTGCAACTTTTCCACCTTTCAAAATCCCCATGACAAGAGATAAATTCATTCACCTCCCCTACAGAGTGAGTAATAGCAAAGCCCAATCTCGCATATTGATTTAGCCTGGCAGCACATGAACTAAAATACCATCAATATCCATTAAAACAGATCTTATGAAACGCTAAGCCAAAGGAGAGGCCCATTAGAGGATTGGGGAGAGTATCAACCCACCCTCACAATACTGTATGTTCACCAAAACCCCTGAAATGGCAGAATGCTGGTACAAGAGACAATGCTACATTTTAAATATAAATAAATAAATAAATAAATAAATAAATAAATAAATAAATAAAATAAAATGTTATAATCATGCATCCTATCTAAGTATACCATGCAGGTGTGAACTGGACTGTTCCTGAACACTAAAATACCATAAAAATCCATCAATACCTTCTACCATGTGTAGCTTAAAAGGCAAAGGTGACCCCTGACAATTAAGTCCAGTCATGTCCAACTCTAAGGTGTGGTGCTCATCCCCATTTCAAAGCCAAAGAGCCAGTGTTGTCCGAAAACACTTCCGTGGTCATGTGGCCGGCATGACTCTCCTTGCCGCAGCGCGTAGCATGCGGCTGGAACACGGAGCACTGTTTACCTTTCCGCAAGCGGTACCTATTTATCTACTCACATTAACATGCTTTGGAACTGCTAGGTTGGCAGCTTACTGGGAGGCAATGTCCAAGAAATTCATCAAGAAAACAACCAAAACTGCACCTTTTCAAGCTTCAAACTAAAGGCGGTGACACACTGGAGGCAGCGCAAAGCGAAGCCGGCCTTTACTTCGTGCCACTTCCTGTCTATACCGGCCCTGGGGCGGGGGGGCTTGGATGGCTCTCTATCGTCTCCATCAGCCAATCAGAAGAGTCTTTTCAGACTTGATTCTGATTGGCTGTTCGCTTCCCTACGCATCCCAACCCACTGCACTGAACTTGCCTGCTGATTGGACGAAGTTCAATTTTTCCATCTCCATCTGTTGCTGCGTGAAGTAGGAAAATGCAAGACACACGCCACCTTCTGCGTTGCTTGCAGAAACTCCACGCTGCAGCATGTGTGGCGTGTCACAGGCTTAAAATACTAGGTGATAAACAGCTTTGGGAAAGCAATGTTTTTGAAAAAAATTCAGAGTGAAGAAATTTGACAAAACTCCTATCAAAAAACCTCACCAATTTCAAAATTATACACAAAGCTAAAACAAAATAAAAAATTCAAAATATTAACACTATTCATATTCTGGTAAGTTAAAGGTCCCCAATCTATTAAACAAATGGTTCAGAAATAGCTATGCAGATTTTGTTGAAAAGCAAAATATAAATATTTTTTAAAACCAGATGTTTGTAGAACTGAACGCTCCAAAAATATTGGGTGTAGTACAGTGGCTAATAGACTGACAGCCCAATTCTATGCCTGTCTACTCAGAAGTAAGCCCTACAGAGTTAAATGGGGCTTACTCCCATGTAAGTGTGTACAGGACTGCAGTCAGAGCGATGAATCAGGACTTCCCTAATTCAAATCTCATCTATGTCATGAATTCTCACTGGGCAAGCCTTAGGCAAGTCACTCCCTCTCAGCCTCAGCTGCAATATGGGGATAATACTACTGTACTTACTTTACAGGTTTGTTGTAAGGACAATATCAAGATATGTGAATTCTTTGTATACTCGGAAAACACTATACTGTATAAGTAATACTACTATCATCCTCCTTATACAGTATTATATACTATATAACTATAGTATACTATTTTACCTCTATCATCATCCAGTAATAGACCGTAAATACCGTATTACTACTATCATGGTTAATGTATCTACAGTATCCCTTTTGGGGGAGGGGGGGAGATGAAGAGTCAGAAATAGAAAATATTCTCTTCCAAACCACGGAATATAGCAAGGCACAGTACAAAGACTGACCCAATGTAACCTTCTTCCTCACAAAAAGAAAGGGATTACGTACTAGAATTATTGCTTTTATGGGCAGAGGGGGGGCATTTGACCATACTGATCATTATTATATACCTGCTCCAGGGCACTGTTCAGAAAGCTGTTAATTAGGGAAGCACTAACAGAGAAGGAATTACCCCCAAGCACACTGCACATGGAGGGGCCATGGAAGAATCAGTTACCCCTAGAAACAAGGGGGTAGTCTCTGGAGAACCAAGACAGAATTTTGCTCGGGGTAGACAAGGATGAAACAAGAGTGCTCCTGTCGTTTCCCAAGAGACGATATACACGACTGCTAACAATTCTTTATTTTTGTTGAACATCGACATACTAAAAAACACACAGGACATAATGGCTCCCTCCCCCTCCGTTTTTAATTATGAATGTTCTACAAATCCAAAACGCGCACACAATGCAACTCAGCGTCGCCTATGGTAGTTTAACAACCCTGCAGACAGCGGTGGGGAGTGTCATGAAGTGTGTTGCGGGTGGCGGTCAGGTCTTCTTAGACACCCAACCAGCCCAGGCACCCCGTTTTCGCGGGGGGGGACCTAAGGTTGGGGGCGAAGCGAAAAGGGGATGGGGGAGGGAGGGAGGAGTGCCCAGATCAGAGCTACCCTCCACCTCGAAAAGGCACGCTGACGACCGGGAGAGAGCGACGCTTTGTCCGAGGAGCCCGAGGCAAGGGGCGAGTCGAGGAAGCAACGCGCGGACAATGGGGCGACGCAGGGGCGTGCAGCAGCGTTGGCCGGCCGGCCGGCCGCCGGGGCCCCCGCACCGCCAGGGCCCGTGTGCGGGTCCCGCCGCTTCGCCCTGGCTGTCTTCCCCTCGGCTCACCTGGTAGATGGAGGCCCAGCTGTTGGCCTGGTCGAGCCGGTGGAACTCCTTCTCCGTCTCCGTCTCCATGGCGTGGGGGACCCGGGCCTGGCCGCTCTCCCCTGCCCCCGCCGGCTGCTCCTGCTCTGGCTGCTCCCCGGAGCGCCACCACGACTCCTGCTGCTGCCTGCTCTGCATGGGTAGCGCCTCCCCTTTCCCGTCCTGTCCCCTTCCTTCTCTTTCCTTCCCCAGCTCAGGGGAACTACGCAACGGCCCGGCCCACCAGCCTTCCGGGACAGCCCCCAGCGCCGGGGAGGCGAGGGAAGCCCAGCCTCTGCTGAGAGAGAGCGAAAGAAAGGAGGGCTGCCTGCGCAAAAGCCGGAGCTGGGCTTCTTCTCCAAGGAGACGGGTTTGAAGGCCGAGGCTCAGCCTCCGGGGTGGGGCGTTGGTGACACATTTAAAATATTAAACACGAGGGCGCCTCTGAGCATGTGCGGAGCGCCGCTCCCCTGCAATAGTAGACAATTGCGGCACACGCCCCGCCCCCGCCTAATTGCTGGATTTAGGAAGAAAGGTCTGAGGAGGGTGAGATTTACAAACCCACTTTCATTTCTCCTTTTAAAAGGGGAAGGCAGAAGAAGGCCCTTTCTTTCGCTCGGAAGTCAAAGTCGGTGCCTTCATGCGCAGTATGTCGCCTCTCCACGCATGGTCGTGGATTATTTTGATCATCTGACGAGCCTGCCGTGAGTGAGGCATGATGACAGTGCTAGACCCCGGCCCCCTCTTTGGACGCGGGTTGTTGACTTTTCGGGGGTGGGGGAGCCGAGCCGAGGTAACCTGTAGTAGCAGAAGCAAGGAAGAGCCCTGCGGCTTAAGGTGCCACAGCACAGGGCTCTTCTTCCCCGTTTCTGTTTTACTTCGTAAGCGGCCTCTGAAACTTCGGTGAGCGGTTTACTTGCGAGTAAACATAGGAACAGACTGGGCGGGGCTGGCTCAGGACCAGGCCAAGCCCTTCCTGTGCCTGAGGTGGTGTGCCAACCAAATGCTGCCCCTCCCTCCTTACCTGGTGACATGCCAGCCTCTGCTCCTTCCACTCTCTGGCTTGGAGAAAGGGAGACGGAGCAGAAGGCGCAGTGTGGAAGAAGAGAGGAATGTGATGATGGGCTCCAGAGAGTGGCTCTCTTCCAATACTGGGAGTGTGGGAGGAGGAGGAGGTGGTCGTGGAGCTGAGCCCGAGTGGGGGAACAGAGGTGGCACCCCCTGCCAATCTGCTACCTGATGGGCTGACTGGCCCAAGACATACAAATCTGTGTTGTTGCCATTGCTGACAAAAGTGCACAGGTGCACACCTAGCTTGATAAGCACACCTAGCTGTTTATTGCCTTGTGTTGGTTCTTCCTTTGGATTTTTTTTTAAATGGACCAACATGGTTCCCTATGATCTTATGATTTTTTTTTTGTGCTGCACCCCCTCTTCATCACCTTCCTTTAAATCCGCAGGGGTCTCCAAATTATGTCCCATGGGCCAGGTCCAGCCCGTGGGATTATTTTATCTGGCCTGTGGCAGGCTGGCCAGCGCAGCCTGCGGCTACCTCCAGCTGCCCGCACCTACCTGTGGAGGCCACAAGAGGCTGTGGCGGCCAGCAAGCAGCTCCCCGCTGGCCGCTTGTAATTGATTGACATGGGCGGGGCTGTCAGTCATGCATGTGGACTGGTCTGTCAATCATGCCCGTCTGGCCTGTAGCTGGAAAACTTTGCAGACCCCTGCTTTAAAGCATCAGAATTTAGCATTGTAACTCAAAATCATTACATTTTACAGAACAGAGTAAAAGGGCACATACATAAAATGTGATTAGATTAGTTGATGAGCCTCTTGGGGGCAAGAATACTACCATGTAGAAAAAAATGCTGTAAACTGCTCTGAACCCAGGGGATAGTGGGACATATATATCAAACACAAACATTTTTGAAACTCAGTTGTAAAAAAAAAAAAAAGTCTGGCAATTTGCACACAACAATCTGATGCCAAAGGCAGCTGCCTTAAGCTGCTTTATGGTAAGATCTTCCCTGAATGAAGACCTATGAAAGGTGTGTAATTGTTCCTTCCCTCCTTTTGTCCTCACAACAACTCTGTGAGGTTGAGAGATCATGACTAGCCCAAGGTCCCCCAGGAAGCTTTGTGGATTAGCAAGGATTTGAACCTGGATCTTCCAGGTCAAAGTCCAGAACCACTACACCATCCTGGCTCTCTTATATGCAGACTCCGTGTCAGGAAGCAAATATCTATTACTAGAGGTGTTTGTTTTTGTTGAATGCCATAGGTCGGATTACAACCTAAGTCTTACTGAACACAATGAAACCTGGGGGGGGGGGGCGAGAAGACTGCGGGAGAGGGAGGATCCAAGGGAGATGCAAGACTTGAATGGTCTTTCTGGCCCCTACAGGAAGTCCACAAGCTCTTCTTGCAAGGAAGTTCACTTGTTCTCACACAGTAGAACCCTTCTAATGTGTGTTTTCTCTTAACAAGTTACAACTTTTCTCTTAACAAGTTACAACAGTACAGCATATCCACAAAAAGGACAGTGTTGTGTGTAAGAGTGAAAAATAATGTGGAAGGCTTATGTTATCTTTTTTAATATTCAAATGCATTATAAATAAAATCAGTTTTTGCACAAATTTAACTGAACTGCTCTCTTGTCTCACTTTACTATAATATTTTAGCCTAGTTAATAAAGATATGGTCCATGCCCATTTATAGCAGTTCATTACCAATGGTTTTCCAGTGGGAGGCAACATACATTTTTGCTGCAGTTCATAAATGAAATTAACTTAAGGTAATCAACTCCACTTATGTTTTAAAATATCCCTAATGTACTGTCTCTGGTTATGTGGGATTTCATACATTGTCACTTTTTCTTCTGCTCTTAGATTTCCCCTTTTTCTCATGTTGAATGACAAACAGGAAGGAAACTAGCTAGATGGATGATGTGGCCACATTTGGAATACTGTGCACACTTCAAGAAGGATATTGTAAAGCTGGAAAAGGTGCAAAAGAGGGCAACCAAAATACTGTAGGACTGGAGCACCTTCCCTGCAAGAAAAGGCTACAACGTTTGGGGCTCTTTAGCTTGAAGAAAAGGCAAAGGGGGGCCAGAGGGGGGGGCGATTGAGACTTATACAATTATGTATAGTTTGGAGAGAGAGAAATTTTTCTTCTTCTCTCTTAATACTAGAACCAGTATCAGCCAATGAAACTAATTGGTGTAAGATTGAGGATGGACAAAAGGAGGCACTTCTTCACATTGCACATAATTAATTTGTGGGATTTGTTGTCGCAAGATGTGGTGATGGCCACTAACTAGGATAGTTTTAAAAAGAGAATGGACAAATTCATGGAGGAGAGATGTATCAGTGGGTATTAGCAAGCCTGGCTGGTGTTCATGTGTTGCCTGAGCAGGCACCAAAATGCTCTCTTTCCCCCACCCCCCAAAATAAAAATATATTGCACATGAGCCTTCCCCCCCCCCGGGTGGCTAAAGAAGGAGCTGAAATGATCCGGCCACCTCTGCCCCTTTGGCTGCCCTGGGCACAACCGCCCTGGCTCCTGTTTGAAAGCTGACACAGGATGCTCCCCTGGAGTTGGTGTCGCATAGCAATGCTGGTGCAGTGCTCAGGATCTGAGGGCTTCAGATTAAGATCCACAAAGGATAACCTGAAGTGGGCAGGCCCAGGACAGGTACTGCTGGACATGCAGTCAGGTCTTACCTGATCAACAGAATTATTGAATGGAGATAGAGTGTGAGTGTCTGCTATCTCCAATGCTGTATGTTGCTTGCTGTATACTGCACCTCGCTTGCTGTAGTGTTGTCGCTGTTGCTTGCTTCTTGTTGCTTTCTGCGTACTGGGTCTCTCCCAGAGACTTAGTTTAACTTTCGGGGTTTTTGTTTGTTATGTATATACGTAGCACCATCAGTGTGCCTGGTGGTTTATTACACAGATCCCTACCCCAGGAGGTTCAAAATCTAACCGTCCAATCCTATGCATGTCTAATCAGAAGTCCCATTGCGTTCAGTGGGGCTTACTCCCAGGAACATGTGTATGGGATTACAGCTTAAAATAGTTGCAAGGGAGACAACAAAGAAAAGGATGGGAATGATGCCAGGGTAGATGGTAAAGAATATGCTATTATTTCATGCATACAAACTTTGGCTTAGTTGCATTAAAATCTCTAATGGGAAGTGGCAAAGGGAATGACTGGAGGGTAATAGCAAAAACTTCATGGAAAAGGTGGCTTTTGAGGGGAGATTTGAAGGAAGTAAGAGAGGGAACATCCTACAGGTGATTAGGAAAGACGTTCTAAGCCTAAGAGGTATCAATGGAGAAACAGTGGAGCTGTTTGAGGAAATAGGAGACCTTTGGACAACTGAGGGTGGTGGAGACAAAAGAGTGATGGACCATGGTTACAACAGGAGTCTAGCAGGATTCGAGAGAAGAGGACGTCAAGGGACAAGGCCATGGCGGGCTTTGAAGGTAAAGCCAAGGAGCTTGTGCGGGATCCAGGAGTAGGCAGCAGGTCAGTGCCAGGGTTTGAGGGGCTGTGGTGTGTTCAGAGTGACAAGATAGGTATATAAATACTGGTATTAATACTGGCGCAGCGGGTTAAACTGCTGAACCATAAGCTGTCGATCGAAAGGTCGGCAGTTCGATTCCCGCGATGGGGTGAGCGCTCGTTGCTTGGCCAGCTCCTGCCAACCTAGCAGTTCGAAAGCATGTCAGTGCGAGTAGATAAATAGGTACCGCTTGCGGGAAGGTAAACAGCGCTCCGTGTTCCAGCTGCATGCTACGCGCTGCGGCAAGGAGAGTCATGCCGGCCACATGACCACAGAGGCATCTTCGGACAATGCTGGCTCTTCGGCTTTGAAATGGACACGACTGGACTTAATTGTCAGGGGATACCTTTACCTTTAATACTACTATTACTATTAATATTAATAGTGACGACGATGATGATGATTTTGGCAGAATGCTGGATGAAGGTGAGGTGAGCCAATGGAAGATCAGAGAACAGAAGGTTGCAGAAGACAAGGTGAGAGATGATCAGGGCATGAACTACCCGTAATGCTTTCACTGAGGGAACAGAGAGGAAGGTGCAATGTTTTTTTGTGACGTGGTAGATAGAGGAAGAAGTAGCATGATCTGGTGACAAACTGGATGTGGGGAATGAGGAAGAGAGAGGAGTCTAAGAAGAAGTGGTGATCAGAGAGGGTGTGTTCTGTGTTGCAGAGAGGTCAGAGACAGCAGTTCTTGGCCAAAACAACGTTGAGGGAGTGGCCATGGCAGTGAGAGGGAATATCCGTCCACAGGTGGGGATCATAGGATGAAGGCAGAGTGGAGATGGAAAGCAACTGGGTCCACAGGATTATCAACATGGATGTTGAAATTACCAAGGAACAAGTTGGGGCTGTTGTCCAAGATGAAGAAGGTGAGCCAGACTTCAAGGTCAGACATGAAGACTGTAAGGGGATCAGACAGATGAAATATAACAGCAACATGGTGTGTGTGTGTGTGGGGGGGGGGAGAGTAGAGTCACACAGAATGAACTTCAAAATGTAGGGAAGTGGTATGAAGGGGGTGGGTGGGTAGGGGCTAAAACTGAAACATTTAGAGAGAAGAAAAAGACCAATCCATCCACCATGACTTTTCAGCAAGCTGTATGGGAGAAGAAGAGGCCACCAAAATAGGAGGAGTGTCACAGGGTGGGGTGGGGAACCAGATTTCATTGAGGACAAAAAGAGGAACAGATAACGGACAGCAACAGCTTTCTGGACAAGGCAGTAGCAATTCCTAAGGGAACATGAGATGGAGAGCTGGGGGGGGGGGAGCAAGTGAGTTGAGAAGGTGACAAGTTGCCATGATGCTGCTGGAACCAAGTAACAGAAAGAAAGTGCAGGAGGGAACAGTGAACACTGGGGTCAAGAGGAGGGAACCTAAAGGGAGGTGGCTTGATCACAACTAGGCACCACCCAAAGCAGCTGCTTTGGTAGCTGCCTTAGGTGACTGCCCATGTGCTCAGATGAAGGCTGCCTGAGTAGCAGATTTCGTCTCCTTTTGCCCCGATGAGGTCGAGATAATCCTGGGAAGGAAGGCAAGATTTCTAAACAACCAAAGACTTAAAGATTCACCTACTCTTGAGGACAGAGTTCGCCTTGCAGCACAATCCTGTGTAGGACGGCCTAAAGGGTTGGCCGTTGCATCCTGAGCCCATTTCAGCCTGCACCAGAGCAGCCTCGACTCTCCTAGGGGGCAGGGGAGGTAAATCCCCTTCCCTTGGTGTAAGCGGTGCGGGCTGCAATGGGCCTCCTCAGATGCGCGCCAGCTCTGAAGCTGGCATGCTTCCAGGGAGGTTGTGTAAGGCCGGCCCGGACTGCAACGGGGCTCAGGATATCGGTGCAACTCAGCACCGATATTTCTGCCCCCTCCCAGCCCGGGCCGGTCAATGGCCCCCTCCCTCGCCATCCCTGCCCACCCTCCCCACACCTCCTGCCCCACACCCTCGGCGCAGCACTCACCTGCAACAGCCAGCGTGGGGTCCTGGGCGACAGTGGAGTGAGCAGTGCCGGCATCTGTGCTGGCACCGCTTACTCTCTAGGTGCCAAAAATGTGCCTTATGGCACGTTTACGACACCCTAGCTCTGCTGGCCTAAAGTTATGCAGGATTGGGCTGTCTGTGCCCGTTGCTGCCTGGCATTGCTCTAAGCACTTTCTGGTGCTGGTACCCCCCCCCCCCCCCGCATACCAGTCTCTGTCCAATCCACTCCTTGCTTCTTAGCCACCTCGCTGAGAAACTAAGGTACTTATGGTGCAACAACCCCTCCCTTCCATCTGCTTGTGTCATAATAGTGTATCAGTTCCCCAGTGTCTAGTCTTGTGCTTTCCTAGTACAGTACAGCAGTGACAGAATCAGGCTGTTTGACCAAATGGCAGGGAACCACATGAACCTATTATAATCAGCTCTTTGCTGGTGCATCTTCTTTCCTATTATTTGTTACATTTGTATCCCACTGTTGTTCTAGAGCTAAGAGCAGCATGATAGTCTCATAGTATCCGTGTGAAGTAGGCTGGGCTAACAGCTAAAGACTTGGCCAAAACCCACATAGTGAAGAACCACGTCACACATTGCATTTAGGTGTACACCTAAAATGTACTGTAACTTAACATGTACATTGTGAAAGTGTATAATGAAGGTACAGTATATTCCTTGGAGAGCTGTGGTTATTGCGGCTCCCTGTTGAGTGCTAACTCAATAGCAAGTTGGATTTGTTTTTGTGTCATGATCCTGAGGGCTGTTCCACACGTTATGTAGTAGCAAATCTTTGTTTGCCACTGAGTATACATTCAACAAGAGGCTACAGTCAGTCCTGGCTCTCGGATGACAATACCTCAATCACATCTTCTACCAAATCACAGATACAAATAGGGGCTCTCTTGATCCCTTTCTCCATACCAAGGATCACAGACTCAGGCTACAATCCTGTACACATTTACATGGGAGTAAGTCCCATTGAACTAACGGAGCTCAGAGAGTAGACATGCATAGGATTGACCTCTGAGTTTCCATATTCTATTACAGAGGTTCTCAACCTGTGGTACGGGTACCCCTAGGGGTACGCGGACCTCTTGCTGGGGGTACGCCAAGCCCTGCCCCTTATCTGCCCTATCAACAGCTAATTAAGTGTTAATTGACATGGATTTTAAATTTTAATTATTTACTGAGCCCTTCTGTCTCTCTGATTTTGGTTTTGGGCTTATTTTTGTACTTTGGAAAATGTACTTTGGTGAGGTGGGGGAGGAGCTGATTTTGGGAAGTGTGACTTGGAGGAAAAAAAGAGATCCTTGTCTGTCTGTCTGTCTGTCTGTGTGAGAGAGAGTTAAATAAGACATTTTTTCACATTTAAAATTCTTTTAGTACTTTTTATTTAATAATTAATTACCTAATTAATTAATTGATTAATCCAATTAATTAGCAGTTAATTAGCAGGGGGTACTTCAGAAAATTGGACCGTGATAGGGGGTACCCGGGCCTCCAAAGGTTGAGAACCCCTGTTCTATTACATATTCAGTGCTCTGTCTGCTGAATACTATTTTATTCCACAATAAGTTAATAACCTGTTCTGCACAGGCTTCTGGAGCAGATATGTAAGTAAAGCAACAAGAATAGTTGCTCCTCATTCATTCAATCAATCAATCAATCAATCAATCAATCAATGGTGTGCTTTTTGAAGCTCTAGGGGTTTCTTTAAAAAACACAAACTTAAGGATGCTGAATGGAATGTTTAACTTCATAATGGATTCAGTTGTACTTAGCTACACTGCATTCAAACACATTTTGGCAAGATCACTAGTCAGTTACAGTGGAAGGGCAATGGAAGGAAAACTCATAGTTTATTTTTTTTTTAAAGCTGTGTCAAAAGTCTCCTCCAAACAGTGATTGAATTACAGATCAGCCGCCCCCCCCAGTAACCTACCTTTTATAGCTGCTTCAGCTATGTTTTTAGAAGGGTGGGGCTTCTGGGTATCATTAAGACCCTTCCTACCTCCCCCCGCCAAAAAAAAAAATCCCACCACCACCTCCAAGGCAAATGTAGGGAATGTGATTTACCAGGGACAGGTAACTGGAAAAAAAAAACCCTGTCTGACAGGTAACTGGAAAAAAAAAAACCCAGGGACAGAAAGAAGGCACAGTCCCTGTCTGATACATCTGTTTATAAGCACCTTTTTGTCACATTCATAGCTTACATTTTTCAAAGTCTACACACTTAAAGAAATATTAGGTATAAACCTAAAAATATGTGTGAAGCACTTCTGAGTTTCATACCTGACGAGATCTGACAACCAGGGGCGTCACTAGACGCGCGTCACCCTAGTGCGGGGACGTGCGTCACCCCCCCTAGGGGCGCGACATTATAGGCGCGGGGGGAGGGGGCCACCCGGCTCCCCCCCCGCATCGCGTCGCCCCCTACGGACGCTCTGAGGCCGGCCCGGGAGCCGGCCTTGGAGCGTCCGAACCCGTCGGCGCTCCAGGGCTTTTTGCCCTCAAAACGGGTCTGGGCATGCGCGAAAATCCGGGAAATACCCGGATTGACGCGCTGCCTGGGCCTTCAGAAGGCCCTGGAGCGTCGACGGGGTCGGACGCTCCGAGGCCGGCTCCCGGGCCGGCCTCGGAGCGTCCGGAGGGCGACGCGCGTCATGGAGGTGACGCGCGAGGGGGTGCGCGCGTCACCCCATGACGCGCGTCACCCCCTGGCGGCCCGCCCCCCCCCCGCCACGCTCCAGTGACGCCAGTGCTGACAACACAATCCTGTGTTGTCAGATCTCTTGCACCGGTGTAACTCTACTCTTGTTACAACTCTTGTAACAGTAGATCCACCGGTGTAAGTGCGCTTATGCCACTTTAACTTGTCGTACGCTGACGGACGCAGGACGGACACCGGTGTCCAGTGCAGTAGTTTTTCCTTTGTACAGTATTCTTAAATCCATCTGAGTTCCAATTTCTTGCAAAATTTCAGTAGTGTTATAGGTTTAGCCATTTTAAAAAAGCCAGAATTTTTGCAAACACATTTGCAAACTATGAAATAAAACAACCCTCACATCTATTTTTTCCATTAAGAAACCCATAGCATGAATTTCTGTGGTGATCTCAGTTGGATCATTTTCAGTGAAGCTGCAGGATTTCGTCTCTGCTTAATACGTTTCAAAGTTGAAGTTGACCTACTTTGAAATCATTCGCATGTTAAATTCTTATAAGAAACATGTAAATCAGATCCACAGTGTTCCTGAACATTGACATTGTGAATGCAATTATATTTGACTAACAGGCAACAAGTCCAACAGACTGGGTCTTCATTTTCAAATGGATGAGGTTGTCATTCACATTCAGCGTGCTTCTTGCTATCAGATTGTACATAATTGTACATAATTGTCCCATTATTCCACTTTAACATTTCCGTTTTTATTTAATGGAAAGATACTTTCCATGATACTTTTCTGGCAGTGTTTGAAATTTCCTTTGGCTACCAAGATTTGCCAGCATGCTCCTTATTTTCTTTCTTAATGACAGGAATGTAAGTTTTCAGAATGTTGGGTGTGAAGCTCCAACATAACTTACTGGGCAAACATATGGTCCAATCCTCCTCCTGGCATCCTGGTTATGCTGGCACAGTGTCAGCATAACTCAGTTGGGATCCTATACTCACCTAGCACAAAAGCTGGGGGGGGGGGGAGAGAGAATACTGGGGGAAATAAAACAGATCAGAGCAACCTTGCCAGCTACTCCACCAGCGTGCATGGAAAGACCACTGGCAAGCACCAATCACAGGCAGCTTGCAATGATGCCCCCATATGGACTGAACAAGAGAAAAGCTGGAGTCAATCCACTCACAGCAGTAAGGAGACGCACCCATGATGTGTCACGACCACATCACACTATACTACACACAAAACCTGCCCCGCTCAATGATGCCACATTACCCTTCCCTGCATGAGCTACTCTGGCACAGGTAGCAAGGGGCCAGTAATGGGAAACTGCCCGGACTCCTGCATGAGCTACTCTGGCACAGGTAGCAAGGTGCCAGTAATGGGAAACTGAGCATGTGCTGCTGAGCAAGAGGGGTGTTTGACTTCATTTTCTGCCTGTGGGCTTCCCAAAGGCATCTGGTTGGTTACAGCTGGAAACACATTGCTGGACTACACAAACTTTCAGTTTGATCCAAGAGCACTGTTCTGATGCTCTGAATCTCAGCCATCTTATTCATTTGAATTCACAATTTTCACGTCAATCAAGGCAATATCATTTCAGACTGCAGTGCTGGTTCTCCAAACTTCTTGTTAGTCAAATAGTTAGGACATTTCGCAGGCTATTCAGATAAATGCGAATGCATTATGGCAATGAGAATACATACCCCAGGCTTCTGGTGGGCTGCTCTTTTTTCTTCACCTCTCATGTCACATGAGTTGCTTAAAATCAGGCCTTTATTCCTGAATAATTTTTGTGAAGAAAATGTTTTATTGTACATCTATTTCATTATATATGCAAAACATTCTCTTTCCATTTATTGCAAATGTTATCTGGTATGTGCGTGAATCTTGTTTGTCAGACCACACAGTCTTTGAAAGTACTGTGGAAAATCTATTTTTTTCCTGCTTGTCTGAGTTTTCTGTTGTCCTTTCTCTTCCTGAGCTCAAGAAAGATAAACAAGCAAATGCCAGGAAGAGGGCAGAACTCTAAAATAAACTGTTACAAAAATCTCCCCATACAGAAAGCAAACAATGAATCTACAAATGTCAATCGATGGAACTCTGCAGAAGTACAGCAATCCAATGTAACAAACTCTGTTTCCTTTGATATCACCAGATTCCTGGAAAACTACACATGACCAATGGAGGGGATTGATTGTTTTGCTACTTTAATGTTTGTCTCTTTAATTTCATATGAAGAAACACTGGTATAATTTTAAAAAAATGAAAAATAAATAAGCATGGCTGATGAAAATTTACAAAAAAAATTAAGAAAACATTTTATTAAAAAAGTTAGAAAGCAGCAGTCTGCTTTGTCATCAATCTTCATTAACAGTCCAAATGATGAAATATCTATTAGTACTAAGATAAATTTGCGAATCAATAGCCAAATCAGGGAATCTTGTGTGCAAAATTAAGGGTGCCCCCTTATATACTGAGGCTCAGTTCAAACATAATGGGAAACCATGGTTTCCCACTATGTGATTGAGCCCTTACCTTTCCTCTTTTGTCCACCCAAGATCAAAAGTGGCCACTTTTGATCTTAACCATGGCTCCATGTGTCATCTGAACTTGGAGAACTATGGTTAGTCTTAACTATGGTTTGTTCAAACTCTAGTTCCAGATTCTGATTTGTCAACAAACAATAGTTAACCACAGTTTCCAGAGTTTGGAAGACACATTTGTCATGTTTCATGGAGCTGTGGTTGGTTTTAAATTAAAAGTGGAAGGTTTTGTTTGATCCTCCCTCTTTAGCATATGGAGGAGGAGGAAAGAGGGGAGGGAGTGCACAAGTCTTCAGCTATTCAGGGCTCGATTACATAGTGTAAAACCATTATTTTCCATTGTGTCTGAACTGGGCTAGAGTGGACTCAGATTGAGTACAGTTACAGTTAGACTTTACTCTAAGGCTCAGACTGGGTTTCAGTGGCTTTTGGTATCATCAACCATGGTATCTTTTATTCCTCAAGGGTGGAATCCAGAAGGTGGTGCTAAGGAATTTTTGCCCCCTACTCTGGCCTTTGACTAGGGCAGTTCTGCAGCATTCTAGATATGCTGGGTGGGCGGTACACCAACAGAAACCCTGTCTTATCATGAACTCCCACCTGCACATACAGATTGTCAGGTAGGGCACCTGGCAAGGGAGGTAGAATCATGATAGACTGTGGAAACACTGCCTTCCCATCTACCAAGTCTAGACTGCTGCATTGCTAAGAATGTTGGCAGATGTGACGGGGATAGATACACACTCCTCCTCCCTCATTTGCCCAGGTTTCAGTGATGCAAGCCAGGTTGGCACACTCATTCACAATTAAATCATGAATGGCTGTTGTTTTCCCTTTTAACCAACCTGGCATTAATCAGCAGCACTAGAGGACCCAATGGATCACCAGCTGGGTTACCATGGTTAATACCATGGGGTATCAAGGTTGAAAGAACGGCTGGAAGATGGAATAGTCACAGCTTGTCTAATCCAGTTTCCCCTTACTTGACATGCCAAATGTCTACTGCCATACCTCCTATACCAATGGTAGCACCAACACCCTTCCCCTGTCTGACCCCAAACACATCCCTCCCCAGGACAAACACACACACACACACACACACACACACACACACACACACTTCACCCAACTACCTTACAAATTCCTCTCTCTTGGTTAACCACTCCACCTTCCATTTCACTCAAGGTTGCAACAAACTCTGGGCCAGATCTTTTAGCAGGCAACATAGAGGATGACAACATTTAAACAACCAACCAACAAAAATAGAGTTAAAATAGATACCCAACATTTCGCTCATCCTTCGCAGAGAGCTTCTTCAAGAGGGTGATTAGCATGTGAACAGCACACACTGAAATCTGTGTGTGCTGCTCACATGGTAATCACCCTCTTAAAGAAGCTTCAAGAACCATCTTGAAGAAATTATATATATAATGCCTCCCTTCTGCCTCCCTTTCTCAGCATGGAGATGGAACAAGTAACAAAAGACCTAGTAGGTTTAAATGCTACTCCCCCAGAAATAGGTACACACTTCTCAAATATACTTAATGCCACTTGCTTATGCTCACGTGAAGACAAAATATATAGAAAGCAGGCCTGTTATAAATGAAACAAAGAAAACAGAAAAAAACTATTTTAAAACAAACTGTAAAATTATCATTCCTCCCTTTGAATAAAGAAGGAACACTTGAAAAAGACTATTTGGTAATGAATATCTTGCCTTGTCCTATACACTAAAAGAGTAAATAAATCACTTTAGTTGGTATCCACAATTTTGGAACTGAAATTCTATCACTGCTGCCACATGGCTGTGGTTTAACTGATGCTTGTGTGGTTACGGTGCAGTTAGTGTCCACGGATCATTTCGGCACCTAATGAAGATTTGGGGTTTGGAAGCACAGCTCTGGAATACCACAAAATGACTCTTTAATGTTTTTCCTTCCAAAAACCTGATATTGAGCTAGATAGTCTATAACTGCTTCCTGGTTCCCCCTAAATAATGATACAACTTTAACCACTTTTCCAAACCTGGCAATTTAATTTGGCATAAAAACTAGCATCCGTAATGGATAGATACAATTGGAGGCGTGTGTGTTGAAACAGCTAAGACTGGATTTAATCACTTGACGTAACTCTTTCAAAGCTGAACACTTTTGCTCAAGAGGAGATTAAGTTGGATTATAAAATTCTCCTTAAAAACGTAAAGGTAAGTTTAGGCTGGTGCTCGTGTTTCTCCTGCATCTTTTTAGATTGTAAGCCCTTTTGGGACAGGGAAACACTTAGTTATTTGATTTTCTCTGTAAACCACTTTGAGAACTTTTTTGTTTCAAAGTGGTATATAAATAGTCTAATATATTTTATTTCTAATATAATAATTTCAAATCAAGCAATGAACTTCAGCCCCTCCCCCCCCCTTTTTTTTTTACCTCTGCAGCTCCTGGCAAGATGCATGTTTCCTGTCTACTTATTCCCTTGCCAGGATTTCTTTCCTCCTCCTCTCATTCCTTTGGACCATCTTCTTGCCAACGCTCCTTTCACAGGCACCATCCCCTGCCTCTCTGTTGCTTTATTATCTGTATTCGACCTCCTTCTTTCCTAATCTCCTGCTTCTACTTTCTTCCGTAGTTCTGTTTGTTTGCTATGCCCCTTTCCACAATCTGACTCAGATAATCAGCATTTTGGTTTGAAGAAAAGTGTCCTCCTCCTTGGGGCCCCTCTTACTGTACATGAATGGGTCCCAAGGTTTGTGGGGGGCTTATCCTGGCATGGTTGGGGTGTGCATTTTGATGGTGATGGCAGTAGCAAAGCTTCTCCTCTGTGCCTTCCCTATTCACTCTTACCTAGGCTTACCAGATCTCCAACCGGGACAGAGTGCTAGACCTTTAGGAGAAGGAATGTGGGCAGGTGTAGCTTATTAAACCTTAGAGCACAATCCTAGGCATGTCTACTCAGAAGCAAGCCCCACTGAACACAAGGGGGTTTGCTTCTGAGTAGATATGCATAGGATTGTGCTCTAAGGGTTTAACAAGCTACACCTGCCCACATTCCTTCTCCTAAAGGTCTAGCACTCTGTCCCGGTTGGAGATCTGGTAAGCCTACACAAATGCAATGATACATGCAGGGGCTTTAAGGTAAACCTCTCCTGTGCAAATGGGACAGGAGAGTTCCTTTAATCCTTCCTCATATGACTTGTTTTCCAGACCTCTGAACATCTTCATTGCCCTCTTCCAAATCTGTTCCAATTTGCCTATGTTAGGGGTTGGCAGGCTTTTGGCCTGAGGGCTACACTGGAGCATCAATCAATCAATCAATCAATCAATCAATCAATCAATCAATCAATCAATCAATCAAAATATTTATACCATGGCTTTCCCCTCTAAAAGAGGCATCCAAAGTAAAATGCAATAACAATAAAATACAGATTATTTTTGCTCTTGGTTTTCTGTGTTCAGTTTTTGTGAATTTTTTTAAACAATCAGAGGAAATTAGACAAACTATTGCAGAATAAAAAGGTCTTCAGGCACCACTGGAAGACTCCCACCACTGGGAGGGAGCCAGTCTCTCCTCAGGGGGGAAGTTCCACATCTCTGCTCAAAGTGTTCCACATCTGTGGGGCCACCATAGAAAAGGCCTTCCCCCACATCACTGTCAATCCAACCACTGGCATTGCTGCAGGGGGGACGGAGCTCTAAGTTCTGCCGCGATCCGAGCCTCTGTTACACGGGTGAACGAAGCAGCCCCGCCCCATCGCCTTCGGAACCATTCAAGGCAGTGAAAACAATGCACAGGAGACTCCGCCCCCCCCCCCCCCCCGCAGCGACGCTAGAGAATCCAACTTCAGATGGTGGCAGCACCTGCAGGAGCCTTCCCCCCCCCCCCGATGATGTTAAGAGACAGGCCATCTCATGGGGGGGGGTATTCTTTAGACACCTTGGCCCCAAGCCATATAGGGCTTTGAAGGTCATCACCAGCATCTTGAGTTGCACCCAGAAATAGACCAGCAGCCACTCAGGAACAAATTAACAGCCCAATCCTAATCAACTTTCCAGCATCGATGCAGCCCCGAGGTAAGGGCACAAATGTTCTCTTATCTTTAGGCTTACCAGATTTCCCCCGAAGCGGGGAGGAGGGCAGCAGCAATGTTACTGAGGGTGGGGTCTAGGGCGGCAGCTGGGGTTGTCACCGGGGGGCGGGGTCTGGGGTCGCTGAATCTTCATCCGGTCGTCTCTTCATCCCAGCCGGCTGAGACTGCCCCCCTGCAGCACTAATACGCTGCTGCTGCATCTTCATCTGGACCAGGCCTGGACTCTTCACGTGCCTGTGCAAAGCTGGAAGCACTCCGGAAACGTCCAACTTCACTCGGACGTTTCCGGAGTGCTCCTAGCCTCGCGCAGAGTGAAGTTGGATGTTTCCGGAGTGCTTCCAGCTTTGCGCAGGCATGCAAAGAGTCCAGGCCTGGTCCGGACAAAGATGCAGCAGCAGCGTATTAGTGCTGTAGGGGGGCAGTCCCAGCTGGCCGGGATGAAGAGAGGACTGGCTGGGAGCCCGGGATTTGGGCTCCTGAACCGGGATTGTCCCAGCCAGAGCCGGGAGTATGGTAAGCCTACATATTTTGAGGAGGCCTCCGTGACTGTCCCATCCCATGTGATGCAGCATTTGCCCCATTGGCACAACTGCATCTGTGTTGGAAAGTTAGTTAGGATTGGGCTGTAAATATGACACAGGAGATTCATGAATATAAATCTTATTCATGCACAAGAATTTAAAGGGTTAGTAGCAGCCATGAATGGGTATGCAATTTGTATTGGGTCAGCAGTACTGGAGAACTGGGGTGGGGTTAACTAGTTTCAGGTTTCAATCTCTCCATGGGCCTTTTACTTTCTGAATTTGCTTCGGTGGAGCAAACAGCGGGGGCGGGGAGGGGGCGCAGTTTCAACTAGGAAAGCAGCACTGCAAAAAGGGATGATGGTGGCTCACTGACACTGTCCCAGTTTGTATCCCCTCCAGCTTCTATTAATTAACCCTTTAAAAACACAACACTTACTACCTATAGATATTCTATATCTATAGATACCAATAGATACCTATAGGTGCAGAAAAGAGCGACCAGAATGTTTCGTGGGCTGGAGCACCTCCCTTATGAGGAAAGGCTACAGCGTTTGAGGCTTTTCAGTCTAGAAAAAAAGGCCCCTGAGGGGGGACATGATTGAGACGTATAAAATTATGCATGGGATGGAGAGAGTGGATAGAGGGAAATTCTTCTCCCTCTCACACAACACCAGAACCAGGGGACATGCACTAAAATTGAGTGAAGGGAGAGTTAGAACGGACAAAAGAAAATATTTCTTTTCCCAGTGTGTAATTCGTCTGTGGAACTCCTTGCCACAGGATGTGGTGATGGCACCTGGCCTAGATGGCTTTAAAAGGGGTTTGGACAGATTCATGGAGGAAAAGACCATCACAGGTTACAAGCCATAAGCAACATCCTGGCTTTAGAAGTGGGTTTTCTCTGTGCCAGGTGCAAGGGAGTGACAACAGGAAACAGGTTATCTTGTTGGCTGTGTGCTCTTGAAGGCATCTGGTGGGGCCACTGTGTGATACAGGAAGCTGGACTAGATGGGTCTTTGGCCTGATCCAGCAGGGCTCTTCTTATGTTCTTATGTTACGTTATAGATCTCCAGTTTCAGATCTGGTTTGGCCTTCAATGTGTAGAACCAGTGAGTTGACATTCAATATAGGTGCCCCTGAGGAATAGCCACATGTGGTCTGAAGAACAAGGGTAATAGCTGCCCTCCCTAAATGCTACCTCAGAAGTTATCTGGAAATCAGATGTATCCTTTCTATAGACTATAGCTGTCATAAATTCTGGGGGAAAGCAGAACGGTGAAACCACACCTTGCCATTAGATGGCACTGCAGTCCATGCTACTGTACTACAGGATTCTTTCCTGGCTAGAGCAAGGCATTTGCTTTCTTAAATGTTCTGATTCTAGCATAAGATGTCACATGGGGAAAAATCATTGGTTCAGTTTGTGTTGTCAGTAATTTTAAGTCATAAGTCAGCAAGGAAACTTATTGGAGGGAGAGTGGAAGGGGGTTGACTTTTCTCATCAACTGCCCTGTATTTTGATTCTCCAAATGTCTAGGCAAGAAATGGTTAGCCATGAAGTTTGGATTTTGGGTCTGCCTATTGGGTATGGACACCAGTAGTCTCAGCCTGCTTCAAGGATAGCAGGATTTAAACCCAGTACCCCTAAACATTTCTCTCACTGTTTATAGCACAGCTGTTTGTGATTTTGTGTGCGGATGTTGGCTGCATTTCACCACTTGTGCATGAATGAAGTCTTACTAGTAAAGGATATATGGGCATTCCCTTCCTCCAGTACTTATCTCATTCTATGTCTTTTGTGAAGCTTTAACTCTAATGCTTTCTGTTCAGAATGAAAGTGTTCTCTGAAAAAGATATGCCACTAAAACATCAAAACATCAAAATTTTAAATAAACTTATAAAAGTAATATAATAGCAAGAGAAAGGGAACCTTCTAATTGCAGTTCATGTTTTAATATTGTTAAGAATAGTTCCCCGCGACCAAGGGAAGGTTTTCCATAAATGATGTCTATGTATGTAGATGTGTTTTTTCCCTCCTCATTATTTAGCTATGGTCGTTTCTGTTTCTGACCTCCTATTATTAGTCCAAAGAGAAATGGCCACTCTTTGGAGTCTGTTATCATGACTCCTAGGGCTTCCTGCAGATATAGGATGCAATCTTGCTTGTGAAAACCAGGTTCTTTTCACACCCTGATGGGTAAGCTGAACCAGTAGAAAAATCCACAGATTCTAAATTGGAACTGAAACACATCAATCAGTTTGCTGATTTATGGAAGAGATGACAAGGCACATGTGATTATGGAGCAAATAAAGACACTAATTAAAAGTGAAATTGATAAAACCATCAACATAAAATCATCAAAATAATAAATGTAAATAAAACTATACAAAACAGCCTAACCAAATAATATTATTTTGCAAAAGCTCAACTAACAGCACAATCCTGTGATGTATATGCGAATGTACAGTATATGCGGATGTATATGCGGCTGGCCTAAAGGGCCGGCTGTTCTATCCTATCCGGATTCTGCGCTGCCCCGGGGCTGCTAGGCCGCACGGGTGAAGGGGATGTTTGTCCCCTTCCCCGGGTATAAGCAAGCCTATGGGCCTCCTCGAATGCATGCCAGGTCCAGACCTGGCATACATTTGCGGAGGTGGTGTCAGGGCGGCAGGGGTTGGGATGGGGTTACTGACACCAATATCCATGCCCCCTCCCAGCCTGGGCCAGCCAATGGCCTCCTGCCTTTGCTGCCCCATCCCGCCCTCCCACCAACTGGTGTGGGACTTACCTGTGGGTGTGGCAGCCGAAGTTGGGTAAGTTCCACGGTGGAGTGAGCAGGTCTGGCCTCTGCGCCGGCACTGCTTACTCTCTGGGTGTAGAAAACATGCCTTACAACGGCACATTTACGACACCCTAGACCAGCATCTGACCTGCTGGTCTTTAGTTAGGCAGGATTGCGCTGTAAAACTCCTCCTGCTCTGTACTTAAAGCCAAAAGCCTGTTAAATTACCTCAGGTTTCAATCTCAAATGTACCCCCCAGAAAACAACCCCCATTGAATACAATGGGATTTGTCTCTGAGCAGTCCTTATAGGATTGCAATAGTAGAAGTCCTAATTTATCCCAATAAGCCATCCCCACTAAGTTACAGGAAAATGATTAAGTTCATAGTACCAGACTTGCTTGAATATTCCCTTGTGACTGAAAGATGGCCGAGAAACTTCCTTTAGAAGAAAGATTATCAATCCTCAAAAATAAACCAAAAATGAATGTTAGTCTACAAACTTGATGAGAACAATCTTTCTTATAGAAAAAGAAAAAAAAAAACATTTAGGGCAAAAGAACAAAATGTAAACATCTATGGATAAAATAAACCCATAAAGGATTTATTAAAAGGAACCACCAAACTTAAAAATAAGAATTACCAAAGAATAGGATTAGAAGACAAAATAAAAAGCATCCCTTTTCATTCTGTGAGGATACCATATTTTTCATTTACGTTCACATCCCTATTCCATGTTATGTGTGCCTTTCCCCCCCATATTTAGAGTCTATAAATGTTGTGTGCATTTATGTTGATCAGTTACAGCACATGGCCCGTTTTGGTCCCAATTTGCCCTTAATGAAATCCCCTTTGTTTTCAGTATCATTTTAAAAGTATCAGCTATGTCTGGTTTTCTCCATGTGCCTAATCCGCAAAGATGCAATGTCGCATTCTCCACTAGCTGGTCTCATGGTATTAGAAGGCCACTTTCATAAGTGGTCTTATTGTTCAAGAAGAAACCAACATCTGTGCTTTGCTCAGTGCTGACTCAGGCAGCCTCATTTGTGGCAACTTCAGCTTTTCTTAGCTGAGAAAACTCCAGCCCCAGTTCAGACTTCTGATCAGGCAATCGGCTCAACTAAGGCATTAGGTGACATACTCAGGGTCTTTCCAGGACTAGACTAACAGCTTCCATGAAAATGGGTGCAACATCTGGCATTGGCAACATCTGGCAAGCATGGGATGGAGAGAGTGGATAGAGAGAAGTTCTTTTCCCTCTCGCACAATACTAGAACTCGGGGACATCCACTAAAATTGAGTGGCGGGAGAATTAGAATGGACAAAAGAAAATATTTCTTTACCTAGAGTGTAATTAATCTGTGGAACTCCTTGCCAGGTGATGGCACCTGGCCTGGATGCCTTTAAAATGAGATTTGTCAGATTTATGGAGAAAAGGTCCATCACAGGTTACAAGCCATGATGTGAATAAGCAACCTCCTGGTTTTAGTAATAGGTTATCTCTTAATGGCAGATGCAAGAGAGTGGGGACAGGATGGACATCTCCCCCTCTCCCCCTCTAATTATTGGCATCTGTGCTTGGCCCATTCCTGGGGGGGGGAATACTTCCCAGAAAGGGCCATTCTACCCCATCTCTGCTAGTCTCCAGGTGACAGGCAAGGCAGTCTTATTTCAGAGGGCTGGGGGGTGGGCGGTAGTATTGGTAATTGTATCAGTTATTTGTGACTACTGTTTTTCTTTCTACTGTATATATTTTGTTCCAAATAATAGATTTCATCCCTTTCTTTATCTTTTTTTTTTTGGGGGGGGGGTGTTGGAATTGTTTTAAAAATTGAATGTATCCAAGCATGTCAATGCGAGTAGATAAATAGGTACCGCTTGCGGGAAGGTAAACAGCGCTCCGTGTTCCAGCCGCATGCTACGCGCTGCGGCAAGGAGAGTCATGCCGGCCACATGACCACGGAGGCGTCTGCGGACAACGCTGGCTCTTCGGCTTTGAAATGGAGATGAGCACCACACCCTAGAGTCGGACACGACTGGACTTAATTGTCAGGGGTCACCTTTACCTTTACCTACTTATCAAAATGCATAACCAAAGAAGCCAAGAAATCCCATTGTATGGAAAACGTATTTGGAAGTACTTGCCTCCCTGCCTTCAGTGAAGCTTGTCCCCAGGTCAGTGTGCATACCAGGGCTGAGGTCAGATGTCCGCATCATTGGACAGCTACCGAGGGGGGGGCAGGCCCACTGCTGATTCCAGAGATGCCTCTCTGCCGTTAGTTTTCTTGGGGGGTGGCAGAGTGGCTCTCTTGGGTTGCCAGCCAAAAATGACCCTGTTTATCCAACTTTCTTCTTTTTTCTCAGGCAGACTGGTGGCAATGGTTAATCACAGGCCATGGGGGTGGGAAAAGTGTCACAGCTAGACTCTGTCCCTTTACTGTTGCCCCCACCCCTTCACTGCTGTTCCATACCATTTTACCACTGGACTGTGCCCCAGTACAACCTCCTTTTTTCCCAAGGGTAGGCAATCTTGTGACATCACCAGACCCCATCTGAGAAATCTCAGATTTTGGGAGCCGACCGATCTGGCAACCCTGCTCCTGGACAAGGCTCACGCTCTTTTTTCCAAGAGATGAATCAGGTTTTTCAAAGTTGTTGTCTGAGCTTAATGAATGAGCAGAGTCATGCTCATGATGAATGGAAGGGCTTGCTTGGCTTCTCCATTCATTGCATATGCCATGAGCTGGTTCTTCTCCCTGAAGACTGTGGCACGTCCAACGTTTGAAGCCCTTCACCTTGCTGTTCCAACCTTAGTGTTACTTCAGAGGTCAGTCAAAGAAGCCAAAGTACATTCTGCTCAGGGCATTTATTTAAACCAAAAAAATAAACATCAGAGAGGGAAGGGAGGAGTAGCGGGGTGGGTGTGCTGTCAATGAGGGAATGGGTATAATTTGTTAGTTGATAGGAGTATCCCTTATGCTCTATGAACTTTAATGCAGCAACACAGCCATCAACTGATGATGAAACTGCCCAGTGTTATGATGACATTAGAAGTGAGGGAGAAAAGACTAACAAGCCAAATCATTTGAGATACGGAGAGGCGGGCACACTCGAGTAGCTGATAAAAGGCATCTATTCCATGTGCCAGAAAGAGAGAGGCAAATAAGAGATTACAGTACCTCACTGGCTTCTAACACTGCCTATCAGGACAAACTAGTGGAGAAGACAGAGTCCATTCATTGAAGCATGAATCCAAGGAGGTGCACCCTTCTCTCACCCAACCCTGATGCTCCCTTGCTAAAATTAAGCCCTAAGATTTGCTTCTGCTCCTGCAATGGTCCACAGAAAGCCGATGCAGAATCTAATCTAAGCTGCTGCAGCACCAGTTTACAACTCACTATGCTAAACTGGTAATATTTTTAATGACTCTGCACAAGTTTCTTCCCATATCTCTCTGTATAAAAGTCAGTGCCCAAGCTATACAAACCCTGGATGGAGCAACACAGATTAAGGGGTGGAGCTATGCAAATAGGAAAACAATTGAGTCTCAGTAGTTAGGGTCACTTAGGGCGGGGAGTAAGTTTAGCCCTGACATTGGGTGGCTTGGCCTTCACTGACGGGGGCAGGGGGGGGAAACCACACATATCTGTCATAGTGACGGATATTTTGCTAGCCACAAAAAGACTTGTAAATGTCAGGGTCCTTTGTTATTATATCATCAAAGGTCACTTGAAATCATCTTGAGACAGAGCATCCCTTTACAGGCAAGAACAACAGTAATGACTTCTATAAACTATCTGCTTTTATTTCCTCCTTTCTTGCAGTATTTTTTTTAAAGCTGTTTTAACTGTTTGTGCAATTTCCCCATAACTACCCCGGGCAGATAGTTGTTGCATGTTGTGGTGTGACACTGTTATTCTCTATCTGGAATCGTTCTTTACAACGGGAAAGCTAGCTAGCAGACTCTGTCCTGCCTCCATGGAAGCTTGCCTCATAAAAGATACCACCTTATCTGTTTGTATCCATTACTCTATCACAAGGGCAGTCTCAGACGTAAAATCTTGCAAAGGGCAGACGGTGTCATCCATGATGACAAATGTGAGATTGAAGTTTGGAAGAGGTTCTTAAATCACTGACGTTTGTTCAGTTGGATAGCCTCTGCCTCCTTGCCACTGGGTTCTGCACATGTCCCCAACTTGTAGGGGATACGCAGTGCAGTGCCTGGAGACGTAGTTGGTCCTCAAGGATTCCCATCTGGGCCCAGCATGGTCCCTGATCCCAAGAACCCACCTGCTTTCATATGTATATCGTCTGCTTTCTCTCTTGCAGTAGAGTCAGATAGAAACCAAATTGTTGTGAACAGCAACAAAGGCATTGTCAGAGGACCCCATATGCATAATCTCAGTTGCTCACTCCACGTTATTAACATGCTTCACCCTGATGTACTGATTTAGCATCTACATATGAGCATATACATGGCACCAATGGGAACCAGTGGTGTAACAAGGGTGGTGCAAAGGCAAGTAGTTGTGCAAGACTCCGTTACACTGGAGTCAGCGGCCCCTCCCCCTTGCTGTTGGAGCCATTCCAGCAGCAACAGGGGAGTGTCCTGCGTGTTGCCTTTGCTGCCAGAATGGCTCCAACAGCAAGGGGGAGGGGCCGCTGACTCCAATGTAACGGAGTCTTGCACAACTACTTGCCTTCGCACCACCCTTGTTACACCACTGATGGGAACTTCCCTCCTGGAGCAACTAGTAGCTGATCAGGGGCCTGATCTGGATTTGTAGGATGTTGGAAACACACACACGCACGCACGCACGCACGCACACACACTTACTTTGCTTTTGGAATCTGATTGATGGTGATCTCATAGCCCTTCCTTTCTCAGATGTCAGGGTTAGTTGTTCCAGTAAGAGGTGGCAGTTGGTTGGTCGGTCGATTCACTGCCTGAATCAGTCCAACCCAGCCCAGATTATGCTGAGGACCAAGCTATTAAGGCTGAAGAGCCAAGTCAGCATCAGCAGCAGAAACTCCATTGTCATCAGGTTCCTGTTGAGCTGTTAACTGCAGCACTACTTTGGTATCTGTGCTGGTAATTTACAGCCACTTTACCCGCTAATGTCCGTGAAATAGTCCTCTTCAAAGCATTTTAAAAGGTCAGACAGGAGATAGACGCGAGTGCGGTTGGTCAATCCGCCATCTTACACCGGAAGTCAAGAACTACACTGAACATACTGTACTTGCTCTGGGGTTGTGGTTTCTCCTGCACAAGAAAATAGCATACATGGCATTTCCATGCCACTAGCATTTGAAACAGTTGTTTAGTTTTGCAAAACAATCCTTTGTTTTCAACTGTGCCACCTGTCCAGTCGTTGAGACCAGCAGACACCAGCGCAGAGACGGACACAGTTCCTCTGTGGCTTGCAGATCTTGGGGGCTGAGTGAGCATGCCTGGTGCCTGCAAAATCCTTCATTGAGAAGCCTGCTTTGTAAGTTTCACAGATGTAGTCCTTGACATGTTGCATGTGGTTTGAGGATTGGCGTCTAAGAATTTTAAAATGCACATACTGATAATTAACGTTTATGGCTAGAGGGTCATAAAAGCGATCTAGATTGGAACGTTTAGTGGTAAAAGTCTCAGGACTGTTTGCAAATGTACAAAATTAAATGTGTGGTTGGTGCTGTGTTGCCTATGACTCTATGAACAATGTAATGCACTGCCTGGATTATTGCCAACTCATGAGATGTTTCATGCCCAATAGGCTTGTCTCAAACAAGGGTGGGTTGCTGGGAAAACTGAAACGTCTCTTGTTTTAGACAGAAGAATGTAAACCCCACCTTGGTGACAGGTAATTCTCAGGCTGCCTTCTATATCTAGTGCCTAGTATAGAAATCTATTACTGCCGCACTGGCAGGTTTGTCATACAAAAAAAGAGCTACCCATAAATCATCTTGCACTTGTGGGTTTTCTGCATGTCAGGTCCTGTTGCAAACCGTTAGAGTTCCAGCTGCTTCGTAAGATGTATCTGCTCATTGTCATCACATCTGTCCACTCCTCTGGACAAGGTGTTCTGTAGTGGGAAGTTCACATACACCTCTGCCACACATCTGTTTCAAGATTGATAACCTGTCTTTCTTCAACAGAACCGAGGTGGCCAACAACACTTGGCAGTAAAATAAGTAATGATTTTAAAGAAGATACAGTAGTCATAAAAATGATAAATTCATAGATGAAATGACTTCAGATTACATCATCAGCACAGGTATAGAACACGTGCTTTGCGTGCAAAAAGTCTCTGATTCAAGCCTGAGATTTTAGAGAGCTGCGCCCAGTCAGTTCTGGCTAGAGATGGACCAATGAGTCAGTGGAAGGCAGCTCCTTATGTAATACAGCCATTAAATCGATAGGATGCAACTGCAAAAAGCCCTTCTAGAACTGAGGGTTTAAACTGCCTTCTAAGAGTCTCTGCTACTAGGCTGTAGTGACCTGTACTTTATACCTTACTTGATTACGCACAATGAGTGCATGAAGTAGGGTCTCGTGTGAAGGTCAGGCAGCCCAATCCTACCTAACTTGCCCTCGCTGATGCAGGTGCACCACCAGTGGAGCGCACACTGCATTCTAGGGTGGGGGGGCAGTTGGAGAGGTCTCCTCAGGGTAAGGGAACTTTTGTTTAGGGGAGTGTCAACGGGAAACAGGTTATCTTGTTGTCTTGTGCTCCTTGAGGCATCTGGTGGGGCCACTGTGTGATACAGGAAGCTGGACTAGATGGGCTTTTGGCCTGATCCAGCAGGGCTCTTCTTATGTTCTTATGTTCTTGTTACAGAAACCTCTGCTTTCCCAATGGGTCTTTTCAGTCCTGCACCTGCTGGCACAGAACCAGGGAGGTGGGTGGGTGGGTGTAACAGTGGTGGAAAGGGAGGGAAAAGGGATAGGAATCCAGCTGCAGAGGCATTGCTAAAGGGGGGGTGGCGGATCACCCTTACGGCACTCTGGTGATGTGCAGCGCTCTCCGGGAGAGGGGGCACAAGTGGCAAGTGGAGCGCTGAAGGACCCTCCCTTGCATACGTTTGGCAGAATCGAAGCCATTCTGGAAACACGGACAGTGACACAATGACGCGAGGGGGAACATGGGGATGCGACGATGTCATCACATCACCCCTTCTCTGGGCACCGGCCAGACCAGCAACGCTTCTGTCCGGCCACAGGTGAATGCCACCGATTCTGCCCCTTCCTCCCTCATTCTGCCTCCCTCTCTGCCCCTTCCTCAGAAACTCCCCCCGTCCTTCACCGCCTCTACCCCTCCCACTGTCCACTGCCACTGCTACTCAATGCTCCAATGAAAGCACCAGGCCTGGCGTCAGCATGTGACATTCTTGGGCCATTCTTGGGCAACTGTTGGGGTCCTCACACCCTGGCAGGGCCCAGCATGCTGACAGACATACCCATGGCCCCATCCATGAAGGTACTGGGCTCTTGTGACTACCATTTGGCTGGCAGCTGCCATTTTGTTTTTTCCACATTGCCATACTATGGGGGGAAATGGTGCCATCAGTCAGGGCTGCTATGCTTTTGCGTGGCCACGATTTTCCTCCCATAATACTCCAGACAGATGCAACATCTTGGGCATTGTGGGAAAACGGGCAGCCACTGGAAGTCTGCCACCCAGAGGGGTTCTGCTGTTTGTTTCAATAGTTTAAGATTATTTTTTTTAAAACCCTGCCTGCAGCTCTGCTATGGTACACTCAGAACTGGTGTCAGGGAGTTGGGTTAAGTGGGGCATTGGCTGGAGGCCCAAGGCTATTAGAGGATCCATAGCCTGCCCGGAGGCCCTCCTCAGTGCCTGACTTCTGGCCATGAAAAACAATAGCCTTCTCCAATGTGGCTGCTAAGAAAAGCCCCAAGCTGCTTTTGTCACCCAAGCCAGCCTCTGCCGATCCCTTCAGGGAGTGTATTTGGTGGTGGAGGCAGCAGCAGTAGCCTGGAGTACCTCTTGGCAGTTGCATTGGTGACTGCCATGTTTTAACCAATAATGCAATGCCCTCATCATCACCATTGCATTATTGGGTCGCTGCCACTCATGCTATTAAGGTAAGTACCTGCTAGAACTTGGGAGGGCACCAAGTCATTTGGCAAAGGGGCCCCAGAAACCTGGAGCCAGCCTGGCTGAAAAGTAAGCTCCCTCACTTTAGGGGGTCCTGCACACATAGGAGGGAATCTACCTGAGGGCACTGTGCTGAAAGGTCTATCAAACTTGGAGCCAGCCTTGGGAAGGACCAGTCCATCCATCCTTATTAGCTGTGATCGTTAAATCATTTGGAGCCTGCATATTCAGAAACAGTGTCCCTCTCTTACAAGCTGCTGGGCAGAAAGCAGAACAGGGGGTGGCTATTTCCACCATGTCTGGCTTCTGAGTTTCTGTTAGAATGCTGGACCTGACGGATCTGTGGTTTGATGAGCAACTGTTTAAAATTAATGTTCTTCTGAGATGAGGCATCCTCTATGGTCAAAGCTATGCAAAGCCCAGTGACTTTCCTGGTACCGTGTACCTGCAAGCAACCAGTCAGCTAGTGCGGTTGCTGCAGGAACACGTCTAGTACACAAACGCCAGTTTCAGCCCTATGTCTCTCTGAGGCTGGTTCTGCAATGATGTACAGTAATTCCATTGCCCTGAGTGGGATTGTCCTGATTTACTCAAGTGTGAACTCAGTCATAAGTTATGCAGAAGTATATAATGCTTGGTAGTCATGCCATGCAACTAATTGCCATTGGACAACACATTACAAAAGTGAAATTGTTATAAACACTGCTGAGTACAACACTGCGAATACTTCAGAATCATAATGTTACATTATGTAACATTACGATTATTGTTTTATAGGATTATGTCCTATTGTTTTTATTATTAACTACATATTTGACAAATGCTCAGAGTAGTAGTAGTAGTAGTAGTAGTAGTAGTAGTAGTAGTAGCAGCAGCAGTAGTAGTAGTAGTAGCCACCGCCGCCGCTGCCACATCACTTAGTGATCACTGAGAAGGAATAGTAGCTTCTCTAGTTTGCTTAAGAGTTTATTGCTTGCTTTCTTCTTTGACTCACATGGAGCTCGCTATCAGAACTGATCAGAACTAGTCCAGGATATGGGTACTGTGGATGCCAATGAGAAACAGTGAAGCCACCAAGCCACCTCTACTCAGAGGCTGAACCCCCAGGTATCTATGGGACCATGGGCCAAGCTAACACATCTTCTAGTTTGAGGTTTATTTTCACTATCAAACCGCCACTGCGCAGGTAGGGGGTGTCTAACTCTTTACTTGCCTGCAATTTTCCTGCCAAGAATGCCCCCTGGGGTCAAAGGCCCTTAGAAGTTGCCATTTGCTGCATGGGTGCTCTTTGACCATGAAAATAAGCCCCAAACTAGACAGTGACACATTTTTTATGTCATGTCTGGTTTAGTCCTTTGCCTGCCTGTACTTGATCAGACTCCACCCCCGACTCATCTACATTCTACCGCTGCCAGAATATCCATTTTTTTCTTATTTCAAACTTGTCATACCTGTTTCTAATATTCACAAAGAAATTTACTATTTATTTACTATTGCGATGTATTAAAAACTATTTATATATTGTTTTTCCATACACATAAAGTGGCCAACAACATCACATTGAAAACAATACAATCAATATTAGAAAACAAAAGTGAAAAAACAAGAACAAAACACAGTGCTTTAAAAATACAAAATCAAGAAGCAGAGGAGAACCAGTGACACTGAATCAAATGGTTTCTGAAAGAGAAAGGTTTGCACTGCATGGTGGAAGGTCATCAGAAAAAAAAAGGAGTTACAAAATCTGAGCAGGGACACCAACCAGCCAAACACCAGATAAACGTTCACCCCTTTCCTCCGGTGTAAACCAGGGGAGGCCCCCTCCTTGGATTTCTGCCAGCTAAATAGCTGGTGGAAGTAAGAGGAGGTCATGTAATGGCCGAGCAGGCCCAGTGGGAGACGGGGATATGGCAGATGCCATCCCCGCCCCCCCCGGGCCAGCTCAGCCAATGGCCCCACTCCCTCGCCGCCCGGACTGCCCATGTGGCCGCCGGGGAATCTCTTACCTTCCTCCAATGGCCGCATGGACGTCCCGGCGGCAGAGTGAGGGTGGCTGGCCTTGTGCCAGTCACCCTTACTCCTGAGTCATCACAAACGTGCCTTATGGCACGTTTGCGACGGCTTCTGGCGGCAGAGCGCTCGCTCTGCTGCTGGTTATTTGTGCAGGATTGCGCTGCTAAACTTTGCACACTGGCGTCACTGCAGGGGGGGCGGAGCTCTAAGTTCCGCCGCGGTCAGACCCTCCGTTACACGGGAGCACGAAGTTGAATGGCGCATGGGCTTTCACCGACTTGAATGGCGCATGGGCTTTCACCGACTTGAATGGCTCCAAAGGCGAGGGGGCGGGGGCGCTTCATGCTCCCGTGTAACGGAGGGTCTGACCGCGGCGGAACTTAGAGCTCCGCCCCCCTGCAGTGATGCCAGTGCTAGGGGGTGGGGCATCTGGAGGAGTGGGTATGAATAGACAGGGGCCCCAAACCAGGTGATACCCAAGGGCCCGGAGCACCTGGCATGGGCCCTGGGAAGCAGGAAGTGGGTGTTGGCTGGGTGGCAGCATTCAAAGGCTAGAGGCCAGCTAAATAAATTTGGCCAGGTGCCAGAAACTGAGCTGGGGAGTTGGAGAAGGAAAACCAAATGCTGTTTCATTCTGTTTTTTGCTTCAGCAGGAGCCCATGGCCAAGAATCCCATGTACTCCATGCTTCATTCATACCTTGCAGAGGTTGTGAGCTGTCACATACCTCTTTGACAAGCTAGCAATACCGTGGGATGTTGTTAAATCTTGGCACTATAAAACTGGTTAAAACAGGTGAGGCTGCACACACCCAAGCCCATAAAAATGTAGGACGAAACAATACCAGGAATCTGGGATGCAGATGAGAGCTGGGTTTTCCCTCCCTTCAGTCATCCTACATACATGCAATAAGATCTGGGTGAATAAACTGCACGGGAAAACATAGATCAGCACAGAACCAGTGAACACCTCCCCAAACAGCTCCAATGAGTGATTAAAAAACAATTATTGGAAATTAAGATGAGGTCCAAACTACAATGATGGCTCTTCTCAGCTTCAAAATACCTACGAAAAGACAAAACAAAAACTCTGGATCAGATCTCCATCTTCATAATTAGACTCATCTGTAGCTATGCATGGCAGAGTTTTTAGAACAAAGTAATAGACTTAGGATTGACCCATCTTCACTGACAAAGTCACTTACACATTTCACCCACACATATTCTGAGGAAAAATACCATGAATACAGATGACTGTTAATCAAGCGATAATATTCTGCAGTTTCTATGAAACCACTTAGGAAGCTGGCAACATGCATTGTCCAGCCAAGCAATTAGAATTTTATCACGCTTCTGCACTTCCTCTGAAATTTGGGGAAATGGGGGAGTGGTGTTGGTGATGGGGGTTATACTAGCTGCAACCCTTCTTGGTCAGAGACAGAGAATGCAATCCTAGACACGCTGACCTGGGAGTAAGTCCCATTGAACATAGTGGGACTTCTGAGTAAACATGTCTAGGAGTGTGCTGACATGGTTTGTCCACAGCTTTGGTAACATGACTTTATTACTGTAATTCATTATATGTGGGGTTTTCTTTGAAGACTTCTCAGAAACTTTGGTGAGTTTAGAATACAGCTATTAGATTTCTAACTGGGACTGACTGACCCTTGCGAACGTGCCTTGCCAGTTTTGGCTGCTGAGCAGTGGGTTGGTCTAGATCAGCATTTCTCAAACATCTCCCCGCAATTTAGAATGTTTGAGGGGTGGGGGCAGTGGTGGCGGCGATCCCGGGGGTTGCCCCCGGGAAAAAAATCTCCAAAACGGCAGTTTTTTTAATGCACTGGGGCTTCAGGGAGGGTGAGGGAAGGCCTGCAGAGGATCGTGTAGGTCTTCCTGCACACCCCCAAGTCCCATTGAGTAAAAAACCTGCCATTTTCGGGTGCTTTTTTCCCAGCGGTAATCCCCAGGATCGCTGCCGCCACTGGCCCACCCCTGCAAGCACTCTAAGTTCTCCCCACCTTGTGAGGAGAACTTTGAAAAACGCTGACATACGAAGTTCCATCCAACTCTATGTTCTATGATTTCTGAGCACTATTCTTTTATACCCCTATACAGTTTTTTTTACTAATTTTTAATTGTTTTACAGTTTGTAACAATTCAATTAAAATATACAATAAAAATTAAAACTTCTTATAACAAAAATGCCAGACATTAAGAGGAAAGTTGCAAAAATCAAGGGGAAAAAGACAAATGTTATCATTGTAAAGTAATCCAGTCCACACAATGGAGTTGTTTGCTTGTCTGAGCTTCCTTAATCCAGCCAGGATGATTGTTGTGAGTCAGATAGTGAGCTTGTATGCTTGTTATTACTGTACAGTATTTGAAAATGTAATAAAATTATACTGTGTTTTTATAAAGTTGTTAGAGTCCTTGCAGTTTTTCTTTTTTTCTATCTTTTGTTGCTAAGTTTTGGCACAATCCTATGCAAGGACTGTGCTGGTGGAACATGTGTTCTGCCAGCATGCGCTGTTGCAAAAGTGCTGTAAAGTGCTTTGTGGCAGTGTGCTTCCTAGGTGCGCCAATGGGAAGGCTGGAGCCTTCCTGCCAGCGTCAGCGGTTGCAGGGATGCCTGGTGGACCAGGTAAGCCCACGCAGTGTGTGGAACAGGGCAAAGGGGACAAATGTCCCCTTGCTCCAAGGAGACCTCCAGCATGCAAAACTCCCCCGCAGGATGCTGCGCAGCCCATGCCAACACCACTGCATCGCTGCATGGGAGTTAAGTTAGGATTGGGTTGCCCGTTTCTCCATTAAAGCCATTTATAGGCTTACCAGATCTCCAACCAGGACAGAGTGCTAGACCTTTAGGAGAAGGAATGTGGGCAAGTGTAGCTTGTTAAACCTTACAGCACAATCCTAGGCATGTCTACTCAGAAGCAAGCCCCATTGTGTTCAGTGGGGCTTGCTTCTGAGTAGACATGCCTAGGATTGTGCTGTAAGGTTTAACAAGCTACACCTGCCCACATTCCTTCTCCTAAAGGTCTAGCAGTCTGTCCCGGTTGGAGATCTGGTAAGCCTAGCCATTTATAGCACCCCGCAGTACTATGAGGAGACTGATAGTTTCTCTGCCACTTCCCAGTTCTTAGCAACCTCCACTTTTGCCACAGCGATCAGTAGAAATATGAAATCTTTTTGAAGTAGTAACCATTTGCATGCTCGTAGATCGTTAAGAACACCAGTATTGGGTTTGGTGTTATGTTCTGGTGTGATTTTTATAAATATCTCTTACGAAAATGTTTCCACTTCCAGGCACATTCACCATGTATGGAAAAAAGCAGAGGCGTTTCTATGGTAGGGACCCTACCATAAGTTGTGCCCCGTCCTAGTACCATGTTTGCAAACCGGAACGAGGAGGCCCCGCCCCCTCGCCGGCGGAGCCATTCTGCACTGCGAAGGCGAATGGGCAGGAGACTCCCTGCTTGTCACCTTCGCAGCGCGGAATGGCTCCGCCGGCGAAGGGGCGGGGCCTCCTCATTCCAGTTTGTAAACATGGTACTAGGACATGGCGCAACTTACGGTAGGGACCCTACCGTAGAAACGCCTCTGGAAAAAAGTCTCTTGACATCCACATTTTCGCCTGTGCCTTAAGACCTTTTTAGCGGCCCTTTTTCGTTTGCCTTGCCTGCTGAAGTTAGATGGTTGGCAACTTTGGGGAGGGTCTTCTAGGCTGCCCCACTTCATTTGTAGATGCTTTCCCCATGCTGCTCTTCTGATACCAGTGCCAAGAGCTGGTCCAAATCCTCCTGAAGCCGGAGGCGAAATACCAAATGCTGCCCATCCTAACCCGATACCAGCCTCTACTTACCAGCCTCTATCAGCCTCTGCTCCTCCCACACTCTCCAATGACTTCTCTCACCACTGTCCTCCACATTTCCTCTTCCTTTTCCAATCCAGGGAGAGGAGCAGCGGAGGTAAAGGTGGACAGTGAAGAGTGCCCCCACCAACCTGCTGCCTGATGCGACAGCTTCAGTTGGCCTCAAGGATGGGCCAGCCTTGTCAGTGTCGGACAAGACCTTTGAATGTTCCCAGGCTTAAAAAAAAATACCAACTAAATTATTTTTAACCTGCCTCTGTTGATGTTGCTGTGCCTTTTTTTCCCTGCCTCTGATATTTTATTCCTCCTTTATTTTTGCTGTAATGATTGCTTTATTGCTTAAATTGTTTTTGTGAGAGTAATGACACTCTCACTAAAGGGTTGATCATTTCTCTCTAACTGATCTCTGCGTAGTGCTAACATCTCATTCTCATGCTTGATTTTCAAGTTGCTCTCCACAGAACATTTAATATTTAACTCCAGGAAGGAGTATTTACTACACTATAATTCAAGGGATAGCAATTGGCCAAGAACCCTCTCGACATACTTGGTTTGAAATGCTTTTTTTTAAAGAGCTTTCTTAATAGCTGGGTAAACATGATGAGTGCTGAAAAAAAGAAGGAAGCAGGACCAGGAAAGGCACTTTAAACTAACACCTTGCTATTGTTTTGTCCGCTTGTTCTTCTATTACAGTTCTAGTACATAATCAAAAATATAGTGGCTTTTGGGCATGTATGAGTTTCTTAAGTGTTCAATTTGAAAACAAAGCCAAATAGAACAGACTAGAAATGTAATACTTTTACAATACAGGTTCTACTTGCAGTGCTGCCACTTGGCCCCTCCAAGAGCCCCTTCCTTAACTCTTCCCCCTCCCCATTAATTTCTTTGATATGTTTTAACTTGTTGCTATGCATTTTTTCCCCCTTCATAGTAAACTTTTGTCCCAGTGCCAGTACGTTATGTTCTTGGTTAGAGCGGTGACGTCAAATGGTATCTGGCTCACAGCCAAGGAATGATGCTGGGAAGGAATGCATGAATGAACGAAGGAAGGAACAGGGCTTGCAGTTCACATGGTAGTGTCCTCTTGCACAGCCCAGAAATTTTTCCTCTTTTCAAGATTCAGCCAACTGGGGATAGGTGTTGGAACTCTATTTCTTGGCACCTGCTAGTCAGAGAGAGAGAGAGAGAGAGAGAGAGAGAGAGAGAGAGAGAGAGAGAGAGAGAGAGAGAGGGATTACTGTACTCTCTTGAGGGCCGTGAATGAAGGGTAGAATTAGCAAAAGCAATGCTTAGACAAATGAAAATGTGAGGCCACGATTCAAACCTGGCAGAGCATCCATTAAAAAAGCTCAGAAATGACCTTTAAGCTTTTCCAAGCATATTTTAGGCTTAAGAAATTGGGATTTTTTTTTGCTTTGGGGGACACACACATGATTAACAGGCATCTAAAACTGTGAACGCTGTCGGGAGAATAAACAGAAAGCATTCAAAACATTAAAAGTGGGGTCATAAATGAAACTGATTAGCATGAAGTTCAAAATAAGCAAAGAGGTAATTTTCTGTATGCAACAAAAAATTAATTCACGGAGATCATAGCCAGAAATTGTTGCAGCAACCTAGATCAGGTTTAATGCTTGCTGTGTAACAACCCTCCTATCATTATTATCTCTGTAGGATTTCATGCTCTTGATAACACATTAGAGTAGGTCACCATGCCTACGTATACATTATTCGCATGCCAGAGATCTATGGTGGCCCATTTTGAAGAGCAGTTGGCCACATGGAACCCTGCATGGGTTTGATGGTTTTTGTTTTTGTTTTGTTTTCACACACCCAGTATTCTATTTAAACTAGGCTTAGATTTTTTAAAAGGACAAGTCAAATCAGTGGAGAATAGGTCTATAATAGCTTAAAACATGGGTTCTCAACCGGTGGTACACGTACCGCTAGTGGACCGACCGGAGGTGGACCATTCGCAGGCCTGGCCTGGGAGGGGGCAGAGATATTGGCGTTGGGTTGCACCAATATCCAACGCCCCTTCCCAGGCCGGGCTGGCCTTACAAGGTCTCCCTGGACGCACGCCAGTGTAGCGGAATTTTAAGCAGATGATAATTAATAATGGAGGACCAAGAAGACTGGTGAACAAGGAAAAAGTATGGGTTTATTATTACGCAGAGCAGTGGACAGCACCACAGGAGGGGGCACTGACCCTTTGCTACAAGTGAGCACAGTTTTTATACACAATGGAACAGTACATCACATGGTTTCTGTGTACTTGCATGGTCATGGTGGCATACAGGAAAAACAAGCACTCTTCGGATTTACATTTCTAAAAGACAATAGGGAACCATAGTGGAATGATTGAATCAGATGACTCAGAATGGTCCCTGCTGCCAGGGCAGGGAGCCTTAATTGAGTTAGGCAAAGGGAGCCCCCACCCCACCCTCTGGAGGCAGCTGAATGTGTGTGCCAGTGAATTTCCAGAGAGGGGAAATGTGAAGTTGCAAAACCAGAGATTCTTTCTGGAGAACAGAATAAGGCAGATATGAATAAAAACCAATTTTTCTGCATCACCAGCTAAAGAGGTGGTGCGCATCCAAGGAGGCCCTGGGGCCTCCGGTGCTTACACCGGGGGAAGGGAACAAACATCCCCTTCCCCCAAGGTGAGCCTGGGCCATGCTGGTGCAGCCCACATCCTGACTAGAATGCAGCGACTGGCCCGTTAGGCTGGCCACCACATCTTAGACAGGATCGGGCTGTTAGTTACTACCACAGGTGACCAGGTACAACAGGTAAAATGGGACACAGCTTATTGTATGTTTTAAATTGCACTGGTGAAGTATGATATACGAGAGAGTTGAGAGAACAACAACTGTGACTGGAGCCACCTACTCCTTTCCAGGCATCCAGAAACACCTCTCTTGAAGCTTCTTTAAAAAAAAAAAAAGGTTTAGGAGAAAGGAGCAAATTGAACCACTACTCTTTCCTGGTCCAGCATCGGAGACCATGCTGAACAATGGAGACCATGCACTGCAGTACAAACCAGGTGTACTGTCTGTTAAAAGTCCCTCTAATGATTTAACAAGTGAACTCATTCGTGTGTGTGTGTGTGTGTGTGTGTGTGTGTGAGAGAGAGAGAGAGAGAGAGAGAGAGAGAGAGAGAGAGAGAGAGGAAGGAAGGAAGGAAGGAAGGAAGGAAGGAAGGAAGGAATTGTTCTCTCTGCTACGAATCTGTACTGGATGTGATTTGGGTTCAGGGGCTGTCGTGAAAAACCTAAGATGACCTGGCATTCACATGCATGAATCATTAGGGAGCTCCTTGTAAGTTTCCAGAAATTGTCTTGAAATTGAAAAATAACCTGCTTGAAAAAGACACGCTGTGCTTTGCCTTGAAGATAAACAACTGTCTTGCTGAAAGGAGCTGAGTTATCCATTTTGATCAGTTATCTTATCCTCTGGGGTGGGCAGCAACCTTATGTTGAAGGAATTGTGCCCCCAAAGCTGCAGCCAACAAGCTAAGCTAGTGCTGATTTCTGGTTGCTCAAGACCCTGGTTCTCCCAAGGCACCCCCCACCGACCCACCCCTGATGGTGCACTGGGCGCTACCACTGCACTGCCATTGCCACCAGTACCGAGGGTTCAGGGGTCAGCCCAGCCAGGTGTTTTTTCTAATGGAAAGGGGCCAATGGCCTGCCAGCACTTGACCTCCCCAACTCTTGGTATCTCACCCCAACCCCACCTAATTATTGCAAGTAAGAAAGGATCTTTTATTGATACTTTGTACTGCATAGAGGCCCAGCAGCATTCAGGGGGATTGGATTGGGAACTTGGCAGGGGCAACGATATTAAAGCATCTTCTTTGCATCCTCCCAATCCAGATTGTCCCGTCCCCATAGCTGCTATTTTGCACAGAAAAACTAAGCAGATCCGCAGCAGGGTTGAGGCAACCTGAAGTCCTCATGTGGAGCAGTGAGTTTGAGGGGGGCAGTGAGATGGGGGATTCCTTCTGCGGTTCTTCTTTCAGCCCATCTGTCCTGCCGCAGATGGAGGTGCTCCAGTTTGTGCTTCGATCCGCCTCTTCCCGCTTGTTCAAAGCAGGCAGGAAGCAGGTGTGGGCAGCAGCAGAAGTGGGGGAAAACCTGTATGTCAGGACCAAGTACGTTATTCACACTGCAGGTAGTAGTATGCCCTAGAAGTTCTGGAGCAGAGCCGTCAACCTTGTTTTGGTTCTTGCTTTGCAGTCAAATATTTCCTTGCCCTTCTTCAGAAACTCACTTACTAACTACACAGTCGTAGATCTACCGGCACAGACTGCAGTGGAGAAAATACGCAGGTGGTATATATATACCTTGCATCTCCAGGCAAGGCTGGCCCAACCAAGACTTCCTGGTCTCTGAAATGGCATGCCAAATCCTTCCCCCATTTACTTTGTGATGCACCAGCTTCTGTTCTTTCCACTCCCTGGATTGGAAAAGGAAGAAGGTAATGGAACAGAACAGGAAGTGTGAAGGAGAGTGGAGTTTTGCTTTCCTCTACACTTCCTCTTCCACTCCATCTCCCTATTCTTCTCCAATCCAGGGAGTGGAAGGAGGAGAGCGGCACCCCTGGCAAACTGCTGCTTAAGTGATCATCTCGGTTGGTGGCATGGATTGGCTGGCTCTGGCTCCAGCTATCTCTCGGCCTGGCAAAGCACCTGACTCGATTCTACTGCCTTCCGCAGGGTCCCAGGGCCCATCAGTTTCTCCTGGCCCTCCAAATCAGCTGCTTGCCATCCTGCTTCCTCACTGTCGTGAGACTTCCGCATGACAGCTTTTGAGCCCTCCCTTTGAATTGTGAAATGATGGATGGACTAGGAAAGACGAGTTTTGGGTTACCAGTCTGTAGGCTCCACAGTTGCAAAGCTAAGC
Source organism: Plestiodon gilberti rubricaudatus (assembly GCA_026170595.1). Taxonomy (NCBI): domain Eukaryota; kingdom Metazoa; phylum Chordata; class Lepidosauria; order Squamata; family Scincidae; genus Plestiodon; species Plestiodon gilberti. Next base: position 196,738,548 of record JANXHW010000004.1, on the reverse strand, counting down.
AAGAAATTATCATGAGAGCTTTGTTTCTTTGGCATGTTTTCTTTTAGCGGTGCCAGAACTTTAGATATGTAGAGTGGGAAGAAGATAATGGAAAGAAATTAAGTGGACCTCCCTAAAGGTTCCTCTGTTGTGTTGTGCTTTGTGTTTTGTTTTGTGGGCAAAGGTTCAGAGCAGTTCTTGGTTGAGCTTCAGCCACTTTGTTCATTTCTAAGTGGAACCAGCTGCAGACGACATCCAATGTACACAGCCTCCAGCACTGCGAAACATTTGCATGAAAAAAAGGCTTTTTCTTTGTCTTATTTACTGTCTTGCAGCAAAAAGAGTAAGTATCTCATGAAAAAGTCACAATTCGACTCCAGAACAAACTGTTCATCTTCACATGCTCTAAGAGCCAATGAACTCTTTTGTTTTCTGTTTGCTTTTGCCTGGGATGGATGCTTGCTCACGTTCCTCTGTTGTGGCGGGAAAGGAGCAAAAGTAAAAAGAGTGACATAAGAGATGACAGATGATAGAGATATTGAAAAGGGCGTCTCTACAGTTTTCAATTGATGTACCACCTTTCTGCGCTATAAAGGGGCCCCAACATGCGTCATAATATAACTAGGAGAATAATATCGATAATAAATAGAACACTATCCCTATATTAAAAACATATCCATGTGAAGAAAAAAAAAACAGGTCCCTGTTCTAAAGGCTCATGATCTAAAAGAGACGAGAGGGAGACAAGAGAGGAAGGGGAAGAACTACAACGAAAGACTGGGAAAGAATATGCAAGTTACTTAGGGTTCGTTACGGTGTAGTATGGGCAATTGGACAAAGGTGGGCTTTGAGGAAGGATTGAAAGGAAATAAGGGAAGTGACATCAGGGAAGGCAGTTCCAGGCATAATAAGACGCATTTCTCCCCTATGGGGGGAGAAAGCGGGATATAAATCAAATAAATCAAATAAATCAAAATAATAGTGAAAGGGTGGAGATGATTCAACATGCAGGACGCCTTCAGGCACCTGGGGGTGGTGAAACTGAATGAATTAAGCTGGCATTGGTACGAAGGGACCCAGTGGCAAGCGGGAGGCTTACAGAGAGGTTAGGGAAAATAATTACCCTTTTTCCTCCCAAGCCTCCCGATCTCCCCCCCCCTTGCTGGATACATACAGTGCGTGCCTTTTTGGTGTGGCTGTGTGTGTGTCGATGGGGGGGGGAAGAGAAGGATAGGGTTGGGCTCTCTCAGTCACTCACAAGTTTATTTTGAAGCCCTTTTCATTCAAGACTTTGGGTGCTGGTTATCACCGCCCCCTTACCGCTCACTTTCAGATTCCCTTCCTCCTCATTGTATGACTGTATTATTTGTATTGCTGTTTGGTTTAAGAGAGTATTAAATAAAAGAGAGTATTACTAATTGAAAAGATTAACCTGGAGTTTACCCCTGGGGCTCCTCCTCACTGCTCACCTGCCTGCCCAGTGGTGAGAAAGTGATCACGGGGTGGCAACCAGGGCCTGGACTCTCCCTCACTGCAGTAGAAGGCAAGGAAGTGATCTTCTGGTGGCTGCAGTTCTGTTTCCTCCTCCTCACCCTGTCCAAGAGAGATGGAGTGAATGCAGAAGCTGCTTTATGCTTGCTCACGCTGGATTCACACTACACGAATCCCGGCGCGTTACGGAGATGCGCGGAGCTCTTTGACAGCATTTCGGAAGCAAGCGGAGCAGCTGCGCTCTCCCTTGTACAAGATGGGGAAACCCACTGGGGTTGTTTATTTTTAACTTAGGTGTTTTAATTAATTATTTTAATGTGTTTATTAATTGTTTTAATGTGTTTATATGTATTTTAATATGTTGTAAGCCGCCTTGAGTGCCCTCGGGAGAAAGGCGGGCTACAAATTCCTAAATAAATAAAAAAAATATAAATAGATCTTTTGAGGGGGCGGGTTCGCGGAGCTTGGGGGGCGAGTTCGCGTACGCACTGCAGCCTACCAATCGGATGAGAGGGGGAGGAGAGTGGTTCCATGCCAATCAGAACTACCTCCAATCGCCGTGGAGGTTTATTCCACGGTTTATTCCCAGAGGAAATCTGGGAAAACACAGTACGAGGAGAGAGAAAATCAGAATGGCGGGAAATACTCAAAATAGGAGCGCGCGAGGAGCACAGAAGAGAGAGCAAGGAGGGCACCGAACTTCCTATATTTGAAATTTGAGAGAGGAAAAAGCGCAGAGTCAAAGAAGGTTACAGTGAGGCTGCAAGGTTTTCGGCCAATCGGAGCGCACTTGTGTTTACCCAATCACAGCTGCGCTTTCTTAAAAGGTGGGACAGCAGGAGGGACAACAGGCAAGAAGACACTCCCCAGCTCCAAGCGCATAGGCAGAGTCAGGGGCAGAGGCATCCGCGCCTGGATTCATGTACTGTGAATCCGGCCTTACCTTGGGCTAGCGGGAGTGAGGGACATCAGTAGCCACATCATGCTCACCTACTTCCAGGAAACGGCCTGTGACCACACCAATGTGGGGGTCTCACTCCATGTTTCAAGGGGACCATTGAGGGCCTCTTGCCTGCAGCTCCTCAAAGAACAAGAGTTGGTACTGTGGGAACAGGCAGTCTGGTGGATTCTGATAAATCAACGTATGAAGCTTATACTGAGCCAGACCTTTGGTCCATCTGGCTTTGTGTTGCCTACACTGGCTGGCAGAAGCAGTGGCTCACCAGGGTTCCAGACAGAGGTCTTTGCCAGCTCTACCTGTAGATGCCAGGGAATGAACCTGGAACCTTCTGCATGTAAACTGGATGCTCTACTACTGAATTATGGGCCCTCCACAAAAGAAGTGCAAACTCATGGGCAGCCGAATCCTACCTACGTTCCCCAGCGCCGATGCGGTGGTGCCGGCACAGGCTATGCTGCATCCCGCGGGGGGATTTAGCAGGCTGGAGATCTCTTTGGGATAAGGTGACATTTGTCCCCTTGCCCCAGGGTAAACCCTAGCCACCACTATGGGACAATTCAGACCTGTATAAGCTAAATAGCTGGCGCAAGTCTGTGTTGCTCCGTGTTGACAGATCAGGCCCGGGAAGGGGGATAGGATATGGTGTGTGCCAGCATTGTTGCCGATCCCTCTCCCGGGCCCAATCCACCCACCCCTGCCCCATCGCCATTCTTTCCTGCCCCATCCCACCCCCTCGTAGCCATCCCTCCCTTCCCCTGCCCTCTAAGGTGGCTTACTTGCTTTGGCGGGTGTCCCTGGAAGTGCCGGCACCAGAGGGAAGGATACGGCCTTCCCACCGGCACTGCAAACAGGGGCGCTGTCACAACGTGCTTTACGGCACTCCACCATAAGTGGAGCTGCAGTCCACTGGCGCAGAGGCCTGATAGGATTGGACCATATGTCCCGGTTGAGTGACATTGTGGGGGGAATGGGCAAATGGTCTTGAGCGTGTTTTTAGTGAGGGTTCAGAAAATAATAATTGACGATTTCTGGTGTCAGTGAGGACTGAAGGTTTGGCTCACAGGCAGAGCATAGCAGGAATCCACATCAGATGGTCGATGACACTGTCACTGCTAGTCAAACGTTTGACTTTGTGTGATGTTTGGAAAGGCTGCTGTGGTCAGAGGGGAAGGTGGCTGACCATGAGAACTGATAATCTATGTAAATAAAGCGCTTTTGGCTTGGGAGCATCACACATGTGTGACCTTAGTGCAGCAGCAGCATGCATATTCACAGCAAAGCTTTGGTTCAACTTGTGGGCTTAGTGTCCCACCGAGGGCACATACAAAGCAATGGAGGGCATTATAAGACTTTGGTCATAATCCTGGGCCCACTTTCTAGGGAATAATCTAGGGAGTCAGTGGTGGTGAGGGAAGCATTTATTCCTGTCTGTTGCTTGTCTATTTGAAATGGCCCCTTCCATTCCAGCCCACAGAAGCAGCTGACCTGCAAACTTGTGTCCTATGGCTAAATGGAGCCTTTGTTTAGCTCCTCCTCCTCCCTCCTCCTCTTGATTTACTTTGAGGAACACTGAACATTTTTGCTGAACTAAAATCTCGCAAGGAATCAAAAAGAGATCAATTTTTTAAAAAAATGATTTACCATCTCCCATGGATCACAAAATTCTGTCATAGGACTGTCCCCTGGTTGGTGGAAGACACTGGAAGCTTACTATTCCCCTGCAGTTAACTGAACCTTTTGGTTACCCTCAATTCTAAACATGTTCATGATAGGATAATTAGATATTTGTGTTGAATGCACCATAGATGTTGCTAAGTAGTTTAGGCAGTGGCGTCACGGGGTGGGGGTTACCACCCAGTATGGTAACTCATGGTGTCACCCCCATGGACCTCCTCCTGTACCGTTTCTACACAGACTCAGGGAGGCGCCATTTTCCCGACCTTGCTTACCGATGTATATAGCAAAGCTCTTGGCGTTCTCCAGGTTGTGGAATATCTCGTCGGGCAGGAGGGTGATGCTCTTGTCCAGGCTGCAGCTGAAATCTCCTCCACTGCTGTTTCTGCCAACGCCACCTCGCCCGTCCTGTTCCACCATTTAGGATGCATTGATCCACCATTTTGGACGCATTGATCCTCTCTCTGTGTGCCCGGCCTCATTAGTGTCACCCCGTGTGGCAACCCAGAAGTAATTTACAGTGTCAGCACCAGCAGCCTCAACAAGAGCATCACCCTCCTGCACAACGAGATGTTCCTCAACCTGGAGACCACCAAGTGCTTCACCATAAAGATCGGTAAGCAAGGTCAAGGGAATACAATAAGTGCAGCAGCTTGTTTCTCATCCTGCTCACTAGTCAATGGTGTTTCTCTCATTGCAGGGACTTTTGGGAGAAAGCTATTGGTTGGTGGGGGGAGGATGAGGATGAGTGCTGTCTGCTGTTGCTGTCGTGTTTGGGGTGAGCCGTGGAAGGGTCTTGGACCTATGCGCCATGTGGGGGATCCAGCTTCTGGCCTTACCCCAGGGCCCAGAGGAACCTGGAGCTAGGCCAGAACACAGAGTTGGGGCACACACACACTCCTCTGCACACGTTACTAGTCTTTAATGTCTCAAATGAAACCTGACTGCACCCTCCGCTCTACCCTATAAAGCTTACTATTTTGTATCTATAATTATAGCAAAATCTGGATGTGTCTTCTTCCCTTGTATATGAAGCTGTCTTATTCAAAGTCAGATATCTAGCCCAGTATCATCTGCTGTAGCTGGCAGTCACTCTCAAAGGCAGCCATGTCTTTCCCAAATTTGCTACCACCACATCCTTTTTGCTAGAGATGCTGGGAACTTAACTTGAACAGTAGGCATGCAGAGCACATGGTTTGTTACTGCACTATGGACACTTCCTGGAAAACCATGAAGTTTTATAAAAAAATAGAAACAGAGTACCTATATTTTGACCAAGGGTTTCCCTAATCTGCTACTTTGTTCCACAGCCCTCCCGTAACAATCCCAAAATATGCTACCTGAAAATGTTCCATTCATCTGTCCCTCATCTGTGGCCCTGCAAGGGGATATTGTTTTTATGTTTAGGTACAAATGAGGCCCTTTTAGAGTGAGAAGAATCATTGTTTTGTCTCAAGCATATTAATTTCTGGACTGACATGGTTAATAGGACGTGTTATGTGCTCTCTGTTCCAGGGAGAACATACCGCCTCAGTGAAATGCAGCTGGTTTCTTGCAAAGCATAAGAACATATTTGTTCCTGAGGCTACAACTTGGCATGGTAGCAGTAATTTGTATGTTTTATGTTTGCATAGTTTCTGATTATGGTTTACCTGTTTGATTAAAAATAATTACACAAGGGAGAAATGAGTAATCAGTCAAATATGGAACCCCCTGAGAACTTGGAAGGATTTGGACAAACAGTATCTGATAATTTTATTCTGAGCTTAGTCATTTGATAAGAGAAGGCTAATTTTTCCTTCCGCCTGGAACTGCTGAGTAAGTAAAATTTTGCTTAGATGGTATCTCTAATAAAAAAGTAGAATTGTTATACAGCAATGATTACAGAGTCTGCAGCCTTTCCCCCCTTGCAAACACTATGAAAACTGGAGCTGCATTTAGATGATCATCCAAACCGTGGTGTGGAGGACCAGATATTAACCACAGATTTGAGCACCCCTCTTCCCCTTATCTCCTTTCATGTGCATAGTTTATTGGATAATTTCCTGTCTAATTAAACTGTAGTTTGCCATTCCATTCAAACCAGCAAACTATGGTTGAGTAAGCCCTCCAAACCAAGTCAACGTATGTTAGACATTGTTAGACATTGTTAGACACCAACCAATGTTCATTGTTAGACATTGACTCAAAATTTCAAGGCTTTACCAGTGTTGGCCCATCTCCATGAGGCTGACTGAGGCAAAGCGTGCCCACCTCTGGTTGCCTGCCACTTGCCTCCTCTGCTCCTTCTCCTTCCACTCCCTGGATTGTTAATTGATCATCATTGGGCATTCCCAGCGCTGCCCTTTCAGCAGTGCCACTTCTGCCAACGTGTCACGTCGCAGCTCAGCAGCTGATGGTTGTGTTGGGAGAGCCCAACTATCATGCAGGCCAGATAAAGAGCCTTATGATAAGAGGTTAGATTTTCATGGCCAGCGATAATTAAAGACGATGTGTATACAGGGTTTTGAAGCCTAAAGGGCCGGCCACTGTATCCTATGCTGTTCTTGGGTTGAGCGCCTTGATAGGACGTTCATCCCCTTCCCTGAGTGTAGGCAAGCTCGGGGCCTATGGGCCTCCTTGGATGTACGTCAGTTCTGAAGCTGGCGTGCATCTGAGGTGGCGGTGTAAGGCTGACCTGAGCTGGGAAGGGACATAGGATATCGGCGGAGTGTGCTGCCAATATCCCCGCCCCCTCCCAGCCTGAAATGGGATAAACTAAAATTATCATTATTAGGGAGGGTAGCACGGATTAAAGCTCATATATTGCCAATTTTTTTATTTTTGTTTCAAAACTTACCAGTGCAACCAGATGTGAAGAAGTTAAAAGTATGGCAAAAAAGATTGGAAAAATTTATTGCAGGTAATCAGAAAAATTTAAGATTTATAAATAGTGTGAAATATAAAGGGGCTATAGAAGGAGGATTAGCAATACCGCACTTAATAAAATACTATGAGGCCTTTCAAATTTCACAAGTTGTACAACTTATTAATGAAAATGAGGATCTTGATTGGGTACATATGGAAAGTATAGAAGGAAGTGATAATATTAGGCTATATTTATATATGCATAAAGTAATGATGAATAAGGTACAAATTAAAAATCCATTTATTAAAGAAACACTACGGATATGGCATAAATATGTGAAAAATCTAGCACCTCCAATATCTCCATTATGCCCTTTGTTGGAACATCCTAAATTTAAATTTTATGAAAAATTTGCACAATTTAAAGGATGGAAAGAAGTAGGTATTTATAGAATTAGAGATTTATTTATACAAGGGAAACCAATTTCAATGAGACAGTTAGAAGAAATAACCAGTCAAATCAAATGTAATTGGCTACAATTGGTTCAAGTAAGAGATTTTGTAAATAAAATATATGCTAGGTCAGGGTCACTTAGATTATTGTCAGTGTTTGAAAATTATTGTTTAGGAGAAGCTGGAGATAAGAAAAAAGGACTAATTGCAACCAGTGGTGTAACTAGAGTGGAGCGGAGGCAAGTAGTTCTGCAAGACTCCATTACACTGGAGTCAGCGGCCCCTCCCCCTTGCTGTTGGAGCCATTCCGGCAGCAACAGGGGAGTGTCCTGCGTGTTGCCTTTGCTGCCAGAATGGCTCCAACAGCAAGGGGGAGGGACCGCTGACTCCGGTGTAACGGAGTCTTGCAGAACTACTTGCCTCCGCTCCACTCTAGTTACACCACTGATTGCAACTGTATATAAGAGTTTTATAAATGTAGATTATACTAGTTTTATAGGAACAAAAATGGTGTGGGAAAAGAATTTGGATATAAAAATACCAGAAAGGCTATGGACACAAGTTTGGAATAATCAGGCATATAGATCAGTATCAGCGAAATCTAAAGAAATGATGTTGAAAATAATACATAGATGGTACTTAACTTCTGTACAACTTCATAAGATAAACAAAGAAATATCAAACGTGTTGGAGAAACTGGAGAAAAAGGGTCATTTGAACACATGTGGTTGTCTTGTCCTAAAGCAGAGCTATTTTGGAAAGAAGTGATTAAGTGGTTAGAAAAATTGACAGATCAGAAAATAATTGCCAATGAAATGCTTCTAATGTTATCTTTATTTACGGAAGAAAATGAACAAGTGAATAATAAAGATCTTATTGAGCTCCTCATTGGAACAGCAAGATTAGAAATAGCTAGTAACTGGAAAGATTTAAAGAACCTTTCTTTCCAGAGATATTTTGGTAAAGTATGGGAAACAGCAGGTATGGAGAAAATGACTATTAAAGATAGATTTTTAAGAGGAGAGACTAAAATAGATAACTTTAGTAAAATTTGGTACCCCTTGTTAAAATTGGATAGGGAAACAGATATAGAAATGAATACAACCAATCCACTGGTATATATTTTTTTAATCACGTAGCCTATAGATCTCTTTGGGGCGTTTGGCTGAGCTTGAAAAGCTCTATTCAGGTTAACACACCATCATTCCACATATATGCTATTATCCTACAAAAAGATACTGTATAAATTTAGAAGTACAGCACAAAAAATTATTTTATCCTAGCTCCCCTGAAAAAGCTTCACTGAGACACAGGGCAGAAGGAATACTGTCCCCTGAATCTGCCTGTATAACAAAGTAATAGCTCTGAGGGTTGTGTAAATAGTGCAGCTAGAGTAATTGTTGTAATGTAAAGGAATAAATCTGATCTTATTGCTGTGTAATAAAGTCACTTGAAAAAAAATTACACCTACTTCAGAGAAAATAAAAGTCCATTAGAACTGAAACCATGCGCTCTCCACACAAAACTTCCGTGAGTCAAATGAGCCATTTGGGCTGTTACATAACATCTTATTTGAAGATCACGGAATGATAGTAACCTTTAATTAAAGCAGAACTCTATTAATTCCAGAGAAGTTGTTCGCTCCCAGGGCATATCTGTCACAAGGAAGAGCCACGTGGTCACCACACAGTGATCAATAAAATTATCTAAAGACATAGCCCAGTGACAGTTCAGCTCAGCAACATTTGTGCTGGGATTATCGAGGGAAGGAGATGCCTTGACTGGGAAGCATTACCAAGTCTTTTCAAATTCCAAGAGGGCAGTTGGGATCTTCTACATGCAAAGTCAAAGCATATCCTTTCAGCCATTGCCTCCCCACTGATGATAGATGGGTTGTAACATGATCAGCTACCAGCCAATTCTCAACTGAGCTGAGGCATTTGGGGCAAACAACACTGCAATGTTCAGGGCCTGGAAAAGCTCTGAAATTATGCCATTGTGGATCCTTCCTAATTCTAGGATATTGTGTATATCATGAGACACTCCCTGCCATATCTGGAGCAGTAGCAGAAGGAATTGAAGATACCAGCCTAACAGCCAATCCTATCCCCTGCTGGCCCAGAGCATGCAGTGCTGTTGATGGAGCATGTGCTGCATGCTATGGGCTGGCAGGATCAGATAGCCCAGGAGAGGTAAGTAAAGGACATTTTTACTTTCCTCTGCATAGGCCGCCTGGTCCCCAATGGGTCTCCTCAAACCTATGCCAGCACTTTAGCTGCTGTATGTCTGAGGAGACTCAGGGTCTGGGCAGGAAAAGGAGGATAGGATCTGGTGTCTGCGGCTGCCACCAAGATCCTCCCTCTCCTGCCCCCAAACTGCCCCAAGCCTGGCTCACTCCCTGCCCTGATCCGCCCATGCCATCAACTTACCAGCAACACTGGAGGTTCTGTTGGTTGGTTCGCCCACCCACACCCTCTGGGGCTTTGACTGGCAGCAGCAGAACAATGGATTGCCTGCCATGCTAATGGTCCAGGCCTTACGCTGGTGGATTACAAGATCTGCCAATGTTAAGGTGCCATTCTGTGGGCTGTTGCCGCCAGCGCAAAGCCCTGGAGGCCACATGCTTGCAACAGGCAGCCCGCAAAACCTCCATTGTCACCAATAAATTGGTGGTGGGGGTGGATTGGGAGCAGAACAAAGCAGGGAGTGGGATGGGCTGGGGGCAGCTCAGGGGCAGGAAGGAGGTGGATCTTGGCAGAGGTTGCGCACCCAAGATCGTATCCCCCTTTCCTGGCTTAGACCCACCCTCAGAGGCTCCTTAGACTTACACCAGCAAAAGAGCACATGTAGGTCTGAGAAGACCCATTGAGGACCAGGCGGCCACAGGAGGGTAAGTAAAATTGCCTTTACATACTTCTCTTGGGCTGTCCCATAGCAACCAGTGCGTGCTGTGACGGCAGTGCTGCACACTCTGGGCTGGTGGAGGATAGGATTGGGCTGCCTCAGTCATATGATTTATTCTTGAGCCTGTGGCATTTTGCGCTCCTAGTCATTATTTGCTCCACATATTGTATCTTTTATTTTGGAGAGTTCTTCAAAATCTCCGTCTTCCTGCTGTATGTATTTTCACTGGCACCCAAAGAGCTGGCACGGTTTGCATCGTTAAAAAGACACAAAACAAGGTGTGAGCAAATTTACTGGCACGAATGAAGCATCATAAGTGATCATTCATACTGTAATTTCAAACTGACACATAATTGCCAATGGTTATTTTAATTTCAAGTCAAATACTTGGGAGCATACCTCTGACCAGGGAAATATGATTTCTGCCTGAATGAGTTGAAGATTGTTCATCCATGTGTTATCTATTATACCTACCAATATTTAATAAAAGCATGACATGGAGTAGATGTGTGGCACATATAAAGACCTGCAGCAGCACCCATATATACATTTGTTACCATCTGGGCACAGAAGACCCCAAGGCAATACCTTTAATCGACCAGAAAGATCCAGTGGGGACCCAGAGCCTCTTGCTTTATAACTGCATGTTCATTATATGAGCAGAGGACAAATCTGGTTGCTCACAGAACAGGGCTTTTGAGATCCTGTGAAGGAGGCTAAACCCCTGAACCATTGCTTTCTACCTTGAGATCTGGCATTTTGGCCAATGTCAGTTGAATATTCTCAATGCAAATCCAATCTCATTGCCAATCCAAGCAAGAGCTTCTCTAACGGTGCAATCCTAACCAACCAGCGGCGCTGGGATGCAGCGGCACTAGGGCTGTATCCAGCACAGGGCTGCAGGTCTCCTCGAGGTAAGAGACTACACGGATGATGTGCATGAGCTGGATAGCTGGCACAAATCTGAGCTGCTCTGTGTCGGGCTTTTCAAGCCTGGGAAGGGGAATAGAATTCAGCGGAGGCCTCCTCCGCCAAATCCGCCCCTTCTCAGGCCTGATCCACCCTCCCTGCCCTCCCCATCCTCCTCCTGTCCTGAAACACCCCACCCCGCCCCCATTCCACTCTCATTCTGCCCTCCACAGCCTGGCGGGAGCCTACCTTCTTTGGCGGGTGCTCCACAAGGAGCTGGCTCACGCAGGCTGGCGCGGGACTTTCCGCTGCTGCCACGAACACAGTGACTTATAGCATGTTTGCAACAGCGCACGTGCTCGTTCTGTTGGCGGAGGCCAGCATAGGATTGGGCTGCCCGACTTGTATCCCAAAACCTTCTTGTTGTTCCTGCTCAAGAGTACAGGGAAAATAGCACAGCTTTGTATTGCTTTATGTTTAATCTCAATTCAAGCAAAACTGACTTAATGTTGTATTAAAAACTCCATAAAGCATATTTGGCAAAACCTCCTGTGGAAATAGGTCATGATGCTGCAGCTGGACACATAGTCAGAGTCTCTGTATATTGGGAGCTTCTGCGCTCGTGGCATGATTTATAGCCGCATGGAGGAAATGGCAATTAGATGATCACACAATGCCTGGACAGGAACGTTTCCTCCACAGCTCATAAATGCATGCAAGAGGGAAGCAATGTTTCTGAACCAAATCAAAGCTGTTCCCTTATCTGAACATTTCCATTTGGGAGGATGCAGAAAGAATTTGAATTCTCATCCAAAACTGTTATCTTCCTCACTCAATAGATTTAGCACAAGCAAAGCACAATTTTGGAATAAAGTTGTAACTTAATTAAATATATATATATTATATCAGATTCTGTATACAAACTGCTTTTTCTGGGCCATCTTTTCAGAGATGCATTCTTGCTGGTCCTGTCACTTGAGAGCTGGTGTGAAGGAGTGTTGTTAATAGGAGTGTAACCTGAGTGCTTGGTTCAAATCTTGCGTGGGTGTCATTGTCTGGGCTGCTTGCCCTCCCTGGGCTTCTGATCTCGTAGTTGGGTGAGCCTCTTTCACTCCTTTCATTTGCCTTGGCAGAGACGTTTCTATGGTAGGGGTGGTACCGTAAGTTGCGCCCCGTCCTAGTCCCTGTTTACAACCCTGAACCCTCCCGTCCCCTCGCCGTTGGAGCCATTCTGTGCGGAGAAGGCAACAGGCAGGAGACTCGTTTTGCCAAATGCTTCCTCCTCCTCCTCCTCCCCTCCCCTGGAGCCAAGCTTTCAGCCATGCCTTCTCCTCATCCTCTCTTGCTGCATCCTTCAAACAGTGATGTAGACTTGAGTCTATTGAATTGGACTCGAGTCGGACTCAAGTCGTGTCAATGACTCGACTCGGACTTAACTCGGCGATTGTAAAAGACTCGAAAGACTCGACCCGAGACCTGGAGCCTTTTACGACAAGTCCAAATTTATTAAAGTTTAAACTCGTTTCCCCCATTAAATAGATAGGGACTTGCAACTCACAACCAAAGACTCGCGACTTGGGAGCAAAGACTTGGGACTTGACTCGAGACTTGGACCCAGAAACGTGATCCACATCCCTGCCCACATCCCTGCCTTCAAATATTGCATAGGAGGGACCCCTGCTAGACAAGGTAAGCTCTGCGCTGGCCAGCGCTGGGGTGGGTAGGGGGTGGAATGGGGGAGGGCAGCGATGGGGGCAGGAGGATCAGGCCTGGGTGGGGGTGGGATCGGCAGCGATAGTGCGCACTATATCCTATCCCCCTTCCTGGGCCTAATCTACTGACATGGATCAAAGCGGACTTGTGCCAGCTATATAGCTCACACAGGTCTACGTTGACCCATTACTCAGGCTAGGTCTTTCCCTACATGGGGTAAGAGGAAATGCAAGCTTTCAGGGTGGGGAGAGGGTGGGGAGGAGGGCAGATCAGGTCCAGGAGGGGGTAGGCTCGGCGGAGCCCTCCTCCGCAAAATCCTATCCCCTGTCCCAGGCTTGAAAGCCTGACACGGGGCTGCTCAGAGCTGCACTGGCCATTTAGCTGGTGTGCCTCCGAGTAGCCCCATAGGGGCTGCTGGGACTTGACACAGGGGAAGTGGAGGATCATCTCCTTCTCTCAAGGAGACCTTCAGCCGTGCGCTGGATACAGCAGAGCCTGCCCAATAGGATTGGGCTGTTAACTATTTTCCTGTACACTATGAATGATTTGACAAACCTTCAAAACAGAAGATGGAAATTCGCTCCTCTGATGAACCAGTCAAAGGCCTTGATTTTGTAGTCCATCCATCAGGAAGGACACAAGTAACAGAAAAAGCAAACTGACTTGTTATTGTCTGGATTGCACCAACACAACAGTACACTTTGGATTGTTTGGCAAAAAAGAGAAACAGTGCAATAAATCTGCACTTCGAAAGAGTCTGCTATTATGCACGTAATACCATTAGTTTGCAGGAATCCAGCCCAGTAGATGAATGTGCCACACTAGTAAAAGTAAGACGAATGGCTCTTGAACATTATCAACATCCCCAGCGAGTGCTGCAAAAACCATTCAGTCATGGGACATTTTGGAAACACCTCAAGCTGGCTATATTGTGTTCCTTCCTTTTCCAGGCACATACAGCATTGATCAGGGAGACTGAACTGCACTTTAGGAACTGAATGTTAGGATGGTCCATGCCACCACCACTCTACGTTTGTTCAGGGACAGCTGTGGACTAGACTTTGTGCACAACACAGAATAACATGGTTCCTGCCCAGATGGCTTGCGGTCAACATGAGAATGAAAGCAAATGTGTTGTCTCAAGTGATCCTTTCATTTCTTCTCAGTTAGTTTTGATGCCAAAGAGTCATTGGCTATTTGCTCATGATTCACATAATATTGATGCAACTCTTTTATATTAAATTTCAGTATTTGATGATAGTTGATAAGCAGGGGTGTTTAGGGTGTGATAGCAGCCTTGCTAAGTAATTAATATTTAAACGTACAGTATTTAGCATGTGACTGAATTTGATTTTGATAGTTGATATGTAATGGTATGTAGTATTTGACTAACATGCAATAGCGTTTAGAATTTGACAGTATTTTGGCCCAATCCAATCCAACTCCCCATGTGGCGATGTAGGGCAATGCGCGGCGCTGCGCGGCGCTGCATTAGTTCAGAATTAACTTGGAAATGAGCGGAACTGTTTTCTGATTTTTGTAGTACAGCTTGTTTACCCCTTATCCAGTCATCTGAAATCCAAACTATTCTGAAATCCAGCCATTTTTAGGGCTATGGATTTTTTTTTTTTTTAAAAACGTTTTCTAGCACTTGGCTGGCACAGCACAAGGCATGTTGGGGCACAAAATTATTAAAAATATTGTATAAATTTACCTTCAGGCTATGTGTATAAGGTGTATATGAAACATAAATTAATTTCATGTTTAGACTTGGGTTCCATCCCCAAGATATCTCATATTTATACAAATATTCCGAAATCCAGACAAATCCAAAATCCAGACAACTTCCCGTCTCAAGCAGTCCGGATACGGGATACTCAACCTGTAAATAATCAGTGTAGTTCCAAACCAATTCAGTGTAAACCAGAGCAGAAAAATGGGGAGATCACTACCTCTATAGTTAACATGGTATGAGATTTTACATTTTGCATCCCTAAGTCAAGACCTGTCAGCAAGTCTAAAGCATCTTAATTTGAAGGTCAGATGGCATATGGGTCGCGTGTATCATTAGACACTGTAGCAGTAATTGTCACCTTTTAAAATTGATAGATTTGGAATGTTTGCAAATTTTTATTTTGATTGTAACACTGGATGGACAAGAGAGGGATGAGGGAGAGATCAATGGGTAGATCATGACCGTGAGCACAGGAAAGGAAATAATCTCAAAGAAGCAGAAGAGCAGATAAGGTGAGGCCGGGTTATTCAGGAAAGCTTTGTGGTTCATGAAGAGGGGATTAATGCCTTGTACAGATGGATCACTGTTTTTGGAACAATTTATCCCTTAATGCCAAAGCAATGCTAACTCCAACCCTGCAGTGCTACAGTAGTGAGATCATTGCAAATCAAGTGAAGGAGAATAGTTGCTTCATTGGGAATTAGGTGTGCCATGGGGTGTGTGTGTGTGTGTGTTGTACCTTCCCAATGTTTCACGCCACATGTCATGATTCCTCAAGAGCACCTCTTTCTCTAGTCTGCTCACTGATCCTGCACACTGACTATTGGTATGAACAATGAAATGGGTCAAAGCATACCAGGTATGCATGTCAAAGACATACCGTATTGTCCCGAGTATAAGACGCACCTGATTATAAGACGCACCCTTAAAGTTTGGTGCTATTAAAAAAATTTAATTAAATCACTGGCATTAAATTGCAACAGCCTGATTATAAGACGCACCCCTAGTTTAAAAACTTAAATTAGGAGAAAAAAGTGAGTCTTATACTCAGACCAATACGGTAAATCCTCCTGCTTCGTTCTCTTTCTCTCTCACACAGGAAGGATGACTGCTTTACTTGTGGTGTTAGCATTTCTGTTATGAGGCATGTAAACAATAAGCACAACAATACTTTTAAAGACACAATTGTGCATCTATCCAAGGCTTTGAACCTTGTTGGTAAACATGCTCCTTGCAACTGAGATCTCTTCCCATTCCTGCCTAACAGGGGGAAGTCTCTCTTGCAAAGAAAACAGAGATGTACACTGTAGGGGATACAGTTCATATCCCTCAAAAGAAAAAAAGGCAAACCCAGCACTTTAAAATAAGAAAAGGTTCTTGACATGGTAGGGCTATATGAGTGCACATTGCCAAATGGGCAAGTATTCACCATACCAAACTTTACTTCATTCACTATACCAAACATAAGTGACAGGACTAAGGCTGATGTCTTTCCGCAGTGTCACACATCCTTAGTTGACTTCAGCATATAAAACCACTGTTCATGTGCGCTGACTCCAATACTTCACTGGGAAGCATAACAATGTGCATGGCCAAGCGTAAGAGCCTGAAGAGGTGGGATGGGACCATCACCATGGCTAAGAAAAAGAAACTTCAGCCTTTCCAAATGCATGACCCTTCTCTTTCTCATACTCCATTCTGCTCTCCTTCCTCTTTACCCATCTCCCTTGCTTAGCGATAACACTGTGTAACAAAATCCAGGGGTTGAACACCAATGTCTTCTTAGAATAACTTCTGTGACTATGTTGTAGGACTCTCCTGTCTCACAGCCCAATCCTGCCTAAGTATCTGCTGGGCTGCCCAGACCACCCGCCAGATCCTATTCCTGTTTCCCGGGGTCTCCTTCATTTCTGTTTCCCATTTGTCCCCTTCCCCCGGGTATAGCACGCGGAGGCCCCAATGGGCCTCCTTGGATTTCCGCCAGCTATTTTGCTGGCAGAAGTCGGAGGAGGCTGTGTAATGGTGGATCTGGCCTAGGAAGGGGACGGGAATATGGCAGCTGCCATCCCTGCCCCACGGGCTGGCTCAGCCAATGGCCCCTTCCCTCGCCACCTGGACCACCCCTGCGCTTGCCGGGGGATCGCTTACCTCCTCCAGTGACCAAGGAGATGATCTGGCAGTGGAGTGAGGGTGGCCGCCCTCCGCGCCGGCCGCCCTTACTCTCCAGTCATCGTGAATGTGCTTTACAGCATGTTCACGAAGGCTTGGAACGGCGGAGCGCTCGTCTTTTTTGTGCGCCTTTGTGAGCCTGCCTTCCCTTAAATAGAGCAATTGTCCCTGTTTTGAATCTGATTCATTTTAATAAAGAATTGAATCTAATTGTCTCTCCCCTCCACTGCCAGTATTTTCTTCAAAAGTATCCTTCAGTTTTTGGAATTTACTGGCACATTTTGAGTCCAAAAATTTGCATGATGAATTTTACAAGCAAATCTGCCACCAAAAGTCATCTTCTCAAAATTTAGTGGATTTCTGCATTTCCTGAAATCTAATTTCAGTTCTACTTTAATATAAAGCAGTTCAGAAGTCCTGTATCTTTATACTTTTAGCTTAATGTGTAGATTTTTAATCTAATGTCTTTAAAGTCTGGGAAATGGGAAATCTATTCCAGCCCAGTTTGTTCCTATGTTAATGTGATTTGAAAAATCTACATTTATTTTAAATTAGTATATTTTATAGGCATTTACACGGAGCCAAAAATTAGCTGGACAGGAGGTAGAGGGAAGCGTGGATAAAAGTTTTCCGATGGCCTCCAGCTTCAGAAGCCAAGAATGAATTTTGTCACTTGATTTTGAGCCCTTGAAATGGAAATGCTGGCAGACTTCAAGCTATTATGATGCTAAGATGAAGAAAATGTATATGGCAAAGAACAAGGTGAAAATGCTGAAGGCTTTCTTTTTCCAGAGTAGTTACATCTGTTTAAATTCCAAGGCAACAAGCAACATCCTCATCAAACAGTAAGAAAAATGGAGTATCGTGTCCAATGAAAACATCTGGATTCAAATGCGAGTGCCAACATGCAATTTCTTTCCCCATTGTTTAAACACTGCAAAAACACATGGAAGCACAGTATTGCAATGAACCAAGAGGTTATCTGGAACATTCCTTGCTTCAAGGTGGGATCATACAACCCCACACTCCCCACAATGTAGACAACAGCGTGGCACAGCCAGAGGATAGGTATATCACAAAATGGTGCCTGTATAGCACAAGAGTTTCAGATGACTGAAGCAAGGAAGGGAAGGCAAAAATCCCTACAAGGTCACTTGCTAATTTGATCTGCAGAATATTCTTTCCTAATTCCAAATATGGTAGTTGGTCAGAACTTGAACATGAGAAAAAAATCCATCCCTGGAAGAATCTTCTGAAAGGAAATCAGAAGGTGCGATTGTGACATATGGAGATAGCAGATTTGTGGAACATGTACGTTGTGCATGGGGGTAGTGGGTAAACACTGGACAGACAATGCTCATTTTGAATGCAACGTTCGTTTCCAACCACCTCCCAAGCAAACGATATGTCCTTGAAGCCCAAAACCAGCTGTAAAAACTCCATTTTCTGACTTCTTCATTTGCAACATTCCAACATTGTTTCTCTCCCACTACAGACATTGGTGTCAACCTGTTTCTTACAGCATCTCCAACTCTCTAATCCAGTGGTTCCCAAACTGGCAGGCACGTCTCCCAGAAGAGCCGTGGAAACCAGCCGGGGAGCCACAGAGTGTCACGGAATCCTCTCGGAAAACAGTGCAATGCCAATTGGCAGGCATAATGTCATGGGGAACCACGGCCAATGGTTGCCAATGGTCAAGGGAGCTGCAGGTTGAAAAAGTTTGGGAAATACTGCTCTAATCCATCACTTTTCTCTCCACCACACCACTTCCTTTAGCAGCCCAGGGAGAGACTGGCACATCACCTGGTAACAGGGGCAGCATTTGGCATCCCACCTCAGGCATTGGAAGATCCTGGGCCAGCCCGACCTCCACACTTCCTCTTCCTCTCTATTTCCCTATCTTCATTAAATCCAAGGAGTGGCAAAGATGGGTACCCCCTGACCAGTCCACTGCCTTGGGCAACCACCTTGTGTGAACTCATGGATGGGCGGATCCTTCTTTTCTTCTCTTCCTTGTCATGTTACACAAAAACTATGTGATGCATTCTTATTGCTCTGTGTGTCTGCCAGCTGGTTATGAAGGGTTGGCGGGGAGATGTACAGCATCATGATGTTATGTTACGTGTTGTTGTTTTTTAGGGCCAAACTATAGTTTTATTTATGAATACCAAATAGCATGCAGGGTGGCGGGCATGGCACAATCATGGTGGGGGGGCTTTAGTACTTTGCCCCTACTATGGGCTGGATCCTGATAGCAGCCTACTTTGCACTACTTTTAATAGAAAAACCTTTCCATTGGTTTTCAATGGAAGGTTTTTTCCCCATCAAAAACAGCATGATTGAGATCAAAACCACAGCAAGGGCAAAATACCAAGTCCCCCTGCCCCCCACCATAGTTTCGCCATGTTTTGTGGGCCCCCTGGTGAGCTATATGTAAACAAAAGAGGGGATGCCTCTTTCAAGTTGATGCTTGCCATCTGCAGTGTTTTTGCAAGTTCACGAACTAAAAATAAGAATCTGCCTACTCTTGTGCTCCCTCTCCTTTCTCAAACAGTTGTGTCCTCATTGAAGTGCCCTCATAGACCCTCGTGTCATTGCTGCCTCTCATTCAATACCAGCAGCAAACAGATGAAAATGCTTGGCTGCAAAGGGAACTTGGTGAACGCAGTTTTTCTTCCTGTGCATATTAGTAGGATGTGTGGCTGCTCTGTTGTTAACGTATCCCAGATGCATGGTTATGTAGAGTGATCAGAGCTCTGTCAGATTCCTCAGTTTGTTAACCTCAGTTTTAACCCGGCCGTGTGGGATTATGTTATTGCACAGTTCATGTGTTGTGATGGAACTTCTCTTGATACCTGCAAGGCAGCTTGCATTTAAAATGCAGAACTGCAAGTGTATTATGGTGCAACTGCTTGAGCGGTCAGATTAATGCATGAATGCTGGACCTAACCGTGCTCTCCATAAGTGTACATCAGTTGACACAATGTGTTCTTTAGAGAGGAAAGCAGCAGCTCTGGTGAAGGTTGCCCATCTCTGACTAGTAAGGCTCATCTCTGGCACCTTTTAACTCCACCCAAATCCTGTTCTCACATTATCTCCACATGTAGACTGAATGCATGGAGGGAAGTGCAGGATTGTGCTGACTGGCCTTGTGCATGACCTCTGCACACCTGTGACCCAAACTTCAACTTGGCTGAAGGTGAGACAAGACCAGCGGTCCCATGGGGAATCTGTAACTGGATCCCCCGCGGATAAGGCAAATCCACAGATGTCCAAATCCGCGAATTGGTCCTTTACAAAGTAAAAAAAGTTATAAATCTTGTTTATGAGGTTGCCCCCCTTAAAAAATGACATTAATATTTTAAATATGGAGTGCTTATTAAGATTTAAGAACTGTCTAAATCAGGGGTCCTCAAACTTTTTTTCCCAGGGGGCCAGTTCACTGCCCCTGAAACTGTTGGGGGGCCAGACTTGGAAGCGGGACTATAGTTTGGGGTGGGACTGTTGGGGGCGGGACTTTAATCCCCCCAGTGCGTCACTCCCCCGCATCACCCACCCGCTTGCCGCATCACCCGCCTGGTATTGATGGCTTGCCTGCTGCTGCTTTGAGTCCTCTTCTTCGTCGGGTTGGCCGCTTCTGAGTAAGGCAGGCTAAAGCAGCGCTGGCGCACGTGCAGAACGCCGCTCGAAGCGTTGCCCTCAGAAGGGCCGAGCGTTCGGCCCTTCTGAGGGTAATGCTTCGAGCGGCGTTCTGTGCATGCACCAGCGCCGCTTTAGCCTGCCTTACTCAGACGCGGCCGACCCAACGAAGAAGAGGATTCAAAGCAGCAGCAGGCGAGCAGTTCAGTTACCACCCCGCTGTCGCCCGGTACTAATGGCTCGCCTGCTGCTTCTTTGAGTCCTCTTCTTGCGACTTGGCCGCTTCAAAGTAGGGCAGGCCCTTCTGAGGGCAAGGCTTCGAGCGGCGTTCTGCGCATGCGCCGCTTTAGCCTTGTCTTGGCCTGCCCTATTCTGAAGTGGCCAAGCCACAAGAAGAGGACTCAAAGAAGCAGCGGGCGAGCCATTAGTACCAGGCAGCCGCGGTGGCAATGGCAAGTCACCGGGCGGGCGGACCGGACTAACAACGTTGGGGGGCCGTATCCAGCCCGCGGGCCGTAGTTTGAGGACCCCTGGTCTAAATACTGTTTTATTACATTGACAGTTCAATCCTAACCAACTTTCCAGCACCAGTGCAGCTGCAATGCAGCCCCGAGGTAAAGGAACAAATGTTACCTTGAAGAGGCCTCCATGAGTCTAGGCTTACCATCTGTCCTGGAAAACCCGGGACCGTCCCGGATTCCGGGCTCCGGTCCCAGATCTGTCTCGGGCTTTCCGGGCCCGGTGGAAGCCTCCGCCGCTGCCGCTTTTAAAGTGTAAAAACTCACCTATTTTCTGGCACCGCCATCTTGGATCTCAAGAAATCTTGTGAGATCCAAGATGGCGGCGCCCAAACCTCGATTTTGCAAGATCCAAGATGGCACCACCGGAAAAAGGTGAGTTTTTACACTTTAAAAGTGGCGATAGCTTCGGGGGAGAAGGAGTCCTGGCTGGCTCGGATGCAGCTGGCCAGGCTCCAGGACAGGTGGCAATGGCGGCGGTGGCCGCTGCAAAGAAAATGACGACTGCGAATAGGACGTGGAGGATGGTTGCAAGGGCGGCAGTGGCCGCCGCACTTTGTCCCCCCCCCATTTTTATTTTAATTAATTAATTAATTCCACTGGTGCTGGAAAGTTGGTTAGGATTGCGCTGTATATGCTGATGAGATGATAGTTGTACAGCCCTGTTGGCCCCTGCAGGTTTTTTTTTTTTTGAAACAAATAAATGCGTAAAGAAGGCAAAGCAAAAACAAGCATGGTAAAGTGTTGTAAAGCTGAAGGACTCAGTGCAGCTCAGCAACTATTTCTCACAGTGCTCTCTAGTGCCCATTTGCAGTGGGTGTTGCTGTCTCTGAGAGTTGTGCACTGGGTGTGAGGTGAAGTTTGCCTAAACCTACTGCCTTGAGGAGCTCTTCTCTCACTTCAGAGGGGAACTTTCCAACACAGTGTTGTCACTATGCCAAATAGCAGATTGTAAGATAACACAACGTAGACATTTCCTAACCTAATATAGCTGCTGTCTCCTGAGTCAGACCATCGGCCCATCTAGTTCCGTACTCTTGACACTGACTGGCAGCTGTTCTTCAAGGTTTCAGGCAGGATTTTTTCTCTGCTCACCTGGAGATGCTGTGACTGAACCTTCTGCGTGCAAAGCAGATGCTCTTCCATTGAGATATGGCCCCTCTCTGAAAGCCAAAATCTCCAAGGAGATCAACCCTGGCAATGCCCAGTCTCTTTGCCATAACTGTCAAAACATAATTGAATATACAGGCACTGTTTCCAGTGGTCTTTTTCATAGTTGTGTCTGTGACATTTCCCAGAAGTAAAATTTCAAAACAAAACAAAACAAAAACCCAACAACCTACACAGTACAGCAGTGGTACTCAAAATTTGTAGCCCTGGGACACAGAGGAGGAGCCAGGCCATTTGGCACCCGGGGCTGACCCCCTTACGCCCCACCCCCTTTTTTGACACCCCCCTTTATGTCCCCGGAACACATTTTGCCATGGCCGTAAGGGTTGCTCCGGGTTTTTGGGTTTTTTTCCGCTTTTTGGGTGATTTTGTTTTGCTTTTTTGGGGTTTTTTGGTTTATTTTTTACTTTCACGGGCAGCTGCAACCCCCCCCTCTGCATCCCCAGGGCGGCAGCAGCCTCGTGTGCGTGTTTCTGGTGGTTTGTGGTGCTTTTGGGGTACTTAACTTGTCTCGGCCGGGGCGCAGGCAGCATTTTTCCGGATCGGCGGCATCCATCTTGAATGGGGGGGACTCTCTAGGACTCTCTCTCCATGCTCATTGGTCTCGCTGGTCAGTCCTCCAGAGCCCTAGAGAGGCCTGGAGGACCAACGGACCAGCGAGACGGAGAGAGATTCCTAGAGAGTCCCGCCCATTCAAGATGGATGCCGCCGATCCGGAAAAATGCTGCCTGCGCCCTGGCCGAGACAAGTTAAGTACCCCAAAAGCACCACACACCACCAGAAACACACACACGAGGCAGCTGCCGCCCTGGGGATGCAGCGGGGGGGGGGCAGCTGCCCGCGAAAGAAAAAAATAAACAAGGAAAAACGTGAAAAACCCCGGAGCACCCCCAGACTCCACGCCCCACCCCCCAGCCTCAACGCCTCCACCCTGGGGCCCTGGGGGCCCCCGTCCCCCACTCTGCGACGCCACTGCTGGGACCCACCTCTTCCAGCTGTTCCCACCTTCTCTGGCCACTCCTGCCTATTGCCGGCCTGGAGATGGCTTCCAGAGACCTCTGTGGGTCTCAGAAAGGCCTGCCGTTGAGACAGGAAGTTGCGTCAGTGAAACCGGAAGCAACCCAGAAGTCACTTCCGGAGGCCTTCCAAGGCCCGCAGATGCTCCAATTTGGAGCCAAAAGGGTGCAAGGGCGGGAGGGTAGGCCCAACTGGCGACTCACCTCAGCATCAAGTCGTGACCCACCAAGTGGGTCATGATGACCCACAGTTTGAGAATTCCTGCAGTACAGCATATATAGAAGATAAAAACAATAGAGCAGACCATAAGTCAGAAAATCAAAGAGAACTCACATTATGCTGCCAGAAAGCTGAGGGGCATTTCTTATGCCAGGCTGACTTGACTCCTTTGGCGCTTGAGCTGCGTCAACCAGCAGTCAAAGAATATTTCAAACAGCTAAGAAGAGGAGGACCAAGTCAGATGCCTTTTCAATAAGCAGTACTGGCATTTCAGCAGGATGCAAAAGTTTTCTCTCCTGTGCAGAAGCCCTTTTTCCATTGTTCCAGTTTTGTCTACATGCTGTTCACATTGTTTAGTTCCTGTTCCATCTGCTTCGTATTATACTCCAAAGCAGAGGCGTTACCATAACCTCAGAATGGCTTCTTCTTCTTAGGTCAGAAAACTAAGAGACTTGCAGCACCTTCAAAACTTACAGAATGCAGATGCATGAAGTGTTACCCTCACTTGGCGGGTATCCGGACCGTGAGCGTAGCAGCAAAGAAAAAAAAAAAGTAAACAGTGGTGCAAATGGTGACGATAGATATCTGTCTGTCTGATCCAGGTCTTTCAGGATAGTTGGCCACAGACTCATCATTAGAATGCAAACATTTGTGAGAAGCTATGAGAAGAACTTTGGGTGGCCCAGTTTGTGCTTTAGTAATGGGAAACCATCTTGTTTAAGGTGATGTTGGACGTTACGTCATGTGGTCAACATGGTCGTTTGCTCACATTGATGTGGTGGTACAGTTTACTTGGGATATTTGTCACATGTTTTTTCACCTTACTGTGAACTGTTACTGCCTTGGATTGCCTTGATAGGCAAAACAGGCTGGATAGAAGTGCTTTAAACTAAACTAAACTAAATTAAGCTACAGACTATGTGGTGAAAATCCTTGATTTGCTCCCTAATTTTTTTTTCCATATTTTTGGATCCTTTCAACTCCCCAGGGCTTCAGTCTCCTAAACCCAGCTACTCCGGGATCCTGCCACAAGACCCTCTTTGAATTCACTGACAGGATGGTGTAGTGGTTGGGAGTTGGACTTAGACTTGGAAGATCCAGGTTCAAATCCCTGCTCAGCCACGAAGCTTCCTGGGTGACCTTGGGCCAGTCACTATCAGCCCCACCTACCTCACAGGGTTGTTGTGAGGACAAAAAGGAGGGGAGGAAATATGTACAGCACTCTGAGCTTCTTGGAGGAAGGGCGGTATAAACATGTGAAAAATAAAATAAATAAATAAATAAATTATGGAAGAGCCACATGTTGGGACAGCCAAGTCAGACTGTGGATTTGCTATCTTCTTCACCCACCTAATTTTTCTCCAGAACAAAACATCCTACCCCAACCTCCAGTTAAGATCAGCATATGCCAGCCAATTGGGCCTTCCTTCCAGTCCATCTGATCAGGTCCAAGGAGCAGGTAGAAGTGTCCAGGTGATCATAAACCATCCAGTTGATTGGATCTATGGCATCATCAGCCTTGGGTTTTATAGTCATGATGCACAGGGATGCCTGGATGTGTTGCCCAGTCTATTGCTGAAAAACAGATGCTGTTTAACGAAAGGAGCTCATTCATTCTCCCACATTGCTGTATTGTGGGGTTGTGGCCAGACCCTGAACAGTGGGTATACGAAAGAGTAGGGAAAAAGTACTCAGAGCTCAATCCTATTCTTTACACAAACACCCCACCAATGCAGCGGCACCAAAATGGCAGCCGTGGGACCGGGAGGCTTCTGCAGGGAAATGGGATGTTTAATACCCCTGTGTAAGCCTCATGGCCTGCAATGGGACTTCTCGGACCTATGCTAGCAATTTTACTAGCATAAGACAGAGGAGAGAAAAGGGGCAGGGAAGCTGCAGGGAGGGGGGATAGGATCCGGCATGGGCCTTCTGTAATGGATCCTCCCCCTCCCGCGGTCTCCCCACTCCCGTTCCGCCCTCCCCCTGCCTTCCCACCGGCTTACCTTTCCCGGTGCATGTCTGGACATCCTGCGGCGCGGCTGGTAAGGCGGAAGCCTTCCTGCCAGCATCCCCGGCAGCACGCCGATCAGCACGCTGTTGGGGAGGCCTTTGCGACTGGCACTGACTGCTTTACAGCAGAGCACCAGTGCGGCAGGTGCGCCGCCATCGGGTGGCACGCTTAGGATTGGGCTGTCAGTTACCTGCATCAGGAATTTATTTTAGTTGTTGCTTGCATTTTAGTGTCCTTTCTACCTTTAATTTAAAATAAAGCCCTTGTCATTCCTGCTTATTTGGTTTTTTTTTTCTTTTGAATACATGCCTGGCTTTGATCTCTTGCAAGTCCCCACCCCGTTTTTGTTTTGTTCCTTTTACATAAAGTCTGTCTATGTTTTACTGACCACCTGTCTGAACTCAGTTCATTAGGGAGAGAGTGTGGTGTCATGCCTACCAGACCGCCCTAGTTTCTCCAGTGCTTGGTTTCAAGAGATGACTAGTAGGATTTTAGCGGCTCCTTGGATATCCAGGAAAGGAGCCTCTCCAAGGCAGCTCCTTTCTGTCTGGGCTTCCTAACCATGGATGGTGGTACTTGAAATCTACCAGTTCCCCGTTAACCCTAGTTTGATGGGTAGGAAGAGTGAGCAGCACAGGCGGGAAAGGGCCATCACTAACTGCAAGGCATTGTTCCCATCTGGCCCTCTACCTGTCACCCCTTTTGACCTTTCTCCACCACAAAGAATCTGTATTTTTCTGAGTTACTTTGAATGCAACCTAGAGAACCAACCTGATCGATCTTCCACAGATTATTTCTTTTATGTCTGTAGATGGTGATGATATGTGTGATTGCTCATCGGCTTTGATGTGATTGCTCAAATATTACTTGCGAATGCAGATCAGGGATTTGCATATACAGGCATCATATCCAGGCACCCCTAATTAGTTTTTGGTTTCTGTGTTCACTGTAGAAGTTGTGCACATGAAGTTGATAATACCCTTGACTTCTGTGAAAAGCTATTATGACTCTGGGAACTGGAAAGATCAGGAGGACTCATTCTCATCATGATCAACAGAGGGCGAGATTACCTGGCCTGGCATGAGGAGGAGGTGATTTAAAGCCAAGTCACGAATTCATCAGACGGTTTTTGGGAAACTATATTGTAGACTCTCATTTTATAAATGTTCTCACAAGCACACACACGTGTGTAAACTGTGTAATATGAAATGCATGCTTGTATTATTATTATTATTATTATTATTATTATTATTATTATTAACAACAACAACAACAACAACAACAACAACAACAACAACAACAACAACAACAACAACAGTATTTACCGGGTATATACCATTTTTCAACAAAAAGTTCACAAAGCAGTTTACAGACAAAATCAAATGATTAAATGGCTCCCTGTCCCCAAAGGGCTCACAACCTTAAAAAAAATGCAGAACACCACCAGCAAACAGCCACCAGAATTTGCTGGTGCCATTGTGCTGGGGTGAAAGGGGGGGAAGTTACTCTCCCCCTGCTAAATATAAGAGGAGCACCAATTGAAAAAGTGCCTCTTGCCCAGTTAGCAGGAGTCGAGAATAATCATGACAGAAGACTGTATTTGTCATGATTTGTGTAGATTTTATTATAGCTGTAAGAACAACTCGGCTCCAGGAAAAATGTGAACATAGAGTAGGCTCTAGTGATCTCTTTTATTTGGCCTGATTTGTTGATAGAAGTGCAAAAATGAAGGACATTCTCCAGCTATATACAGATCTTACAACATATTCATTTCCTTGCTAAAACTAACCAAAGCTCCATCCGGTCCAGCGTTCCAAGCGTTGCCTAGCAAGATGCCTCTGGGAAGCTCACAGGCAGGGCATGATGGTGAGAGCCATCCTCTGTTGCTTAGCCCCAGCATACAGAAATAGGCAAGGCAAGGATGATGTCAGAGGCCAACCATCAGAAGACCCACCGTCCCAGGCCAACCCTGAACTCTCAGTATCACTAGTAATGGTAGCCCCCAATGCACCCAACGTACGGTTGTCCCTTTGTGCTGGCCATTTTATTACCCGTATCTGGGATGCAGCACTGCTGTGGGGAAATGTGGAGAAAAAAAGCCCTGACTGCTACAGGAGCTACAGTGCCAAGTGAGATTTATACATTTACACATTATACATTTATACATTATACATACATTCTCCAATAACATCAGCGAAAAGAAAACAAATGGGAAATTCTGAAAATAGATGCCCCATTTTTTTTTTGCTATGTATCTCAATTTTTCTGCAGCACATTCAAATGCGACCCATTTGTGCTGAGTTCCATTCTTTTCAAAATTGAACAAACACCCCAACATGCTGCAGGTATGAACTTGCAGTGCTGGGAAACATGTGTTAGAACATGGTTCTGTGTTCCTTGCACTTGCTGAATATCGCAGTTCCTGGTGCTGCAATGGCACAGCAAGCTAATCAGCAGCATGGTGCTGACTCAGCACACTGAGTCAGCGTTGCTCGATAGCAAGAGCTGCCACTGCCAGATGCTGCTCAGCAAAATTATGGGAAGTTGTTGAACAGCACAGGACTGGCTGAATAGCATGTTGTGCAAAAAAAATAATAATGAGAGAACCATATGCAGCTCACCTGTGTGAGTAACCCATTCGTGAGAGGATTATACAGAGATGGTAGGCTTAGAATCAGGCAACACCAACTCAACCATGTGTGTTGCACAGTTGCAGTGCAACTCTGCATATCTATAGGATCAGAGCACTAAAAGCACTGGATTAGCCAGGGACTCTAAGAACCCAGGGAGGCAGGGTGGGGTGGGAGGATTGACACATTTAAATTAGGGGTGGGCATCTTCTTCACAAGTGAGAATATACCGAAAAAGTATCACAAGCTTGATGGTCCCGGCTAATTGTTGGTTGCATTCCTAACATTTGCGCATCATTGCAGTGAGCATCATGTATACCAAACTGCAACTGCTCTTACTCTGCAGCATTTCTCTTTGTTAAAGTTTAAATGCTTAAGTGAACCCTTCACAGCCCACTTTCATGGCAGTTTTCTGGAACTCTGACTTGGAGCATTACATCCATACAAACCTCACATGGCACATGTGAGCTGCTTCCACTCTCGTCCTTTCCTCCAGGATAGCCATCCTTCAGTGACAGTCACTCACTTTTGGTGGAGCATCCCCATTACAGAATTTCTAAATCATGGACTTCCATTGTTTTCTCTGTTCTCCTTCCCTGTTTTTTCCCCAGACCTGATTTGTGGTGATATTTTGGCAATAAAACACAATGGCAGCAGCATGTCCAGTGTGGGTAGGCAGCCCAATCCTATCCTCTTTCCTCTCCATAAACCTCCCACCCCTCAATGGGTCTTCTCAAACCTGCGCTAGCAATTCTGCTGGCTAGCACAAGTCCAAGGAGATAAAGGGGGTGGGCAGGCTGCTGCCAGAGGGGATAGGGTCTGGCGTGTGCCATCCCGCACCCTCCCTGCCCCTCCTGCGCCTGGTGATGTGCGCGGGAAGGCTCCAGCATTCCTGCCGTTGCACTGGCAGTGCACTACTCAGCACACAGCTGGAAGACGCTTTACCACTGCTTTTTGGCAGCCAGTGCTGGCAGAACACATGTTCCACCAGAGCTCAAAGCCCCTAGGATTGAGCAGAAAGTATGAGCTGAAAGTACTATTATAGCTCTTCAGGCTCCTGTGCCTTGAAATAGAGCGCTTTGTTTTTGCAAGCTCAGCCGGTTTTATTGCTTCCTATTGATTCTACCAGGGTGTGGCGGGGAGATTTTTGAATATTTTCCCCTTGCATAGTATCTCTGTGACTTGCTATTCATACAGAGGGGGAAATCTTTACTTACTGATTTCCTCTCATTTTTTCTTCTTCTTTTTTTTTAAAAAAACGGCAAAATAGCACTATTTGCCGTCTGAAGACTCCATCTGAAACACAGGATTGGAGAGCATAGACAATGCTGACCTACAGTAGATGGATCAATAGACTGACTTAGGGCAGCTTCTGGTATTGAACACAGTGGGACTTACTTTTGAGTAAACATAGGCTAACTAATAACTCTTTATATTTATTTGAATGTTTTTATCCTACTTTTCACTGTTCATACATTTGTTTTTAAAACTTTGCAACTCACTCCAAGAGTTTGGGATTCAATGAGTTACAACGCGTAATCCGACTTAATCTTTGTGCCGGTGTAACCAGCGGCGCAGTGAGAACGGGAGGCCCCAGAACGGAAAAGGGATTCAAATCCCATTTGAATTCCTCTTTTTGAGGGGATTTGAATCCCTTTTCCGTTCTGGGGCCTCCCGTTCTCACTGCGCCGCTGGTTACACCGGCACAAAAGTTAAGTCGGATTGTGCTGTAAATGAGGTATTACAAGTTCCAAAGTATAAAAAAATGGCAGGAAAAGAAAACACTCTAACAAAGCAGTTTAAAAATTGATTGTTGTATCATTTTAGTGGGTATGGCTATGGTGTCATGATGAGTTCCTGCACTTTAAAAATTATTACCACTACGCTATTGATGAGCAATGAACAAAAAATGATTGTTTCAGGGCATTTAAAGAGTGCCTTCCCTCACCACTGAGTTTCTGCAGTTATTCCCCCCCCCCCAATCTGGGAGTGGGGAAAGACCTTCTTGTGTCAAAAGGTGCGGCCTGAATCACCACACCTCTCAGTTTAGAACCCAGCGCTGTACAACGCTGATGCCCCAACCACATTTGCAATGCCTTCATTCAGGTCTCTCTGAACATTTTTTGCCAGTGTCCCTCACTCACTTTACACAGTGTTCTCTGGAAAGGATTTCCGAGAAGCTGACGGCCAGTTTCATTCAAGTCGTGAGTTGTAAGGATTCAGGATTGCAGTCTGACTGCTCAGCAGAGAGTCCCTGACATATCCAAATAAAAGGCTTCTGGAAATATGCAGCAAATGTGACAATCTCAGCATGGAAAGAATTAGACTTGTAA
This sequence comes from Plestiodon gilberti rubricaudatus, assembly GCA_026170595.1. NCBI lineage: Eukaryota > Metazoa > Chordata > Lepidosauria > Squamata > Scincidae > Plestiodon > Plestiodon gilberti. The sequence goes on along the minus strand of JANXHW010000004.1, from coordinate 196,708,176 downwards.
AAAGTCAAGGAAAGATCCTGTGTCCTCTCTTGCCGTTGTCGGCCTATATGTATGTTTGGAGTCACCTCACTTGCCTTTGCCGAGTGTGCGTGCTTGTGTGTGTGTGTGTGTGTGTGTGTGTGTGTGTGTGTGTGTGTGTGTGTGTGAGAGAGAGAGAGAGAGAGAGAGAGAGAGAGAGAGAGAGAGAGAGAGAGAGAGAGGGACAGAGAGAGAGAGAGACAGAGAGAGGTTTGCTTCTCAATCTTAGGCTCCTCACTGCTGGTACTGAGTGGCAAACAAAATATTCCCAGCAAGCAACTCATAGAAGCAGCCCTTATCACTGGTGCCCATTTCCTGCTGAGTTGTATGTTGGCTAATTATGGCTCAGTACCAAGCTTTCATAGTCTGAATTCTTCCCTATCAAGTGGAGGCCGCTGCTCTGCAGGGAAGAACTTGTCTGCCTGTAGCAGGAACCGTGGATGTTTGCCATGAATAGAGAGTGAGATGCTGGATTAACTGTTACAGCGATGGGAGGCATTTAGCCAGGATAACAGGCTTCCTGTTCTGCAGACAATTCCTGAGAGAGACAGACAGCACTGCCTTGGATAGTTTTTTTTCTGCAAATGGGAAAATACATCCTCGTAATTATCAACCAGCGGGTGGCGCAGTGGGTTAAACCGCTAAACCATGAGCTGTCGATCGAAAGGTCGGCAGTTCGAATCCGCGACGGGGTGAGCTCTCGTTGCTTGGCCAGCTCCTGCCAACCTAGCAGTTCCAAGGCATGTCAATGCATGTAGATAAATAGGTACCGCTTGCGGGAAGGTAAACAGCGCTCCGTGTTCCAGCTGCATGCTACGCGCTGCGGCAAGGAGAGTCATGCCGGCCACATGACCACGGAGGCGTCTTCGGACAACGCTGGCTCTTCGGCTTTGAAATGGGGATGAGCATCACACCCTAGAGTCGGACACGACTGGACTTAATTGTCAGGGGTCACCTTTATCTTTACCTAATTATCAACAACATAATCCTTGCCAGGTCAACACATGGATGGCAGTACTGTATTTTCCTAGGGGAAATGCATTCCATTGCCTTGCCAATCATTGCACAGATTTATTTATTTCAGAGAGTTATGGTCTACGTCTCATTTTGAAAGCAAAGTCTCAAAGCAGGTAGCAATAGAAAGGAGGTCCATTTCACACTTTCCAAAATCAAAGATATGGGGAAAAGATTGGAAAACACACATTATATATGGAAAGGAAGAAATACTCTGCAGAATATAGATAAATGGGGTGAGAGCGAGTAGCATGGGGTAGCAGCCACAGCTTCTTTGCAGAAGAATCCTTGCTCCCGATGAAGGGACTGTGGATGCTAACAGGCTGATCTACAAACACAAAGTGGCTAATAGGCTGATCTACAAACCACAAAGATCACTGTGTGCCATGAACTGAGTAGGTAGCTTCAGGCAAGTTTCTCCCTGCAGTATGAGCACATTGGCCTAACTTACAGAGGTCTTGTAAGGATGCTAAGATAAGATATGTGGTATTTTGCATACTTAGCAATAGTGCTACTCATGTCGTGCTGATGTTGCGGATCATGCTGTCTTGTTACACAAAACATATCTCCCTTTTGGTATTGGTAAAGCCTGGCTGATGATGGAGTACAATACGAATTAAAGGGCTGCTGGCTGTTCCAAACACCTAGTTGTAGCGGAATTTTTAAGCAGAGGATAGTTAATAATGGAGGACCAGGAAGACTGGTGAACAAGGAAAAAGCATGGGTTTATTTGTTACGCAGCGCAGTGGACAGCACCCCAGGAGGGGGCACTGACCCTTTGCTACAAGTGAGCACAGTTTTTATACATTTCCCAGCAGAACATCACATGGTTGCTGAGAATGTGCATAGTCAAGAAGGCATACAGGTTTCTACAGGAACTTCGGATTTACATTTTACAGAAGACAATAGGAACAATAGTGGGCTGAGCTAGTCAGAGGACTCCTTGATGGTCCTTGATGGTGTTGAATCCAGGGAGACTTAATTGAGTTAGCTCTGGGAGTCTCCTAGATGCCAGTCAGTCTAATGTGTGTGCCCTCCTGAAAGGAGAGAGAGTGAAGTTGCAAAATGCGAGATCCTCCCTTGTGACTTGGGGAGGCAGATATGAATAAAAACCAGGAAAATATTTTTCTGCATCATAGTACAAGTTGCATTCACTTGTGTGTGTGTGTGTGTGTGTGTGTGTGTGTGTGTGTGTGTGTGTGTGAAAGTCTCCTAGAAGAAGTGGCAATGTAACCCTAAAAATGCCATTGTAGCAAATGGCATTTTTAGGTATCGATTGTTGCTTTGTAGTGGTGACTTTCAGTGGGACAACAGCATGGAGGCAAAGGGTTAAATACTCAGTATCTCCCCACTGTGATCCCAATTAAAAAAAAGCCCCATGTAGTTTCTGCATGTAAGTAAATCTAAGCATTTAACTATGCAATGATGCGTTTTGTGTCATGTCATGTGTGGTTTATCCTGCAGAGCTTATAAGCACCATATTCTGGATTTGGTTGGGAAGCTGGTTTAAGATGTCAGGGCATTGCTTTGGGGTGTACTTGCTTCTGCATCCCTATAATATCCACTTACTCAGGGCATTTATGTTGTAACCACGATAACATAGTAGGCCATCACTGCTTTCTTCAGGGATAATAACTGACCCTTGAAAGTTTGTCCTGAACTTTCCCTGTTTGAAGAATGGGAGTGTGTCACAAAGAACACCAGCCCTTATTGCTCCCTAACAAAGTCAGATATTTTTATTTATTACATTTTATTAAACCATATCTGAGCAGAATAAAGCAGCCAAGTGTAGTCACTCAATCTGGCTGGTGGGTACTTTGAACTGATGCTATCTTGCTGGATGGCGGGCGGGGCCTTGTATCCCCTAAGGAGGATAACCTCCCAGATTTGGGTCAGATTCCACCAGCCCAAGGCCTAGGTCAAGAGTGAATGCTTTTATAAAGCTGCATTTGGCAAAGCCTCCGTAGTTAATAAGGCAATTTGCATGGCTGTCCTTCTGCCAATTCTCTTCTAGCAGAAATTATTAGTTGCAATAGAGTTTCTCTGCATGTGGAATTACTCTTCTCTGGAAATCAGCCTATGGAATTCCAGACTAGGCCTTCATCTTGTTGCTGGATTCTTGTAGAGACAAGCAGATTTCAGAAATACCCGTATGAAATCAGATAAGGGCAGCTCAGGTCATGCTGACCTGGGCTGAACCCAGACATAATGAACACTTGAGAAATTAGAGAAGCATTGACACACAGAACTCTCCCAGGATGATGTTGATGGTGATAATTAAGAGCATTTTTGTCTCGTTTTTCGATAAATGCATACTCCAAAGCAGCAAACAATTACAACAAAGTTGAATAATAAGTCCGAAGATATGAAATAATAATAATAATAATAATAATAATAATAATAATAATAATAATAATAATAATAATAATAATAATAACACTGCAACAACAGATCAGCGGCAGTGTGCCTCTGAATACCAGTCGCAAAGGAGCATTGGTAGAAGAGAGGTGTGCCTTTATCACTTGTTGTTTGTGGAGTTTCCAGGGGCAGCTGGTGGGCCACTTTGGGAAACAGGGTGCTGGATTAGAAGAGCCTTTGGCCAGATCAGGAAGGGTTTTTCTTATGTCCTTATTATGGATAGACGTGTCTACATTGCAGATCATAAATAGTGGGTGACCAACTCAGGACTCACCCAGCTCACTGTGCAGGCCCTACCCCAGTGAGAATCTAGCAACACCCTGCCTGGCCATGCCAAGAGCATTCACCTCCTAGAAGAGGAACGCAGGAGCAGATATTTGTAATCTACCCAGAAGGGGGAACCAGGGCCATGCCCAGGAAGAGGTGGAACCAGATGACCCCTATATAATTCAAAGTAGGCCTGTGATGAGAAGGCTGGAGAGAGCGGTTTCTGAAGGGGGAAAGCAGCCCAGTGCCTCGGCCTCCTGCCAAGAAGGGCTGGCTCGCACTCCGCCTGGTGAAGGAAACGCCCAGGCTGGTGGAGGACTGGGGTGAATCAACCCCCTCCCCACGATACCCATTGAAGCCTTAGGAGCCCTGGCCGCTCTTTCTGACAGGGGCAAATGAGAGGTCCTTGCTGTGAGTAGAAGGAATCAGGAAAAGGAGTAAGGCAGTCCATGGTGCCAACCAGAACTCCTACAGTGGGACTAAGCTGTGAGGACTATGCAGTATTTGTTATTTTGATATTTAAAGAGGCACTTTCCTGCATACATGTCTGTCCTTCAGATTAAAAAAAAATAGAACCAAATCTTTCCTTACTACGCTCAGCAGCACAATATGTCCCTGCAGGCAGTTAAGGCCAAGACTCCTTTTCTGAGTTCCTGATGTGAGTCTCTTCTGATAAGATTTGCAGTGACGTGTTCTTGATGATGATTCCTTGTTGATTTAACGTAAATCATTAACAGTGGACAGCGTGTGACAATGGAGAGTCTGACTTCAAGCCAAATCAAAGACAGATTTCTTTTTAGAACATCCTGGCCCTTGTTTGCCAGGACAACTGACTATCTGCAGAGTCAATGATCTCGCTGTGCTTTCCCTGCAACTTGGTTAGAGTATTTGCTTCAGCGCTCTTTAGTCACAGAGGACCCCCTCTTTATATCTATTTAGTCTGCTCTTTTTCCTTTTTGGTTGATAACCCAACTACTTTCTCTGGTATTCATGTGGATTCAGGGCTGCTGAGCAAAAACCACCAGCTTCCCATTTATAGGAGATAGAAGTATATGTGGACTGTACCAGGGACGTGTGATGAGGGGAGGCAGAAGCACCCCTGTCGTAGCCCATGGAAAAGAGCCGCATCCTCCCCTGTGATTGCATTCGCGCTCCACCTATTGACACGGGTGCGCAATCACAGGGGAGGTTGCGCCTATTTTCCGTGGGCTCCGACAGGAGCAGGCCCTGCAGTGTACGACTTGAGGCTGCATACATGGGATGTTACATTTTGGAATGCTCCCCTGTTACAAAATCCTTAATGCACACAGAACAATAGCATTTCAATGAGAAGACCAAGTTGAAGCTGAATCATGGCGGTCTGGCTCAGTTGGTAGAGTGGCCACCTCATATGCCTGAAGACCTGAGAACGGCAATTCAAGACTAGTCGAGAGCTGTCGACATCTCGCTGACAAGCTGCAGAAGCCTTGGTGGGAGAGAGAATTCTGCAGCTGGCACACTGAGTGGGAGGCAGCGTTGCCGTCAAGTCTATGTGGGAGGCAAATGCCAGAGAGAGGCCAGACCGTGAAGGAAACCACCTGGAATGAGCATTCTATGCAAGATTAGAACATTTGTAATATGTAAAAAACACTTCGGTTTAGGTAGCCTGCCTATGTTAACCGCCTTGAATTAAAGTCGGAGGAGAAATCCAATGACCAGAGAAAGGCAGTATATAAATACTGGTGGTGGTATTATTATTATTATTATTATTATTATTATTATTATTATTATTATTATTATTATCCCACCTGACATGCTAATTTTCTATGTGCAGGTTTCTGTTAAAAAGAAAAGGGGAACATTCAATATGCATTCCCTTGCCTGCTGCCTGAAAGTGGTACAGTGTAGGAAAAGCTTCACTTAAATTTGCAAGAAAAAAAAATGGAAAAGAGTTCAGGACACTCTTGTGATGTGATGTGTGATGTGGATTCGCTGCTAATTATGCTGATTGTATAAACCCGCATTTCACACCTTCCAGGTACACAGTGCAGTGCTGCGTGGATTTCTATACTGTCCAAAATATGACTTTGCAGCATTGAATCCGCCTGAAAGGGATATTGCTTCGGAGCCTATACTTTTTAAGGAGCTGGTTGTGCTTTTGTGTATAGGCCAGCAGCCCACCTAGCCACGTGTTGGATTAAGAGGAACTCGTGCATGTCGTTCCTGTGGTTCAAGGCCTCCTACATCACTTCGAAGAGGGAGGGAGCAGTAAACTTGTTCAGAGCTGTTTTGCAGCATCCAGGAAGGGGATGGGAGGTGGTGCAACTCGAAATGGACAGAACATGTCCCTGCCCACCTTATACCACTGCCACCCACCAGACCCCTTCGGACAACAAGAGCCAGCGTTTCAGAAGGGGAGGAATGCTGCTGCCAGGTAGTGGCCAATCAGCTCCAATTCTATCATCTTTCTGTATCTGCATATTTGACCTCAATAGATGAGAGAAAATAAACCCTGTGCCATTTACCGATCAAGATGACCCAGGAAAGGGGCTGTGTCCTGGTTTGAATTGCCTAAATGCTGCAGTCAGCAGTCACATGACTTCTACTGATTAAGACTGAATGTGCTGCTGCATTGACCCCAGATACTTGCTTTCCTGTGGCTTAAGGGTGGATCCACATTTTTTCAGCTGAATAAAGTGGAGGTCTCATTCGTGCAACTTGACTACCAGCAAAAGACAGAAACATTTTTTTTCTTTTTAAACTATTTTAATTTTACAGTAGATATGATTGTGCTTATAGAACAGCTGCAATCCTCAAACATGTTCCGCAACAAGCAGTTAGGGTTGCCTGTGGTAGAATGATGGCTAGTGCACCCTAAAAATGTTGAGTCTGCATGTTCAAAACATCTCCAAGGCAAATGATGGGGACTAAATAGGGCCAGTGATTTAACAGGGGCAGGCAGCAGAAAGTAAGTTCTGTCCCTGGAAAAGAGGGGCTGTTGGATCATAGGCAAAGAATGGTGAAGAAGAAGAAGATGATGATGATGATGATGATGATGATGATGATGATGATGATGATGATGTTGATGATGATGATGATGATGATGATGACTGTGCCACATTATGCTCACAGGGTTGAAAGAGGTGGAACCTGCATGCTCAGAGAGAGCGTACTGAGCACAAGATGCTGGAGGAGATAATGGGACTGTCCATAAGGTATGTCATATTTTTCGGATACAACGGATACAAAACCTCGGCTTAGTCACACTTTGCCCCATTTTCAAATACGATTTCATATCATTGCAGTGCCTTCCCTCTTGATATGCGACACACTTGAGGGATGGTTCGGAGTGACGGGAAGGCTGCGCACTTCATGCTCTACGTGTGAATACTTGGAAGCATCTGGCTAGGTGCTGCTGGTCAGTGTGTAGTCTTAACAGTATTATAGGCCCCCGGGCACTGACACTATCGTGACCACCCACTTCCAGTTTTCTGACGAAACCGGAAGTGGGTCGTGATCACATCAGAGGGCTGTTCTGTGGCGTGGGGAGGTCTGCAGAGGGGTCTGCAGGCTCCCCGCACCCCCCTGGGGGACCACCACATCGCTCAGGGTGCACTTTTAACAAAAGCACTTTTTTACACTTTTTTCCGCAACGGGCCCCCCTATGCTCATGGCCCCCTGGGCAACTGCCCAGCTTGCCCATTTGATAAGATGGCCCTGCTGCTGGTCAGAGAATGATGGACCTTTGGGATGTAGGAATTAAGAAAGGCCAATTCATGTGCTGCACTGACCCTAAGTTACTTGCTCTCTCCTGTGGCTGACCCTGCATGGTGGACTGCAGCACCAAATTTTTGGCATCTGTGCTACTACAACAGTACTCTGCGGAGAGTTATAGGAATAGGAATTCCTGCTCAGTAGTCACATTTGTAACAAGGCATCAAAGCATTACAGCAATCTCTGGCATTACATCACCCATCTTCTCTCTTCGTTTATTTAAAAAATATTATTTTAAGGTTGCATTTCACAATAACACAACCCAAGGCGTATCATTAATAGCCCAGCAATGCAATTTGTGTGGCATGTACTGTTGCCTAATTATTTCTGCTGCTCATTATGAATTGGGATCATCTAACATAATCTCTTGAGAATTAAGCTGAAGAAACACCCTGTGCTAAATCTCAAGAAAAAACATTGCAAATTCAGAAAAAATATATATTCTGCACACCTTATAGGTGCACTGGAAATTCATCAGGACCTGACAGATGTAACTCTGCAGCCCTGGCTGTTTTGCCACTAGAGAGCTGTCAAGTGCAACTGAATGTAGGTGTTATGGCTGAGCTGCAAAACTTAAAATAAAAAAAAAGACATTGCACAGCCCTTTAGGAACTGTAGCATTTCAGAATACAAGCACAGGGTTGCATGACTGAAAGCTTCCCTCTTTCCCAAAGAAATTCCTTGGTGATGGAAAATTAACATGACAGCTAGGCATGTCTCCTGCATGTCAATTAGGCCCAAGGAAAATATTACAAATTTCACATCAGTATATTGAGGGTCTTAGGGCCCAATCCTATCCGTGTGGTATGCTGGTTGATCCTGAGGTCCATCAGCATACTATGTGGTCTGCCGCCATCGCAGCTGCCTCTCCGATGGACTGTGGAGCGCAGCCACCAGTGCAAAGGTCGGGAGGTCATGTACTGGACGTGGTGTAGCACAGACTGGCCATTGGCATGGTCGTGGTGCCGGTGGGGGTAACTCAGGGCAGGAATTGGGCCAGGCTGGGGGCTGATCGCAGGTGGATCTTGGCGGCAGCAGTGTCTGTGGGATCCGGAGGCCCTGTCCCAGGCCTGACATGCCCCCTCCCCCCTAACAGGTCTATGCCAGCAAAAGAGCTGGTGTAGATCTGGGTAGACCCATAGGGGACCATGAAGTGACCTAAAGTTAAGTAATTTTTTTTCTTTACTTACGTTCCAAGGATGGACAAGGCCTGCAGGTTGGCCAAGGATAGAATTGGGCCATTCATCTTGATACAGAATTGTACAGCTACCAAGCACAGACATCGTGGAGTGTGGTGAGGCTTCCAGTCGAGACATGGAGGCAATCCACCACATATGCAGTCATGGAATAGTGGCAGAACCAGAAAGGTGTGATAGAATGTGTTAAATGGCTTTGCAATCTTCATGAAATATCCACATAATCCTATAATGAGACTGTGACTTGGCTATTGCACTCAGTCATAATTCAACCGGCCACTCCTATTGCATTGTGGGTTAATCTTGGAAGAGAGGAAGGCTAAGGGCCCAATCCTGTTTGGATGCTGTGCCAACATATTACGGACAATGGTGCAACAGCGTCCATCATATTTTAAGCCCCTCTAGGCAGTGCCGTTCCAGTGCAGCCCTCCCAGTAACAAAGATGCAGCCCTTCCCAGCGACGCCAAAAGCATCCATGCAAAACCCAACACAGCCTGTCACCCACGGAGCAGTGTCCTGATATTTGCATGTCATCAGCACAATGTGGGCGCAACATCCGTGTTTACATCCGTGCATCATCAGTGTTACACCTGTGTGCCATTGTTGTTACATCCATGCATTAGACTTAGACTTATGCCAGGAAAATATCTGATGTTGTTCCAAAGACACCCATTGGGGAAGTGAAGGCTTACTCAAAGGTACGAGAATGAAAGTTCCCTTACTTGAGCAGGCCTCCATGACTCCCTCTCCACCGCAGGATGCAGCACGTGCCCCATTGATGCAGCTGCATTGGTGCTGGGGGAGTCAGGATTGGGCTCTAACAGCCCAATCCTATTTGGCTTTAACACTGGCAGAATGTGCTTTACACCAGTGTTAACAGCCTTATGGCAGTTGCAAAAAGCACTCTGATAGCACGCGGAGGCGCACACTGCAGCAACACCAGTGGGAAGGCTTCTGCTACTGTTGGGACATGTCGAGGCAGGTTAAGTTGGCAGGGGAGGAAGGTCAGGATGGGGGGAGGCGGAATGGGAGCAAGGGAGGGCGGAACAAGGTGGTGATGGGGCAGGCGAACAGTGGAATGGGGAGGCAACGGGGTGGGTGGATGGGTGGATCGGCTCCGGGAAGAGGGTGGGTTCAACAGCAGCAACCAAATCCTTACCTCCTTCATGGACCGATCCCATGGCACAGGTCCGTGTGGATCTGTGCCAGCGATTTCGCTAGCGCAGGTCTGAGTAGACCCCTCCACACTGCAGAGGCTTACCGAGAGGAGACCTCTGTGGCTGACCCCCCCCCCCCCGCAGGATGTATCAGTAGCCAGTTTGGCATTGCTACATTGGCGGGGGGGGAGGGCATAGGATTGGACTGTAAGCCTGTCATTAGCATTGATGTAACAAATAGCATCTGCTGTAGAGGGCAATTCAGATTATGACTGCAGCAGGGATGGGGAGACAACTCATTGCCCCCCCCATCATGGTCCTAATCCAGACTGGCTCCCCACAGTTGCCATTTGACAAGGAGGAAAGCTCCCGTTGGCACCAGTGCAGTACTGTACATCATGTAGTAACAAAATATTGTTTCTGAATGTACCAGGCTTCAGGCTTTGAGGCAAAGGGGAGGCTCATGTGGGAGATGTATCTTTCAAGCATGGAGGCACACCCATTCAAGCATGGAGGCACACCCATATACAGGGACTGTATAAAATGCATGCGGAAAAGTGTCCTTGGGGATCTTCTAGTTTTAAGTGATTGCTTATGCTTTGGGTACCTGTAGTCCTTGAGGGCCATGTTTTAAAAATTAGCTGGTTGTCGTTGCAAGCTAGTTTACAACTCCATGCCCTTCATGTATGCACCTCACACAATCTGATTTGGGTGTGCCCATCAGATATCTATGAAGTATTGCAGGTTTTGGCACCCAATCATACTCTCCCTTCCATGGCGTTGGTGTGGGCTCAGTAGGTGTAGGTTCAGTAGTTCCTGGAGAAATCCTGGAGAAACCACTGCACAAAATGCAGATTAGGATCAAACAATTTCCACTCCTACACAAAATTCGGAAGAATACCCACAAAGTTTCAGGATGAAGGTATCATCATCCACCTCTTGTTTATTTGGCATTGGTCTCTTTGTTGTTGTTCAGTTGTTAAGTCGTGTCCGACTCTTCGTGATCCCATGAACCATATCCCGCCAGGCCTTCCTGTCCTCCACTATCTTCCTGAGTTCACTCATTTTCATGTTCGTTGCATCGGTGATGCTGTCTAGCCATCTCATCCTTTGCCTTCCCATTTCTCCTTTTGCCTTCAGTCTTTCCCAGCATCAGAATCTTCTCCAGAGAGTCCTCTTCGCATTAGGTGGCCAAAATATTTGAGCTTCAGCCTCAGTACCTGTCCTTTCAGGGAACAGCCAGGGTTGATTTCATTTAGGAAATCCCTCTGCAAATGTTCCTCCTCCATGGAGTGGAAACGCAGAATGGGCTCTAGTATTCTAGTTCCCACTGGCCCAGCTTAAGACGACGATGCACTACACTGCTTTCAAATTGTTTCTCTTCACAATTCCCGTGACCCACCTTTAAGACTGCTGTTGCAGAGAATTACCTAGATACAAAGCAGTGTAAGTACCAGTGAGGTTGCAGGAAGATAAGAATAACATTGATGAGGAAGAGGAACAGGGAAAACCCAAATACCTTCCCATAAGTCACTTGAAGAACTTGTCTCACAAGCCTTGAGTGTTTGTTGTTTCCATCAAGTTCACCCTTGGCACACAGAAAACAACCTTTGCCTGCAAGTAAGAATGAGAATGAAATATTATCAAGTTGAGAGAACGTGTCTGTACAGTGAAGCTCCATGGAGATGTACGTGTTTGTTCTAAAAAACCATGCTAATGTTGTCTGAAATAAGTAACATTGAAATGAATGATAACCTCTGTAGAACACATAAAGAACTCCACCATTATTATGGTTTAGTTTCAAAACACCATCTTAAAGGAGGGGTGGCCATTTTTTTCCTCGTCTAAAAGCCACATGCTAAGCAATTCGTATCGCCTTGACAACAATTAGCAGCCTATGTGGAAATAGGTCCCAAAGTGCCAGATGGGCTGGTGGATATCCTCTACCATCAGTTTCTGGGGTGTGGTGTTTAGCATAGTCATGGAAGCATATGGTGGGATTAGTATCTGTTGGGCTTATCTTTAAGGAACAGACAAGGACAAAAGCTGCCTCAGATGAAAGATTTGGGCTGCCATTAGAACATTGGCAAATTATTATTATTATTGAATTTGTGATAGTACTTCCCCCCCCCCCGTCTTTTTTTGCTGTGATGCCTCCATTTGGATTTTCTACCTAAATGCTAAATTGTATTGGGCTGCTCTGAAGTTGCCCAGGAAAGGTGGAAATCAAAAGGAGCTGATCAGCAGTATATCCAGGGACGGGAACCATGCTTGACTAGGACAGTCTAAAAATATGTACAGGTGGGCCCCCATACCCACTGATTCGCTATCCACGGTTTCAGTTATCCACGGATCGTGGGGACCCCCCCCCCCCGGCTTTTACTTTTTTCCCAGTAAGCTTCGTTTTTTCCTTAAAGAAACAGGAGAAGCAGCCTCTGGCTGCTTATTACAGGCAAGAAGAACGAGACTAAGTACTAGAGAGGCTCTGCAAGGTTAACAGAAACCTTGCAGAGCCTCTCTAGGACTTAGTCTACTTGCCTGCAATGGAGGCTGCTTCTCTGTTTGTTTTAAGGAAGAAACAAAGCTTGCTGAAAGAAAAACAAGAGCTGGGGGGGGGGGCAAGCATGCCTGCCTGCAGGGGAGGGAGGGTGGGGGGCCCGCAGAAAACAATGGAGGGGGTGTTCGCTCTTATCCACGGTTTCAAATATCCACGGAGGGGCCTGGAACATATCCCAGCGGATATGGGGGCCCACCTGTATATATTTTTCTATCAGCTTCCAGAACAATGAGCAGACATTCTTTTCACAACTGTAGGATAGCATAGTTAATACAGGTATCCCCCCTTAATGACGGATCACTTAATGACGATCCACATATATGACAGAGGTTCCCAAAGTGTAAACAAAGAATTAAAGCTACAGTACTGTATTTTAAATGCAAAAAAAATGTTGTCTTTAACTCTCTGTGTTTGTGTGTGTGTTTCTCCCTCCATTGACAGGTAGAAATCTTGTTGTGCTTTATGTTACACTCATAATGTACACTGTTTTGCCATTAATTCCCTATTACAACTCCACTGTGTTACATTGAGAACTTGCTGAATGACGGTTTCACTATATGACGGGTTTTCCAGAACGTATCCCCGTCGTTAAGCAGGGGACAACTGTACTGCCTTTCAGTATCCCTCCCCCCCTTCCCTGTGGGCTCAGGGAGGGCATCAGGGCTCAGGGAGGGGGACTGCACTTTCTGGGCAATGGTGATTCTTCTGAGATTACCCCATGTCTGTCAGGGGTAATAGGGCTATTGGATGCATCCAACACAGCTGCTTAATTTTTCAAAGTGTACTTCAGTTATCTTGACTTGTTGTGCTTAGGCACACACGTCTTGGAAATCACTGGGTTACACAATGACCTGTATGAATTCTTGTGCATCTGGGTCAGGCTAGAGATGTGCCAAATAATAGTGCAATGTGGCCAGATTTGGAGGGGTGGGGGTAGTTTTACCTTTAAATAGGAAGCAAGGATGATGGTGCAAAACATGATGTAGTAAAGCAAGGGAGGGGACTTTAGCACTTTGCTCTCACCATGGTTTTGATCCTGATTGCAGCCACCACCCCCCCATGTGATTTTAATTGAAAAAAGTCCTTCAACTGACTTTCAACAAAAGTTTTTTTTTCCAGCAAAAAGTAACACACAAGTGACAAGGGGCATGATTGGGATCAAACCTGCAGTGGAGGCAAAGTACTGAAGCTCCCCGAACCCTTGCCACAGTTTCACCACCCTTGCTATTTATATAAATACAACTAATTCTCCATTGGTTCACATCTAGTTTGACTGGCAATTGCCCCGGGCAATTGCTCCTTCATTGGCATAGGCTGGTTAGCATTTGACGACTTATTTTGGTGATTTGGGGCATGTTCAACTGATCTTGTGAACTGATCACATCTTGGGAAAAAAATGCAAAGTGGGTCGAGCTGGGTCATAATTATGCGTAATTATACTTGTATCTTTTTCTGTAGCTTTCATGGCCCGTGATTATCCACAAATGTTGTACAAATACGGGTGATATCCCTATGGGATATTCTTGGATTTTAATGTTTATGCTCCGCAGCGACTGCCGCTTAGGAAACCCGCTGCGGTTGTAAGAATATTAAAGGTACGAGATTTATTTTTGAACTCATGGCGTCTTCACCCGTATTTGTACAACATTTGTGGATAATTATACTTGTGTGAACTGGCTTTGTGGGAGGGAGAAGTCACCCCAAGATGTTCTTTTCTTTGAAATAAACAATAATGACCTCCATCTGGGATGGGATCGTTGTTGTGTTGGAGGTATGTGAAGAGAGTTGTTGAGGTTGAGGTGGAGCTTTCAATGATCAGTCCTGCTACTTCTTTAATTCATATTCCTGTTATATCCCAAATGGCCACCAATGGTTTTCTCGCCAGGGGGGAGGGAGCGGTGAGCCTAACAGCAGTATCCATCTATCACTTATGACCCAGTCGTTACAAAGTGTGAAGTCTGTGCACACAGTGTGTGCAATAAGGTCCTTGCACCAGCTGGAGCTTTCATATTGTGAAAGAAACTTTTCTTTGCACTGGTTTGGGAGTCGGACTTGGACCTGGAAGATCCAGGTTCAAATCCCCACTCAGCCACGAAGCTTCCTGGGTGACTTTGGGCCAGTCACTATCTCTCAGCCCCACCTACCTCACAGGGTTGTTGTGAGGACAAAAAGGAGGGGAGGAAATATGTACACCAGTCTGAGCTCCTTAGAGGAAGGGCGGTATAAAAATGTGAAAAATAAAATAAATAAATATATCTGTCCATGACGGTTTCACAGATCATGTTCCACATTAGAAATTATTCACTCACTCGTGAAGTGGCCCTGAGTTCTTGAATATCATTCAAAATCAAGGCTGGTAACTATTATGAAAATTGCTCAGTGCTTTTGCTATATCACTTGCACTATTTATAGTTAACTCTTTGTGTCTGGCAGACAGACACATTTCTTCATCCTGTAGAAGCTGCCTTTATTTCAGAACTTGTACAACAACCCATTGTCTTTTCTCTCAGTGTCAAACTACCATTTACTTAAAAGTCTGAGTTTTGGTATGTTGTTCAACATATGACTTTTCTTTTCAAAAAGAACATTACAGCCAAAAATGTATAATCAAACCCAGTAATTCTGGGTAAGAACAAACTCTATTATGAGTTTCCCACCCACCATAATAACAGCCTTGCAACCCAAAATGAACATGTGGGAAGTGGTCTCTAACCTCAGGAGAAAACAATGCATTAAAAATTGTGTAGCAGCTTCATTGGGTTTCTGCAGAGCCTGATCCTGCAGGATGGATGCTTGTCAGCATTTTCACATCCAGATCAAAGCATTCTAGAATTGCTTTGCATCCAAAGGAGAAATTGTTAATGACTCTTTGGCATTTTGCCAGGGCAATGTAGGCAGCTTCCATGATCCAATCATAGCCCTCTAGAGACCTAGCAGGCTAAGCTCCTGTGTCCAGATATGTTCCTCTGTATTTTGCCTAGTGCTGGAATCACATTGCTTGAGACCATGTGGCAAAGCCAGGGCTGGCCCATCCATGAGGCCAACTGAAGCAGACACCTCAGGTGACTCAGGTGACTTGGTGGGGGCACTGCCCACCTACTTGCCTCCACTACGCCTCCCCTTCTTCTATTCCCTGGGTTAGAAAAGGAAGAGGGGGGCAGTGAGGAAGAGGAAATGTGGAGGAGAGGGGAGTGCTGAGCTAGAACACTGGAGAGTGGGAGGAGCAGAGCCTGGCACATCATTGGGTAAGGGAGGCAGCATTTGGCATGCTCCCTCAGGCATCAGGATTAGGCCTTGGGCCAGCACTGGACAAAGCCCTGCACTCCCCCCCCAACTTATTGGTGGCAACAGGTGATAGCTCCTCCTCCCCACTGACCAATGAGCGAATCCCTTAATTACCATTTGTAGATGCTAGTGGCAGTCTACTCATGCCACCACTGCCTTCAGTACTGGGGTGGGTGGGTTGTCAAGTGAATCCTCAGCCAGTGCCCAACCTGACTGATCCCTGATGCTGCCCCCAGTTCTGCCCACAGAACTTCACAGGTCTCCGCTAGTCCAGATGCGTCGCTCCGGTAGGGGCGGGGCCGTAAGTTTCGCTTGTCCTAGTCCCGTTTACCGAGCGAGCAGGAGGCAGCCCCGCCCCATCACTGTCGGAGCATTCCCCTGTGGAGAAAGCAGCAGGCAGGGTCCCTGCTTTCTCCGCAGGGGAGTGGCTCCAACAGTGAGGGGGCGGGGCCGCCTCCTGCTTGCTCGGTAAATGGGACTAGGACGAGCGAAACTTATGGCCCTGCCCCTACCGGAGTGACGCCTTTGCGCTAGTCTGCAGCTGACACATAAAGTGTCGGCTCCCCCTGTTTGTATCTCATAGTTTAAAAAAAATCTATCACTTTCTACTATTTTGGGGGGACGAGATGATGGCGGTGTCAAGGTTAGGCTGTCAGAGAGGTAGAGACTTCTAACAATAACTCCTTTGGCAAGACTTGTTCTTTTATATGCTTAATAATTTTATTTTTTTAATAAGCTTTCCACCAGTTTACCTGGAACAGATATCAAGCTGACTGGGCTGTATTTTCCTACATCCCCCTGAATCCCTTTTTACATATCAGTGTAACGTTGCTACCTTCCAGTCTTCTGGAAAGGAGCCTGATGTGAAGGACAAATTACATATTTTTGTTAGACGATCAGCAATTTCACATTTGAGTTCCACTGGAGCTTCTGGGTGGATGCCATCTGGACCCAGATGTGTTCATCTTTAATTTGTTAATACGCACAGGAACCTTGTCTATTCCATATGGCTCAATTCTTCAAACTCCCTCCCTGAGTAGCTCATCCCTTATTGTCAGCTTACATTTCATTTTCCAGAATGTGTGATCCTTATTGTTCTCCTCATTTGGACAAGACCTATTTTCTGGAGGAAGCCTTCTTGCCTTTTATAGCTTCCTTGGCTCTACTCATGAGCCAAGTTGACATCGTTCTGGACTTGGGTGCGTTTCCTTGGGTGCATTCTAGTTGAGCTTCTGTTATTGGGATTTTAAATAACCTCCGTGCACTACGGATCGATTTGACCCTCTTGACGTTTCCTGTCCACTTCCTTTTTACTAGCCCCCTCATTACTGAGAAGTCCCTTCTTTTAACGCTGAATGTGACCATGTTGGATTTCCTTGGAAACATTCAAATTACACATATGGTGAACTGGATAGCCTTATACTAAGTATGCCAGATGCTGTTTACCAGATGTTGGGGCAAGCAATAGGAGAAAGCTGCTGCTTTCATGCCCTCCTGCATGTCAGCTTCTCAGAGGCATTTAGTTGGCCACCACTGCAAAAAAAGAATCGCGGTTTAGTTAGACCTTTGGTCTAAGCCAGCAAAGTTCTTCTTATGAACAAGCTATTCACCACAAGGATTTAGTAAATTCACTGAGCTTAGTTTAGACGTTGGGCTGATATTACTTTGCAATTTATTATTCACAAAAGCCGAATCTTGTTCCCAATACCAAACTGGAAACATGTGAAGTTATGAAAAGATTAATATTAGCAGCATTTATAATTTCCTTCAGAAACCAAACAAAACCACACTTTCAGATACCATGCAATAAAGAGACGAACAGGGCAGGGGGAGAACAGGGCAGGGGTGGGGAACTGAGCTTCCCTGGACTGATTGTGTGACATGTGAAAGGACCCGAAGAAGTAAATAACCCCCCCAAGGCTAATTTTAAATCTCCATATTGGCGGCTTGCTTAATTAAAACGTAATGGAACATCAAAGCATCTAAATGATCCTGTTAGGTTTGGTAACTGTTTGGCAACCGCCAGTTTATGTTTGATGTTAGAACCTGGCTTGGTCTGTCATATTCTTGGAACTCCACTGGGGGAAGAGCAGCTGGGGTGAGAGTGGTGGCAGCTTGGAGCAGACAGGTGGCAGGTGAACACAGCCTTATGACTCAGAACCCACCCTTTCTTTTTCTCCGTTCCAAATCTCCTTCCCAAATCTGCTTTTCCTCCTTAACCACTGGGCTTTTAGAATGAATGCATGTGTGTATGGTGTAGTTCAATTTGCGCTTGGACTTCTGTAATAACCCTAGCTCTCATCGGATCCCCCCCTTCCACTAAACTGGGTGGTGATGCAACACTTTTTCCCACATTTTTAAAGCGCATGTTGTTTATGCCTGCCTTTGTCTTTTGACTACAGCATGGACTGGATGGTATATATATATATATATTGCTCTCCATTCCTGTCCCTTATAGGTAGAAATTCAAACAGAACATTCCCCTTCGGGAAGAGGGTAACAGCAGCTTGCCCTAGCTGTGGCATTAGTATTCCTCAGTCTCATTAGTTTTTTTTTTTAACATGATTTTATGGCATTTAGTGGCGCCTAATGAGGATTCTAACTGCCATAAAAACAGCTGTCTGGGAGAACTATGTATTATTATTATTATTATTATTATTATTATTATTATTATTATTATTATTATTAAACAGTATTTATATACCCGCTTTTCAACAAAAAGTTCACAAAGCGGTTTACAGGCAAATTCAAATTATTAAATGGCTCCCTGTCCCAAAAGGGCTCACAATCTAAAAATGATGCAGAACACTACCAGCAAACAGCCACCAGAAAGACACTGTGCTGGGGTGAAAGGGGGCAGTTACTCTCCCCCTGCTAAATATAAGAGGAGCACCAATTGAAAAAGTGCCTCTTGCCCAGTTAGTGGGGATTCTTTCTATCTGTCTGTCTGTCTGTCTGTCTGTCTGTCTGTCTACACATGTGTGTGCTGTGCGCCCGCGCATGCGCGCGCACACACACACACACACACACACACAAAACCTGCCTTATACCGAGTCAGACCATTCATCCATCCAGGCAGCAGCTCTTCAAGGTCTTTCCCAGCCCTATCTGCAGATGCCAGGATTGAACCTGGGAGAGACCTTCTGAATGCAAAACATGTGCATTGAGCTACATACAGTGGTTCCCAACGTCCGGGTGACCATGGACCACTTTGTCAACTCGCTGAGCTGCCGTGGACCCTGGCAACCCGGAAGTAATTTGGCAGCAACGTGATGACATCACACGACATTGCGTCACCACCAACCCACTTCCAGATTGCCGAGATTTCCCGGCAATTTGGACCAAGTGTGGACATGCAGGCCGCTCCAGTGGCACTCGCTGTGCTCTGCCTCTGGTTGGCAGCCATGCAGTGGGGGCCAAAGACTCAGGTGGCACGGAGGCCCCATTCACCTCAGGGTCGCCTGAGTTTGCACAAGAGCTTGCGCAAGTCATTGCTGCACACGTGCAGCTCTGGTTGCCTTGCGGACCACCTGGCAAGGTCTCACGGACCACCTGTGGTCCACGGACCATGGGTTGGGAATCCCTGAGCTACAACCACACCCCTAACCATATGACAGACGCAGTCCTGGCCCTCTTCACACAGGCATTTTTATTTGGTTTGCTCCCAGATTTGATCTGGGGGAAGGCTAGTGTTTCCGGGGAGAATTTGCCCTTTGTCCCATCAGTGAGGGTGAATTAACCAGAACCTGGGTAGAAATCAGGTATAGCGTGAAGGAGTCTGTCTCTTTGTTCTAGCATGGAAGAATTATATGTGGAAACTCGCCCCACCCCACTGAGACAGTAAACAACTTTATTCAAACGTGTTCATAAACCATCTTGAAGACCTCAGTGGTGGAAAGGCAAGGATATTAATCTGTCAAATAAAGCAAGAGAGAGAGGAAGAGAGAGAGAGAGAGAGAGAGAGAGAGAGAGAGAGAGAGAGAGAGAGAGAGAGAGAGAGAGAGAGAGAGAGAATGTTAAGATGCACCGAAAAACTCTTCTAAATCCAGCAATCTAGCATGCACAATTTCCATGGCCTTGACCAGTTAAGAAACACAAAAGCAAAACAGGTAACCAAACCCTTGCACTTTTTATGTTTTATTGTTTGCATATTCTATTTATAAGTCTTGGATTGGGCTCCCCAACTACCTATTTGACACCATGGTAGGGCCATATTACATGCACATATTTATGCACATATTACATGATGGCACATGCTTTTGAGTGTACACTGCACAATGGAGCTGCAACTAATCCTGACGCTCTTGCTAGTCTATTGCATGATGTACAGATTTGTTGCTTTCCCTCCTGAAATGTTTTGGTGTACACTTAAAACGTCTTAAGTACACAGTGTGAGAAAGGACCCTCACAGCCCAATCTTACTGATGCCAATACTGCCCCTGGTCTGCCTTCCCCCCAGAGACGTTTCTAAGGTAGGGGCGGTACCGTAAGTCGCGCCTTGTCCTAGTACCATGTTTACAAACCAGAACGAGGAGGCCCCAACCCCTCGCCGTCGGAGCTATTCCGCGCCAGTTGCAGCAGTGCACTCAAAATGGCTGCCAGTGGCGCATGGCATGTGCTGCCAGATGCCATTTTACGACAGAAAAGAGATACAGAAAGAATCAATTGTCCCTCTAGAACCTTTCCAGATTGTTTATACGTTACCTTTCTTCAACAGAATTCCAGGCAGTATGGGTTCCTAAGAGGTTTTCCACTCTGAAACTGGCCAGACTCAAACCTACTGAGCTCCAGCAAACATACTGTATTAGTGGTGTATATCACTTTTTGCTTGGGATCCAGACATCCATCCCTATTGTGGGAAAATGACATTTTTCAAATAGTGATAGGAAAAGATGGTGCTCTTCCCTCCTCCCTTCCCCGAAGTACTTCTGTTGTCCTAGAATGCTGTGTTAACTATAGCTGTGCATCTTGTTACCTACTAGTTGGTGCTGAGGACATCAGTAGTTAAGAACATAAGAACATAAGAAGAGCCCTGCTGAACCAGGCCAAAGGCCCATCTAGTCCAGCTTCCTGTATCACACAGTGGCCCCACCAGATGCCTCAGGGAGCACAAGACAAGAAGATACCTGTATCCTGTCGCCACTCCCTTGCACCTGGCACAGAGAAAACCTACTCCTACAACCAGGAGGTTGCTTTTCCCCATCATGGCTTGTAAGCTGTGATGGACGTTTCCTCCATAAATCTGTCCAATCCCCTTTTAAAGGCATCCAGGCCAGGTGCCATCACCACCTCCTGTGGCAAGGAGTTCCACAAACCAATTACACGCTGGGTAAAGAAATATTTTATTTTGTCTGTTTTAATCCTCCCTCCACTCAATTTGATTGGATGTCCCCTAGTTCTAGTGTTATGTGAGAGAGAAAAGAACTTCTCTCTATCCACTCTCTCCATCCCATGCATAATTTTATATGTCTCAATCATGTCCTTTCTTCATATCTGTGCCATTTGGGTGCTTTTTTTTGTTTTTTAAATGATTGATCTGTTTCTCTGAGCATTTCCCCCACTGAAGTGCAAAACACAAGATAGATCAGGTTGCTGCTTAAATATAGTACTTTGCAAACTGGAAAGGCTGACTTGTTCCCCCTGCAGCCATTGGGGGAATTCATTCTTGCTGCTGTTGTTAACAGTGATGTGCTCGCTTTCTCCACAAGGAATAGGGCTGTAGCTCAATGAGTGAGCTGCACATGCTTCGTATCCAGAAGGACCGAGGCTCCTTGGCAGGCCTGGGCAGAAAAAGACTCCTGTCTGGAGAACACTTGCCAGTACTGAACTAGATGGATAAATGGCTTGACTCAAGCAGCTTCCTATTTCTTTTCTTTTCATGGCTGAAGTGTATAGCTTTTATAGTGTATAATTGTATAGTCTGACTTTAATTAATCAGACAAAGAGTGACCATGATCCTCCACTTGGCAGGCTACCCTGGCTTCAGTAAGGCGACTTCCATTCTTCCAGTAAACTAAATATAGAGCAGTTGTGTGCTGAGAGAACAATCTCCTAGAAAGAATGACTGGAAGGTCTAGAATGCAATCAGTGCACACCTTGATCAATCATGTGGATAAGTGTTCATGTGATGAAGATTATGCGCTTATACCAGTGGTCAGAGTGTTGGACGTGGACTAGGAATACTTGAGGTCACGTCACTGCCCAGCGATGAAGCTTACTAAGTGACTATGGGTCAGCCACTCTCAGCCGAAGCTATCTCACAGGGTTGTTGTTAGGCTAAAATGGGTGGGTGGGGGGAAGGACTCATGTACAGAGACCTGATCTCCTTGGAAGATGGGTGGGATATAAATGTGAAAGGAAGCATCCAGCCTAACCTCTTGTGGTGGGGCAGGTCCTTCCATCCATTTGTTAGAGCTTGAATCTCTCTTCATATAAACTTGTAGACTCCATCTCAATAACGTGTGCCTGGAACCCATCTTGCAAAGCAATGTTAGCTGCTTCTCCTGACTGACAGTGCCCAAGGGCCTCTATCTCCTATGGATGGGACTGTCTGTAGATGACTGAGATGCTCACAGACCCGGATGGCATCCACCCAAGAGTTCTGAAGGAACTCAAGAATGAAGTTGCTGACCTCTTGACCCAAATATGCAACTTGTCCCTTAAAACGGCCACTGTGCCAGAGGATTGGAGGATAGCTAATGTCACACCAATCTTTAAAAAAGGAAGGAGGGGGGACCCGGGAAACTACAGGCCGGTGAGCCTAACATCTGTTCCAGGGAAGATGGTGGAAAGTCTCATTAAGGATAAAATCTTAAAATACATAGAAGAACAAGCTCTGCTGAGGGAGAGTCAGCATGGCTTCTGCAAGGGGAAGTCTTGCCTCACAAACCTGTTAGAATTTTTTGAAAAGGTCAACAGGCATGTGGATGCGAGCGAATCCGTGGATATAATATACTGTATATCTGGATTTTCAGAAGGCGTTTGACACGGTCCCTCATGAAAGGCTCCTGAGGAAACTCCACAGTCAGGGAATAAGAGGGCAGGTCCTCTTGTGGATTAGGAACTGGTTGAAGACCAGGAAACAGCGAGTGGGAGTCAATGGGCATTTTTCACAGTGGCGAGAGGTGAAAAGCGGTGTGCCCCAAGGATCGGTCTTGGGACCGGTGCTTTTCAACTTATTCATAAATGACCTGGAGTTGGGGATAAGCAGCGAGGTGGCCAAGTTTGCGGATGACACTAAACTTTTCCGGGTGGTGAAGACCAGCAGGGATTGTGAAGAGCTACAGAAGGATCTCTCCAAACTGGGAGAATGGGCAGCAAAATGGCAGATGCGCTTCAATGTAAGTAAGTGCAAAGTGATGCACATTGGGGCAAGAAACAAAAATGTCACATATACGCTAATGGGTTCTGAGTTGTCTGTGACGGATGAAGAGAGAGATCTTGGGGTGCTGGTGGACAGGTCGATGAAAGTGTCGACCCAGTGTGCGGCGGCTGTGAAGAAGGCCAATTCCATGCTCGGGATCATTAAAAAAGGGATTGAGAATAAAACGGCCAGTATCATTATGCCCTTGTACAAATCGATGGTAAGGCCACATCTGGAGTATTGTGTCCAGTTCTGGTCACCACACCTCGAAAAAGATATAGTTGAATTGGAAAAGGTGCAGAAAAGAGCAACCAGAATGATTCGTGGGCTGGAGCACCTCCCTTATGAGGAAAGGCTACAGCGTTTGGGGCTTTTCAGTCTAGAAAAAAGGCGCCTGAGGGGGGACATGATTGAGATGTATAAAATCATGCATGGGATGGAGAGAGTGGATAGAGGGAAATTCTTCTTCCTCTCTCACAACACCAGAAATAGGAGACATGCACTAAAATTGAGTGGAGGGAGAGTCAGATGGGGGGCCCTGTGGCACAGGGACCCCAGCGCCAGCTTCTGGGGGGGCGCCGAGTCCGAGAGTCCTCCGAGTCGGCCGACCGGAGTCCGGTAAGCCGACTCACCAGAGAGAATCCGGCGGCCCCGCGCAGTGCGTGCTCACCTCGCACGACTCATTTTCAACCAGGCTCAGCTGTTTCTGCACATGCGCAGAAACAGCTGGGCCAGGTTGAAAAGGAGTCGCGCGAGGTGAGCGCGCGCGATGGGGGGGTGAGCGCGCTCTCACCTGGGCGCGCGATTACGGAATGGCCAAGGACAGCATGGAAATAAGCCTGTGTTGCACACAGCTTGTGTGCAACCCCCCCTGCCCACAGAACCGGCAGCAGGGATGGCCTACCAGAGCGGCAGTCAGAGCAGCAGAGCGGGTGACGCTTGTTCAGTGAGTTCAGTGAGTTCAGTCGGGGCCGGGGACCAGTGAGTTCAGTCGGGGCCGTTCAGTCAGCTTGTTCAGTGAGTTCAGTCAGGGCCGGGGGATTTGTGCTCCGTTAAAAAAACTCAGACTCCTCCCAGACCTCCCTGCAGCCCTGATCCAGATCTGGGGGCTCTTTGTACAAGAGGAAAGTGCTGAAGACAAGCGTGTGTGTGTGTGGGGGGTCCCCCCTCCATCTTCAGTCCTTCACCAGCCGGCAAAACGCGGCGCCCTGGGGGGGGGATTCTAGCGCCCCGGGGGAAAATAAATAAATAATTCATGGAATTGGCGCCCCTCCCAAATCTTCGGCGGCGCCAGGGAGTGAAGAGGGAGAGAAAGGGAGGGGCGCCAATTCCAGGATGTGTCCCCTATAGATTTAGGGGTAGCAACGCCACTGGGGAGAGTTAGAATGGACAAAAGAAAATATTTCTTTTCCCAGCGTGTAATTCATCTGTGGAACTCCTTGCCACAGGATGCGGTGATGGCACCTGGCCTAGATGCCTTTAAAAGGGGTTTGGACAGATTCATGGAGGAAAAGACCATCACAGGTTACAAGCCATAAGCAACCTCCTGGTTTTAGAAGTAGGTTTTCTCTGTGCCACGTGCAGGGGAGTGGCAGCAGGAAACAGGTTATCTTGTTGGCTGTGTGCTCCCTGAGGCATCTGGTGGGGCCACTGTGTGATACAGGAAGCTGGACTAGATGGGCCTTTGGCCTGATCCAGCAAGGCTCTTCTTATGTTCTTATGTTCTTACAGCACAATCGTATTCAAAGCCCCGTGCTGTGATCCAGCAACGCCGGGACAGGCTCTGCTGTATCCAGTGCGGGGCTGGATGCTGCTGGAGGTCTCCTCGAGGTAAGGGGATGTTCGTCCCCTCACCCCATATTAAGCCCCAGCAGCCTCTATGGAGTTACTCAGTTGTGTGCCAGTCAAAGAGGGATAGAATTCAGCAGAGGCCTTCTTCACTGAGCTCACCCCCATCCTGATCCACACTCCTCCCCTGCCCTGAAACACCCTCTCCCCACTCCCGTTCGGCCCTCTCCCCACTGCCCGGCGCGGAGCTCATCTGCCCCGGTGGGCACTGCTTCTGTGCCTCCCAGCACTGGTCTCTCCGCCGGTGCAATATGCTTTACAGCACATTTGCAGCAGTGCAGAGCCTACTAGCGCCGGCAGAAACCGGTTTTGGATTGGGCTGCCCAGCACTGTCACTTAGGAGTGGTAGCTAGCATTGCTTTGGGAGGTGGAAGGTGCAGGCCTGGTCCTACCATGGAGCAGCAGTTTCCTTGGGCAGCACAGCCCCATGCATGCCCAGCAGAGGAAGGAAGGCAGGACAGCAGCAGTACTTTTCTTTTCTTCTTCTCTTCCTAATATAAAAGGAAGGAAGAGGGAGAAATGCGAAGGAAGAAATTGGGATGTCCAAGGGCAGGAACCCATTTGGTGCTCTGCTTCAGGCAGCAAAAGTCACGAGCCAGCACTGATGATGCTAAACTTAAGTGAGATCTACACACTAAATTGTCACGCTCCTTACATTATTTGTTACCAAACTTTTGGAAATATTTTCAAATCATGCAAGCTTTGTCTGCAAAAGCCTTCGGTGCTTAAGTTGAGCTGCTGAACTTCGCATGGCTACAATCAATGCTTCACCACTTCTAGTAACGTTCTCCTATCTGTCCCTGCTTAATTCTCTTTTCTTTAACACCAAAGCGATGATAACGGCGATGCTACTCACGTTTGTAATTATCACATAACCTTCTAATGTACACAGACAGCTGGCAGAATATCTGTTTTCTTGCCTGGGTACCATTTTGCCAGTACACACACAGGTTTGAAATTCTGAATATTATAGCACTTAGTACTTAGATTTTTAGCTGGACAGAGCCTGTTGTTCATTTTTAGCTGGACAGAGCCTGTCCCGGCGTCGCTGGATCACAGCACGGGGCTTTGAATACGATTTTTAGCTGGACCAGTGGTTACTAAATGACCAGCATGGTCAGTGGGATGTACTGAATTTGACAGAACTGACTGGAGAGCAACAAGGTGAGAAACAAAAAAGTGGAGTTTTTTTTTCCGAACAGCAGCAACAACAACACAACAACAAGACCCACACACAAAAGAACTAGTGTTTAAATGCAACGAATCAGATTTGTTCCAAACGTAGCCCAGCATGCAAGCGACAAGATCCAGGAGAGGCAAAGAAAGGGTTAATGAAATCGTGTACTGCAGTGCAAATAATAATAATAAAAAGCCTTGACAGCTTAATTGCTGTGTTGACAGAGCTTGCTGTTTTGCAGCTGATGGCATTTTCCTCTTCAAAGTTTTGTACCGCGTTACAGAAGAGGCCCCAGCCCAGCGACACTCCCTCTTAATACACCTGCTGGCAGACAGGACGTGTGTAGGTGGCTGGAACAGTCGCGGCCCAGGAACAAAGAGGAACAGATGGAACAAGAACCAGATAGAGAGTCCCACAACCTTGTGATTCAGAGGAGCAAGGGGGTTAGGCCAGGTTTTACTGACAGGGGAGGCATTTGAACTTCCACGTGGCATAGCATGGGATTTGCTATTGCAAACTTTATAAACAATACAAGCTGGTGGAGGTGAAGGCGACAGCGTGAAAGAAAAGAGACTTTAATTGAACACCGTGCAATGTTTACAATGCTATAAACTGGGCAGTGTCCAGGGCTGGCCCATCCATGAGGCCAACTGAGGCAGTCGCCTCAGGCAACAGATTGGTGAGAGTGCCCACCTAACCTGACCCACCTGCCCATTCACCTTCACTGCTCCTCCTGGATTGGGAAAGAAGGAGAGGGACAGAGCTGAGGAAGAAATCTGGAGGAGAGGAGAGTGGTGGACTACAGCGTCTCCGCAGTTCCTGTTCTGCCTCATTCCCCCTCTTCCTTTTTCAATCCGAGAAGTAGCAGTGGCAGAAGCTGACTCATCATTATCAGGTAGCGGGGGGGGAGCAGCATTTGGCATGACACCCCAGATACCAGGAGGTTTGGGGCTGTGTCTCAAACAGCCCAATCCTATCCCCCCCCCCGCCAATGCAGTGGTGTCAAAATGGCGACCGCTACATCCTATGGGGGGCAGGCCGGGAGATCTCCTCTAGGTAAATAATAATAATAATAATAATAATAATAATAATAATAATAATAATAATAATAATAATACGGATGGTGTAGTGGTTTGGGAGTTGGACTTAGACCTGGAAGATCCAGGTTCAAATCCCCGCTCAGCCACGAAGCTTCCTGGGTGACCTTGGGCCAGTCACTATCTCTCAGCCCCACCTACCTCACAGGGTTGTTGTGAGGACAAAAAGGAGGGGAGGAAATATGTACACCACTCTGAGCTCCTTGGAGGAAGGGCGGTATAAAAATGTGAAAAATAAATAAATAAATAAATAAATAATAATAATAATAATAATAATAATATTATACAGGATTTATATACCGCCTTTCTTGGTCATTGGATTTCTTCTCTGACTTTAATCCAAGGTGGTGTACATAGGCAGGCTTTCCTAACCCTCCTAAAGTGTTTTTTTGTTTTGTTTTTGTTTTTGTTTTTTTACAATATAGAAATGTCCAACCTTTCGTGAACAACTACATTCCAGGTGGTATCCTTTTGGTGGTTTTTTTCCACCTGGCCGTCACCTGGCTTTTTTCCGCTGGCCGTCACCTCCCACATTCGACTGACGCAGCTGGGAGCTCTTATCTCTCCTCACGGAGGCTTTCACAGCTTTTTGTCAGCGGCGTGTCTTGAACTTGCCATTCGCCTAGTTTCATCCAGGTCTCCCTGGAGTTGGGCCACACCTACCCACTTTGGGCCACGTCCAAAAATGGAAGGTAGGAGACTGGCCAGAAATTATTCAATACAGTGAAGTTCAGGGAAGGCTTCTTCAGTAGTGGGTACATTGCCACTATTTTCAAACAAAATGGCATCACACCTTCCCTGCCCACTCCACCAATCCATTCCAACAGATTTTATTCACTGGGAAAGGCAAGGGTCGAGGGTACGGGCGGTTGACCTCACATTTCCAAGGATCCTGTACTCATCCTCAGGCAGAATAGGCTGAAAAGAATCCAACAGCCCAGGACAGACGGATGCCAAATGTACCTCAACTGAAACCACCGATGTGACGTCCAAGTTGTGCTGGTTGTCAGAGATTTTGTCTGCAAAGTGCTTTGCAAATTGGTCGCAGTGGGCTACTGAGACCTCCCCCATCTCAGACCCTGGCCTGAATGATTCAAAAACGTTCCACTGGACAGTTCTCTGCAGATGCAATGATGGCAGAGACAACATTCCTCTGCTGCTATCATTGCCACAGGGTCAACCTGAAAATGGGGTTTCACACATGTTCAATCAGCATGAGTCTTCTGCCTCCATCCCTCAACCTGTCTTCCTAGTCATTTCATCACCACAGCTCTTCTGAATACCAGTTGGTGCACTTGGCTCTACACATAGAAGGAGGACATTTGGGAGATGTGTCCTACTAATTCCCCTACTAATCATGGGAGACGGAGGCTTGGATTAAAACAGTGGCACTTTATTGAAGGCCAATCAGAAATAATAAGAACTTGCAGCAGGCAAACTGGAACTCAAGTGTGGGCCACTGACTATGGGGAGATAGTAAAGACTGTCTGCACTTCGGGATGGGCTTTCCCGCCCTGACTCCAAGCTACAGGAAAAGCTGGAGCTTTTTCATGCCAACCACAAGGGGTCGAGGTAGCTAGACTGCACAGACTCCCCAAGCCGGGCAGCTTTTGAGTTTGCCTCTGCAATCCAAGCCAGAGGGCTCACCAGCCAACCTCAATGAGCCAAGCAGCCTCTGAAGAGTGGTACCAGCTACGGCTACACTCAAAGGTAGAATACAGACACTAGGAGTGGGTTTGGAATATAGACTCAGTGGTGTAGTTAGCCACTAGGGGGCCTGGGGCGGTGTCGTGTGCTACCAGGGGTGGGATTCAGTGACGCACCCCCGAGCAGCGTCACTGATTCACGACCTCGCCAGCGCCGTTTCCGGCTGGAAAACACTCCCCCTGGCATTTTTCGGCCAGGTAAGGCTACAGAGAGCCCTGGCGGGAGGGAGGGCCAAACTTCATGGCCATGGCAATGGGAAAAAAGACTGCCGCCACTTTTGCCACACATCCCCTCCAATTGCTGCCTGATGCGGGGGCGTACTGCCCCCTACCTGGGGCATGCCCCCCCGCCCCATCTATTCCTGCGACTCTGTATAGACTTCAGGGGATAGATTACGGATGGAGATGCTAGGGAACAAAGGGAAGAAACACTAAACCGCACTGCCAATAGGCTGTATGGCAGGAAGGGAACTCAGAGAGCTGGGCAAATGGCCAAGACTCAGAGTATCTCTCCTTAGCCTGCTGAGATGGTTTCTGGAATGTAGATATGGTGGGGAAGGACCCACAAGGCCGCCAGGTAGCTGAGGTTCAGCAGGCTCCCCAGGAAAACCAAGAGTGTGGCACAGTTGGAGGCAAGGGAGGCAACTGAGGTTCAGGAGGCAACACCATTGGAGGCAGCAGGGCACTGGCTTGCCCAGGCTTGGGAAGAGAGGGCAAGGCAAAGGAGGCAAGAGTACTTTCCAAGTGGGAGATTCAGATGGGAGATGTCCAGGAGCAATCCCAGCAGCACTGACTTAGCAGTGACCTGTTCTGTCTTGGGAAGGGGGAAGTGAGGGACGTATGGGGAAGGAAACCAGAGAAGAGGAGGAAGAGGAGGAGGAGCCGGGAGGCCCTAAGTGCCAGAGCTGGCATTAAGGTTCCTGGGTAGTTCAGGGGTGGGTAGTCCATGACACAGCACAGCAGGCAATTCATAAGAACACTAGTAACACAGCCTAATCCTATCTAAATCCCCGCCTGGCAATACAGCAGTGCCGGTGTGGCTACCGCTGTATCCCGCAGGGGATTTTCAGATGCTGGCAGTCTCCTCGGAGTAAGGGGACATTTGTCCCCTTGCCCTGTGGTAAGCCCTAGCAGCAGCCGCTATGGGTGAACGTGGAGCTGTGCCAGCTAAATCGCAGACCCAGGAAGGCAGATCAGGTCTGGGAAGGGGGTTGGGATTCGGCCAGAGATCCTGCCTCCCTCCTGGGCCTGATCCACCCTCCTCCCCGCCACCGTCACCGCCCTGTTCCACACTGTTCAACCCCCTTCCTGCCTCCCTCCACCCCCCTGTGTGGGCTTACCTGCTCTGGTGGGTCTTCACAGATCCACCGGCACATGGGAGGATGCTCTGACCTCTCCGCCAGCGGATCTGCAGCGCACATTGGTGGAGTCTACTTTGCGACTGCCATAAAGCAGCCTCCACTGGCATAACACTAGTTACACAAACGAGCGAGGGGGGTAAGATTTGGCCGTAAATTAGGTGAAAGGAAAATGAGCAACTTGGGAGCTCTGGCCAGACTTCTTATATTATTATTAACAATATTATAGGGTTCTCTGGGGTTGGACTCAGGAGGTCTGGCTCATCGGTAGAGCTGCTGCCTTGTAATGCCTTGAAGAGATCAGAGGACACCAGTTCGAGACAACCGGAAGTATCTGTCAACACACCTCTTACGATCTGCAGAAGCCCTCGGTGAGAGCGAGGAAAAGCTGTCAGATAACACTCTGAAGTGAGAGGCAGAGTGCCGTCAAGCCGAGCATGGAAGGCGAATGCCAGAGATAAGCCAGACCATGAAGGTCACCGTCTGGAACGAAGATGTTCTATGAAAGATTAGAACTTTGTAGTATTGTAAAAAAAAAAAAAAACCTTTGGGGGTTACACCACCTATGCCAATGTACACCGCTTTGAATTAAAGTCAGAGGAGAAATCCGATGACCAAGAAAGGCGGTATATAAATACCGGTATTATTATTATTATTATTCTGGACTATCCTTTTGTCCACTGAAAGCTCTTAATGGCTCCTCCCTAATTCTCATGTATGGGTCAATGCCATCCTCTTGTGTCAGAGATAATGGGATTAAGAGATTCAGGAAATGATTGAGATCTCAACCTTTGAGGAGGAAGTCTTGATTGGGACATCCAGTTGCTCGAAAGAGCCAGGACACTGCATTAGCAGATGGCTTGAATGTCCAAAATTTGCATTTAAGTGGGTTTGAGTGGGAAAGAGTCAAAAATTGGAGCCAAAAGCCTAGATGGCTTGTGTTTCCCTGAGGGCAGGAAACTCCAAAGATTGAGCCAGTGTTTTGCAAGAGAGATGAGATAGCTCTGGGCAAGTTGTGGCCGTTTGGGAAATTTCCATGAGGTTCTTTCATGTAAAAAAAAAAATAGAGAAAGGGGTGGGGGGTGGGAGGAGAGCTGGAGAGGAAAGAAGCTGCCCTTTTGACTTCTGTTTGATAGCTCCTAGCATCAGCCTTGGTCAAGACGAGGAACATGTCTGGCCTGGAATCCCCACCTTCCTCGCACTTAATTTGGGCCAAAGACATGTGTTGGGCGGGGCACCCCGAAAAAAATAGGGCTGCTATGTAATGGTTCCCTAGAAATGCTTTCCTATCTACAACTACTCATGGAAAGCTTCGGTTCCTACTTACTTTAGTGATGTGTGTGACACACATTCCAGGTTGGTCACAATATGTTACATACATGTAGTCAAGGAGTGACTGAAGTCTATAGTGGGGACTAATAATGATGAAGCAAGTATCAAGAAATACATTGCAGTTTGTCAGATACCCAAGAATGACAGTAGAAACATTTTCTACTCTTTAGTACCTGGGCAGCCATCATCCTATAACTCTCGTGGCTCTCAGCTGTGCATCCCACTAGTTTCCTTTTAAAATAGGGAATGGCTGAATTCTTATTAATATCTAGATTAATAAGGGGCATAAGAAGGGGAGGAAGTTTCCTATTACCTGCTCTTCCATGCTCTGCAAAGCCTAGATCCAAAGCATTGTGCAGGTAGGAGTAGGAAAATAATAATAATAATAATAATAATAATAATAATAATAATAATAATAGCAGCAGAAGCAATCAGGGGTAATTGTTTTTTTGGGGGGGGCAGTTAGTCCAAACCACCTCTGTATACATGCTGCTAAACCTACTTTTCAAGTGTGATTTATTCCTATGTGATTACAGAAAAGAACAATGATTTGAGAGGAGGAATCAGGAAATGTGTGCAGCATGAACACATATGGCTCTAATCATGCTCCCTCATTGGAGACCTTCCAGCGAGGTCTGAAGACGTTTTTGTTTAGAGAAGCCTTCTGAGTCTTCTTTGGCCTTTTTAACATCTTGCTGGTACAGGTGGGGGTGCTGCTGCTCTTACGTTCTTTCTTTTAATTGTAACAGTGGTCTCTTTTATCATTTTTAGATGTTGTTTTTATTAGTTTCAGTTAACTGTTTTTATTGTTTTTTAAATTTGTATTTTCTGTTGTAAGCCACCTTGGGTCCCTTCGGGGAAAAAGGTGGGGTAAAAATATTGTAAATAAATACATAAATAAAATGTGTGGCCAGTTCAGGAATGTGAGGTATCATTTGAACTAGCCCAACAACCCAATCCTATCCAGGGCTTACAGTGGTCGATCTCATGATCTGCCACCCAAAGTCCTGGGTCAGTGTTGGAAAAGTTGTTCTATTTCCACTACTGTTCCGCACTTCCACTACTTGCAGGGCCATATGTGCAGGTAAGGGTGGGCACACCTCTATGGCCACCTCAGTAGTGCTCTGCACCTTTTGGGCTTTCCGTTGACACCCTTTGAGTGTCTGAAAAGGGCTATAATGTAGTGCAGGTGAAGAGTGTGAGCTGGGAAGTTGTGGTTGAAATCATACCTCAGCCACAATAAAAAAGAAGCCTTAGGCAAGCATATCAACAATATGGGGATAATAATATTGACCAACATGGCAGATCTGTAGTTAAGAATAATTAAGGACCAAAGTACATTATGCAGAGATATCTGGATATAACTCAACTCCTTTCCCTCCTCCACCCCTGCATCTCTCTGGTAAGGAGAAGTTGAAAAAAAGACATGACTTAACATCAACATGTTAGTGTTTCTCCACCCCTCCCTGGGTGCTTCATTTTCCACCACTGGTGGTGGGTGAGCAGGGAGATACTAACACAATGACATCCTGGTAGACATTGCAGGGAGGGGGCTTGGCAGTGTTAATGCTCCCATTTAATGTGCAGCTGGGGCTTGAGAAATGTTCTGAATGCAACTATATCATTGGGTGTGAGATTAATTAGCTTTTCAAATGGCCCGTTGAGCTCTTGTTGCTGAACAGAGAATGCAGATTATTGAGATTTTCGCATGGCAATCTGTCAAATCTTGTTACCACCTGATTTGTATCTAATTTAAAACAGCTACTGTAAATATTTGGAAGACATTCTTGGCACACCAGAGCATGCTTTCTTATCGCTTCACCACTGAAGAAATAGGATGACAGAAACCACATAGTGAGGACTATCAAATAATGATGTTTAATGAAGAAAAACACTAAATGATGGGACAGTTGGCTATACTGTTGTATTAGAACATAAGAACATAAGAAGAGCCTTGCTGGATCAGGCCAAAGGCCCATCCAGTCCAGCTTCCTGTATCTTAGAGTGGCCCCACCAGATGCCTCCGAGAGCACACAGCCAACAAGATAACCTGTTTCCTCTTGTCACTCCCTTGCACCTGGCACAGAGAAAACCTACTTCTAAAGACAGGAGGTTGCTTATGGCTTGTAACCTGTGATGGTCTTTTCCTCCATGAATCTATCCAAACCCCTTTTAAAGGCATCTAGGCCAGGTGCCATCACCACATCCTGTGGCAAGGAGTTCCACAGATGAATTACATGCTGGGTGAAGAAATATTTTCTTTTGTCCGTTCTAACCCTCCCTCCACTCAATTTTAGTGCATGTCCCCTGGTTGTGGTGTTAGCAAAGGCATTCAGTTGCTTTCCTTAGTCATTTTTTTGTTTACATAGTTCAGTTGACACCCACCCTCCTTACCATCTTGCATAAGCTGATACAATACACCATTCCCCCCACAGAATCTTTCAAACTCCATTGCTATAGAACGTTGCCCAGTGTAGATAATGCAAACTCATTCCAAATATCTGTGTTCACTAGTTGTAGTGTAGAAAATCAAATGTAAGTATGACACTATGAGTATGACACTATGAAGCTGGTGAAAACAGAGTTCTCTTTCAGTGAAGTCAATGTCAGAAAAAAGGGGGGATTTGCTTTGGACGTTTTATTTTGATTTTGATTAATGCAACATCTTAAAAACATCTGCAAAACAAGTTTAGTCTTCAGGGATGTTAGTAGCTAGTGGCCCAATCCTATGTAACTCCCCGCGCAGCAATGCAGCAGCGGTGGATGGCGCAGACTTCCCCACACTCTATGGTTCTGCTCAGGGTTAGGTTCCCACAGCTTTAAAAACAAACAAACAAACAAACAAACACACACACACACACACACACACACACACAAACAAACAAACAAACAGATGCTGCTGGTTGGAAGTACACCTTTTCATGATGCATTTCTGCAAACATCTACTTTGGCCCTTAGTCTCCAGATTTTCCTTCAAGTTCTTTGGCCTTAACAATATCCAGAGATGCCCATGCCGTAAAAGGTCACTGTGTGTGTGTGTGTGTGTGTGTGTGTGTGTGTGTGTGTGTGTGTGTGTGTGTGTGTGTGTGTGTGTGTGTGTGTGGCGTATTTGCGCATGACTTCAATGTGAGTATGCATTGTAGCATCTGCATTATATTGCAGACAGCCACATGAGAAGCTGCATCACAGTTGTGCCTGTTTTCACAAGCGCAACACATTCCTTGTGCAGAAATGGATCTGTTTGAGTATCCACTTTCACTTTGCTGATTTGCGCAACATTTCACATTTAGCAGGATCCTGTGGTGGTGCTTCACATGCAAAAATAGAGTTGTGGCTCAGCCTTTGTTCTCTGGACACATGGGGAACAGCCGTGGATGACCCAGAACATTTGTCATGTATGGGAGATGCTCACAGGATTGGGGGTGACAGAACAACAAGTTCAGGAAGAGCTGCGACACAGTGAGGACAGAGCTACACTTTGTGAAACAAACACAGAGTTTCTAATGCATTTGAAGGGGATGCTCATTTGCAGGCTAGAGCAGGCACGAAGGGGATACTTAACCTTTCCCATATCTAATAATTTCCCCTTGCAAATGTACCCCTGGCTAGTTCCCCACCCAAAGCTGGGCTACAAGGCTATCAGAACACACTTGTGGGGGGTAAATGGCCTTAGGGGACACCTGCAGGGGGAAATTGACCAGCACAGGAATAGTCAAGCAGAACTTCCTTCATAGCTGTTGGATCTTCCTTGAAAAGAGTCTTGATGTTTCATACCTCCCATCTCTCCCTCAGGGCTGTATTATTGGCCCACCCATGTTTGAAGATGTGTTTGCTGGTATAACGTAATTCCTTCTGGCTACTGAGTCATCCAAAAATGGCAATCTTTCTGTGATTGCCATCAGACAGACAGCAGGAGGTACAGCAAGTCCTCCACGTCGTAGATAGGTTCCTGAAAACTGTATCGTTAAGTGAAATGACGTATAACGAACCTATTTGTCACCGGCGGGCTTAGTGATGTTCCGGGGGGCTCTGGCAGGCTTGCTGCGCACTGTTAAGCTGCTTCTGGGTTGCGAGGGACCGCACCCCACTTCTTTGGCTTTGTTCTTGCCTCAGAATGCCTTGCAGGCAGTAGCTACCTGCAAGGCATTCTGGGGTGCGCATAGAACCAGGAAGTGGGTCGCGAGCCCGGCATGACCTGGAAGCAGCTGCAGCCTCAGAGGACGATGTTAAAATGAAACAATGGATAGCGAAAAGACAGTGAGGATGTACTGTATGTAAAAATATACCTTACCCCCTGGTAGGCTGCTCAATCATCTATGGCTCTCCTCAGACATATGCCAGCCCTTTTGCTGGCATATGTCCGAGGAGAGAAAAGGGGAGAGGTGGGTTAGGAAACAAGGGATAAGATCTGGTGCATGCTGGTGCCGCTAAGATCCACCCCTCCCTCCCCCTCCCTGCCCTCCCCCAATCCTCTTGAAACCTCCCTGCCTTCTGCCTTCCCACAACACGTCCCTGCAGCCAACTTACTGGTGCTGACGTAGACCTCTGGAGTTGTTGCTGTGTGCTGCGTTGCTGCCCTTTTGCAGCAGTGGCCCAGAAGCATGTGATGGCGGTCTGGAATCGCACAATAGTGACCCCGCTTTTGCATCGCCATAAATGATCTTGTGCTGCTGGAATGCTAGTTCCAGCAGTGCCCAAGTCCCAATAGGATAGACACCTGATTCCATTTCACTATTCATGCATGAACACAAGGTGGGGGATAACACGAATTGGAACCAGCAACTATGATCAGTCATCCAAAAATGCTCACCCAGACATGATTATTATTTCCAGGCAATTGTATGCTGATTCACCAGCAGGAGTTTGGGTTTGTCTTTTGCTTCCTGTGCACACTTGAGCATTCTTTTTTAGGAGACTTCAGTCCACAGAAAAACATGCACATGTGCCTAGTGGCCTGTCTGCAAAGCCCTGCAGTAGATGAGCTTGCCATTCAGAATGCAGAAACGCTTTTCAAGAAGTTTCACTGCAGAAAGGAAATTGACTTTCGTTATTGCTCAGCCACAGCCATTTCGCCACACACTCCACCTCTGGGGTGGTCAGGCCAATGGGGAAAAAGTCTTCAACTTTTAAGCCAACTGTGGGGAGTTATTTGCGGTTGGCGGAGTAACTGGCATGGTGGAAGTAAGTGAGTGTGAGTGATGAAACAGATGTATTTAACTAGACTGAAAATGAAATACGTACAGAGCACAGGACAAAGAAAGCCAATGTTCACCTCCTACTCTTTGCAGCATACAGTAATTTAGATGTGAGGGACCAGATTTTCTTGCTATGATGCACAATGGTGTCCTTGGTTTTGACTGTGAAATGTTGGAGGGTTTGGACTGGCATCTGGTCTTCACCTGCCTGATCATCAGTAATGGAGAAGAGAGGAAGTTCTGAACTGCAGTCCGGGTTTCTCAAAGAACACAATTAACAGCCCAATGCTATGCTTCCCCGCCGATGCAGGCACACCAAAACGGCTCTCACTGCATCCTGTGTGTGTTTGTGGGGGGACACTCTGGGAGGTCTCCCTTGGGGGTAAGCCTCTGTGGGGGGACACTAACACATGTTCAATATGGGTAGAGAGTTCCATGCTTTCTCTAGCACTAACACTATGTCTCATTTTATTTATTATTATTATTTTAAAAAATCCTATGCACATGAGTGTCTCTCATAATCCTTCAACAGAACTTTGAGACAGAGCAATCGGAGAGGTGGAAACTGGCCCAATGTCATCCACTAACAGAGCAATCCAATGCATGTTTACTCAGAAGTGCCATTGAATTTAATGAGGCTTACTCCCAGGTAGGTGCATAGAGGGTTGCAGCCTAATGGCACAATCATATCTTTCCTGCCCCTGCTGGTACAGCCATGCTAATTTAAATCTTCTTTCCCCTCTGTAAGTCTCCTGCCCTGCAATGGGTCTCCTCGGACCTGCACCAGCTCTTTAGCTGGCACGTCTGATGAGAGAACGGTGGCTGGGAGGCACTGAAAATGGATATGATCAGGCACAGGCCATCACCACCAGATCCACCCCCTTCCACACCCTCCCTGCCCCTGTTCCTCCCCCCTCCCCACCCAGTTTCACCCCATGTAAAGCAGCACATGCTGCCAGAGCACGCTTTACAGCTGCTTTATGGCAGTCAGCACTGTCGGAAAGCTAGTTCTGCCAGTAGGGCAGCTCGTTCGGATTGGACTGCCCGTTTCACAGCCAATTGTGGATTTGAACCCAGGTCTTCTCTGGTCTGGCTCTAGCCCAGGGTCTGGCTCTAGCCCAGGGGTTCTCAACCTTTTGAGGCCCGGGTACCCCCTATCACGGTCCCATTTTCTGAAGTACCCCCTGCTAATTAACTGCTAATTAATTGGATTAATCAATTAATTAATTAATTGGGTAATTAATCATTAAATAAAAAAGTACTAAAACACTTTTAAATGCGAAAAAGTCTTATTTAACTCTGTGTGTGTGTGTGTGTGAGAGAGAGAGAGAGAGAGAGAGAGAGAGAGATAGTTAGATAGATAGATAGATAGATAGATAGGGAGAGAGAGAGAGAGAGAGAGAGAGAGAGAGAGAGAGAGAGAGATGAAAGGATCTCTTTTTTCTCCAAGTCACACTTCCCAAAATCAGCTCCTCCCTCCCCCCACACCACCAAAGTACATTTTCCGAAGTACAAAAATAAGCCCCAAACCAAAATCAGAGAGACAGAAGGGCTCAGAAAATAATTACAATTTAATAATTAACACTTAATTCACGGCTGCTGGGGCAGATAAGGGGCAGGGCTTGGCGTACCCCCAGCGAGAGGTCTGCGTACCCCTAGGGGTACCCATACCACAGGTTGAGAACCTCTGCTCTAGCCATTACAGCATTCCAACACAGCCAGCTGTTGCAGATCAGGTTGGAAGTCTATGTATTTGCATGAGATGTTCTCCAATATAATTTAAATGTTGTTTAGTGATCAAACTGAAGAGAGTGACCCCACTAACTAGCTCCACATTTTGCCTCCGTCCATCAGTGTACTCAAGCTGTAGTCATTTTAAATGTATGACACTTTCGGTAACTGCAAAGGCCTGGTTTCCCATCAAGAAAGACCTTCTTTGCAGAACCATCTGCCTGCAGCAAAGGAAGTGACCTCCTTATCCAAGAACATGACCCAAGCAATAGGAGACCACAACTGTTCCACCGGAGGAAGAAGAGGAAGCCTGCCCATATTTCAGCAGAGAGACGAATATATTATTTAAGATAATAGGAGCTCAGTTGGGCCATTAAGACCAGCCTTGGTTTAGCTGGGCGTCAGGAGGCTGAGAACAGAATGACCTCAGATGTCCAGAAAGAAAAGTAATTGCCCACTACCAGTTCTAGTTAGGTATATTCTAACTACCGGTACATTTTGGACTTTTCTTCACAGTGAAATAAGATCAAAGGTCCCACGTTAAGCTTGATGTAGGAAGCTCCCTTATATACTGATCAGTCTGGTCCAACTAGCGCAGTATATTGTTAGTGCTGCTGGCAGTTGCTCTGTAAGGGTTTTAGATGGAATTTTTCTCTGCCCTACCTGGACATATACAAGGGACTGAACCCAAGGAACCCTCTGCATACCAGGCATGTTTTCTGTAGCTGAGCTATGGCCTCTCCCCACATCTTATTACTTAGAACTTGTATAGTAGGTAAGAAAACAAGCTGCAGCAAATCAGGATTTCCCCAGTTCAAATCTCACCTGTCATGAACTCAGGAAGCGGCCTTAGACCAGCCATTCCCTCTCAGCTTCAACGTATGCGGAGAATAATACTTACTAACCTTACAGGGTTGTTGTAAGGGCTCCAGATAGTACACATGGAATGCTTTGTGCAATCGAAAAGACAAATGCTGATATTGTTGTTATTATTATTGCTGCTATCTGACCTTTGCACAGTCTGTGTTATTATGTCTCATATCAACGAGTGTGCAATTATGGAGTCCAAAAACTGTTTACTGAGTTGTGCAAATGTACTGTGCAAATGCATGCACATACAGCTGCACTGGAGAATAGAAAATGCGCCCATGCGCCTCACTGGAGAAATAAACTGGTCTCACCAGAGCAACCATGCTCCTTGAAACACTTACTATGTGAACTTTATTGTCATATCACTGCCAGGCTAAGTAGGGCCTTTGGGTTGGACCATGACTCTATGGTTGAGGTTCATAGCCCAATCAGCTGGGAGTTACCCCCGCAAATAGCTTGTCCAGGATCCATGTAATGAGGCATCATTACAGATGCGTTCACCCTAATTTGCTGCTGTAATTTACCATGCCTAACCTTCCGGCTGCTTGACCTCATGCAGTAGCATGAAATGCTCATTGTCCGAGCCTGCTATATTTAATTGCAGACCTAATCCTGAAAGGGACGTGCGGACAAGACAGAGCTGTAAAGCCTTCAAAAGACTTTGAATGCTGTTTAAAGAGAAATTACGTGCTTGTTCCCACGGGCATTTAAGCAGCGAAGCTGGTTCAGCCTGTGGCCAGGACAATCCAATATAAAATATGATCAGGCTTCACAAGAAAGTACAAATGTGATTACATTAAATTATATTGCAGTTCCACTTCAATCAGGATGCTGCCGGTGAAAAAACAAACAATGGCAATTAGGGCACAAGAGTGGAAGCATTTAAAGCACTTGACGATGACAAATTATTTGCACAGGTGTTTACAAAGAATTATGTGTAATCTCTCATCAGTGCTGAAGGACATGTTAAAGAAGAATGTATTCATGCATATGTGCTATCATGGAACCAAAGAGAGAATGATCTAGGAAGTGGAGCACTTCCTTGGAAATGAAAACGGTTTCATTCCAGTTCCAGAAAATCCTCATACTGTATGCCTATTTGATATCATTGACTTTTTTTTTAATTTTTTCCCCACATTTTTATACCACCCTTCCTCCAAGGAGCTTAGGGTGGTGGTGTACATGGTTCCTTCCCTCCTATTGTCCTCACAACAACCCTAAGAGGTAATTGAGGTTGAGAGATAGTGACTGGCCCAAGGTCATCCAGGAAGCTTCATGGCTGAGCAGGGATTTGAACCTGAATCTTCCAGGTCTAAGTCCGACTCCCAAACCACTACTACATCATCCTGGCTCTTGCATACAGAAGCACCTTTTAAAGTGGCAGATCTCTTAACTTTAGCAGAGGGAGAGCAACTGTCCCTCTTCACTGGAGTATAGCAGTTTTTCCAGTGGTTGTTGCTGGCGTCCTCCTTGTGTCTGTTTTAGATTGTGAGCACTTCACTCCACACTCGGCACTTGGGGGGGAGCACACCAGCTCCCCCCATGTTAGAACGCCTCTGCCCAGAAGTAACTGGTGATGATGTCATCGCCAGTCACTTCTGGTGGTACCAGAGGCGAAACAAGGGTGGAGCGAAGGCAAGTAGTTTTGCAAGACTCCGTTACACTGGAGTCAGCGGCCCCTCTCCCTTGCTGTTGGAGCCATTCTGGCAGCAAAGGCAACACGCAGGACACTCTCCTGTTGCTGCTGGAATGGCTCCAACAGCAAGGGGGAGGGGCCGCTGACTCCAGTGTAACAGAGTCTTGCAGAACTACTTGCCTCCGCTCCACCCTTGTTTCGCCTCTGGGTGGTACGCAGCAGGAGAGTGGCATCAGAGGTGTTACTCAGCCGGGAAGGGGTTGAGACCTCTGGGCTAGAGTGATGTCCGGTATTACATAACCAGTACACATGAATATTATCACCCTTGCCACTGCCTCATGAATGCCACACGTGCAATGTATACTCTGGCATTAGCATCAATGGGGACATATATTTGGAATCAATATACTTTGCCCTGTTGTGCAATCCATGCTGCCTGCTGACAGACTTTCCTTTGAAAAGCCTCTGTGTTCTTCTTCTGCCTCCTGGGTTATTGACGGAGATGTTATATTCTTTGTTCAGTTGTTTGTATGGAAAATGACACCAGGGCAACTGGTCAGAGAATGTGATTATCCTGTCAGTTAATGTACTGGCCTCACTGGGCCTTCCTTTTTGGAAGAGAGAAGCTCGCCATAGAGGAATACTGGCTTTTCAAATGTGGCTTTACTAAAGGGACTCCAGCAGGGGTGTCAAACTCATTTCGTACAGCAGACTGAATAGCATTCATAATGACTGCTGAGGCCAGAAGAGACATCATTAAACAGAAAGTTATGTCATTAAGCAGATGGTGGCGAGAAAAACATTGTTCTTACGTAGGAACTCATGAGCTGCAAATGACAGAAGAGAAAATATGCAAATCTTGATATTTTCAAGGGATGGGAGAGCCCAATTGTCAAGCAATGAGAACCCAGTTATCACACAGGTCGCCCTATCAACAGCGCCACTTCTGCCGAGGTGTCACTTTGCAGCTCAGCAGCTGACAGATGCTCTGTAAAGTGATGCCTTGGCAGAAGCGATGCTGCTGAAAGGGCAGCCCATGTGATAATTGGGCTCTCCCAGGGCCTCAGCAGCATCTCCCTCTCTCACCCCTCTTGGTCTGCCCCTTCCGGCATAGTGTTCCTTGCCTTCTGAGGGCCCCCCTTCCGTCTCTCCCTCCCAGAACCTCGGCAGAAGAGGCACTGCTGAAAGGATGGCGCTGGGAGAACCCCATTATCTTGGGAGCCAGATAAAGAGCTTCCACGGGCTGTATCTGGCCCATGGACCTTATGTTTGACAGCTCTGGACTGGAGAAATTCATGGAGGATAAGTTCATCAAATGGCCAAAGGGAACCTCCATCTTCAGAGTCTCAATAACATGGGGGGGGGGGAGAAACAACAACGGATGATAGATGGTTCTCAAGCCCTGGTTCTACTTGTGAAAACACAGAGGTATTGCCTTGCCACTAATTGAAACAGCATACTGGATTAGCTGCAACTTTGGTCTGATTATCATGACATA
This sequence comes from Plestiodon gilberti rubricaudatus, assembly GCA_026170595.1. Lineage (NCBI taxonomy): Eukaryota > Metazoa > Chordata > Lepidosauria > Squamata > Scincidae > Plestiodon > Plestiodon gilberti. The sequence goes on along the minus strand of JANXHW010000004.1, from coordinate 196,665,700 downwards.
CTATTGTTTGGTGCCCCTTCATGGATCATTGCCTTGTCGTGGCGAAGGGGCTTGCGTAACTCAATGAAGCCATGAGCTATGCCATGCAGGGACACCCAAGACGGACAGGTCATAGCAGAGAGTTCTGACTAAAAGTGATCCACTGGAGAAGGAAATGGCAACCCACTCCAGTACCCTTGCCAAGAAAATCCCATGAACAGTACCAAAAGGCAAAAAGATATGACGCCGGAAGATGAGCCCCTCAGGTCGGAAGGTATCCAATATGCTACTGAGGAAGAGTGGAGGACTATTCCAAGTAGACCCAGAAAGGATGAAGCAGTTGGGCCAAAGCCAATAGGACGTCCAGCTGTGGATGTGTCTGAGGTTGAAAGGAAAATCCAATGCTGCAAGGAGCAATACTGCTTAGGAACATGGAATGTGAGGTCTATGAATCAAGGCAAGCTGGATGTGGTCAAAAATGAGATGATAAGACTGAACATTGACATCTTGGGAATCAGCGAACTAAAATGGACGGGCATGGGCGAATTTAAGTCAGGTGACCATCATATCTACTACTGTGGGCAAGAATCCCTTAGAAGAAATGGAGTAGCCCTCATAGTCAATAAAAGAGTGGGAAAGGCAGTACTGGGGTGCAACCTCAAAAACGACAGAATGATTTCAGTTCGAATCCAAGGCAAACCATTCAACATTACCGTAATCCAAGTGTATGCCCCAACCACTGATGCCGAAGAAGATGAAGTTGACCGGGTCTATGAAGACCTACAACACCTTCTAGAACTAGCACCCAAAAAAGATGTCCTTTACATCATAGGAGACTGGAATGCTAGAAATCAAGAAATAAACAGAACAACAGGCAAGTTTGGCCTTGGAGCGCAAAATGAAGCAGGGCAAAGGCTAACAGAGTTCTGTCAAGAGAACACGCTGGTCATAGCAAACACTCTTTTCCAACAACACAAGAGGCGACTCTACACATGGACATCACCAGATGGTCAATACCGAAACCAGATAGATTATGTGCTTTGCAGCCAAAGATGGAGAAGCTCTATACAATCAGTAAAAGCAAGACCTGGAGCTGACTGTGGCTCAGATCATGAGCTTCTTATTGCAAAATTCAGGCTTAAATTGAAGAATGTAGGGAACACCACTAGACCAGTCAGATATGACCTAAATCATATCCCTTATGAGTATACAGTGGAGGTGAAGAATAGATTCAGGGCATTAGACCTGGTAGACAGAGTGCCTGAAGAACTATGGACGGAAGTTCGTAACACTGTACAGGAGGCAGCAACGAAAACCATCCCAAAGAAAAAGAAATGCAAGAAAGCAAAGTGGCTGTCAGATGAGGCTTTACAAATAGCTGTGGAAAGAAGGAATGCGAAAAGCAAGGGTGAAAGGGAAAGATATAAACAACTGAATGCAGATTTCCAGAGAACAGCAAGGAGAGATAAGAAGGCCTTCTTAAATGAACAATGCAAGGAAATCGAGGAAAACAACAGAATGGGGAGGACTAGAGATCTCTTCAAGAAAATTGGAGATATCAAGGGAACGTTTTGTGCAAAGATGGGCATGATAAAGCATAAAAAAGGCAGGGACCTAACAGAAGCAGAAGAGATTAAGAAGAGATGGCAAGAATACACAGAAGAACTATACAAGAAAGATCTTAATGTTCCTGATGACCACGCTGGTGTGGTCACTGACCCAGAGCCGGACATCCTAGAGAGTGAAGTCAAGTGGGCCTTAGGTAGCATTACTAACAACAAAGCTAGCGGAGATGATAATATCCCAGCTGAGCTACTTAAAATCCTAAATGATGATGCTGTGAAAGTGCTGCACTCAATATGCCAACAAATTTGGAAAACTCAGCAGTGGCCAAAGGATTGGAAAAGGTCAGTTTACGTTCCAATTCCAAAGAAGGGCAGTGCCAAAGAGTGTTCAAACTACCGTACAATTGCACTCATTTCACATGCTAGCAAGGTTATGCTCAAAATCCTACAAGCTAGGCTTCAGCAGTATGTGGACCAAGAACTACCGGACGTACAAGCTGGGTTTCGAAGAGGCAGAGGAACTAGAGATCAAATTGCCAACATGCGCTGGATCATGGAGAAAGCACGAGAGTTCAAAAAAAACACCTACTTCTGCTTCATTGACTATGCAAATCCTTTGATTGTGTGGATCACAACAAACTGTGGCAAATTCTTAAAGAGATGGGGGTACCAGACCACCTTACCTGTCTCCTGAGAAACCTGTATGCGGGTCAAGAAGCAACAGTTCGGACCGGCCATGGAACAACCGACTGGTTCAAAATTGGGAAGGGAGTACGGCAAGGCTGTATATTGTCACCCTGCTTATTTAACTTATATGCGGAGTACATTATGAGAAATGCAGGGCTGAATGAATCGCAAGCCGGAATCAAGATTGCCGGGAGAAATATCAACAACCTCAGATATGCAGACGATACCACCCTAATGGCAGAAAGTGAAGAAGTACTAAAGAGCCTCTTGATGAGAGTGAAAGAGGAGAGTGCAAACGTTGGCTTGAAACTCAACATTAATAAAACTAAGATCATGGCATCTGGGCCCATCAATTCCTGGCAAATAGAAGGGGCAGAAATGGAAGCAGTAACAGATTTTACTTTTCTGGGCTCCAAGATCACTGCAGACGGAGACAGCAGCCATGAAATTAAAAGACGCTTACTCCTTGGAAGGAAAGCTATGGCAAACTTAGACAGCATAATAAAAAGCAGAGATATCACCATGCCAACCAAAGTTCGCATAGTCAGGGCGATGGTGTTCCCAGTAGCAATGTATGGTTGCGAGAGTTGGACCATAAGGAAGGCTGAGCGCCGAAGAATAGATGCTTTCGAACTGTGGTGTGGGAGAAGGCTCCTGAAAGTCCCTTGGACTGCTAGGAGATCAAATCAGTCAATCCTAAATGAAATCAACCCTGACTGTTCCCTGGAAGGACAGGTACTGAGGCTGAAGCTCAAATATTTTGGCCACCTAATGCGAAGGGAGGACTCTCTGGAGAAGACTCTGATGCTGGGAAAGATTGAAGGCAAAAGGAGAAGGGGAAGGCAAAGGATGAGATGGCTAGACAGCATCACCGATGCAACAAACATGAAAATGAGCGAACTCAGGAAGATAGTGGAGGACAGGAAGGCCTGGCGGGATATGGTTCATGGGATCACAAAGGGTCAGACACGACTTAAAGACTGAACAACAACAAAATTGTTTGGTGACACCACTAGTGGCCAAAATTGTGGAAAATTTGTATTTATGAATAACACCATAAAATTATATATCATTGGAAAGGTAATTTAATGCAGAATGTAATGAAACAGGCAGCGTTGAAGTATCTGTAATCTATAAAACGTTATGGTCAAATAACCAGGAAGGAACTACAGCTGCCTTATGTAACAAAAAGTGGATTTCCTTAACTCAAAACTGAGCAATGAGACTGATTGTTCTGATAAGGTGTTAGTATGAGTCAGCTCTCATTTCTGTGTATCAGAGCTAATACTAGAACTCTTATTGAGTTGTGTGCGTGTCATCAAATTGGCCGCTGTTTTTTTCATTGGTTACTGATTTGTTGGGTGACCTTTACTGTTATACAGTATATTAAAATAAATAAAGTTAATGGGGGTGACACCATGAGTTGCTACACCGGGTGACTCCAACCCCAATGACACCACTGCTGCTACGTTATTTCTGTGTCATGCCACGAGAGAATAAAATAATCTTTGGGGCATCTAGCCATAGTTTTCACATTATTTTATGATGCTGCCTTCAAGAAAGCAACTACTGGGCCCGCGCTGAAGCTTGTAACAGGCTTCATTAAGCTGGAGCAAAGGCAATTACTCATGTTTGGTAATAGGAGACTTCCCTTGGGACAAAGAAGCCCTAAACTCACAATCCACTCCCTGTTCTGTCAGGTACAGGCTGCTTCCTCTAAGCCACACAAGAACTTCAAAGCTTAGCAGTATTAAGATAGATCATCTAGAATCCCCAGCTGAAATTCAGTCACTGTTGTCTTTGCCATTGGACACACATGTCAGAATGCGAAACCTTTGCTTGGAGGGGTTCTGATCCAGCTACACCACTTACCAGGCCAAACAAAGAGAAATGGCAAACTGAGAATTGATTTTGCAAGGATTGCCCAGCAGGTTCACAAGAAAATTGGCACATCATTGCCTTGTTCATTAAAAATGAATGTAGCATGACTCTAGTCATGTTTTTCTTTTTCTATGTAGTCTATTGTATTTGTGATATTGTGACTGACACTTTCAGGGAGGAACTGCACATTATCCTAGCAATCATGAACTCCTACATTTACTGAGGTAAAATGAATATGGGAGTGCATTTGTAAGGGAGAACCAGTGGGCAGAGGGGTGACGTGCTTAGCACTCCCACTGCCCACAGATTTTCTCTGGCAACTCCTCCTTCAAGCTCGTTCTCCCCAATAGGCATTTTTTTTTAATTAAAGGTCATCTTGAACAAATGAAAAACAGCCTTGGGGAAGGGTTGCAGGGGATAATTAGTGGGTCAGACAAGTGTTACACATCTATCTCTTGCTCACCACTTCTCACCTGTCAATGTCACTCCTGCAGAAATTCATCTTGTGAAACTTTTACCTCCACACCAGAGCCGTCGCTACGGTGGGGGCCGTACCGTAAGTTGCACCCCATCCTAGTTCCCGTTTACAAGCCGGCACAAGGCGGCCCCGACCCCTCACCATCGGAGCCTTTCTGTGCAGGGAAGACAACGGGCAGGAGACTCCCTGCCCGCTGTCTTCTCTGCATTTATTTATTTACAGTATTTTTATCCCGCCTTCTCCCCGACAGTGAGGGGGCGGGGCTACCTCGGGCTGGCTTGTAAACGGGAACTAGGATGGGGCACAACTTACGGTACAGCCTGCACCTCTGCTCTACACTGTTCCATATGCTGAATGACTGTGTATCAGGCAACTGGCAAAAGGGCAGGCCCAGCTGGCAACCTTCAGTTCATCTTTCCAGTCACCCTTGATTCTTTGCTTACGTGTCTGGTTCATTCCAAGTCTTTATTTACTATGGTTCTGAGTCGGCTCTTTGGCTTTGCAAAATTGTTCTTTTTAAAGGTCTTAAAATTTAGTAAAAACAAAAGCTTCGGGGGTTTCTAGCCATGGTGATTTTAATAAAGATGGTATTTTGTCCAGCGTTTCATCCACCAATGTGGCAGACATGATCAGGGAAAAATGCAGAGACAGACGTATAAAACACTTCTATACCACTCTGGGATCTGTTGAACAGCAACTGGTTGGGTGTGGCAGTTATTTAAAGGTACCCACACCGTTAAATTGGAAAAGGTTTTATCCTCATTTTATTTATTATGGGCAGCCACACATTGCTCAGATTTGCAGTCTCCTCTTTACGACTCATATTAGGCTTGTGTTTTCCCATTTCCACTGCTTCCCTGTATATTCTTGGGTAGGGTTTGAAAGGCAACCACCCCAGGAGGGCAAGGAAGTAGTCTTGTCCTAGGGAGGGTAGCAAGGCAAGGAGGCCAAGGCTGCTTTTCTGGGGGAAGGATGTACAGGTATTGTAAGGCAGCTGCGAGGGTGCTGGAGAGTGAGAGTTTGCAAAAGGACGGCAGCTCAGTCGGCTCTGGAGTGGCAGTTTGCAGTAGTGCTCGGGGGAAGAGTGTAAAGGAGAAGGGAGAAACAGTAGCGGAGTCAGCAATGGGGTAAGGGTGGTGGTGTGCCCCTGGGCAGCAGACGGGGGGGGGCAACAAAGCAGCCCAGTGGGAACATTAATTGTACTGCGGAGGCTATTTCTAAAACAGCGAAAAAACGCCAGGCATGTCAGAGCACATCCTTTGCTTCCGAAGGCCATTGTGATGGTATGGAATGACTACAGCTCTGTGCTTTAGCAGCTTCTATTCTGCACACTCTTCAGGATGTGTGCACTGGTACTGACCTACCCATAGCACAGTGTACCTCTCTTGCCTTTTGACTAGGGTGCCTATATTCAAAAAGGGACAGGGTGCCTATACCTTTTTAAGCATTGTAAGAAGAGGGAATTTGGGCAGGTGTCGCTTGTTGCATCCTTCCATGATGGGCTGCACCTGCCCGAATTCCAATGGTTAAAGGTAGAGGCATCCTACTCTTGACTTGACCAATGCAAGGGGAAGGAGAACTGGGCTTCCAGGATTACTCAGCTTGGGGATGGTTTACTGAGAGAGTCTGGCACAGATTGTTTAGTCCTGCAGTGATGTCAATGACAGGAATCTGTCTGGATATTCCACGTCTCCAGTAATTATAGGAATCATGATCTGTCAGCAAGGTGAGAATGGCTTTTAAGGGAAATACCACAACATCCTCTTGCTCTGGAAAGTCAGGCTTTAGTTTTGGAAGCTATTAACTAGCATTGGTTCTGTTTTTAATTCTGCAACTCAGATGTACATTTATTTCCAGATGTCAATGGTTGGCTATCATGCAAACATCGGACATGTGTTATGTGTTTTTATTTCATTATCACTAGGGTTACCATCCATCCCGGAATTTCTGGGACAGTCCCTGAATCCGGTGTCGGGTCCCGGAACTGTCCCGGGATGTTTCGGGCCAGTTGGAAGCCTCTGTCACCACCGCCACAATGAAGAAACTTACCCAGGCGCCAGCATCTTGGTTCGCGAAATTTCGCAAGATCCAAGATGTCGGCACCCAGATCTCGTGAGGGCATGATGCCCTCACGAGATTTGGGCGCCGACATCTTGGATCTCGCGAGACTTCGCAAGCCAAGATGCCGGTGCCCGGGTAAGTTTCTTTATTAATGGCAGTGGCAGGGGAATAAGTTTAAAAAATATGTGATTTTTTTACTTACTTCCTGCAGCCTGTCCGATCGCCCCCCCCCACCAGTGCAGCCTCTGTTGGCACAGCTAGAACATGGTGGGGGATAGGATTGGGCAGCTAGTGACCTTGGGCCAGTTCGTATCTCTTGGGTCAAATTTGTGACATGAGACTTCCGTGACGGAAAGAGCTGACTTCTTTTTGTTTTTCAAAACTCAACTGTAAAGAGGCCCAGTTTGGATTGGGCTGTGGCAGCCCATGTGACACAAGGCAGGGAGGGACTGCCCCTTTCCTCTTGTACTATGGGCCTGATCCAAATTGCCCCCTACAAGCTGCTATTAATGGAGCAGGGAAAATGTGTTTAAGAATTATGGTTTAATTTAAGTCCGGATATTGGTGCAGAGGCAAGAGGGGGCAGTGCATGGGCATCAGGGAGGGTGCAGAAAGGGGTGGATCCAAAAGAAATAGCACGTACCGGATCCTATCCCCTCTTTTTCGAGCCTCCCATCCTGCCCCTTTTTTCTCCTTGGACATGTACCCGCTAAAGAGCTGGCATATATCTGAGGAGACCTATAGTGGAGGGGGAAGCTTTCAGAGGGGCAAGGAGATTTAAATCCCCTTTCCCTTCCAAAGCCTCCTGATCCACCCCCACTGGACACCACACTTGTTTTTGGCGCAGCTGCACCAGCAGGGTGGTGGTGGTGGTGGAAAGGATAGGATTGGGCTGTAAAAAAGTTTTAAAAGGCTACAGGCTCATCTAGTCCAGCACCCTGTTTTCCATCGTGGCCTTTGTCACAGCTGCTACACACTGCGTCGACATGTTCATTGAGATATCCACCATGACCTTAAGATCTCTTTCGTGGGTTCACACCTACAGCTCAGACCCTATTAGTGAAGCTGGGATTTTTTGCCCCAATGTGCATCAGTTTACACTTAATGACATTGAACTACATTTGCCATCTGGTTGCCCATTCACCCAGTTTGGAGGGGTCCTCTCGGAGCACTTCACAATCTGTTTTGGTTTTTGATCACTGAATAGCTGGGTGTCATGTGCGTACTCGGCCACTTTGTTGTTTATCGCTAACTCCAGCTCATTTATGAACAAGTTCATCAGCATCCTCTCCTTGGGAGACTCCATAAGAAGAGCCCTGCTGGATCAGGCCAAAGGCCCATCTAGTCCAGCTTCCTGTATCTCACAGTGGCCCCACCAGATGCCTCAGGAAGCACACAAGACAACAAGAGACCTGTATCCTGTTGCTACTTCCTTGCCACTCCGGTTATTTGTAGTGGATGGGAGCAGAACAGAAATCAACATGATGAAATTCAGACAGAATGAATACAAAGCAATCCCTCCCTTCTTCCCATGAATCAATGGCTTTTTAATGGGTTCACTGTCTTAATTTTAGGAAGTCAAGTGTGCCTCTGGATTCTTTATATTACTTATTGGTTTTGGTCTCTGAGAGCCATGGGTATGCAGGGAGATTTTATCAATGTGCTCATACACAGGTCGTAAAACCAGAGAGGAGTATAGCAGAAGATGAGCAGACTTATGTATGCACCCTGTCCTGGAGTGTATAAACTGAAAGGATACTTGGCCAGAAGTGCATGTAAGACATCAGAGAGGACAGGTGAGAGGTCAGACGCAGAGAATAGCGGCATGTTTGAAAGAAACATCTTCAGTGTGCAGATGTAATCTTCCCCATAATCTTCCTTTACATCTGGCGTTATGTTCTCCAGAAGGTTCTTCTCTTCCTTATTCCAGAACTCAGGTGTTCCCTGGATAGATGTCCTGAAGCCTGATGGATGAATAGCAGCTACTTTGACACCCCATTTGGAAAGCTCCTGCCTCAGGACTCCCGAAAACATGGACAGGGCTGCTTTAGATGCTCCATAGGCAGCAAACTTTGGCATTGGGATACCTCCAGCCATGCTCGAGATATTAATAAGCCTTCCTTTGGATTTCCGGAGTGATGGCAAGAACGTTTTTGATACTTGGACAGGGCCGAAGAAATTGACATCCATGCAGTGCTTGTAAGTATCCATAAGGAGCAATTCGCCCTCGGCAACAAATCCTAAGATCCCTGCGTTGTTGATGAGACCCCAAAGACCTGCATTTTGCAACTTCTTAGTGACTTCATGATAAGCCTCTTTGATTTGCCCAGAATCAGTGATGTCCAGTTGCAGGACGGAAAGCCTCTCGGAGAAGGTATTCCTCAGCAGTTCTGCCCCAGGTCCTTTTTTGTTCAAAACGCCAGCAAACACAACAAACCCTAAATGGTCGAGGTATTTTGCCAGTGCATGTCCAATGCCAGAATCACTCCCTGTGATGAGGACTGCTTTGCGGTCCACAGGTAGCATCATCTGGACACGGGTGTAAAGGCAAAAGGTGCAGCATGCCAGAGAGAATACACTCAAGCCCAGAGAACTTCTCAGTGTGGCAAAACAGAGAATTCCCAAAACGAAAAGCAGGAGTAGACCAAGGCAAAAAGAAACTTTTTTCATGCCACAGTTTTTGGGGGTTTGGCAAAAGATCATTCCTCCACAGACCACAGCTACACCCAGGTAGATCAACACTGAATCGTCAGCTCCAGAGAGGTACCCGTCCATGGTCACGGCCAGAAGACAGTCAGGAGCACTTGCTTACACACATGCACTTTTCAGTGACAAGAGGTGGACTCAACCTTCTGAGGAATACACAGCCTGCTTGTGTCATAATGTCCCAGCTCTGTCATAATGATTGACAGAGCTGGGAGGGGGGGGCATGACGTAGCAAGTCCTGGACCAAGGGAGGTTATAGCTCCTACATCATTCACTCCAGTTCTTACTAATCCATAAAAAGACTTGTCCTCTTATATAGGGTCCCTATATAAAAGCGGGATATAAATCCAATAAATAAACAAATAAATAAATAATATTCCATGACTACTAAGAGACTCTGTCAAAAGCTTTTTCAAAGTTCAAGAATAGATTATCAACTGGATCACCTCTATCCACATGCCTGTTGATACTCTCAAAATGCTCTAGGTCTAGGAAGTTAGGGGCGCTGGGCTCATCTTTGCAGAAAGAAACCTGCCAGTTCTTCTTCAGCAACTCTTGTTCTTCGATAGGCTCAATCTTTAATTATGCTCTCTACCAGTTTACCTGGAACAGACATCAAGCTGACCAACTTGTAATTTCTTGGATCCCCCTGAATCCCTTTTAAAACATAACTGCTATATTATTGGTTATCTTCTAGGCCTCTGGCAATGAAGCTAATGTAAAAAGGACAAGTTACATATTTTTGTTAGATCAACAATGTCACATTTGTATCTGCCCTTTGTCTCCTAAAATGAAGACAGATGCAAAGAATTCAATTTGGCTCTTCTGCAATCTCCATTTCCTCTTTAATCTTCCCTTTTATTCCCTCGTTATCTAACGCAGTCCAACTGCCTCCCTGGCAGGTTTCCTGCCTTTGATTCATTTAAATGTTTTGTTTGCCTTGATGTTTTTAACCATGTTCTCCTCATGTTCTCTCTCTCTCTCTCTCTCTCTCTCTCTCTCTCTCTCTCTCTCTCTCTCTCTCTCTCTCTGTGTGTGTGTGTGTGTGTGTGTGTGTGTGTGTGTGTGTGTGTGTGTGTGTGTGTGTGTGTCCCTTATTGTCAGCTTATTGGGCAAGACTTCCATTTTCTGAGAAGTCTTCTTGTCTTATATACCAGTACCTTTTCCTTGATTCTATTCATGAGCCAGAATGCTCCTAGACCAGGTGATGCCTTTCCTATTTAGTGGTATATTTATTTATTTTTTCACATTTTTATACCGCCCTTCCTCCAAGGAGCTCAGAGTGGTGTACATATTTCCTCCCCTCCTTTTTGTCCTCACAACAACCCTGTGAGGTAGGTGGGGCTGAGAGATAGTGACCCAAGGTCACCCAGGAAGCTTTGTGGCTGAGCAGGGATTTGAACCTGGATCTTCCAGGTCTAAGTCTGACTCCCAAACCACTACACCATCCTGGCCATTCTAGTTGAGTTTCTGTCATTTGCATATAGACCCCTATGTGTTGGGCCCTCGGACCAAAGGTCATTGCTGTGCGCTTTTCCCACTGCGGCCTTTTACTCTTTGTCCTGCTGTCCTGTCCTACTCTACAATCATTTCCAAATTGTACCCTTTCTTCCACTGGATGAACTAGAACATTTACACCATCATTCATTAGTCCCAGCTTTGGCTCAAATTCCCAGCTTTGGTCAAAACCAGATGCTGCCCAACTCCTGTCGACTTTCCCCCAAGGTCAATTTAAAAGCTGCTCTGCAAACGTTTTGATGCTAAACACCACCAGTCTAGTTCCATTCTGGTTCAGGTGGAGCCCATCCCTTTTGTACAGGCCTGGCTTGTCCCAAAACATTCCCTTGTGCCTAACAACCCCCTCCCCCCAACACCACTGTCTCATCATCCACACATTAAAAGCTCCCAGCTTTGTTGTCTAGCTGCCCCTGCCAGCTTGCACTCTATGTAAAGCTAGCACCTGCCCCTCCTTTTTCCTGATGAGGTATAATTGGACTTTGTTTACGGCTGAATCAAGAGCTTCATTGTAAATGATGACGGGGGTCTAACTGGGAAGAGAACTCTGGCAAGTATTATTTGCCAGTTCTTTGGTATGATGTTTCCTGTCATGTTTTCACCTCAAGGAACTGGACGAGGTCCAACCAGAACTCATTCCTGCTATAACCTTTTTTATGAAGAGATTCTTGTTGTTCACGGAGAAAAAAAAAATATTAAGGGGAGGAGAAAAACAGAATTGGCTTTTCTACACTACCCCCAATCCCTGATAATAACTCTATTTAAATGTCATGAAGAGTCTGACACCAACAAAGCATACAGGGAAACTAAAGAACAGGGCTGGGAAACCGGAGTCCGTGGCGCACCCATGTTTAACTTTAGTGCCATTGTATGGAATCTTACCAGCCACCTGCCTCCAAGGCGCAATGGAATCTGCATGGTGAAATGCTCATAATGATCCCATTTTGTGAACTGACGTCACGTTAGAGTGAATGGAAGTGTGACTCTGAAGGGGTGTGTGTGTGTGTGTGTGTGTGTGTGTGTGTGTGTGTGTGTGTGTGTGTGTACAATAAGCTATAACAAATTTCACTCTGGGATGGCTTTGATCACCCCCACAGCTACTGAGGATGCAGTCAGTGACAGAGCACTGTCTATATTCTAACAATATAGAATGGTTTTGATTGAGCTGATTAAACACTCAGAACTAATGTAGTGAGTTGGGGGCTAATTTCTGGGCCAGACCTGGTGCATCAATGTGGGTGGATCATGTCATTGATCTGCATTGACAATACTGGGACTTAGAACAACTAAGCTTCCCAATCCCACTCAGACAGCCCTGCCAGGATGAACTCAAAATTCACTTTTCCAATCTCATTCATTCCAGATTCCAGCAGTATCCTTCATCTCAGGTGTCCTGAAAACTGCATGTAACTACTCAAGACCACCCAAATGGTTTCTCTGTGTTCACCAGCTCCTTCAATACATCACATAACCTTTCCCAGAGCACCTCTGTGTTTCGCCCAAGAGCAACTTGATCTTGTGACTTGGACATGAAAGTGCCTTTTGTCTTACAGTCTTGAGCCTTCAATGTCATAAGTGATCTATCTCTTCAGTATTAAGGACTTGAACACACTGGCTGCTATCCTGAGACTCTCCTTATTCCCCTCTTCTTCATACCACGCCTTTAGGGCTGTGGCACCCATTTATTACTCCTTAATCAACTGTCTGAGGTGGTTACTCACTGCTGATCAATGCAAGGCACTCCCTTCTTCCCCGGGGCTGAGCTCATTGCCTTCACAGTACTGTACTCCAAGCCCAAGTAACAAGAGACAGGGGTGGGAACGAAACCCAAGTCTTCTGTATGACAATGCAAAGTATTATACCCTGGGGGTTTTCATACCTGTCCCTGCTGCTTCCAGGGATTGAAAGATAATAATGGCTACCACAGTCAGATTTTCTGCGTGCAAATTTAGACTGTTATGCCCATGAACTCTAAGCTTGATATCCATAGGACTTGGAGCTGTTCTTGCTCTTAGAAACAATGACAATGTAGTCCAATTCTCCTATGTGCCAGAGAGTACAACGTTCCTGATGCAATTAGGAATGTAAGAACAATGTTCTGGATCTGGCCAAGTGGCCAACTAGTTCAGGGGTGGCCAACCTTTCAACACGAATGCTCCTGGACCTTTAATGGTTGTATGGGTGAGGGCATTTCAGCAGCTGCAGCTGCTTTAGCAGCACCATCAGCACTTGCAGATGCCAAGATTCTGGCTTCTACACAACTCTTAAGAGGCCCTAATGGTGGAAGGTTGGCCACCTCTGATCTAGTCAAAGTGGCATCCTCTTTTCAGGGGTGGCTGGCTAGATGTTTCCGGGAAGGTTCCAGCAGGGAACGAAGGCACCAGTCCTGTATATCCCGTCCATTCTGCAACTGGTGTTCTAGGGCACACTGCTCTGAACCTGAATGTTCCAAGCAACATGACAAAGAGCCAATTGGTCTAATATTCCCCTTTAAAAGTGTGTAAGGCACTGGCCTACATCCCATTGCAGCAAATTCCATATATTAAGGATGCATTGAGTGAAGAAATAATTTATTTGGTCTGTTCTGAACCTTCTGCCAATCAGTGTCATTGGGGTGATCTCAAGTTTCAGTATTATGAGTGAGTACAATTTTGCTCTGTCCACATTCTCCAAATTGTGCATGAGTTTATAAGCCTCTATCATATCTTCACTTTGTTGTATTTTTTTCTAAGCAAGGTAGCCACTTACCTTTTCCCTGTCTGAAAAGCTCACCAATCCCTTGATAATTTTGGTTGCCCTTTTGTGGACTTTCTGAGCATTCATGTTGGAAGTTAACTTCTAGTTAGATGCTGGAACTAAGGTGAGTTGGGACATTGTTACAACAGTATTACTGTTACTACCTCTACTTCAACAATAACTGTTCATGTCACCATTATGGTTGTTGCTTTTATATTTCGTACTTGTGCTTCTCCAACATTTAGACCCAAATCTATAAATCAAAGCCAATATCAATGAAACCGTCAAAACACAATTAGCCATCACAACCAGAGGGTGTTTCCTGGAAGTGATGGTGGTAGGGACCGGCCTTGGCTATAACTGATGTCACAGTACAAGCTTCGGCCCTGAAGTGTGACTAGCAGTGCATGTTGCAAACGGATGATGTCATTGGGTACCATTAGGTTGGGTTGGGTACTATTAGGTTGGCTCCTGTTGGGTACCATTTGGTTGGGTACCATTAGGTACCATTGGGTACCATTGGGTTGGGTAACATTAGGTTGGCTCCGGTTGGGTACCATTAGCTACTGTATGGGTACGTATGTAGCTTGAACTAGGCAACCTGGTGAAACCCTGGCTTTCCTCTTTCTTTCTCTGCCATCAACTGTGGTCCTCTGGTAAAGGCAGGGGTCCCTCCTCTCCATCTGTCACCATGCAGCAGTCAACATTCTTACCCTTCCCCTGACAATGTCACTGTTGTGAGGCATCCCAATCTGATTTATGTATAAAAGTGGTCTTAACCTACCCTGTTTCCCCGAAAATAAGACCGGGTCTTATATTAATTTTGGCTCCCAAAAAACATGCTAGGTCTTGTTTTCAGGGGAGGTCTTAGTATTTATGAGTGCCAGCAAAAATCATGCAAAAAATGGCGGTAGGTCTTACTTTCAGGGGAGGTCTTATTTTCCGGGAAACGGTATTCACTGAGGATGTGGCTACATTTGTATCTGACATTTGTGCCCACAACTATCTAGTCCAGGTCTAAAGAAATGTTCTGTGACCCCAGAACCTTTTGGGCCTTTCTTGTAGTAGTGAATATGTATCAATGTTGCTTAGGACAAAAAGTAAAAAGACAACAGAGTTTAAACGGCAAGTGTGTTGTAGCCAGTGTAGTTTTTACTGACCCAGCAATACAAAAGCAAACGCTTCTGTTAACAGTCATGTGTGAAAACTCTGAACACGAACATTCAGGTCATGGACACTGATGATGAAACGTTGTTGCTTTATGGCTCTTGATTTTACTGTATGTATTATGCTTTTCTACATTCTATGAATAATCGCTCAAAAACAATTTGGGTCATGGCACGCTAAGATCTGCCATCAGCTCTAGCATGAAAGATTGCATACTTGGTGCTGTCAGAGCTTCCACAGGCTCAGGGAGTCTATTTTTGTGTATGTTTTTGGCACCAGTATCTTGCATGCTATCAGTTAGTGTCATAGGAGCGGAATGTTGTTGACCTGCGGTGCCCCAAGGATTTCTGGGATGGAACTAAAATGCAAACCTTTCTTTCTTTCTTTCTTTCTTTCTTTCTTTCTTTCTTTCTTTCTTTCTTTCTTTCTTTCTTTCTTTCTTTAACGACACTTTGCTGGTGTTACCCATCCTATTGTCATTGCTTCTGACAATAACTGAAAGTGTGGGGAAAAGTAAAGGAAAAGACCTCAATTGATTTGCCAGCATAGGGGGAAGGAAAGAGCAGATGTCTCCCAATCCCCAGCTACTCTGGCTTAGCTGGTGGCTAGAAGGTGAGATATTTTAAAGTAGATCTATTGAAGGCCTCTGAGAGGACAAGTTTAGAAAAGGTGCAGAAAAGAGCAACCAGAATGATTCGTGGGCTGGAGCACCTCCCTTATGAGGAAAGGCTACAGCGTTTGGGGCTTTTCAGTCTAGAAAAAAGGCACCTGAAGGGGGACATGATTGAGACGTATAAAATTATGCATTGGATGGAGAGAGTGGATAGAGGGAAATTCTTCTCCCTCTCGCACAACACCAGAACCAGGGGACATGCACTAAAATTGAGTGGAGGGAGAGTTAGAACAGACAAAAGAAAATATTTCTTCACCCAGCATGTAATTCATGTGTGGAACTCCTTGCCACAGGATGTGGTGATGGCACCTGGCCTAGATGCCTTTAAAAGGGGTTTGGACAGATTCATGGAGGAAAGGACCATCACAGGTTACAAGCCATAAGCAACCTCCTGGCTTTAGAAGTGGGTTTTCTCCGGGCCAGATGCAAGGGAGTGACAACAGGAAATAGGCTATCTTGTTGACTGTGTACTCCTTGAGGCATCTGGTGGGACCACTGTGAGATACAGGAAGCTGGACTAGATGGGCCTTTGGCCTGATCCAGCAGGCTCTTCTTATGTTCTTTCCAGTCAGTTCAGCAGGTTCATGTTCAATCTACTCTTGCAGTAGAATAAGGTGCACAATTAGGCAATTGAGTTCTGAAGTGGTCCTGGTGATTGGAATGTACTAGCATGTCGATCAAAAGTGGGGGAATCACATTTCTGAATGCTCCAAGTCATTAAATAAAAAGCAACAACCTTGCAAGCATGTAGCATGTGGAAAGCTAGCACACCTGGGAGAGAACTATGCTAAACCTTTCTTCCTCAGGTGCTAGATCTCTGCTTGCAGGAAGTTCTCTGTAAACATTCAGAATAGTGTTCCCTCATCTACAATGAATGGTATAGTCAACCTACCATGAGTACTCCAAAGCTTCACTCTTCTACTTGTGTAGATCTGGCTTCAGGGGGAAAGACTTGAAGGAAAAGAGAGCAGCAGCACCAAAACTCAACCAGGAACATTTATAAAAAGGGAGGTGAATCTTGAGCTTGTAGATAATATACAGAGGGCCCAAGCCTATACACTGCATCCTGTGGGGAGGGGGGCAGTCCCAGCGGTCTCTTCTGGTAAGGGAACATTTGTAAGTCTCCGGTGCCACAGTGGGTCTACTCTACTTGGACCTGCACCAGCGATTTCACTGGTGCAAGTCTGAGGGGACCTGGGAAGGCAGATCTGCTGCTTATACCACCCCCTTTCCAGCCCTCGTTCTGCCCCGTTCTTCCTCATCTCCTCCCTGTTCCTCCTCCCCACCCTGTTCCGTCCACCTCCCGCCTCCCTCCCGCCCCCCATGCTGACATACTGGTTGATTTGGCAACCTGGCTATTCCCGATGGTGGGTTGCGTTTAAGACTGCCATAAAGCACCTTATGCCACCAAAATGCTAGTTCCAGCGGTGTAAGGGCACCTGAGGACTGGGTTGTGAATTGCATGCAATTGCAAGGGCTACATTGCTACATGTTCTCCTCTCTGTGTCTCCAATGATGATGAGCATGTTGGAGGAGCAGTAAATGCCAAACACTGGTCGAATGGAGCTCCAAATCTGACGTTCACTGAGTTGCAGATTGCACATGGCCAGTGAGGGGTCTAGAAAGGGTAAACTTTGCTCTCTCCTGCACCTCAGCAAGGAAGTAGCACCAGGGAGATGTAGACGGTTTCCCAAACATCTGATAGCTAACGCCGAATGTTTCTGACTTCAGACTAGACACACATTTTATTGCTGCATTCAAAATGGTTAACTCTGTTAAAGAACAGGAATTGCCTGCCAACAGATGACACCCCCATGTATCAAATCATGTAATAATGTTCCTTTTTTATAGGAATAGAAGTATTATTCCTCTTAGAATCTGTTTGGGTTCCATTTTTGTTGTTGTTGCACTCGAGCATTTGACTTTAGCATACTGCTTTAGTGTGACCAAGAAGCAGAACCCAGTAACGTAGCTATGATAGGCAGGTGAAAGGACTTGTGCGACTTTTTATGTCTACTTCCAACGTTTGTTTGGGGGATTTTTTTTTATTTTTTAGATAATGCAATAACTGAGTCTGTTGTGGAAGACTAACATGGGGGCCAGGGGGAGAGGGACTATGGAACCTTTTCCTCTTGCACCATTTTTCTACTGAAAACTATGCCCCCTGTAAGGCTATTTTTTCACCCTGTGTGTGTGGGGGGGGGGAGTTGGGGAAGCACCTGGGAGGAATTTTTAGCAGAAAAGTGACACAGGTGAAAAGGGTGATGCCCTGCTTCCCCCACCCAGAGGAATATCAAATGGAGCATCAGAGGTGCTGCACTATGTTTAAAACAAGGAGTCCGGGGGGGGGGGAATCATAGAACAATGTGCAATGCGGAGTCCAACTTCTACCCTCAATCACTTCCATTACATTTTATGGGAATAAATTAATGGTACGTAAGGCTATAGCCTGCCAACCTAGCAGTTCCAAAACATGTCAATGTGAGTAGATAAATAGGTACCGCTTGCGGGAAGGTAAACAGCGCTCCGTGTTCCAGCTGCATGCTACGCACTGCGGCAAGGAGAGTCATGCCGGCCACATGACCACAGAGGCGTCTTCGGACAACGCTGGCTCTTCGGCTTTGAAATGGGGATGAGCACCACACCCTAGAGTCGGACACGACTGGACTTAATTGTCAGGGGTCACCTTTACCTTTTACCTTTAAGGCTATAGCAGTCATCAATCAGAATGTCTGTGAAGGAAGAAGAAAAACTGGCTGCCAGGTGCCCCAGACCCTGTCTGTGTCTCTGAGCAGACGTCTTCCCTTTCTCTTTAGTGGTTCCCATTCTTTTCTAGGGAAAGGAGTGCTGGGGGGCCTCCTTACCCCAACCCCTCACATGGGGTGGCCTAGCCTCGACTGTGAGTGGCAATGAGTTTCGAGGCATAGAGAGATACATATCCCACCAGGAGCCCTTGCAATAGATGGGTTTCTCCCCATTTGTCACAAGGAGGAGTATTTTGTTTGCTAATAAGACCTTATTACCAGTATCCAGAATCAGGTCACTGGGGCATTTGATTTCCTGTGCATTTCTACATTTCAGAGTGAGATAATATCTCCAGGTTCATGATGGCCAGGAGTCACAGTGATCGGTCCAAATATGAAGCAATGATTACATGACTTTATCAGTGTGGTTGTAGGCCAACGGAACACATTTTTCTTCTGGCTTATCAGTCAGTGTCACAGGAGTAGCTCACTTCTCCATGGTGTGGTTCCAACCCCCCACTTTCCAACCCCCCACGTCTCAGCCTCCTGCCCTATAGCATAACCTATACTGTACAAATATACATCTCTATTCCATCCATTTTCCATTGGTCACATTTCTACTTCTCTCCAGTGTGTTGTGTGTTATGCTGCATACAGAGCTGGCTAGACATGTGTAGAAAGGTCTGAAATCACTACTGGTCCACTGCAGAAGCTCCAATAAGAATAAGAAAATACAAAACCCAAAAACCAAAAACAAATCTGTAAAAAAGAAAGTGTTTCTTGTTTCATACATCATCTGTCTCAGATTTTCCACAAACATGTGATGGCAGTGAGACACAAACACAGACGCAGATGCAGACGCACACACACACACACACACACACACGGCAGAGGTCCATATGTAGAGCACATGTGTTGCATGCTCCAGTTTCTGGAGCATGCAACGCATGTGCTCTACATGGACCTCTGCCAGTTCCTGGCATCTTCAGTTAAGATAGCTGGGTTGGAAAGGTCCTCTTCCCAAGACATTGGAGAGTTGCACCCAATCAGATTCGGCAACACTGGGCTAGATGGATCAACAGTCTGACACAAGCCTTGTGTAGACATTACATAAGCGTACAATGAATGTGTGGTCAGGGAGGTGGGGAGAGTATGTTTGCAAGCCCCACCATGACACCAACACTCTCCAAAGAAACTGCCCCCATGTGCTCAATGTCTGTCCTTGAACACAAACGATGAATGCATGGGAGTTCATGGGGTGGGATTTGAGAGTACTCTCCCCCCCCCCAAGATGCGCTGGTTGTACATATAAGTAACACCTAGCTTTATTTATTTATTTATTTATTTATTTAGAGATTTTTTTACCCCGCCTTTCTCCCGATAAGGGCAATCAAGGTGGCTTACAATTAAAACATGTTAAAATACATAATAAAATACAATACAATAAAAACAATTAAAACAGGTATTTAAAACAGTTAAAAAAACCAAAACCAGTGGGTCACCTTATGATTGCATTTATTAAAAAGCCAGCCCACCATGTCAGCCATCGAACGCCAACCTGAATAAAAACGTTTTGAGGCCCTGCTGAAGGGTCTCTAAAGAGGGAGCCATTCTTAATTCCAGGGGGAGGGAATTCCATAGTTGGGTGCCACCACCGAGAAGGCCCTATTCCTCGCCACCATCCCCCTCACCTCCATCAATGACAGCATGGTTAACAGGTCCCCCCCTGTTGACCTCAGATAACGGGTCAGATTATAAGGAAGGAGGCAGTCCCTCACCCTGGTCCCAAGCCATAAAGGGCTTTAAAAGTCAAAATTAGCACTTTGAATTGTGCCCAGAAATGAACCAGCAGCCCGTGGAGATGCTGTAGCAACAGCCTGACTTAATCGAACCAACGAGTCCCGGTAACCACACAGGCAGCCGCATTCTGCACTAGTTGCAGTTTCCAGACAGTCTAAAATGGCCTAAATGGCCTTTAGTATAAGGCCATTTCATATGTTCATTCGGGAAACGGTAGCAGTGGGATGGTTTGGACCATACTCTGATCACCCAACTGGTCCCATGATGTGCGCATCCCAGCCCTTCCTCTCCCTCCTGGAATAGTTCTGCACACTTTCTTTGACTGCATGGAACCCTTGGTTTGTCCTAACCATGCCTCTACATGCGCTGATAACACTGATAAAGTAGGTTTATCAGTAAAGGGACAGTTTGGATGACCCACGTCCCACCATGTGATTACGGAAAGTGTCCTAAGATCTCCCAGAGAGGAGGGGAGGGTCCAGGACGCACACATGTTGTGAGTGGGGTTGGTATCAAGAGAAACAGAGGGGAAAGGGGCAATGAGGAAATTGCCCTTCATTGATCATTGGCTCGTACTATTTATATGTTTCTTCTTCACAAATGGGAACAGAAAGGGAGCTGGGAAGAGGTCAGGAGAGGGCAATGGTGGCATTTCTGGAACGGAACAGAGGCCAAGAACAAGCTGCAGTCAAACTATACATCCAAAGTGGTATACTTACTGCACATTCTCACAAATCAGCTGGAAGCTCCTCAACAGCATCAGCCGAGAGCAGCTGTTTGCCTGGAAACAACTGACCGTTTGCCAACACGCACCAGACAGTTTGTGTTTCCTTAAGTGGAATTTTCACTAGCTGTGCTGATTGTAAGTTACTAATCATTTGAAATGAGCAGCTAACATTTGATGGGCTCTCCAGAACCAAATCCCGCTTCCTTGGCCACACCCTTTCTGGGCCGTGTTTACTGACCAATCGAAATTCCCGTCTTGCAGCAATGTTCCTAGGCCCTGTGTGAAGATTTCCCCTGATGGGGGGGAAATTTCCCCCAATTAATCTAGCCTGTCTCACCAACCAAAGAGGGAGGGGTCATAGCTCCATAGAATTGCACACACTTTGTATGTAGATAGTTACAAGTTCAATCCCTGGCGTCTCTAGGCAGGGCTGGGAAAGATACCCTTCCTTGAAACTTTGGGGAGACTCTGCCAGTCTGTGTATACTGAGCTACGTGGACCAATGGCCTGATTCAGAATAAGCCAGCTGCGAGCTGCATAAGTTCCTAAACCAACTAGCTGCTTTCACCACAGTCGTTATAAGGAGGTGATCCTTCCCATACTATGCTGAGCTTTCTTAGAAAATGATGGAGTAAAATCATTTGTGTTATTTCCTCAGATGGAGCTTCTGTAAAAATAACCAAAAAACCGAAGCATTGTCCCAGGCGAACTGGGGAGTCTTGTCCATTGCCAGGAGCAACTAATCAGTAAACACTAAACAGAGTAAAGGGAGAACAGGAAATGATGTACCTTGGCTGATCATGTCGTAAAATGGTATAACGCAGGAGGCATTTTGTTTTTAATAAAGAATCTATGGTGCTTGGTTGTTCTTTCCCCACGTTTGATAAGAGATTCCACAAGGCATTTAATACTTTCCAAATTGTGTCTCCTGGTTTTATATTTTGGAGCACTGATACAGAGAGTAGGAGAAAGAGGCAAAGCAGGTTTGTTTAATCTCTGGTGTGACTAATTCTGATGTACTGGGCTTTCTGTTCCACATTGCAACTTGATGCTTAGCACTAGCAGTAATCCTTCAGGAAGCTCAGAGGCACCAACCCAATTCTGATAGGTGTCAGGCATTTCAACCTGGTGGCTAGCTAAAGAACAATAGTTTGTGTTGTGTTCCTAAAACAATACCTGTTAATTGACAAATGGAGCAGAGATGCCTTGCTTTGCTCCACTCACTCTTAAACATCCACCCACCTTCCACCTTTGGATTGCCATATCCAAATATCAACCTGAAGAGGGTTTTCCCAGCTTAGAATCTCCTATGGTCAGTGAGTGATGCAGAAGCATTGGGGGGGGGCGATGGGCCCCCGGGGCGACAAGTGGGGTGGTGGTGACAAAGCGACAGAGGGCGAAAACCGTGCCGTTTTGGCAGCGGAGAAAGTGATGTGTTTGGCCCACCCTCCACTTCCGGTGGTGATGACACGGGGGGGGGGGGTCGCATAGCGATGCCACTGGAGTGATGTGAGCTGGTGAAGCTAGGATCTGAAGGGAAGTAAAAAGCACTACTTTGTTGACCAGGGAAAGTCAGAAGGCTAAGCTCCTAGTATTTGCACGTGAGCTGATTCAGACGCTTTTGTATTGCCTCCGGTCACAGAAGCAGAAGCTGATTCTGCAAATTCCTATTCCCTATAATACAATATATTGTATCGAAAGATTACAGCAAGCGTGAAGCAATAAATCCTACTAGCACACTATTCTCTATTATCTACTTATAATATCCAACTGAGCCAAAATTAAATTTCTATTCCCTTTTGAGTCTGAAGGGGACCTTAGAGTGAGTACATAGAGTTCACAGTTGCTTGCTAGCCAAGTCTCACACTGAGGTCTGTGGTTCAAGCCTCAGAGTCCTGATACAGAGTACCCCACCCTGCAGGTCTGTGTTGCTGCTCTTGGATATCCCAGGGCAATAAGCAGCCCATTGGCTGGCCCCAGTGCATCACTGTTCTTGTTTGAATCAGCAGCGAGTGCTCAGTCTGTTCCTTACCATGCAGATGAGTCCCTCTTTGGTCTTGTGCTCATTTATTCTTGTTTGATCTGTGACTCAGCTGTTATCATTTGCCTTGTACATGGTTTAGTTTAGATAGTATCTCTTTGAGCTAGAGAGTATCAGTTTGTTAGGCTCTCGTAAAGGAAGATAACTGTGAATGGAGCACTATGGGATTTGAACAGGCCTGATCTAAGATTAAATTTCTGCAAGTTGACAAGAAATCAAAGCTCTGACATTATTTTATGAAGATCTGTGCATGCCCTAAAGGAAGCTGTGTTTCTGCATTGTTTGCAGCTGTGACAATCTTGCCACAATTCAATATTGTGAAGCTTGTGGTTTGGGAGAATAGGAAAATGTAAACATATGCAAAAAGTCAGAATATGCTTTGAGTGAAACATAGCAGTTCTGTGTTCTATTGTATGGTTTTAATCTTTCAGTTTTCTAACCTGTTTTCAATATAAAGAACTTATCGACCAGTTTTCCCGTTTTTACTTCTTTGAAAATTTTTCCGGGTCATGAAAGTTTTAGCTCTTTTTTTATGCTTGTGACCATTAAATCTGAGTTTTTTCTCACGTTGGTGAGAAATATGGAAGGTGCTCCAGATTATGTCACTGATTACACTCCATTTGAACACCTCCAAAAGTATCCCCAAGTGTATTACTGAATTGCTTGATTCCCTGTGTTCTTAAATGCTGGAAGCAAAACCATTTACTTACTAAGTTACTATTGAGCTTTGCTTAGGAAAAAACTGGCAGCTTTGAGTGTTGTATAGAATAAAAACTAGTTTGGGTAAGGAGAAACCTTGACATGGACTTTTAGCCAAAATCTTGGGGTCTTTTTCTATGATGTTGGAATTATCTGATATTGACTGAAATTGTCCATCAGACCTGTCTGACTTTAACCTATAGAATGAGTCCCTCCAACATTTTTCCTCTCTCTCTCTCTCTCTCTCTCTCTCTCTCTCTCTCTCTCTCTCTCTCTCTCTCTCTCTCTCTCTCTCATCTCTTTGACAATCAATGTTCAGATTTATTTATTTTCTTCTGCTATGTGATATGTATAATAGATTCATTAGGACTATATTGTATTTAATTTATTTTTGTCGTTTTGACAAATTAGATCCAGAACGTCTTTTTACCAATGCCAGGGACAAGACCTGGAAAATGCAAAATAATAACAAAAATGAGTAGTGATCTTATTTAACAGGTGCAGAATTCTTTCCCCTGCCCTTGAGTAGTCACAACCAACCAGTCACATTCAGGGTTATGGAATCAGGCAGAGAGAATGTCTTTTGTTTGGGGCATATTTGTGCCTCATCATCTATTTTATTCGATTTGAAAAATTGATATTTGATCCTTACACTTGCAAGCTGGTTGTGTTCAGTGGGGATTACTTCCAGGTAACTGCATATAAGATTGTAGCCTTAGTGGCTTCAACAACTATAAATAGGCTTACCATCCATCCCGGAAAGCCCGGGGCCATCCCAGGTTTCAGGCTCCGGTCCCGGGTCGTTCCTGGGCTTTCCGGACCCGGTGGAAGCCTCCATCACCACCGCTTTAAAAGTGTTAAAAATCACCTTTTTATCCGGCGGCGCCATCTTGGATCTCACGATAAAAAAATTTTTTTTTAAAGCCTGAAATTGGGACTAGGCCTGAAATTGGGACTAGGTACATAAAGATCATGCCAGCGGGTGGCGCAGCGGGTTAAACTGCTGAACCATAAGCTGTCGATCGAAAGGTCGGCAGTTCGATTCCCGCGACGGGGTGAGTGCTCGTTGCTTGGCCAGCTCCTGCCAACCTAGCAGTTCCAAAGCATGTCAATGCGAGTAGATAAATAGGTACCACTTGCGGGAAGGTGAACAGTGCTCCGTGTTCCAGCTGCATGCTACGCGCTGCGGCAAGGAGAGTCATGCCGGCCACATGACCACGGAGGCGTCTTCGGACGCTGGCTCTTTGGCTTTGAAATGGAGATGAGCACCACACTCTAGAGTCAGACACGACTGGACTTAATTGTCAGGGGATACCTTTACTTTTACATAAAGATCACTTTCTCCTGCATGGAAACTGTGAGCACTATAAGATCATTCTCAGAGATCTTTCTTCCTCCATCAGAAGTGAGGCATGTGGTAACCATAAACAGGGTCTTCTCAGTTGTAGCCTCTTGCTTGAGGAATTCCCTCCCCAAAAGGCATTTGCCTGGCACCACCTCTATATTTCTTTCCATGCCAGGTGAAAATGTTTTTGTTTTCCCAGGCTTTTTAAGCCTTGCTGGCATTTTGGTGGAGTGTTTAAACTGCTTCTTTGTTTTGCATATGAATTGCTTTATTGTTATTTTGTTGCATTTTATTGTATGCCTCTCTGAGAGCTTCAGCTGAAGAGTAACTAATAAAAATGATATCTAAACAGATAAAATGTGATTTATCTTTAATTCTGTGATTAAAGACACAGAACTGTCGCCACGATGTCTAATGTGGCCCCCACCCTCTGTTCATTAAACCACATGGCTTGTGAGAGGTTAAAGAAGGGAGCTACCCTTTGTGTGACCAAATGAAGAACTACGATATAAAACTTCTCTTTTTGCCAACTGCTCCCATGGGCACAGCTGAGAAAGTGTGGTCTATATTCTCTTTTAAAGTTATTTTAAAAACTCGCTACCAGTAACAGGAAAAAAAATGATTCAGAAATGCTGGACTCATTCAACAGGAAGGAAATGTTCCCCCTTGCTTTCCCTCCATGGCTGAAGCAAATACCCTGAAGGGGTTAACTCTGGTGCACAGCTGAACATGTGCTGGTAGCCAGGAAACAGCACAGAGCAGTACAAACTGTGGGACCAGCTGGAACCTCCTGGACTCTCACTCATGTTGGCAAAAACTCCTGTGGTCTCCGGCTCTGACATCACTGAGTTTTGCATCATAGTGGAATGCCTCCAAGCTCCAGCCACTTGTCCCTTTTCATCATCCCCTCCCTCTTCAGTCAACCCAGTAACTGACTCCAATACCTAAATAATGTTATGCTTACACAAATCACATCACACTCCTTCCCTTATATTATTGCTGCAAACAGAATCAGTTGAACTCCACATAAATTCATGTACCAAATGAAGGCTTTGCAAAGGGTGTGGGAGAATAGTTTGCTGTGATCCAGACATCACAGCAAACCGGGGTTTCCAGAGGCAATGGAGCCCTATTCACCTGTTTGTCTCCCCCTGGCCTGCCCCATAATCAGTGATTGTCTGCAAAAGAAATGCTGAATGAGGGGCAAGTTTTTACCTGTGATTGGAACTCTGGACTGTTCCAGGTTGTCCATGGGGAGAACCTGTCTATGTATTCAGTGTTTTGTTACTGAAGACAAATGTTGATCATGGTGCAGGGGGCTAAGCATGCACATCACTGGTGTACTCTAGAATGCCTAAATAGGGCCTAGTTGACTATCCAAACCATGATTTGAGCTTCCAAACACACAGGCAAACCATGTTTTAGAGCTGCTTGTCTGCTTGGCATGTCTGCTTTTATGGAGCAGGAACCTCCAGAGGTGCAGTAATAGTTACAAGTATCAGCCCAATCGTACCCCCCAGTTACATCACTGATGGTGCAATCCACCGAAACCTTAAAACGGCGGAGTGAGTGCTCCACCATTCTAAGCTGCCGCGAACGTGCCGTAAAGCACATTCACGATAACTGGAGAGTAAGGGTGGCCGGCGCGGAGGCCGGCCGCCCTCACTCCGCCGCCAGGTCACCCATGAGGCCGCTGGAGGAGGTAAGTGATCCCCCAGTGGGGGGCGGTCTGGGCAGCAAGGGAGGCCGGGGGTCAGTGGATCCGGCCGAGGGGGCGGGGATGGTGGCCGCCATGTCCCCCTCTCCTTCCCAGGCTGGATCCGCCATTACACAGCCTCCTTGGGACTTGCACCAGCTAAATAGCAGCTGGAAATCCAAGGAGGCCCATTGGGGCCTCCCCACGTTACACTGGAGGAAGGGGACGAACGTTCCCTTTCCCCGAGGTGACTGAGTACACCCCGGGAAACGGGGATAGGATCTGACGGGCGGCCTGGGCCACCTGCTGGATAGTTAGGCAGGATTGGGCTGCCTGAGGATGAATAGCACGGCTGGCTGTCATAGGTTTTCTAGTCTTACAGTCAAATGCGTCTAATTCTGCTTAAGTCCAGTCAATAATTCCTGCACTATACCAAATCACTAGAATGGCCCAGGTGTTTATGGGTGTGATTGTATTCCTACAATTTAGTTTCAATTTTAGTATTTTCCGTACTCATTTTGTGTATTCTGCAATGATCTTTTTCACTGTCGCATGCTCTATTCCAGAGGTTCTCAACCTGTGGTATGGGTACCCCTAGGGGTTCGCGGACCTCTTGCTGGGGGTACGCCAAGCCTTTCCCCTTATCTGCCCCATCAGCAGCTAATTAAGTGTTAACATGGATTTTAAATTGTAATTATTTTCGGAGCCCTTCCATCTCTCTGGTTTTGGTTTTGGTTTTGGGCTTATTTTTATACTTTGGGAAATGTACTTTGGAGGGGTGGGGAGGGAGGAGCTGATTTTGGGAACTGTAAGTTGGAGAAAAAAAGAGATCCTTCTCTCACTCACTCACTCACTCACTCACTCACTCACTCACTCACACTGGCATCACTCGAGGTGGGGCGGAAAGCTAAGTTCTGCAGCTTTCCACCCCACCGTTACTCTCCTGCACGAGGCGCCCCGCCCCCTCGTCATAGGAGCCCGTCAGCAGAGAGAAAGCAACACGCAGGGACTCTCCTGCACGTTGCTTTCTCTCCGCTGATGGGCTCCTAAGACGAGGGGGCGGGGTGCCTCGTGCAGGAGAGTAACGGTGGGGTGGAAAGCTGCAGAACTTAGCTTTCCACCCCACCTTGAGGGACGCCAGTGCTCACACACACACACACACACACACACACACACACACACACACACACACACACACACACACACACACAGAGTTCTGTTATGTCATGACTCCACTAACACACTTATGCAGTGTTTACTGGCGACATGATCCTGTATGTGGCAGCAGGTGCATCTAACTAGTGTGAGCAAACATGTAAACATGAGTAAACATGGGTGGCCTTTTCTCTAATAACAAGGTTGCAAAAATAGGCCGACCATGGAGAGGAAAAGACACTCTGAACATTCCAGAGAACCCAGCAACATCTTTAAAAGCAGACATAAAATTAACTGTAAACATTTAAACCCTTCAAAATCCCACTGAGACTAATAACCTAAATAAAATGCACTGAATGTCCTCTTAAATCAAGCTAATTGAAAAGGCTGGAAGCTCCTCAAACTTTGGCAAAGATCCAGTGGCAGGGCATTTATGCCCACTGAGAAGGTTTCTCTACAAGTCCAGGTCACATGGATGTGGTGCAGTTGCAGTTAGTTATGGGGTTATGGGATTCTGGTCCTGCTGGTGGAGCCTCACAATCCGTGCGGCAGCTGTGGCCAGGCCAACTACTATTGCTGGGATGCCTGGAGATGACAACTCTAAGATGCAGACAGAACAAGGAAAAGGAAGAAAAGAG
Organism: Plestiodon gilberti rubricaudatus; assembly: GCA_026170595.1. Classification (NCBI taxonomy): domain Eukaryota; kingdom Metazoa; phylum Chordata; class Lepidosauria; order Squamata; family Scincidae; genus Plestiodon; species Plestiodon gilberti. Next base: position 196,637,407 of record JANXHW010000004.1, on the reverse strand, counting down.
GTACCACAAAGGGGTTGGGAGGATGAAGAGCAAGATAGCCAGGAGGGTTACGCTGAACAAGAAAGAAGATTGGAGAGTAAGACAGAGGGGGCAAGAAGAAAAATGCACCTGAGGGGAGGAAGAATCAAGCTTTCCTAAAACCTTGGGCAGGAGGCCTCCTTGGTGAGGGAGGGAGGGAGTGCAAGGATTGGTTCCCTTGCCCCTGCAGCTTTCTAGGATCTTTGCCTTCAACTTAAAGGGGGTTCCCAGTTCATCCTTTTCTCCTGGGCAACCCAAACCCCCTGTCAGGAGGGGCTCCGTATGAGTGGGCTCTAGTAATGCCCCCCCCAGTGAGGTCAACAGGGGGATTAAAAGAAATAAGAGAAGAGGAATGGGACATTTATGCATCTAAAGTGTGTAATAACCCCCCCCCCCTTACCTTTCAACAGACAACTGTGTGCTGTGGTCCTTGGGGTATGATGGATCCCAATTTACCATTCCTCAGCCCTTTTGATGTGGAGCTACCCCTTGGCAAGATGTGGTGGCAGGAGGTGTGGCTTGGAGGTTGAGCCGGTGCCCTGCCTGAAGAAGCTAAACAGGGTTGACCTTGGTTCTCCCTTGGATGGGAGACAGAAGCTGCTACCTTGCAAAGACACTGAGAAGGCATTGTGAGAGGGTGGAATGCGGAGGAGTCAGCTAGAGAGAGAACAGTCCGAGGGTGAACTGTGAAGCTTGGAAGTGCAAAGCACAAGCCAGGAGGAGGGCTGCACTTGGAAGGGAAAACATCTCGAGCATGGAAGGTTCTATATAGGAATAGAACAATATTGTAAAGACCCTTATCAGGTCTAAAGATACTGCCTATGTAAACCGCCTTGAATAAATCTGATGAGAAATCTGATGATGAGAAAGGCAGTATATAAATACAGAAAATAAAATAAATGCGGAGGGAGGTGGGGTGCCTACAGGGGTCATGATAGGACCTGGGAGAAGAAGAGGCCTTTTTGGATGCTTTCACATGGTGGGTTTCCAGAGAAATACTATGCAGATATTGTCATTTCTGCATAGTATTAGTTTTGTAAGTAGTTTCTAGAAAAGTCCAAATCTCTCGTTGTCTTGCAACTTAAGCTTGTTATAGTTATTTGCCCGAAGAGAAAATATGAGCCTGCCTTCCATGGAGTCAGACAATTGGCCCGTCTAGTTCAGCATGGTCTATAGTGAGTAATGGTAGCTATCAAGAGTTTCAGGTAGGAGTCTTTCCCAGCCTTACCTGGAGATACCAGGGACTGAATCTAGAATTTTCTGTATGCAAAGCATGTGGGGACTACTATCTGGTTAACACAATCTAGGGGTGCCATTTGACACTGTGGATGCACTATGGAGAGCTGCGCGCCATTGGTGACAAGCATTTAATTTTGCCCATTGTTAGTGCATGAGCTGTCTTCTCTGTGGGCATAATGTGTGGTTTGGACAAACCATTTCCCCTAACCATTTCAACTCCTACTGGAAATAAGCAAGAGCCAGAGTGAGAGTTGAGTTGCAATATATCAGGATGTGACCTCATATCTGATAAAGTTGTGAAAAACTGAGACGTTTTGTACAATGTTGCATTGCTTATTAATGAGCTAATTTTCTGGAATTATCAGAATGTTCACCACCTGCTGAATTTTGTTTTGCATGTAAATGGCAAACATTGGCTTGATGAAAATAGGCAATCTGTCAATAGGCCTATCTGTCAATAGGCAGATCCCGCCCCCTCCCAGGCCGGCTAGACCACTGGCCCCCCTCCCTCACCTGCCAGACCGCCCACGCGGCCGCTGGGGGAGTGCTTACCTTCCTCCGGCAGCCTCTTCCTTGGTCCAGCGCTGGCCACCATTACTCGCGAGTTTTACGGCATGTTTGCAACGACTACGAACGGCGGAGCACTCACTCCGCTGTTCGTTACTTCCCCAGGATTGTGCCCTGAGACAACGCAAATCTTAATTGCCATCTGAAAATGATGTGCCAAATCGTATTCTTCAGTGGGAATGATTGTCAGAATATTCCCTTCTGAGGAGCGTCAGGTAATGCATAATGCACTCTCTACATCTCTGACCAAAATAGGTTGTCCCCATCACATATATCCCTTGGAATCTGCACCCTCTCTAGCAAAGACCCATAACTATTCCCATCATTTTCTTTATTCTCCTGGAGGTAAAGGTATATTCTAGAAATAATTTTAAAAATCAGATTCTCCTTTAGTGTAGTACATCTAGAAAAGCAAATACCATGGCACATATAAAATATACAGGTGTCCCTCACTTAATGACAGGGATATGTTCTGAAATCCCTGTCGTAAAGTGAAGCCATCATTAAGCGGGTCTTGCTGTGCTTTGAAGTTTAGCACTGTGCTTAAAGCCCCAGTGTAACATCCGAGCTCCAAGCTAGATGCCTTTAAAAAGAGTTTGGATAGATTTATGGAGGAAAAGACCATCACAGGTTACAAGCCATAAGCAACCTCCTGGCTTTAGAAGTAGGTTTTCTCTGTGCCAGGTGCAAGGGAGTGACAACAGGAAACAGGTTATCTTGTTGGCTGTGTGCTCCATGAGGCATCTGGTGGGGCCACTGTGAGATACAGGAAGCTGGACTGGATGGGCCTTTGGCCTGATCCAGCAAGACTCTTCTTATGTTCTTATGTTATCTTGCCCATTAGCTGTTTGACTTTGAAGGGCTTTGAAGTTCAGTGCTGTGCTTAAAGCCCCAGTGCTGAACTTCAAAGCCCTTATCTAAAGCCAAACAGCTGAAGAGCTGGGGATTTAAAAAGATGTCTTTTTAAACCCTTTGCTCTTTTTTACTGGAGACCTCCGTCATATATCCAGATCGTCATTACGTGATCCGCCAGCGGGGGACACCTGTATTTCAGTGTTGTCATTTGGGGCCTGCTCTTATGCATTTCTTCTAGTCTAGCAACAGAAGTCCTATTTAGGGTTCAGTCTGTGTTAAATGCGTTAAATGCACAAACATTCTCTAATCGTATTTCAGTTTTGGGCGACCACAGGAACTTCAGAAAAGTATGCATCATTATTTCCTTTACTGTAAGCACAAATGTCAGCACTGAGATTCACTGTAAGAATTTCTTCCCCATGGGTCAGCTAGTTTCCTTTTTCTGACGTTGTGTACTCTCTCTTTAGCAAAACCACATGTCCTTTATTTTCAGACACATGTGCCCTGTTTGCTCAAGGGGGAGATGCAGAGGCAGTCTGGGTAGCTCAATCAATCGGCAAATGGGTTAACCCTTTTCCCACACTATAATTTCAGTGACACTTCCCCCCTGAGGCTACTATTTGCTCAAAAGGAGGGGCTGTAGTTTAGAGCACATTGCATGCAGAAGGCCCAGGTTCAATCACTGGCATCTCCAGGTAAAGAGAAAGACCGTTATGTGAAACTTTGGAGAATCATAGCCAGTCAATGTAGACAATTGCTAGATGAATCAACATTCTGACTTCATGGCGACTTCATGGGTTCGACTGCATGTGTTCGACTTCATAAGGCAACTTCAAGGGTACAGGTGACAGTGATAGTGCCCAGTGAGCCATCATGGGGCTTTGTCCCAGGCTCTCAATCCACCTGGCACTGGATATAGGCTAGCTAGAGAAAACTGGAGCTGCACTGGCAGTATTGTTTTGCATCACCATGAACTTAGCTAAAATGATGAGGCTGGGACAAGCAGCAATTGGCCACACTGAGCAAGAAGGAGGGATCCACATCGATCCTGGCCAGTTCTTTTCATGCACAGCACAGAGGGCTACAATGGGCTTCCTTTGTTCTCTGAATGGATTCAGAACCTCTGAATGGATGGAGGTTTTGCCGAAGAAAAAACAAGCTTCGACCAGGAATGGTGTTGGTATATGAGGGAAATGCGCAGATTGTTGGATTTAGACTGCAAGGACACAGCCTCAAACTCCTGCTCAGCCACAAAACTCACAGGGTGCCCTAGGGCCAGCAGCCACTCTCTTTCAACTTCACCGCAACCACAGGGCTGTTGTGAGGATGAAATGGTGAGGGGTGGAACCCTATATGCTGCACTGAGCTACTCAGAGGAAAGGCAGGAGTACAATATAATAAACAGCATGATCCTAACCAACTTTCCAGGGCCGGTGCATCCGCAATCCAGTCCCAAGGTAAGAGAACAAATGTTCCCTCACCATGAGGAGGCCTCTGTGACTTCCCCCGCACTGCAAAATGCAGCGTGCACCCTGTTGGCACAGCTGCATCAGCGCTGGAAAGTTTGTTAGGATTGCGCTGAAATACATTTTAGTTGATTACCTGGCTGATGTCTTCACCTGCCTAACATGTCAGTGCATCAATGTTTGCATTCATCCTTTCACTTGCTGAGATCTGCAAGGGAAGCCCTGCTGTCTGAGCTTTCAAGGTCAGAGGCTAGATCCGTGGGCATGGATGCGCACCTTCCCAGGAATGATGAGAACCCTCCACCTTGCTTACTCCTTTTTCATTCCAGGAAGGCAGTGAATGCCTTTTTGTCCTGATAAGCTTTTAGTGGGTCATGCATTTTCCCTGTGCTTGTCTTAATTACTGGCTTTAGACAACGATTGTTTTTATGTCTTCGTTTTATTGTTGATATTTGCACATATATTTTCACTGCGAGGTATGAAGCTGATGCCAGTGCTTATAGGCAGAGAGGTAGGATAAACAAATACAGAATGATCCAGCCAAAGTTATACGCACTTCAACTTTTACTTTTTCAAAAGGCAGCCATAGCTCGACAGGCATTTGGATCAGGGTCACAACATGGGCACAGGATTTAATCCTTTGCCTCAACACCAAGTCCATGATTGAAATGCCCCCTGAAGCTGCTCCTAGCCGTGGAAGGGAAACATTATGGACACTGCCTAGACGTTTTCCCTTCCACATCATAGCCCTTATCCAAGTCGTGGGCCCATAATAGTTCTTTTCTGAACACGAATCATGGACCTCTAACTCCCACATCAAGTCCCAAATAAGTGAAACTTAAAATGAAAAGTGTTTGACACTGGCTGGATTGTGTCCATAAAGTTTACTTTTGGATAATTCGATTATTTTAATCTTTGTTGTAAGCCACCTTGGGCATTTGCCTTTCGGCATAGGAAAAGGCGGGATATATTTTTTAAAAAATAAAATTAAATAAATATTCTTCATCTCAGCCTAAACAGCTAAACTCAGCTAAACTCAGCCCACTAAACTACATATGGTGATCTGCCAGGTAGGTGGCAACCCACCTGTTTTTGAAGGGCCAGGTAGGCAGCAGGTAGATTAAGTTTAGAGTCCCTGTAAAGCTGCCAGATACGACTGGTACAGGTTACACTATGTTCAGCTTGGTGAGTTGCAAGTTGGGCAGGCCTGTTGACAACATTGCAGTGAGCACTCACAGGAAACCGCTCTGAGTAAAATACATTTTAATCACAGGAAGGTGTGGAGGTGGTGGTGGTCCCGAGGTTGAACTGCCTGAAGACTGCCAGAAGCTAAGCAGGAACAGTCAATGTTTGGGCTGGAAGGGGGACCAGGAAGTCACTGATAAGCTGTCATGACCCTCGATGGCAGAGAGGAGTCGCTGTTGCGTGGTATGGTGAAAGAACAGACTAGAATGCTGAGAATGTCAGTGACAGAGCGATGACAACTGAAAAATGTTTCCCTGTTCAGCATGATCTGTGGCGTCCTGCAGAGAGCTTGAGGCTTGTGTTAAGCAGCTAGTGAAGATGACTACACCATGGAGGAAACCATCTGGAATTGTAGGGTTCTATACAGAGCAATATTGTAAAGATCCTTATCGGATCTAGATAAGCCTGCCTATGTAAACCGCCTTGAATAACATCTGAAGAGCAATCTGAGGATAAGAAAGGCGGTATATAAATACAGAAATAAATAAAATAAATAAACTTCAGAATATCTATGTTCAGTGCATTGATTGATTACCTTCATCAGTTATTAAGTTCTTGATGCTGTCAGTCATGGAGTAAAGGTTTGTCTTCTTTGGAATTCTTTAATCTGGATGTGCATTATGTCACTCGCGAAGAAGTCACAGCCTTTTGAGTTCCAGACACTCAGTTTTCACAACCAAGTTTGAAGATACAGTACTGCTCCCCTCACAAAATGAACAGGGGAGAGCTTTGTGATGTACAGTATATGCATTGCATTGAAAACATTTCATATTTGTCTGACGCTGTAACTTTAACAGAATTGGCTTTAACTGTAAAAAGGAGTTACAAGTAATATTTACAAGAGCTGATTATGGCTTCTTCCTTAAGATCTTCATTTCCCCCGATCGACCTGAAACTCAGAATTGATGCAAAATGACAAACAGGCTTGTCTGTTGAAAGAGCAAGTAGAAACAAGCATAAGTGTGCTCTGGAAATCAATAGGTTCAAAATCTCTCTCTCTCTCTCTGCATCAACATGTCTCTATTACTTCTGGACATGTAAAAGACATCTGGAAATTATCACATTTTATTGGGACTCATAAACTTCATTGATTTTACTATGAGTTAAAAAGCATCTCTCCTTGTGGAGACATTGACCCATAGCCAGGAAGAAAAGCAAAACAAAAGAGCAGCCACATGGGAGGCAGGCCCTGCAGGTGGAGCTTGGCTCTCTGTTGTTATCACAGCAGTTCTGACTGACGGGGAGGTTAGACAAGGCGTGCGATGCAATTCAGTGCATTACTCCAGAGTGAGTTTCACTGTGTTCAATGGCCAGGTGAGTGCAAAAAGGATCAGGAGGGGCCTGAGCAGATCTTCCGCCTGAATTGGGGGCAGATCTACCACCCTTGCTAGTTCCCCCCTTTAAAAAAATGTGTTGCCCCCTGGCCGCCACCTCCTTGCCCACTTGGGTGCTTAGGAAAGCAGCTGAGTGGGTGAGGCGAAACAAGCATGGTGCAGCGATCAGAGCCCCCCCTCCTTTTACCTGCAGTTCCAGTGCCACCTCCTCTCTCTTATTCCCACTGGCTCCACTTGAAACAAACAGGATGGGTGGAGCATGCTGGGAGGAAGAGGTAGGCTGCTGCCACCCCAATTCTCTCCTCGCTCACTCTCAGAAAGCGGGAAGATCGGAGGCCAATTGAAGCAGCTCCAAGGGTGGCACACCAGAAGGGAAAAATGGGTTGATGTGGGGGGTGAGATGACCCCATCGGTTTGCTGTTCCCTCCTCAACTCGCTGCTCATTGAAGCCACTCATGGCTCAACTAGCCCTACATAACATTCTGTACATTGGGGCCATTGCCTCATTTGCTCTGTGTTTGTAAGTAAGTCCAGGCATTTATTCTTACACCCCCCAAAGAAGACACAGGACAAGCTGCTTATGGAGAGATGGTCGCTTTATTTATGTAATGTTAAAAACCTGCAGAGGCAAAGAAAAAAGGGGGGGAAATCCCCGCCCCTGAGACGTGCGTGATCTGTTTGGGGGTATATGCGGAACAGAACTTTGCATCCAAAAAACAGTCAGTCAGCATTTGTACATACAAATGGTTTACACCCGGGGAAGGGGACAGACATCCTCTTCCCCGAGTAGACCTCCGGCCCTCCGCTTGGCGGGCAGCCTCGGGCTCAGGATCCGGCGGGCGACCCTGGACCGCCGGCCGGATCCTTACACAGTATTGCGCTGCCCATCTAGCAGTACCTGTGTTTAAAAACTTGTTACTAAAAAGTTAGAATAGTGTGATGATGGCAAAAGTGATACAAATTGATGTTTTTTATGTTTGTTTTTAAATTGACACAGTTGAAGCCCGAAAGACGGATCTATTTAAAAGTGATACAGGTTGGTTACATAAAGCCTGCCACATGAACTGCTTCCTGTTTTGAAGTGTTTGGTATTTCTCTTGTTTAAAATATAAAACGGATTTTAAAAAAACATTTTTTCTCCCAAAAGTTACTAGAAAACAACAGTACCCAAAAATGGTCCTTGGGAAATTCTAGGCACTTCTGGGTCTATGTTTTCAAATTCTCATCAGCTTGATTTGAGCCAACCCACGTGACGTTCGTGACTTGGTGTTAACAGGGTCAGGCAGGATGAGTTTTTAATTTCTTTGGCTGTTTCATGAATATTTTGAAATGTCAGTATTTTAATTATGGGGAACGGCAGGGAGCCCTCAACGAAATGCACAAGTCCCACCCTCTGAATCCCCTCATTTTACGAAACCAAGCCCAGCATATCCTTTTAGGAACAGTTGCTAAGGGGGCTGTCACATAAGGTAAGGGGTGGGGGGCCCTCTGCCCCCCTCCAACTTGAGCACTATGGTATGTATCAAGATATAGCCCTGTTGGAATAGCCACGTAGTGGCAAATAAGAAGACCTGCTTTCCTTTTTGGAGATGCCTTATCTTTGTAGCTTACATGGAAAATCAATAAGGTGCTCTGGAGGAGTCCCATGGTTAGCCAGAATCTTGACTGGTCTTGGAACAGATTCACAAGACTTTGCAGAAAGGGCAAACCCTAGAGGTAGACCTCAAAAAGGTGCTGTGAAAAGGTTTCTTGAAAAGAATTCTATCCACATTTTGAGCATGATTACTCTTCTTCATAGGCAACTGGGGAAAAGTAAATAATGTACAATTGTGTAATAGGTTTGCCTTATTTGCATCCACATATCGAAAGGTTCATGTGAATCAGCTCCAGAACATTCACAAGGTTTGCTGTTCAAATGAAAATCCATTGATTTGTGTGTCATGAACTCTCAAGGAAGTATAGGTGAATTATTTTTACTAGATTTCTTATTACCACTTACCATTTCCTGATAGTACCACTCCTACCTTGACTCTTGCCAAATCCTCTACCAGATGAGCCTTAGGCTGCAATCCTATACACACTTACCTGGAAGTTGTTGTTGTTGTTGTTGTTCAGTCGTTAAGTCGTGTCCGACCCTTCGTGATCCCATGAACCATATCCCGCCAGGCCTTCCTGTCCTCCACTATCTTCCTGAGTTCGCTCATTTTCATGTTTGTTGCATCGGTGATGCTGTCTAACCATCTCATCCTTGGCCTTCCCCTTCTCCTTTTGCCTTCAATCTTTCCCAGCATCAGAGTCTTCTCCAGAGAGTCCTCTCTTCGCATTAGGTGGCCAAAATATTTGAGTTTCAGCCTTAGTACCTGTCCTTCCAGGGAACAGTCAGGCTTGATTTCATTTAGAATTGACTGATTTGATCTCCTAGCAGTCCAAGGGACTCTCAGGAGTCTTCTCCAGCACCACAGTTCAAAAGCATCTATTCTTCGGCGCTCAGCCTTCCTTATGGTCCAACTCTCGCAACCATACATTGCTACTGGGAACACCATCGCCCTGACTATACGAACTTTTGTTGGCATGGTGATATCTCTGCTTTTTATTATGCTGTCTAAGTTTGCCATAGCTTTCCTTCCAAGGAGTAAGCGTCTTTTAATTTCATGGCTGCTGTCTCCGTCTGCAGTGATCTTGGAACCCAGAAAAGTGAAATCTGTTACTGCTTCCATTTCTGCCCCTTCTATTTGCCAAGAATTGATGGGACCCGATGCCATGATCTTAGTTTTATTAATGTTGAGTTTCAAGCCAACTTTTGCACTCTCCTCTTTCACTCTCATCAAGAGGCTCTTTAGTTCTTCTTCACTTTCTGCCATTAGGGTGGTATCGTCTGCATATCTGAGGTTGTTGATATTTCTCCCGGCAATCTTGATTCCGGCTTGTGATTCATTCAGCCCTGCATTTCTCATAATGTACTCTGCATATAAGTTAAATAAGCAGGGTGACAATATACAGCCTTGCCGTACTCCCTTCCCAATTTTGAACCAATCAGTTGTTCCATGGCCGGTTCGAACTGTTGCTTCTTGACCCGCATACAGGTTTCTCAGGAGACAGGTAAGGTGGTCTGGTACCCCCATCTCTTTAAGAATTTGCCACAGTTTGTTGTGATCCACACAATCAAAGGCTTTTGCGTAGTCAATGAAGCAGAAGTAGGTGTTTTTTTGGAACTCTCGTGCTTTCTCCATGATCCACCGCATGTTGGCAATTTGATCTCTAGTTCCTCTGCCTCTTCGAAACCCAGCTTGTACGTCCGGTAGTTCTCGGTCCACGTACTGCTGAAGCCTAGCTTGTAGGATTTTGAGCATAACCTTGCTAGCATGTGAAGCTAGCTAGCTAGCTTGCTAGCATGCTAGCCAGCATTACCTGGAAGTAAGTCCTGCTAAACAGAATAGGACTTGCTTCTCATTAGACATAGCTAGGACATTAGATACTTAATTAGAAATAGGGCCTTCTCAGTAGTGGCACCAACCTTATGGAATTCCCTCCCTTTTGACTTACAAACTGCTCCCTTCCTGGAGACTTTCCGGTGAGGCCTGAAAACATTTTTGTTCAAAGAAGCCTTCTGAGTCTTGGCCTTTTTTAAACATCCAGCAGTTACAATGGTGCTACTGTTCTTGTACTCTTGTCTTTTAAATGTAATAATGGTCTTTTTATCGTTTTTAGATTGTGTTTATAAGTTTTTAATTAACTGTTTTATTGCTTTTAAAGGTGGTTGTTTTTTTGTTATTTTTTTTCCTGTTTTTGTAAGCCGCCTTGGGTCCCTTTGGGGAGAAAGGCGGGATAAAAATATTGTAAATAAATAAATAAATAAATAAATAAAACTTGTGGGCCACTTTATTCTGAAACCTAACAATAGCAGGAACTAAAGCAGTCCACTTGTTCTCATGGTGGGATCACAACATGTCATGTGGCAGGTTATTTAAAGAGACTTGGGAAATGGACCTGGGTGATACTAAGGATCTCTCTTTTCTTACATGAACTACCTATAGAGAGTTGGTTAACTATGGACTGTTTTTAACCTTGCTTTTGGATTAGTCATTCAGAGCCCAATCCTATCCTATAGTAATAATAATAATAATAATAATAATAATAATAATAATAATAATAATAATAATAATGACACAAGACTTTCAAAATTTACTGGCCTTCACATGCACGTACAAACACGTATGAGAAAATCAAATAAGTGCCCTCTTGGATCGGAGCAAGATCTGAACAGCAGCCTGTCAGATGCATCTAGAAAGACTACAAGCAGGACATTAAAAACAAACAAACAAACTAAAACAGTCCTCCCCTGTTGCTTGAGCTCAGCACCTGAAGGCCAAATAGGATGCTAATCACACCATTTGGCCAATGCATGTTTCTTTTTCCTTTGTTAAAAAGCAGGTGCAGAAGAATGAGGATTGGGACCATGGTGATGGTAAAGGGCAGGCTTACCAGATCGTCGCCGGGACGGGAGCGGTCTACCCTTAAGGGGGCGGGGCGTGGGGGGCCAGAATGCGATGCGTTCTGCCCCCCCACGCCCCGCCCCCTTAAGGGTGGACTGCTCCCGTCCTGGTGACGATCTGGTAAGCCTGGTAAAGGGGGACTTTAACTCTCTTCCTCTACCATGGTCCTGATCCTAAATCAGGGCCACTTGTGGCTGCTATTTGCTTCAGGAGGAAGCTGCCAATAGCAGTTATTTGCAACTCAGATCAGGAGTGTGGTGCAGGCAGAGATTTAAAGCCCCACTTCCTAATAAGCATAATAAGCTGGGGGTGGGGGTGGAGAACTTGTGTCTGCTAGTTACACTAAAAAAAGCAAACATATGGAGCCAATTAACATGATTAAGAATTAAGATCATGGCCTTAAGATTAAGAGGTGTTGTTGTTGTTCAGTCGTTAAGTCGTGTCCGACCCTTCGTGATCCCATGAACCATATCCCGCCAGGCCTTCCTGTCCTCCACTATCTTCCTGAGTTCGCTCATTTTCATGTTTGTTGCATCGGTGATGCTGTCTAACCATCTCATCCTTGGCCTTCCCCTTCTCCTTTTGCCTTCAATCTTTCCCAGCATCAGAGTCTTCTCCAGAGAGTCCTCTCTTCGCATTAGGTGGCCAAAATATTTGAGTTTCAGCCTTAGTACCTGTCCTTCCAGGGAACAGTCAGGCTTGATTTCATTTAGAATTGACTGATTTGATCTCCTAGCAGTCCAAGGGACTCTCAGGAGTCTTCTCCAGCACCACAGTTCAAAAGCATCTATTCTTCGGCGCTCAGCCTTCCTTATGGTCCAACTCTCGCAACCATACATTGCTACTGGGAACACCATCACCCTGACTATACGAACTTTTGTTGGCATGGTGATATCTCTGCTTTTTATTATGCTGTCTAAGTTTGCCATAGCTTTCCTTCCAAGGAGTAAGCGTCTTTTAATTTCATGGCTGCTGTCTCCGTCTGCAGTGATCTTGGAACCCAGAAAAGTAAAATCTGTTACTGCTTCCATTTCTGCCCCTTCTATTTGCCAAGAATTGATGGGATCCGATGCCATGATCTTAGTTTTATTAATGTTGAGTTTCAAGCCAACTTTTGCACTCTCCTCTTTCACTCTCATCAAGAGGCTCTTTAGTTCTTCTTCACTTTCTGCCATTAGGGTGGTATCGTCTGCATATCTGAGGTTGTTGATATTTCTCCCGGCAATCTTGATTCCGGCTTGTGATTCATTCAGCCCTGATTCATTCTGCATATAAGTTAAATAAGCAGGGTGACAATATACAGCCTTGCCGTACTCCCTTCCCAATTTAGATTAAGAGGTATGCTGTGTCTATTCTATTTAGCTATTGTTGCTATTTGCCATTGATAGACGGACACTAAATTATATGGCTTTGTAGGTGAGCTAAATTCATGAAGACTGATCTAGGTATTTTGAAGACTCTGAGGCATTTGCACATTTCCAATGGGACGGAAGTTGTAGAATAGGCACCTAGAATGCATCTGTAAAGGTCCTGGACAAACAGGCATAGCTCACATGAACAGCAACATCGGGAGGGTGAGCTCAGCTGATTTTTACAAAGCAGGGAGAAATGTGGGATGGTCAGTTCCATGAATGAGCCACAGAAATGGAATAATTAGTGCAAAAGTTAATTTTTGAGTGACAACAGATGTCCCAGAAAAGAGATTGGGAAATGTCCCTTTCTTTTAAGTAGCATCACACACACACACACACACACACACACACACACACACACACACACACAAATGAATGACAAACCCAGTGCTACCGGAAACTCTGTGGCTTCCATGATATAATGGAGGTAGTGGATAAGGGGGATGCAAGCTCTATGCTTGCATTATTTCTCCCCATGTTTACTGAATGCGGGGGGGGGGGAGAGACCTGACCCTGCAGTCTGATGTGCCTACTGGGCATGCCCTCTGTACGCTGCACATTTGGCATTCTTGCAAAGGGGGCAGTACCCCACCCTGCATTTAATGAAACTCTGGGGAGAAGAACTAGCATGTACTCACGGTGACAGCATCGTGGACCTGACTCAAAAGGCACCCTTCTCTGCCACATGTTTTGGCATCCCAAAGAAGGGAACACACCTCATTCTAAAAAAAAAGGTGACCCCTGACAATTAAGTCCAGTCGTGTCCGACTATAGGGTGTGGTGCTCATCCCCATTTCAAAGCCGAAGAGCCAGCGTTGTCCGAAGACGCCTCCGTAGTCATGTGGCCGGCATGACTCTCCTTGCTGCAGTGCGTAGCATGCGGCTGGAACACGGAGCGCTGTTTACCTTCCCGCAAGTGGTACCTATTTATCTACTCGCATTAACATGCTTTGGAACTGCTAGGTTGGCAGGAGCTGGCCAAGCAACGAGAGCTCACCCCATCACGGAATCGAACTGCCGACCTTTCGATCGACAGCTCATGGTTCAGCGGTTTAACCCACTGTGCCACCCGCTGGCAGCAGCCAAAACTCACAGGGGGGCTAATTCAGATGTAAATCTCGAATGAGCGTGATTCTTCCCTCCACCGGTTTTTGAATCCCAAAGCAGCCAGTACGAGGCTGGAAGGGATGGGCGCCGCACTAGTGAGGTTTGTAAGATTGGCTTCTCCCTTGTCTTTCCCTGCTGATTTTTAAAGAAGCCAGGGGCTGCTGCTGTTGCTTTCCATGATGAGGACTGGTTGGGCATCCCTGTCTGTTCTGGGATTGCCAAGAAAACGGAGGAGGAACTCATACACACCTTCCTCATTGTGGATTCAGACACATCTGAATCAACCCATAGAACACGGGGGGGGGGGGACCAGGCTATTCTCCCCCTTTCACAATTCAGGGCACTTCTAGCTCTCCTCTCTCCTAGCAAGCGATGATGACTAATGTCCGTGGCATTACGTCTGGTTAGGAGCCCTGCTGTCTGGCTGGTCAACAACATAAGTGAGTATTTAGGAAGTCTGTTTTGAGCTTTTATTGCTAAAGAGATGACGATTTCTGCATTTAGCTGTGTTCGTTACTTCTTCAAGGGGCCAAACTTCAAGTGACATGTAGTGTCGTTAGTCCTGGTGGGTTTAGACTTTTAGTCAATAGCAATCAGATTGTGCCCCCCCTGCAGATTGGGCGTCATGTCGGGGGATAGGGTTAAACCCCCCTACTTCCTGCCATGATCCTGATCTGTTGGGGCCTCAATTCAGCTGCCATTGGCTAAAGAGAAACAAGGCCTGCATGCTTCATGCACTGTAGCCATAACTCTGGAGCAGCAAGCCTGCTAGCGGGTAACACACAGTCACTAGGGGAAGGGGGGAGGATACAGACAACATTTACCAAGCATTAAGAGAAACATGCGATGATGTGCAGAACTATTTTATTCTGCTTCCATAGATTTCTCCTTGAGGTAATAAGGATGTGTAGCAAGTCATTCTTTTTCACCATGTGGCAGAATGTCATGCTTATAAATCCCCAGCTAATTACCAAGTATTTTCATGCACATCATGATAAGTAGCCGTTGCTGAACTAGAACTTATCAGGAGGTTTGCGTTTATCGGTTAGGATCCAGCTGAGACAAGGATTTTCTCTCCCACTACGGGTGTTAAGTTAGCATAAAGAGCTAAATAGTCACTCTCTTCAGACATTTATTAAATGGTGAGTGACCACACATGAAGAGGGGAGTGAGATTGTGGCAGCAGCCCCCTGACTTATATGCATTCATTTAAATTGTAATTAATTAATTAATTAGTGTATGTCTTGGGGAGGGCATGATGCTTTCCAGCCTAAAAATGACGGTTGTTCACCTTCTCCTGGAAAAACCCTCCCTGTGTCCCACCATCCTGGATAATTGCCGGTTGGTTCTACTGGTTCTGTGACCCTGTTCGTTAGTGGCTTATCATAACGTTGACCATGGTATCCTTCTTCTGGAGTGTCTGTCTGGGATGGGTTGTCATGGCTCTGTCTTTCCTGGAGGGCAGAGTTCCAGAAGGTGGCATTGGTGGGTTTCTGCAATGCCAGAAGGTGGCATTGGTGGCCTTGTGTCTTCTAGTTACACTAAAAAAGCAAACATATGGGGCCAATTAACATGATTAAGAATTAAGATCATGGCCTTAATATTGAGAGGTGTGCTGTGTCTATTCTGTTTAGCTATTGTTGCTATTTGCCATTGATAGACGGACACTAAATTATATGGCTATGTATGTGGCTCTACTATTAGAGATCTGGTTAGCAATATCTCCTATCCCCATCCCTTCTCCCTTCCCCTCTCCATTACTCTCCTCAGACCTATGCCAGCAAAATAGCTGGTGTAGATCTGAGAAGACCCATTGGGGAAATGGAGGCTTACCTTAAGGAGTCCTCTGTTACATGACTGTCCCCCCACCACAGAATGCAGCGCCCCCCCCCCATTGGCGCAGCTGCATCGATGCTGGGGGAGTTTGTTGGGATTGGGCTCTTAGTAAATGATCACAAGTAAGTGTAGATGACAGTTCTAAGACTGGGAGGAAATGTCCCCCCCCCTTTTACAGGCCCATACACAAGCTGCAAAGTGGGGGGGCATTGCAGCAGTGCGCCTCCTGGTGGTCACAGGCTGGCAGCCACCATTTTTTAATCCACAACCCCCTGTTGTAGCATCACTTGATAAAAACACAGCAGCTTCAAGGAGTTGCTGCCACTGCAAAACCAGCAGCGGTGAAAGGGTAAAAAAAAATGTACACCTGTTTTTCATACACACCCTTTTGTCCCTCCCCAAGTCTCTTCAATTTGAACAAAATGTTTTCACGTGAGAACGTTTGGCTGAGCCCTACAATTGACCATGTTATAGCTTCCAAGGCAAACAATGGCCATGGCTCCCCATTACATTATGTTGATGCCTGCCAATTGGTATTGTTAGATTCCCTCGCTATAGCCATTTGGGCCTGATGCAGATGTAACAGTCCTCCTCTCGGGAGCAGCTTGTACACTGGGACTGTGATAAGTTACTATGTCATGCAAATTAACATGTGTGTTCAGCCAGAAGGGTTGCTAAATGTAGGCTGTGCCATTTCAATGCAGGACATCTTCTGTTCCTTTGCTGTGCCCCCCCTCCCCGCCCAGAATACGGCTTGCTTTCGCCCTCCCTGTTATCTTGCCCTGATCCTTTAATCTGGCTTCGAAGGCAGCAGCTAGTTTGACGTAAGAAGAAGTGAGTTGGGCCAAAAGGAAAGAAGAGAGAAGCTGAAGGGCTGCCAGTTTCAAAGCCAAACATTTCCAGGCAGGAGCCATGTGGTGTGCACAAGCACAGGAGTGGGCGGCTCAGAAGGGAGCAGTCATGTGTTCACAAGTCCTCAGATTCTCTGACCCACATTAGCCTCAAACAACTCCCTGTCCCCTTAGGTATTAGCAGAGCTGGAGGAACCCTTTCTTCAGCAGAAGCAGAGCGGGATCTGAATGTGGACGCCAGGTCAGAGCCTTTAGCAGCCTGACCAGTGCCGTACTGGTTCTCACGGCAGTGACTGGCTGGAGGCAGCTCTTTTCTGACCATGTTCAGCATTTTGCACAGTACACTGATGAGTCACTTCCTGCCGTTGCCCTTTCTTTTTCTTTTTTCTTTTTCTTTTTTCTTTTCCTTTTTGCTCACTGCTGCATCACAACAGTCCAGCTCCAGCACTGATTCCCGCAGCCCCAGCTGAGAGGTTTTGTGTGCTCCGTCCTGGCGCCTGCTCTAACGTCGAGCAAGGCTGCTGTGAGCCTAAACTGCTGTGTCATACTTGGTTATTAATGACCAAGGAACCACATGATACAAAGTTCTGGGAAACGTAGAGGAGATTCCAGGAAAGAGGTCAACCAGTTCAGTAAACAGATTTTATTAGAACTTGAATGGAGACCAAAATGCTTCCCATTTACTGGGCTTCTCTGTTGTTAATTTTTTTTTTAACTAAACATGTTACTTTTAGTTTGGGAAGTCTCTCCATGGCAGAAACAACAACAACAAAGTATTTCCTCCAGTAGGTTTAAACAATATATATTTCTTTTGATGTCCTTCGTTTTGATGTCATCCATTTTCAAAACTGCCCTAAAAATAAAGACACAAGCTGTGTCGCAATCCCTCGTAAGCACAGCTGTTGGCTCGGACAACAAGTGCTCAGGTGTACCTGTGCTTCTGTCCCAAAGCCAATAATTTCAAAGCAGGGTCAGATGCTCTACATATTTATCTGATCATGGATCCATAGTAACTGAGCAGAAACATTGTCAACAAACACTGCAACCCAGCACTTAGCGACAAACGCGGAGTCCGCTGGATTTCGGTGAGACTTCAGTGTATGTACCTGGTGTGTAGCATATTCCAGATGAGATTCTGATATATATATTACAATCCATGCAGTATGTTTGTTGTTGACTTTTAACATTCCGATCTGCACTGCCCTCTCTCATGCTACCAGCCATGCACATCACCTTCTTGGAGTGTGATTTTATCTGGATTAGCTAGAGTTACTCTCCCTACCTAGTTTAACTTACTGATCGCAGTATACTCATGCTTTCCTTCTTCTAATTCCGCATTTTTTTTAGTGTGCTCCTAGGAGCCCTGGGGCTCCCTGATATTGCTTCAGGGGCTCCACCTGGGGCTCCTTGAGACCCTTCAGGGACTCCACCATAAGTGGGCTCCACCATAAGTGGCCACCATCTGCTTGGTGCTGCGCCACTCCACGCATACACCAGTCCTCTAGGGTTCCCTGAGACTCCACACATGTGCCAACGGGGCTCCCCAAGACTCCGTTAGGAGTGTAAAGGTCTCTGGAGACCGAAAGGTTTAAGAACTTACTGTTCCAATACTTCCACCTCACAGCCAAAGTCTCTTGGGGCCCAATCCTATCCAACTTTCCAGTGCTGATGCAGTCGTGCCAATGGGACATACGCTGCATCCTGGGGGGGGGAGTCACAGAGTCTTCCTCAAGGTAAGGGAATGCTTGTTCGCTTACCTTGGGGCTGCATTGCGGCTGCATCGGTGCTGGAAAGTTGGCTAGGACTGGGCCCTAGTCTCTTAAATAACAGTTCATTTTCTCTTGCTGTCCCTCAATCCGGGTCAGTCCATCCATGAGCCCAACTGAAGCAGTTGCCCCAGGCAGCAGATTGGTGGGGGAGGACCATCTCCATCCTCCTAGCTATTTGTGTCCACTGCCCTCCTTGTCCACTTCCTGGATTGGAGAAAGAAGGAGCTAGAGGAAGAGGAAATGTGGAGGAGAGGAGAGAGCTGCAGAGGCGTCGTACCGATGGGGGCGATTGGGGCGGTGGGCCCATGTTTAATGCAAGGGAGCAAAACTACCCAGCACATTTTGGGTGAGGAAGTGAAGGCGATCTGCAGCCATTTCAAAACTACACCGGGAATTTTAGTGAAGCAGAGTGGAATTACCCCAAGAAACAGATCGGCTTTCAAGTTGTCTAGGCCAGCCGACTGCTTTGCTCCTGGCTTCCTCTGCATAAGGTGATTCCCTACTGCAGTAATTCCCAAACTGCCAAGGCACCCTGGCAAAAGTATAGCTCATGTTCCACTAGCACGACATTAATTACCTTCTGGAAATATCTCATCCATGCAGGAGGCTGGTCACTGCGTCTCCGCCCTGTTCAATCAGCCTCAGCAGGTGCTGAGCAATTCTGTGGATCATGCAATCATTCCCGAAATCCAGCAGAATGACTCTACCCCCAGAGGAGGTTGCTTGTCTTGTCTCTGTATGAATCACTGTTCTGGTTTTGACTCCAATCAGGTGACCTTGACACCCCCCGAGCAGTGGCTTATTTAGCAAAGGAATCTCTGCATACTACTACTACTCTGCATACTACTACTACTATTATTGCTATTAAGAATATTTATATACCGCTTTTCCACAAGAGTAGTTCACAAAGCGGTTTACATAGTAAAATAAAACACTAAATGGTTCCCTGTCCCCCAAAGGGCTCACAATGTAAAAACAACAACAACCCGGGGGTAAGCCTCCAAGATCCGGGTGGGTCTGCTGGGACATACGCCAGTGGAATTGTTGGTGCACGTTCACGTGGACCCGGGTCGGGGGATTTGGTCTGGGAAGCAGGATTGGATTTGGCTGATGCTACACTGCTGAACCAGCCCCCTTCCCAGACCCAATCCACCCTCCTCCCTGCCCCTGTAGCCACCCTACTGTTACATGCCTCAGACTTATGCCTCCTAAGTAGCAGGCATAGATCTGAGGAGTCCCATGGAGGCAGCGGAGGCTTTCCCTGGGGTAAGTGAACAAACATTTACTTACCCCGAGACCTTTCCAACCGCCCCCCCCCCGGTGGATGCAGCGTGTGCTCCGTTGGTGCGGCCACATCGACAGGGGGGAATTCAGTAGGATAGAGCTGCCCAACTGTAAGCGCCTTAGGGACAGAGATTTGTCCTTTGGATTACTCTGTTCATTGACAGTGCTGTATGAATGTTAATGGTAGTTCTTATGAAGACAGTAACAAATCCTGCTTTCTAAAACGGCACAGAGCCATACACAGTGGAAGCAAAGCGACCAAGTATGCAGGCACCAGCTACTCGGAGTTAAATTAAAGCTCTAACATGTGCACACTCATTTATTTCTATGTATGCTGAATTAAAATTGCCATTAACAAGAAGGCACAAGTCCAAGGGAAAGGTAGCTACAAGGCAACTTCACAGGAGGGAGAAAATAGACCGAAGAGAAAAGGAGATCTTCTGATACGGAAGTGAGTGACTGGGCTTTTAGGCGCACTCATTTATAATAAAGGCAGGAAGGAGAACATCTTTCACAAATAGGTGACAATGGTTTTCAGTCCTAACTTGTAATAGGAGTGTCTTAGTGCCAGGCTTTTTCTGGCGCAGATTCCCAAGCATTTCAAGAGAATGCTGTGATTGAGATGACCTGGAAAAGTACCCAATGCCTCATCCAGCGAAGCTGAAATTCAGTACAGGTATCCCTCGCTTAACGACGGGGATACGTTCTGGATAACCCGTCATATAGTGAAACCGTATTTAAGCGAGTCCTCAATGTAACACAGTGGAGTTGTAATAGGGAATGAATGGTAAACACCGTGTACATTATGAGTGTAACACAAAGCACAACAAGATTTCTACCTGTCAATGGAGGTAGAAACACACACACACAAACACACAGCGCAATCCTGTGTAACTTTGCACCGGTGTAACAGTAGATGCACCGATGTAACACCAGCATAAATGCACTTACACCGGTGCATCTACTGTTACACCGGTGCAAAGTTACACAGGATTGCGCTGACAGAGAGTTAAAGACACTGGCGTCGCTGGAGGTGGGGAGGAAAGCTAAGTTCTGCAGCTTTCCACCCCACCATTACTCTCCGGTACGAGGCGCCCCGCCCCCCTCGTCGTAGGAGCCCGTCAGCGGAGAGAAAACAACGCGCAGGGACTCTCCTGCACGTTGCTTTCTCTCCGCTCACGGGCTCGTATGACGAGGGGGCGGGGCACCTCGTACCGGAGAGTAATGGTGGGGTGGAAAGCTGCAGAACTTAGCTTTCTGCTCCACCTCCAGCAACGCCAGTGGTTAAAGACAACATTTTTTTTTGCATTTAAAATACAGTACTGTAGCTTTAATTCTTTGTTTACACTTTGGGAATCTCTGTCATATATGCAGATCATCATTAAACGATCCGTGATTAAGGGGGGGGGACACCTGTAGTAGTACCAATGGGTCTTCTCTCGATCTTGTGCCTGGCTCACTTTAATTCACAAGAAGACTTATTACGGGTTGGTTCACATACAGCTTTGATTACCCTTGATCGCTAGCAAGTGGGAACTGCCTCTGTTGAAAAGCATTGTATTTAATATAATAATAATCATAATAATAATACCACCACCACCACCACCACCACCACCACCACCACCGGTATTTATATACAGTACCGCCTTTCTTGGTCATCAGATTTCTCCTCTGCCTTTAATTCAAGGTGGTGTACGTAGGCAGGAAATTCTAGCCCCCCCTCCCCGAAGGGGTTTTTTTTTTTTTTACAATACTACAAAGTTCTAATCTTTCATAGAACGTCTTCATTCCAGATGGTGACCTTTACGGTCTGGCTTATCTCTGGCATTCGCCTTCCACGCTCGGCTTGACGGCACTCTGCCTCTCACTTCAGAGTGTTATCTGACAGCTTTTCCTCGCTCTCACCGAGGGCTTCTGCAGATCGTCAGAAGCGTGTCGACAGCTTTCAGATACTTCCGGTTGTCTCAAGTTGGCGTCCTCTGATCTCTTCAGGCATTACAAACCGGCAGCTCTACCACCGAGCCAGACATCCTGCCCTATATCAGAACTTTGTGAGGTGTCAGCAGGTGCCATGCAGTGACCTACAACGAGTGTGTACAGTGGCACCCTTAGAGGGGCGGTGAATGGACGAGCCCCAGCCCATCTTTCCACTGCCGCCTCTAGCCTGCTTCTCCCCACCTATAGTACTTGGTGCTTATGAAGTAGGCATGGAAAGGCGATTTGGAGCCTGTCCCCCTTCCCTTTACTTATGAAGAGCACCGCAGGCAGCCTCCCTGCTCCGCACTGCATCTGTTTGCAATGAAGGAGACCAGGTGAACAGCATTGCCTCACCTGTTCATTTCAAGAGCTATCAGCCCAATCCTATCTCCCACCAGTTCATAGCAGGCAGTCATGCCAACAGAGTCCGCGCTGCATGCAATGTGGGGGTGACCAGACAGCCAGTGAGAGGTAAGTAAAAAACTTTATACCAACTTCCTGGTAGGCCATCTCATCGCCCATGGATCTCCTCAGACCCACGCCAGCTATTTGGCTGGCATAAATCTGGGAAGAAGGAAGTGCCATGTCGGGCTGCAAAAATGGGGGATAGCATCCCGGTGCATTCTGCTGCCGCTGGGATCCCCCTCTAGCCCACTCCCTGCCCCAAATCTCCCCAAAACTGCCCATGGCCTGCCCCTGCTGCCACCTTAACAGCTCTGGCTTTGGCTGGGTCCATTGGTACAGGATGCTCAGAGCTGCTGGCCATTTGTGCTGGCAGCTCCAATATACTTGGCAGCGGTGCACCATTTACAGCAGCGTCGCGGCATTTACGAGTTCCCTCGTCATAAACAGCCAATTGGAATCGACCATAAGGCTGCTGCAATCCTAAACACACCTGCCTGACAGTAAGCCCCATTGAACACAATGAGACTTACATTTGAGTAGACATGCACAGGATAGCACTGTAACTTTCCAATTCAATCCACCATGCTGTACCATGCGGGCGTACCATGGAGGCATGCACTGCATGCTATGGTGCGAGAGGTAAGGGAAAAATATTTTCCCCTTACCTTTGCATAGGCCCGATGGCCTATGGGTCTCTTTCCACCTACACCAGCTACATAGCTGGCATAAGTCCAAGGAGATCCAGGGGGTGGGATAGGCAGAAAAATGGGAGTAAGATCCAGCGTGACTGCTGCTGGATCAACTGCCTCCCTCCCTGCCAGTTCCTCCCCTGAAATACCGTTACTCCTCCTCTCTGCCCACACCCACCGCCAACATATCTCCTCCAGTGGTGGCTGGGTGCACACAAGGTTGACAGCCATTCAGGCTGGTGGTCCCATTGCGTGTTTTATCGCTGCATCTACAGCGCTGATGGAGAGGGCTTTCCGCTGATGGAATACTAGTTCTGTCAGCAGAAGGAGCCCATAGGATTGAACCCGGAGTCTCCCATTGGTCCAGTATGATGACAGTCCATCTCTAATTTTGAGCAGGGTATATTTTGTGAGCTGGCACCAAAATCCATGTGAATGGTTGTGCATGTGCATGTGTGACATCCTTCTCTCAGCGTGACTTCACATCTTAAAGTATTTTTTATATTGAATTATCCCTTGAATGTATAGAACAGTTATGATCATCTACTGCTTGATCAGTTATCACAGATCACAGTTTACTGCCTTGCAGCTATGTAAAAAAAATTACCAGCCTACAAAATAGTTATCAGTCTACACATATTAATAGTATTATACATACTGTCTAAACCAGGTAAACACCCACAGGCATTTTTTACTCACTCCAAGCATGTGGGAAGAGGGCTTACTGTAAGACCAGTCTCCATGATCACGTCAGGGTCAGGCTTAGTCAACAATGAAGGCAAACTGAAAGGTTATACATTTATCAAGTGGTACAGCGAGAGCAACACCACTTCACGTTCTTTCTAAGAAAAATTCAAGCACATTTTAGTATTGAGAAGTTTCGTCTTGCCACATGCACACAGCACAGATCTAAAGCGGTGGTCAACGCGGGGAAGGGTGTCAGCTGTATGGTCTGAATCCAGCTACTCTACATGAAAGACCCGATACGCCTACAGCTCAATGGATTATTTACACGAGAAGCATTTATCCAACCTCTTCTGTTTTTCTTTTTAATTTTGATGTCATGATTTTGCCCTAAATGATCTTCTTGTTTTTGCCTCTTGGTTATGAGTCATTGTCTGCTTTACTTTAATGTCATTGAAAATGTTATTCTGGCAGTTTTCTTCTCTCTCTCTCTCCCCCCCCCCCCCCAATCCTTTGACTCACAAATTCACAAAATATAAACAGGACACAGTTGCTTGGATGACTTCTGCATTTTCTTTGTTTAGCAAAGGACAACAGCAAGGCAATCCACTCCAACCCATGCTTTTCACTTTCTGGAAGGGTGCCTCTCCTTTCCATATGCTCTCTTGCTTATTTCATCTTCTTATGGAGAGTTGCTTCACACATGATATGGCAACCCAGGTCTACAAGTATCCCCCTGCTGTTTGCCATGCAAGTAAGCACATATCCTATGAGGGGGAGATGTACATTCCCAAACACTCAAAGAACACGTATTTTTCTTGTGTAGGAAACATGTGAATGAACTTCTATATATTCGACACCCTTAATTGTTGTCAGGGGCTTTTAGAACAAGACCTGAGAACTCACAGTTCTGTAAACAGCCGCCCCATATGATAAGTGACCAGGCTTAATATGTGGAGCATATCCCCAAGCAGTGAAGTCTTTCCAGGAAGAGGGCTGGCTCCACCTGCCGAGGCCAGTCACTGAGGCCCCAATCATATTGGGACCGTGCAGTGCCGGTACTAGCGTTCTGGTAGCAGTGGCATAGCTAGACTGGAGCGGAGGCAAGTAGTTCTGCAAGACCCCGTTACACCCCTTGCTGTTGGAACCATTCTGGCAGCAAAGGCAACACGCAGGACACTCCCCTGTCACTGCCGGAATGGCTCCAACAGCAAAGGGGAGGGGCCGCTGACTCCGGTGTAATGGAGTCTTGCAGAACTACTGGCCTCCGCTCCAGTCTAGTTTCACCTCTGTCTGGTAGTATAAGGTCCTTTACAGAGGTGCGAAAGCCGGGCTGCTGGGCCACGGCTGTAAACAGCAAGGGCCGTGGCATACATGGCAGCAGTCCTGGGAGGGTCCGCAGGCGCCGGTATGTCAGCAGTGGGAGCAGGCCATTGGCAGGGAGGGGGAGTAATGAGGCACTTCATGGGAGGAAGCAGGGGAGGGAGGGGGTGGATCTGGAGGCAGTCATGCATGCCAGATCTTATCCCCTCTTTTAGAAACCTCCTTGCCCCTTTCCTCTCCTCGGACATATGCCACCTAAATGGCTGGCTCATGTCCAAGGAGACCTGTAAGCAATCGGGTAGCCTACCAGGGATAAGTAAAAATATTGCCTCCTGCAGGATGTCCAAACCCCCACCATAGCCAGAGGCGTTTTTCTACAGTAGGGGCCCTACTGTAAGTTGCGTCCCATGCTAGTACCGTGTTTACCGCCCCCTCGCTGTCGGAGCCATTCCGCGCAGCAAAGGCGAACGGGCAGGAGACTCCCTGCCCGTTCGCCTTCGCTGTGCGGAATGGCTCCGACAGCGAGGGGGTGGGGCATCCTTGCTCCAGTTTGTAAACAAGTTGTAGCCAGGATGGTGTAGTGGTTTGGGAGTCGGACTTAGATCTGGAAGATCCAGGTTCAAATCCCTCTCAGCCGTGAAGCTTCCTGGGTGACCTTGGGCCAGTCACTATCTCTCAGCCCCACCTACCTCACAGGGTTGTTATGAGGACAAAAAAGGAGGGGAGGAAATATGTACACCACTCTGAGCTCCTTGGAGGAAGGGCGGTATAAAAATGTGAAAAATAAATAAATAAATACTAGCATGGGGCGCTAGGCAGAGAAACTAGAGATCAAATTGCCAACATGCGCTGGATCATGGAGAAAGCCCGAGAGTTCCAAAAAACCACCTACTTCTGCTTCATTGACTACGCAAAAGCCTTTGATTGTGTGGATCACAACAAACTGTGGCAAATTCTTAAAGAAATGGGGATACCAGACCACCTTACCTGTCTCCTGAGAAACCTGTATGCGGGTCAAGAAGCAACAGTTCGGACCGGCCATGGAACAACCGACTGGTTCAAAATTGGGAAGGGAGTACAGGCAAGGCTGTATATTGTCACCCTGCCTATTTAACTTATATGCAGAGTACATTATGAGAAATGCAGGGCTGAATGAATCGCAAGCCGGAATCAAGATTGCCGGGAGAACTATCAACAACCTCAGATATGCAGACGATACCACCCTAATGGCAGAAAGTGAAGAAGAACTAAAGAGCCTCTTGATGAGGGTGAAAGAGGAGAGTGCAAAAGTTGGCTTGAAACTCAACATTAATAAAACTAAGATCATGGCATCAGGTCCCATCAATTCCTGGCAAATAGAAGGGGCAGAAATGGAAGCAGTAACAGATTTTACTTTTCTGGGCTCCAAGATCACTGCAGACGGAGACAGCAGCCATGAAATTAAAAGACGCTTACTCCTTGGAAGGAAAGCTATGGCAAACTTAGACAGCATAATAAAAAGCAGAGATATCACCATGCCAACAAAAGTTTGCATAGTCAGGGCGATGGTGTTCCCAGTAGCAATGTATGGTTGCGAGAGTTGGACCATAAGGAAGGCTGAGCGCCGAAGAATAGATGCTTTCGAACTGTGGTGCTGGAGAAGACTCCTGAGAGTCCCTTGGACTGCTAGGAGATCAAATCAGTCAATCCTAAATGAAATCAACCCTGACTGTTCCCTGGAAGGACAGATACTAAGGCTGAAACTCAAATATTTTGGCCACCTAATGCGAAGAGAGGACTCTCTGGAGAAGACTCTGATGCTGGGAAAAATTGAAGGCAAAAGGAGAAGGGGAAGGCAAAGGATGAGATGGTTAGACAGCATCACCGATGCAACGAACATGAAAATGAGCGAACTCAGGAAGATAGTGGAGGACAGGAAGGCCTGGCGGGATATGGTTCATGGGATCACGAAGGGTCGGACACGACTTAACGACTGAACAACAACAACAAAAAGCATGGGGTGCAACTTACGGTAGGGCTCCTACTGTAGAAACGCCTCTGACCATAGCATGCAGCGCACACTCCATTTGCACGGCTGCATGCTATAATGTGGTGGGAGATAGGATTGGGCAGTTAGTGAACTTAACAGGAAGGGCTATACAGAGTTCCTGCTTAGTTTGGACTGCCTAGGTTTACCTGTTTTAGCTGGTGTTGACTTGCCCTGGCTCTTGGCTTGCTCCCTAGCTTGACCTTCTGATCCCTGGTGTGATTCTTGGTTCTTGACTGACTGAACTGACAGCTGCATATTGCTCAGCTTTGACAATTCTGCTACACTAAGCAATCAATTTGGATGCAACACAACATTGGAGATAAAATGCAGTTATAGTCTCCAATGTTCAAGGATGTGGATCAAGTCTCTTACTCCAAGACTCGAGTCAAGTCCCACGTTTTGCCCCCCTATGAATATATGAAGCAATCTGTTCAACAGATTTGTTTTCTCCCTCTCTCATAGTGCCAGAACTTGGGTCACTCAACGAAATTGATAGGCAGTGCTTTCAGAACAGATAAAAGGAAATGTAACGGATGGGTAGCATGGCATTCACTGCCGCTGGATGTGGTGAGGGCCACAATCTTGGATGTCTTTTAAAAAAGGGGTTGGCACATTTATGAAGAATAGGCCTCTAAACGCCTATCAACTGCACAGCCTGAAGATAGAGGCAACAGAACTCCGAATAACAATCCTGGGGATATACAAGGGACTAGTGTCTTTATGCCCTGCTTTAGTTTTTCTGGAGGCATCTGGCTGGCTGGCCACCATTGGAAAAAGGATGATGGACCCTGGAACAGATGGACCATTAGTCTTCTCCAGCAAGGCACTTTATAGGTTCTTATGTCCCAGTATGTCCTGTCATGTGTGACTGAGTGCACACTGAAGCAATGATGAACATCTGTGACTCAGACAGCTGAAATCTACTGCTGACCATAAAAATAAAAAGTCAACCCCCAAAATGGTGACCCGGCTTGCAGGAGGTTCAGTATAAAATCTGAAATGGATTTTACACCATCCAAGAATTCCCTTTGTGGCTGTTCCAAAGTCTCAGCCAAGAATATGGAATGGATGTTCTGCAAAGATCTTTTTGCACCAGACACCAGCTCGATAGGGCAACAAGCTGTCGCGGGATTGTACTGGGACATCTGACATAACTAAGAAGAATGTTTTCAGAAAGCTTTCCAGTTCTCGGTACACAAATCCAAACAGAAACAACACGCTGTTCTGTACAGAGTAGAACACAGTATCATATTCAGGAACAAGCAACCTCAGAGTATAATGCAAAGAATAACAGGGGAAAAAAAATATTTCCAGGGAAGATGAATAAAGAGAACAATCCTGTCAAAGACCGGAAACTGAAGGAAGCAATGCAATAGCACGGATTAGATAATTTCTGCCCTAGTACAAAGCTGTGGTATAGTGCCATACAAGGGCTATACTAACTTGGGCATGTTTTGAAGAACCTGCTAGCTAAGGGATTGGTTGTTGTCAGAGTTATCTTATCAGGGCTGGCCCATCCATGAGGTCAACTGAGATAGTCGTAGCAGCAGATTGGTAGGCGGTGCCCACCTCCATTCGCCCAGCCGCCTCCACTTCTCCTCCTCCCTGGATTGGAGCAGAAGAGGAAGTATGGAGGAGAGTGGTTGGCTATAGCATTTCTTCCACATGTCCTCTTCCTCCAATCCAGACTGGCACATTACCAGGTGAGAGGGGGAAACATCTGGCATGCTGTTTAAGGTGCCGGGAGTCTTGGGCCAGCTCTGCAGCTTATATAAACAGTGAGTCAGCCCTTTTTAGGAAGTGACATCAAGCAGACCTAGGTAGGGTTACCATGCCTTAGGCTTAGTGATCTCTTGGTTAGACTACTGTAATGCACTCTGTGAGGGGCTGCCTTTGAAGACTGTTTGAAACAGAATGCAGCAGCAAGGGCTTTGAGAGGGGGAAGGCTTTACCATCAAGCTAGCCTCTGTTATTTCAGCTGCGTTGGTTGCCAGTTTGTTTCTAGGAATAATTCGAAGTGCGGGTTTGAAGCCCTCAGTGGTTTAAGGCAGGGGTTCTCAACCCCTTCCCGGCCGAGTACCACCTCCGGTGCCACTCTCCTACTGTGTACCACCAGAAGTGACTGGCAATGACATTGTCACCAGTTACTTCTGCGTTTTCAGGTTTTCAGAGGCCAGAAAATGCAGGTAGGAGGCTCTGGGCAGGTGGGAGCGCCCTTCTCAGTGTTCCCGAGAGGTTCCGCCAAAGGCAGGAGCCTCTTGGGAGTGAAAACGCACTGCCGAAAGTGCCATGTCAGAGCAGGGTTCTGGCGGTCCAGCGGTCCGAGTACCACCAGCAGTCGGCTGAAGTACCACTGGTGGTAAACCCCTGGATTAGAGCTAAAGTTTCTGAAGGACCACCTTCTCCCATGTGACTCTACCTGTCCTATAAGATCTTCCTGCATTGGAAATTCAGCAAGCATTGACCTATGAGAGGATCTTCTCAGCAGTAGCCCCTGCACTGTGGAATATCCTGCCCTGGAACTGTGGTTTGACCCTTCTCTGTATCTTTTATTGGCACCTGAAGATCTGGCAAAAACAGATTTCTTACAATTTTGCCTCCCTAAAATGTTGTTATCTTGGTTAGAGTGTTTTGTATTGCTGTTCTTCTTTATCTAAGTTTTTTAACTAAATAATATTGGAAAACTGTCCACAGCCTTCAAAAATGGAAATGTTTTGGAAATCTTAAAGCAAACTATTAAACATACAAGAAGCCCTTTTCTGTGGCAATCCTAAATGACAGGTATGGATGATATAGACAGATGGGATAAAAACAACAACAGCTGAGTCGTTAAACAAGTGAAATATACACAGCACAAAAAACAAACATGATGCTCAGAGACCAATGTTTAAGCAGAATTATAGAGAGTTTATGCATTTATTTTTCACATTTTTATACTGCCCTTCCTCCAAGGAGCTCAGGGTGGTGTATATGGTTCCTTTCCCCATTTTGTCCTCACAACAACCCTGTGAGGTAGGTTAGGCTGAGAGATAGTGACTGGCCCAAGGTCAACCAGGAAGCTTTGTGGCTGAGCAGGGATTTGAACCACTACACCAACCTGGATCACATACCTGAGTTAAATTGCATGCCTGAATAATATAGAGATTCCTGCAAAGATCAATAGTTGGGAGGCTACTCTCAGACTGTAATCATACAAGAATTAGTCCAGTCAAAGCTTTGTGGAATATATGTGTCTCCTGGATCCAACAAGGTCTTTGGCTGTTGTTGCTGCAAAACCTTAAGCACTGTGTTGATCTCTGTAACGATTATATTAAATCTTAACTCTTTGGGAGTTTAGTTGTGTTGTGTAATTTATTGGATGCAACTTCATGTAATTTACTTAGATCGTTCTGATCGTAGCAGTCTCACCGTATATCCACTCCAAACTGTATCCCAGATTAAATGCAGGTGAACAACACTGCAGCTACTGCTCAAGTGAACTGGGGAGCGGAAGAGTAATTTTTAAATGCACTCTACTAACTAAAATTTGGTTGCAGCTGGAGCAGTGATAATTCTCAGGTGTATTCTCTTAGCCGAAATTTGTTTGCAAACCTTCAAATGCATCGTTCTCTTTTTTTCTTTCCATAATTTCCAGTTCTGGAAGCAGTTGGATTAAGGATTGTAGTCTTTGTTGAACAGTAACTGAAAACTGTGATTAATCTAGCAAACTGAATCTTAAAATTCTGCAGGATTAGACTAAAAAGGTCCTTGTATTTCAGCATCCTTCCACGGTGATCAACCAGGTGCCTCTGGGAGGCAAACTTGAAAGTAATAGCCGTCTCCCACTGTTGCTCCTCAGAAACTGTTATTCAGCAGCATACTGCCTCTGAACCTCTTTTAATGTCCTCGAAGTTAGTGCCCATCAACACATCTTGTGGCAACAAATGGCATTAATTGAAATGTGAAGAGGGAAACTTAATAGTATAGCTTTCAAATTAACATTTGTTGCAAACACAGAAAAGGAGCCGGTGAGGGGGATTTGGAAGGGGAAAAAAAGAGGGCCAGGGAAGGGCTAGTGTGGTGCATCTCCCTTTGCATTTATGAAAAATATCATCATGTTATATATCATTCGACGTGTACGTACATGACAAATGCAATTAAACAAACAGTTTTGAATGATCTGTATTCTATCAAACGGTATGGCCAAATAACCAGAAAAATAAAACACAACTGCCTTATGTAACAAAAAGTGGATTTCCTTAACTCAAGACAGACCAAAGAGACTGATTGTTCGGAGATCCGAGTTGGTTACTGATTTGTTGGGTGACCTGTACTGTTATATATTAAAATAAATAAAGTTAATGGGGGCGACACCATGAGTTACTGGACGGACAGGGTGACACCAACCCTAGTGACACCACTGGCCAGGAGTAATCTGTAGAAATACATAGTCCTGCCTGATGGGCATCTTGTGTAGAACCCAGATCAGCCCAACCTTGTTTCTCCCTATTCACCTCTGGGGTTCATCATGGGGTTGATGCGCTGAGCTCTTGCACCGGGTGATGCAAACCCTTGTGACACCTCTGCCTAGTACTATCCTTACAGCCCAATCCTAACCAACATTCCAGCGCTGATGCAGCCCCAAGGGAGCAAATGTTCCCTTACCTTGAGGAGGCCTCTGTGACTGCCCCCACCACTGCAGAATGCAGCACTGGGAAGTTGGTTAGGATTAGGCTGTTAATCTTAAAGATGCCACAATACGTTTTCTCTCTCTTATATGGGGAAAAAGAGGAAGAGCAGATATTGTCGAACACTTAATTGTATGGGGGAATCCTAGAAAATCTGAGTCAGCTCCCAAGCATTTCTTAACCCAATTTCTTAATCATATTTTTTTTAAAAGAATCCTGGGAGGCTATTAGCAGAAAGGGAGTTGGAAGGATGGCAGGCTGCTGTACATACACACTGCAAGTGGTCTTTACACTGAAAATCACTGCCAAAGGGAGATAAGGGAAAATGAATTAGCTACTCTGGGATTGTCTCCATTTCTTGTCAAGGTCTTCCGGCTTTGCGCCCAGCGAAACACATTCTCTACTAAAATGTCTTGTTTCCATCCCATGTTGATTTTCTGGTGCAAAACTAATTTGTTGAAGCATTGCTAATGTCTCTGCGAGGACAGCTTCCTTTCCCTCTTATCTGTATTTACTTGGAAACATCAGATGAGAATTTTTCTCTTGGCCCCCTCTCCCTGCACCCTCTACATCTCCCTTCCTCCAAATTACTTTTCCACATTACTCTCCATTCCTGAAAGTTGCTTCAGTTGTAATAATAACATGCCGAATGCTTGTTGCATCTATCAGTTTAACACATGTGGTCAACTGGGAAAGTTCGCTCCCTTTTGCAAAGATAATGATCAATGCACTGGGATTTCACCAACACCAAAAAGTAAATTGATTGGAACCTGTAACAAAACTACTGGTAGAAGCAAAGAAACTACCAGTATGCACCTCCCAGATTCTGCTCTGAATTTTTCTGAGTCCCATTAGCTTCTTGGCTTTTTCCAGCAGTGGAAGGGCTAAGAACTCCGTGTTCCTCTCAGGTTCCCAAACTGAGATACTAGCCAACAAACCTCTGGCTCTCACAGACAGGACCAGAAAACACAGGGTCTTCCTCAGAAAAATTTGTGCTTTTGCCTTCAGTCTTCCTGGAATCTGGAAGACATGCAAGTTAGATTATCTAATGCCAAGGCTGCCAGCAAGGAGGAAGAGATATCGCCCATCTAACCACTTACAGAAAATTCTTTGTAGACATTCTTTGTGCCACTGGAAATGGAAATGCTACAATTCTCCCCAGATGCAGATTTGCAAGGGAAACAGTGGATCAACCAGCTGGGGAGGCAGTGCTTGAATTAGGTAGGAAAGTGGGGGGCTTAAAGAGACAAGCCCTACCTCCTCCTAACGTCCTCCAATTTTAGCCAAGTCATGGTCCTCCACCAGCTTTTAAAATATTTGCTAAGGATACCGTCCCAAGGGGTAATGCAGAGCAGTCTTAACTGCATCGTGGGCCCCCAGGCACCGACGCAATCGCTACCCACTTCCAGTTTTCCAACGAAACCGGAAGTGGGTTGCGATCATTCTCCCATTGTGAAGCCTGGTGAAGCCTCCGCCAATTTTAAAATGTGCCTTTTTTCCGGCGGCGCCACCTTGAATCTCGCGTAACAGTTATTTTAATGTGTGTGTGTTTAATTTAAACTACAATCTATATTTAAAACTATATTTTAAACTACAATCCTCAAGTTGCACCTAGTTTCCTCGTTTTTATTAGTACCATTTAAAAACTTTTTTTGCCATGGTTACACACCCGTTTTTCCCCAGTAAATTCAAGAATTATTGCGGGCCATGAAAAGCTAAAATCGTTTTTGAATCCTAATATATACAACCACATGTATAATCACATCACAATTGCCGTTTTATTGCAATAATTTCTCAATGCAAACAAATGCACGTGCACATCAGTGAAACACTACACAAATGTAATCTCGGTGCTATATGTATAGCCACATCAAGGTATTTGTTTTTGTTTTGAAGTGGTTTGTACAGCCTACATTTTAAAAGAAACCTCCAAATGCTATTTTTTTGCAAAGTGATATAGTAGCGCAAATATGCAAATAGTGTTATACTACTTTGAGAATTAACGGGTTGGTAAGGAGTGGGGGGGTTGCCTCTACCCATGCCTGTTGTCTCCATTAACCCTCTGCCTACTCATTCTCTCCCCCAGCTGCTGTGCCATTGTCTTCTCACTTCCTCTCTTTGGGGTGCAAGTGAGAGGAGGGGAGGCAGCTTACCTCATCCTCCAGCATTGCTACGAGGATCATGGTGGCAGGGCTGGAGGAGGGGGTTATGACCACTGTGATGTTGTTCTCACGCCTCCTTCCACAAGGGCAACCAGAAAGATGGTCTTTGTTGCTTCCTTCGCTTCCTCTCCTACTCTGCTGCATCTCCAAAATATGTGAGGCAGGGAGGATCCTGGGAGCGGAAGAGGTTCTACGTACTCCCAGGAACGATCCTCGTTGCCCAGCCAGTTTTACAGATGAGAGAGGACGAGGTGGTGGCGGTACTGATGTGGGGTGGGTGGGGTGCGTGTATGCACTCTGACACACATGCAAAAAGCAAACCAATACAAGTCGATGGCGGTGGCTGGATTTGGGACTAGTTTGGGCACTGGCTCAACTTGGGCTGGGACTGTTTCTCCATGCACCTGGGTGTTTGACCCTTGCCACCTTCTCTACTCAAACATAGTCTAAAGCCCAAGTTGGGCCAATTGTGGACACCCACCACCCATGCACACTATTTCATTCCAGTGGTCCCCACTGTATGCTTTCACTCTGAAAGCTGAATTTTGCACTCTAGACATGGACCAGGGACTACTATGAGCTACATATTCAGTTGGTTATAGAAAGCTGTATTCAGTTATACAACTACATATTCAGTTGGTTATAGAAAGAAAAATCCGATGACCAGAGAAAGGCGTTATATAAATACTGATATTATTATTGTTGTTGTTGTTATATTATAACTCTGGCGACCAGTTGCTGCTCTTGTATACAATCTGAAGTGTCTATCCCTATCGAAGCCTGCCATGCAAGGATGTGTGTTTTCTTCCTCTTTGGGAGAAGTTTCTTGAAAGCCAAACGGAGCCCACTTATTCTACGGACCCTGATGGCTGAGCCAGCAGGTTCTGTCTGGTAACACTGCAGACTGGTCATGTTTTCCAGAGCTGAGAAGGGTGTCTCAGAGCCGAGTGACATTGTTCTGCCTAACGATGAGCAGGAAGCCTCTCCTCACATAATAATGCTGGGTGCTTCCTTCCCCAGGGCTGAATGCTCTGACTACTGGAAACATGACGACACAAGGTGCTCGTTCTCCCTCCCTCCCTCCCTTGGGCTGAGAATGCTCTGCTCCCCTGCTTAATGATGGTGCAATCTCACTCCCTCTAGGGCCTGAATGCACTTGCTTTCCCCTTTTCAGGCTTCCTTCCCTTCAGTCATTCTTTTGCTTGCCTGTCTCCACCTCTTTAGTGCCCTAGCTAGGCCTACTAGACGACAGGTCCTAAAGAGGGGGCCCCTATCACTGGTCATCATACCTCCAAGCTTCGCTGGATCACAACAGTAACAACCCCACTATTTTCTCCTTCTTTTGTTCAGAGCTAAGTGGGAAGGGAGAAAGAGAAAGAAGGAACACATGTAGTAAAGTGACATGTAAAGTAAAAAGTAAACATTGGTTCCACTTTGCAATTGGGTGTCCCTGAGTTGAAAAGGTGGAAGACTATGTACGGCACCCCTTTTTTCCCCAGGAACCAAATCCCTTCCTGCTTTTCCTTCATAAACAGCATGCTGTTGCTTTAAGTCAACATTTCCCCAATTTTCTCCCATTTGATCTGTTCAATATGTGAGAAGAGCAGCACATACTAGACTACTTCTAATAACTCAACTGTTTAACCCTATTCAGATATTGCTCCTCCTCCATATACTAGCCACACCCCTCACCACTGTTAGCCAAATTGCCTTTATCATTAGGGGAATAGCTTAAACATGGCAATTTGATATATAAAGGGATCTTTAGACCAGCTATACCAGAGTCCAGCCCAGAATTCCGTTTAAATAATATTGAAGACACACATGCGTTGTTTTCCAATATTGACTAGATAGTTAGTCAGATTCATACATATGCAACAATTCAATATACAACAATTCAATCACACTCCAAAACATTCAGATCTAGGAACTTAGGTAGAAGTTACAGAGGTTTAGCAGGTTTCCTTGGTTTATACATGGGTGATATTTACCTATCCTGGAGAGTTGTTCTGGGATTGCAGCACTGGGTGTAGTAATGGAGAAAGAGCAGAGAGAGGAGGGCATGAGGAGAAGGGGGAGAAACAAAATGGTTCTAAGGTTCTGAACAAGCTGGGTTCAGGAAACAACAGAGTGGCTAACTGAGAAGTAATGCAAAGAGAAGGGAGGGGATTGCAAGAGAGAGGGGGGCAAAAGAGGGGGGGAAGGGAGAACAAGATAGCTCACCAGTATCCACAACGCAAGAAGAAGAAGAAGACGAGAGAGACTGCCAGGCAGTCTTTACCTTTTATAGGGAACACAGCACATGGCCAAGAAAAGGGGAGGATACCTTGAATGGACCAGGCACACAGAAAAAGGAAGGAGAGCTCCTAGAGTGGACATCCGGCACATCTCAGTGCACCTCTGGGTAAGACTATACATCAACAATAGGAAGGTGGGTGGGGGATGATGGGTTGATTGTCCAGTCCTTAAGGAGCTGGCTTGAGACAAAGGAGAGGCTGGGATGAGTCATCTCAGGTAGCCCTGTGTATTGTCTTCTCTCAGGAACATATTTAGCATATCAGTGAGGGGGGGATGCAGAGTAGAGTTTGTGAGAGCTTCTTGGACACATGGCAGAAATGGTGGCAGGCAGCTGGTCAGGTTTTTCCTCATGGCTTCTGGGGAGACCTTTCTTCTGCATGGCTCATGGCGCAGCAGGAACACTGCGTGGCCCTCGCATAATACAGTCCAGTCTGGCACATGTTCCGTTCTAGCTCACAACCCATTTGAAAAAACCTCATGGCAACAAACATTTTCAAAGTCTCTTGGCAACAGTTCTCATTTTGAAAGGTCATAGGGCAACACCACTTGCCCCCCCTGCCTGGAATGTTCCAGAGTTCCAATCATGGGGAGAAATTTTCCCTGAGTTCCGTATTTGTATGTGCAGACAAATGCTGAATACAGGGGGAGGGGAGGGGTGGGGCTAGTGCACAAGTTCTAGAGAAGCATCTGTCATGTTTGCTCTGGATGGAAAACCGAACTCATATCTGAGTACTGTCTCTGGCTACTGGGCATCTGGGCCTAGGACACTTCAAGGCTCTGAAGAGATCACACAAGTTCAATTACCCACACAGACTTCTGTTGCAAAAGTAAAATTGTTTTCCCCAGTTCCCCACATGGCCTGTCTCATCCTGAGGCCTCCTGGGCTTGCCTCTTAAAGAGGCAGTACACCACACAGCTTCTTTAATGTATATTAAGACTGGTCCCCATGGATCAGTTGCATCTCTTTTTAAAGCTGTCTAAGTGAGTGTGACATCTGTGACAGCAAATTCCATT
Source organism: Plestiodon gilberti rubricaudatus (assembly GCA_026170595.1). Classification (NCBI taxonomy): domain Eukaryota; kingdom Metazoa; phylum Chordata; class Lepidosauria; order Squamata; family Scincidae; genus Plestiodon; species Plestiodon gilberti. The sequence continues at coordinate 196,600,683 of JANXHW010000004.1, read as the reverse complement.
GATTGGATTGTGTGAAGAAGTACATTCTTTTGTCCATCCTGGATCAACTGCTAATCAATTTGATTGGATGACCTCTGAGTTCTCGTATTATCAGACAGAGGGAGAAAAGCTTCTCTCTATCCACTTTCCTAATTTATAAACTGGCATTTTCTCCCCAACTTTCTCCCCAAGTTGTCCTTTTCCATTCTAAAAGGCCTCCAATGGTTTAGCTTTAGCTTTCCTTTGAAGGGAAATTATACCTTAACTTTTAATCATGCTGCTTATTTGGCTGTTGTTGAAAGACACCTTGATCTGGGAGGAGGTGAGCCCTGAACTGCCTGTTGGGGCCAGCAGGTTCGATATAGCCCATTGCTCTACTGGCACACTTTTAAAAGCAGCACCTTGGCAGCAGGAAGCCTCTAAAGGAATTTAAATGTGTGGGGTTCCCTGGGAGCGGTACAGAGGGGAAAGCTGGAAGGCCTTGAGGTGCCTGCCGGGAAGGACTCCATACAATGGAACGACAAAAGCCACTTGCTGTAATAAATCACTGCAAAGACAGGTTTACATGCAATTTTTCTGCACTGTGGCCCAGAAAGTGGAGATGCTGCATGATCACATATGAGTAGAGTTGCCAACTCTGACTGCAGTTGTTCCTGGAGATTTACAACTTGTATTTTCCAACCTGATCTCACGTTGGAGCAGAGGCGTCGGCTGATATGGTGCGGTGGGGCGGTGGGCCCCAGGGCATTAGGGCGGAGAGGCTCTGGGAGGGGCGGAGAAGCTCGGGAGTGGGGCGCGGGAATCCTTAAATTTGAATGTTTTTTCGCGGTTTTTCCGCAAATTTAAAGTGTAAAACAGGGATTTTCAACGCGTGTGTGTGCTTTGCAGCCACTTATCTGAGCTCCAGGACGTTCCAGCAGGCTGGCAGCAGCAGCAGCGATGATCTTCTTATTAGCGCATTCACAAACCTTCCGGACTCGTAAACTCCGAAAACTCCTGCGCCAGGGCACACAGCCTCTCCCTGCTCCGGGCGCAGGAGTTTCCGGAGTTTACGCATGCGCAAACCCACGGAGTTTGCAAGGACAGAATGGGCATGCGCAAACTCCGAGTCCGGAAGGTTTGCGAATGCGCTAATAAGAAGATCGTCGCTGCTGCTGCCAGCCTGCTGGAACGTCCTGGAGCTCAGATAAGTGGTCGCAAAGCACACACACGCGTTGAAAATCCCTGTTTTACACTTTAAATTTGCGGAAAAACCGCGAAAAAACTTTTAAAAAACCCGAAAACTCATTATGCAAATTACTTACTTAATTTGCATAATGGGGCGGCGGGCTTTTCCGCCCCAGTTGCTGGGGAGCCTGGCTACCCCACTGCGTTGGAGACCCTGTTAAAATCTCCAGGATCGCTTTCAGTAGACATCTGGAGATTGCTGCTGGTTCCTAGAGAGTCTAGGACACTCCTGGAGGGTTGGAAACTATACGAAAGTGAGCAAAAAAGGAAGAATCAAGAAGCAGCTCTCTCTCTCTCTCCCTCTCTCTCTCTCTCTCTCTCTCTCTCCTGTCGCCTTGTGCTGCTTTGCTTCATTAGGGCCAGTAGGGGCCACTGTGGAGGTTGGCACAGAAAGGGCAAGGAATAGTTCAGCATATATTTTTCTCAGCCTACGACAACTCGAGGCCAAGCTAGCATGCAAACAATGTGCATGCTTGCATTTTATGGCAGGTTTATACACCGTTCATGCCTAGTGGTGCCCTTTGTTTGGTAAGATGTTAAAAGACTGATTTCTGGGTTTACCAAATGCAAAGGAGGATAGGGTTGGGTAGGATAGGGAGGATAGGATAGCTTAATGTGTTGTAAGCCGCCTTGAGTGCCCTCGGGAGAAAGGCGGGGTATAAATTCTTTAAATAAAATAAATAGGGGACCTCTGCTTTCAATAGTAAAAGACAGGAAGGAAATAGGCATGTTCACTTTAACATGCAGAGGAATGAAAACTGCATCTCTTGTAATGCACTTTGCTGTAAAGACAGGCAGTGTGGTGTAGTGGTTTCTTAGCCTAGGGCTGGGAAAAGCTGGGTTCATCCTTGCTCAGCTATGAAGCTAATTGGGCAGTCACCATCTCACAGCATCTTGTGAGAAGAAGTGTGTGTACATTACCCTGAATAACCTGGATGACAGGTGTGCATGAAATCCAAGTATTTCTTCTATTTTGAGAGACTGTGAAAAGGAATCATTCCCAGCTACAGTTAGTAACCAGGGAACCCCCATCTGCTTTGTTCATTCATCTCGGAAAATTGGATCAATGAACTGGAACTGCCGAGAATCGAGTAGAAAAGGTGTGTCTAGATATCCATAATTTCAACAATGAGATGGCTGTGGAATGAGTTGACTTACTGTGTTTTGCATAGATCTGTAATTTTTTCTTCATTGCAAATTTGACACGACACTGACCGGCTCAGACAGAGTGATGCATTTAGACCAGGGGTTCTCAACCTGTGGTACGAGTACCCTTAGGGGTACGCGGACCTCTTGCTGGGGTTACACCAAGTCCTGCCCTTTATCTGCCCCATCAGCAGCTAATTAAGTGTTAATTAACATGCTTTGGGGCTTATTTTTGTATTTTGGAAAATGTACTTTGGTGGGGTGGGGGAGGGAGGAGCTGATTTTGAGAAGTGTGACTTGGAGAAAAAAAAAGATCCTTGCATGTCTGTCTTTCTCACACACACACACACACACACACACACACACACACACACACACACACACACACACACACACACACACTCACAGAGTTAAATAATTCATTTTTTCACATTTAAAATTGTCTTAGTTCTTTTTTATTTAACCATTAATTACCTAATTAATTAATTAATTAATCCAATTAAATAGCAGTTAATTAGCAGGGGGTTCTTCAGAAAATTAGACCGTGAGAGGGGGTACCCGGGCCTCCAAAGGTTGAGAACCCCTGATTTAGACTGCTTCTGTCCTCCTTCCCAAAGCAGGGTTTCAAATTCTGTTTCTCTAGGGGCTTTAAAATGTATATAATTGTACATGTACATGTAATTCTTTTAAAAACACAACCTCTGGATAGCCCGTCTGAAACAATGAAGGGATAAGACAGACTGCAGGCTCAGTGCAGCAAACAGGATCCATCTGTGTTGCGAGAATCACAGGGTGGAGAGAAACCTTGGGAATTGTGAGATCCCTATAAATAAGAAGATGCAATGAAGAGGATCACATCCGTATGGTGAGGAATGCCAGTGGAAGTCTCTAGGCCCTCAGTACCAGCAATGATGAGGTTACTGGGAGCAGGTGACCTGATGGGCCTGATCCTGCCCTACTACAGAGTCATTTAGGGTCTCATCAATAGGTCTTTTTGGATCTTTGGAGCTCCATTTCAGAGTCCAAAACTGGGCTGGAATGGGTTTGCAAACCAAACACACAAAGTGGTGATGTACATACTTTGCCTTGTAATACAAGTTCCATTTAGATACCCTCCTTAACACTACATGTGTGACTGACGTTGACAATAATGGACTCCATTGTTCTATGTTATATTCCTTCTGCTCTCAGCTACCACAGTACCCCTTTTGTTATTCTCAACAATGTTCACACACGTTCCAGATCCCCACAGGGCTTATCACTACCACAGGGAAACAGGGAGGGCAGGTTGCATTTGCAGAGGTTGATGGGTTGCCAAAGCAGATTTTATAAATCAGAATAATGAGGTCTGCAAAGTGAGCCAAAAATACGTATAAATGATCTGCTCTTGTTGAGACAATAACAATAAAGGCCCTATTATTGCACAGTCACACAGAAAGCTTCCTGTGTTTGCTAAAGTAGACAAGACTGGGTGTATTCGGTATCACTGTAAAAATATCCCCTCTAAAAGAATTCTGCACCAGAGCCCCCTATTCTGTGACTGCATTTTTTTGTCTTTTTCAGTTTTCAAAGAACTTGGTTTTGTTTGGGCTTTTCTTAGACCCCAAATCAAGTGAGGTTCGCCTGGCATTGCTAATGCTGGGTCTCTTTGGCTTTCTGTTTGGGGCACCCCATAAATTGGCCTGTGTGTCATGTTGATTTGTGTCATGTAAGTGTGTAAACTTGTGTCATGTAAATGGCTAACGGCGCAATCTTGTTCTTCGGTTGGGCGGCGGAACAAGCGTTCCGCCGCCCAAAGTAGTCGCAAATGTGTTGTAAAGCACGTTTGCGACTACTTTCGAGAAGGGAAGGCCGGCACAAGGCCGGCCTTCCGCCACCGGAGCCCTCACTCAGCCGCCAAACCCAGGTAAGATAGGATCCAGCAGATGGGGGGAGGTTTGGCGAAGCCGGGAGGGCGGCCATAGGCCCAGCCGCCCCGGGTGGGGATGGGGGCATGTCTCCTGCCATATCCCGGTCCCCGCTGGGCAGCTGAGCCATTACACAGCCTCCCTGACTTCCGCCAGCAAAATAGCTGGATGAAATCCGAGGAGGCCGATCAGCCAGCCCTTGATTTACACTCGGAGAAGGGGACGATTGTCCTCCGAGTAGACCTCCCGCCGCGCAGCAACCTGCCCACAGCGGAGCTCAGGATCCAGCAGGCGGCCTTGGCCGCCCGGCGGATCCTTAGGCAGGATTGGGCTGCCCGACTGTAAGTGATGAGCTGGGATCTGCTCTCCAGCCTAAGCCTCACCTTGTTAACTCAGTAAATAGTTTCAGAATGACTACTAGCTCTGCTCCTCAGTCTTCTAGATGGCTGGAGATGACAATGACAATATTGATAACATGGCCTTACTTTACAGGTTGTCATAAGGGGTGCTCCCCTCCAAAGCCACATGTAGCATTGCATGAGATCCAAGGGCACATGATGCTACATGGAGCATTGGGGAGGAGCATGGTGAATGGCAGCTAAAACATGGCACATCAGCGTCAATGGTGAATGATGGAAGATGTAGGGCTTGTAATGTCACAAGGCTACCAGTCCTTTTTGAAAGACCAAAAAATGTACAGTGGCAGAAAACAGAGACTGGGACGGAATTAGGACTATATTGCTCCTGCTCTGGAAATTGGACACCCCCCCTCCCAACCTAAGTTTCAGGTCAAGCACCTGAGGTCTGGATGCCCTAAATGTGCATGTGGTTTTGCACAGTACCCTTGGGGCAGAAGCAGCTGGGGGCGAAGGGAAGGAAAAACTATATCCTTTATGGCTGAGCAATCATAAAACAAAAGATCTGGAGCTGAGCTGAAGGTCAATCAAGTTTAGCTTCTTTTGAGATTTTCCATGCTCAGTTTCAATTCATGCGGAGAGATTGATCTTATTTGTGATAAAAAAAAAGATTCTCAATATAAAATAATGGAAAATACCTCTTAGGTGTTTTGCATACTGAAGCACTGGTTTGGTATTCCTAGTCCCAATACATGGATCCCATGCAACTGACTCCAGCTTTTGAAGGGGCTTCAACAGCTTAGCCTGCCTGAGTCTCCCTACCAATACCAGTTTAATGGGGCCATTTCACTGAACATGTTGCCCAGTGCCAGGAGCTGTACCACCCAAGATTCTCCATTGGTTCCAAGTTATGGCCAGCCTATTGATGTGTGAGCACGACCAAGCCAGAAGTGACTCAGCACTGGCTTCCCAGTACATGCCAAGGCAGACATGAAAAGCCTCCTCCACCCCGGCCAAGGGAAGAGTGTGGGTGGGTACAGAAGCAAGCAGAGGAACTAAGGAGGCATAGAGGCAAGCCAGCTGTTCAGAGAAAGGCTGCTTATTCTGCAGTTTATCCTGCATGAGTGGATTCTCTGCCTTACAGCGCAATCCTGTGTAACCTTGCACCGGTGTTAACAGCAGATGCACAGGTGTAAGTGCACTTACACAGGAGCATCTGCTGTTACACCGGTGCATCTACTGTTACACCGGTGCAAGGTTGCACAAAATTGCACTGTTATTGAGCCCACACCAGACCAAGAACTTGGTGACTTGAGGCTAAGTGACCCCCCCCCTTCTCCCTCATCAGAAGATAGCAGGGGAAGGGAATCAAAGCACCAGCCAGACCACAGCTGTGCTCCTTCAAGGTCCCTGTGCATGGCCTTGGAAGATTTGGAACACCACATCAGGCCAAATTAAAAATAGAGCACACCACCCCCATTCTAGCTGGGCACATACCAAATGAATGAGGAACCAAAATGGTAGAGCTAGCTTTTGGCAAGTGAGCCCATCAACACTCCTCTATCAGGGCATAGATCATGTCCACACCTGCACAAGCTCTCAGATCATTCAGTATGTAATGAGTTCTTCTTCGATAAGTAACCTGGAAATATAACTACAGAGTCATTTTTGTTTCTAATTAACTTGGTGCCTAGAGAAGTTGTCAAGAGATTTGTGCTGCAGTGACATTAGTATGCTGATAAAAACTCTGTTGCTTCTTTTCAGTGGAGCTGAGTGAGGCAGTTAAGGTCTGAATGAGTGCTTGGTAGTAATGGTCGTCTTGATAATAAGGGGGAATAAAGTGAAGGTCAGTTCAGATAAGACAGAGATGTTCAAGGCTGATCTACACCGCACGTATCCCGGCGCATCCCGGGCATGTGCAGAGCGGTGTGGCTTCCTTTTTAACCGAGTGGTAAAGGGATCTTTTTCCTGCACTTCCAACAGTGTGTGACAGCATCCAGATGGGAATGTAGGAAGCTGCTGTGTGGAAATACCTTACAGTGCAATCTTATGCAGAATATTTCCTCCATTCTCAAGAAAGTGATTTATTCCCGGGAGAGTCTGTATGGGATTACAACTCTAGTGAATACAAGCAAGGAAAACAACATCAGAGATGTTCTTCAGAACAAGCGGAGATCCTTGGAATTCACTCCTCTAATAATGGCATTGGGCAAACCTTGGTGACCAGTGATGCTCACAAGAAATGGAGCCTTGTTTTTAGAGTCTGCAATACTGCCACCTTCATTCCCTGCAATTCATTGCTCCCATTTTACAAATGTTTCATTTGTTTTCAAGAGCCTTCATAGTCTTACATTTTTTTTGCATGTACTAAAGGATTGATAATGGTGACGAATCCACCAATAGGATAAACTGCTGTACACCAATGCTGTCTCTCAGCTGATAAGTGAAGTTGGGCTCGACTTGGGTTTGATCAGAAGGGAGCAAGGGGGCTTTTGATGTCAGGTCGCATTGTTCACACACTTCCTTGTCTTCCTGATACCTCCGCAGATTAGTTACACCCGTTTAAAAGAGTTTTTTGAAAACTCACCCAAATGGGTATCATCATACCTGGCGGACACATCTGAAGCACGGAAACTTCCTAGCACCAGTCTTGAAGCGCAATCCTATCCAACTTGCACCACCGGTATAACCGGGGGCGGGGGGGCGGGGCGGGAGGCTTTGGAGGGGAGGGAAGATTAAATTCCCTTTGAATTCCCCTTTGGAGGAGATTTGAATCCCCTTTCCATTCTGGAGCCTCCCGTTCTCGCTGCACCACTAGTTACATAAGAACATAAGAACATAAGAACATAAGAACATAAGAAGAGCCCTGCTGGATCAGGCCAAAGGCCCATCTAGTCCAGCTTCCTGTATCACACAGTGGCCCCACCAGATGCCTCAGGGAGCACACAGCCAACAAGATAACCTGTTTCCTGCTGCCACTCCCCTGCACCTGGCACAGAGAAAACCTACTTCCAAAGCCAGGAGGTTGCTTATAGCTTGTAACCTGTGATGGCCTTTTCCTCCATGAATCTATCCAAACCCCTTTTAAAGGCATCTAGGCCAGGTGCCACCACCACATCCTGTGGCAAGGAGTTCCACAGATGAATTACATGCTGGGTAAAGAAATATTTTCTTTTGTCTGTTCTAACTCTCCCTCCACTCAATTTTAGTGCATGTCCCCTGGTTCTGGTGTTGTGCGAGAGGGAGAAGATGAATTTCCCTCCATCCACTCTCTCCATCCCATGCATAATTTTATATGTCTCAATCATGTCCCCCCCTCAGGCGCCTTTTTTCTAGACTGAAAAGCCCCATACGGTGTAGCCTTTCCTCATAAGGGAGGTGCTCCAGCCCACGAATCATTCTGGTCGCTCTTTTCTGCACCTGTTCCAATTCAACTATATCCTTTTTGAGGTGTGGTGACCAGAACTGGACACAATACTCCAGATGTGGCCTTACCATCGATTTGTACAAAGGCATAATGATATTGGCTGTTTTATTCTCAATCCCTTTTTTTAATGATCCCGAGTATGGAATTGGCCTTCTTCACAGCCGCCGCACACTGGGTCGACACTTTCATCGACCTGTCCACCAGCACCCCAAGATCTCTCTCTTGATCCGTCACAGACAGCTCAGAATCCATTAGCGTATATGTGAAATTTTGGTTTCTTTCCCCAATGTGCATCACTTTGCACTTACTTACATTGAAGCGCATCTGCCATTTTGCAATCCTCTGGCACAGTGGCCGTTTTAAGGGACAAGTTGCATATTTTGGTCAAGAGGTCAGCAACTTCATTCTTGAGTTCCTTCAGAACTCTTGTGTGGACGCCATCCGGGCCTGGTGATTTATTGATCTTTATTCTGTCAATTAAGTCTGAGACGTCTTCTCTTTTAACCTCTATTTGACTTAATTCTTTAGTCAGGGGAGGCCATTCGGGCAGCGGTATCTGCCCGAGGTCTTCCATCATGAAGACAGATGCAAAGAACTTGTTTAATTTCTCTGCAGCTTACACCGGTGGTGTAAGTTGGATAGGATTGTGCTGTTAGTTTCTGGTGAGATAATACCAGGGAAAGATTGATTATGAAAGCAGCAAACCCACACAAGCACCAAACATTGACATTTATTTCATTCCAAATGAAGAGCCAAGGTCTGCCGTTGTACAAGCCAAGCCACATGCCAAAAACGGATGACAGTGGCATAACTTGTCAGGAATCCTACCGTCCTCCAGCTGCCATGTACAAAGTGCACACAAATACAAAACTCAACCAAAGCACCGAGGATGCTCTGTACTGGTCTGATCACAAAATGGCGGCTGTCTTGGCAGGCAGCGGCAAGACAGGCACATCTCAACGTGCCACAGTCCAGTGTGTACTACAGGCTTTAAGAGCAGGGCCAGGCCAGTCTTAAAGTGGGCTGATGCAGTTTGTGTCAGCGGCAGATGGCAGGGAGCAAAGGGGTGGAGGGTTCGCCGCCGTTCACCCCAGGCCTGTTGCCATCTCCTTCCAGCCTGCCACGGATACAAGCCACACGGATCTGCTTCCCACTCACTAAAGGCAGATCATGTGCTTCCTTACCATGCTCCATCACTTTGAAAACCAAGAAGTGCGGAACTTCAGGTTGTATTTAAAGGAGCTCCTTTATTCATGCATTCCCTTTAAATAAAACCCAAAGTCCTGCACTTCCTGGCTTGCAAAAACCACAGAACAGAACATAGTAAGGATCTTTTTTTAAAAAGCATGCTGTGGCAATGGCAGACCTGGGGTGTCATCAGGCATCATTCTTAGTTGGGATAGTTGCATCATTCTGTTTAAGGGGCACATTTGATGCAACTGAAAAAAACGTCTGATTATAGTGCTTTGGATTCGCAACACATTAAATTTAATCAAAAGGAGCCACAGGGAGCTTGATCTAGATCAGGGCTTTGGGGCAAGGGTACCTTACCTTTCCTCTGTGCCGTTTTTGTACTGAAATGAGGCTATTATTTTCTGATGTTCAGTACAGAGGGAAAGAAAGTTGTGTCATGTAAGTGGCTAAGAGCGTAAATCCTGGGTAAATCCGGAACCAGCACAGGCATTATGAAACCCCACAGGCCTTTCTTGGGGCCCCCTCACCTTTGGAAGTGAGGCAAGTGGTAACCTGAAACAAGTCTTTTCTGTTTTGATGCCCTCACTCTCTAGTGCTATCCCCAAGGAGGCTCACCTGGCAATGAGTCCAGTATCCTTCCGACACCAGGCGAAGACCTTTTTGTTCACCCAGATCTTTTACATCTTTTTTTTTGTTTTGGGATTATTGTTTAATCCTGCATGACACTCTCTCTCCCCCCCCTTGACTTCTCTGTTCGATTTTATGTTGTTTTTAGTTGTTCTGCAGGATTTTAAAATGCTGCTGACGAGTGGGGTAGAAAATACTGAAGAGAAGAAAGAGCATTGAAGAGCAGGGCACTAAATTAGACATTTCTATTTTCTCTTAGGGGAATGATGAGTAAATTGATTTCACCTCCTATATTGCCCAGGAAAGTTCTTACGCAACACTGACCCAGTTTAGGGAAGCGGATGTGAGTAGAGCTTGTAGGAGGCTGCTTTTAGAAAGTGCCTGTCAGTAACTCCAGTAAATGACCCCCCACTATCACCAGTGGGGCAGGATGTACTGGATCTCTTTCCTCTCTGGAGTCCCCCGGCTGCCACTGGTACAGTCCAGTTTTGGTTTCATCTTGCGCAACAGCAGGACAACAAAGAGGAAGGAAGAGGAGAGAACAGATAGGGGAGCTAGATTAAGGTAGACGAGTAAGTGACAGCAAAAGCCACTGAAGCCTTGTGCAAGGCTTCAGTGTGTGCATGTGTCAACAGTTCAGCGTCCGGGTGTTGGGAGGCAACAGCCTTCCTGTTAGCCGAATGACAGGAGACAGAAAGAAGAAGTGAAGCTCCTTAGTTCCAGGAAGGAGGCGATGACTCCTTGTTCTGACCACCCCGGCCCATCTCCTTCCCCTCACTGGCTACACCTTCTGCATTTTGTATAGCCCATCTCTGTGAGACAACTCAAGTGCATTATTCACCATGGGCTAATGACTGTGACACATGCCTCGTTGGTGACGACGCAATAGCCCCGGGACATTTTGGAAAGGCCAGCTTTTCGTCCTTGGTGGAGCCTTTTAATGTTTATTTTTGCTTTGAACATCAACAGGAGATAAAGAGAGGTCTGCCTTTGTCTTACCTTATAAACTGGGGTGGCCAACCTTCCACCATTAGGGCCTCTGCGTTCTTAAGAGTTGTGTAGAAGACAGAATCTTGGCAGCTGCAAGTGCTGATGGTGCTGCTAAAGCAGCTGCACCTGCTGAAATGCCCTCACCTATACACCCATTAAAGGGCCAGGAGCATTCATGTTGAAAGGTTGGCCACCCCGTTATAAACTATAAGTTGAGAGACAGGAAGTTTCTGCGGCAGCTGCTAAAAGCTGCTCACCTTTACATCTACAATTGCCCTGAACCCTCAGTAAAACCCCACAGTATCTTTTTCTAATTGATAACCCTCAAGCAAGACGTGCATTAACCTTAGCCAGATGTAACATTCTACCATCAAGCTTGATGGATTATAGATTTGATAGATCCTCTAAGACTAGGCTTACCAGATCTCCAACCGGGACAGAGTGCTAGACCTTTAGGAGAAGGAATGTGGGCAGGTGTAGCTTGTCAAACCTTAGAGCACAATCCTAGGCGAGTCTACTCAGAAGCAAGCCCCATTGTGTTCAGTGGGGCTTGCTTCTGAATAGACTCGCCTAGGATTGTGCTCTAAGGTTTAACAAGCTACACCTGCCCACATTCCTTTTCCTAAAGGTCTAGCACTCTGTCCCGGTTGGAGATCTGGTAAGCCTATCTAAGATCCAGGGCCGTTGTCCATGTAATTTGACAGATATAGAATCTTTACAACATGCACTTCTATACTGTTCATGGTATAATGACTTACGACAAGATATTCTTAATCCATTGTTGGCAAATCTGCAAGGGAAATCTGATTCAGAGATTATTCTGATTCTGCTCTCATCTGTTAATAAATGGTTCATTAATGGGCTAGCTAACTTTCTTTGTTTAATTATTCAACGAAGAGCTTACATGGTGACCAATCTAGCAAAATCTAATTAAAATGGATGCTGACTGTTTATCCCTTTATAGCCTCCTGCCCCCTCCTTTTACTTGCTTTCTGTATTATGTACTATTTGTTTTAATTTATGTGTATATATTTGTGTATGTCTTTTTGTGTTATGCCAATAAAGGTATTTTGATTGATTGATTGATTGATTGATTGATTGATTGATTGATTGATTGATTGATTGATTGATTGATTACAACCATCAAAGGGCCAGGAGCATTCGTGTTGAAAGGTTGGCCACCCCTGTTATAAAGTATAAGTTGCTGGTTCCCACACACGTTTTTAGGGGTATATTTTACAGTTTATTAAAGTGTACATCTAAAAATGTCATGTGCAAGGTTGGACCTACATGGTCCAATTTCTATGGCAGCGAGATGTCACCCAAAATGACACTTCTTCCGTCAGGTTTCTCCTCTTCGTGTCCATAATGTGTAGGAGCCATTTGCCCTGTGATGTGACGTCATCATGAATGGTGCATTGATTTCATTGTATTTGCTGTATCCATGTATTGCTTTTCTGCCAAGGCATTCAAGCCAGTTTACAGATCCAATGACTGTGGGAGGAAAAAGTGACAGAGACAGAACAATGAAAGGGCAGACTTCTCTCGTGCCGTTTGTGGTCTCTCTTGGCAGCAGCTAACATTGATTGATTGATTGCCTGGCTGTTCCCTTGCCTGGCTGCCTCCTCTTCGGCCTTACGTTCAAGCATACAAGTTGGGTTAGGGTTAAGGTTAGGAAATAGCCTCTGGGAAGGTGGGCGAGGAGCTTCCCTAGTTGGATTCTCTCTTTGGTTATCTCTTCAGGAGCTGCTGGCATGACTTTTTTTGACTGAGCTTCTCCTCTTGCTTGTTGTCTGGCAGCAGCAGCCATAAACGTTGAGTGGTGGAGACAGGGAAACTCACAACGGGATGACATCAGGTGGCAGGGTGAATGTGCCTATATGTTTATAGGGGAGGCAGTGCCCCTTCAGTGCCATTTTCTATATTGCTCCGAAGGCATGCATAACGTGCAGTAATGCGTAGCCTGAATAAGACAAGCTTGCATTTGGGAAGATAGATATGACACCACCCAGCTCATCAGTGTCCTAGGATTCGATGTGGCTTGCTGTGGGGTGTCCACTCAGTAGGGGTGCTGCAAACGTGGTTTGCTAACTTAGGTTTTGCTGCAAATTAATAACACTTTCCAGCTGTTCCTCTCATCCCATGCCCTGAACATGTGGAGGGGGACCAGGATCAGGCCCACTGGCCATGGCCCCACCTTGCACACATTTAGCTGCATGCATGAAAGGCAGCCCTGTGAGTGTACAGTTGCACATGTGCAGGGGCTCTTTTTATATGTTGAACGGTCAGGGGCAGGGGCAGCAGTTGTGCGGATGCTGGGGGAAGAACTCTGCTCCCCCTTCCACACGTTTATTGAACATCTGGAGATGAACAGCAGAAAGGGGATAATGTGTGGCATGGACCAAGTGGAGGAAAGGGAAGGACTGCAGGTGAGAAGAGGTATAAAGCCGCCAGCAAGCCAGTGGATGGCTTCACGCTCCGTTCACTACATCTCCTTCTTGATCGTATAGCACAGAACTACTTCATAAGGAAACAGCTGCAGCTGTTTTAACCAGATCAGCTGCACAGCCTATGCAGAGCAATGCAGAAGAAATGGGACACGGTTATAAAAGCACTCCACATGTTTAATGCACACGTTTGTACATGGCTTAGCACAGGGTTTTATCAGGTCTGATTTGAATGCCATGCGGAGCCACTACTAACCAAATTGTAAATTCATATTCAGATAGCTTTTAAAAACTGGCCCTATTCCTCTGCATTTCATTTGGCTCTCTATGCTGTTTTTATGAAAAGTTTCAACTGCTACATTTCTGCGTGTCAGATTGCGGCTAAAGGCAAAGAAGCAAAGACCAGTACAAACCACCAAACAACTCCAAGTGGATGGTTAAACATGTACAGCAAGTTTCAAATTTTCCAAGTTTGAGCGAAGCCTTTCAAAGGTTTGCTGCATCCTTAGCCCTGAGCATGCAAAATGGACTGTTTCTTTTGACATCTAATTTCAGCTAATTGCTTCAGTTTACCACGCGACTGGCATGCATTATCTGGGGCATAGGATGAGTGTGCATTTTTGCACATTTATGGTGCAATGAAGCTGTTTGCCCAGCAACAGGCAAAGCTACCACAAGCTTCAGTGCAAGCCCTCGCACCTACTCCCAACACCTGTGCAGCATGAGGAGCTATAACTCAGGTAGAGCACCTGCTTAGCATACAGAAAGTCCTGGGTTCAGGTCCTGGCTTCTCTAGGTAGGACCGGGAAAGATAATGTTGGAAATCCTAAAGAGCTGCTGCCAGTCAGTGTGGGCAAGCCTTGACTTAGGTGAACCAGTGGTCTGGCTCAGATGTCAAAGACAGCTTCTTATATGAATTCATGATCTTCAGCACAAAGCCTGCCTATGAATAAGCTGTACAGATAGTCAGATGAGCATGTGAAGAGTGCAGCCAGCAGGCATAATTCTCACCTCCATTCATTTACTGTACATTGTTGTCTGCTTAGGGCAGTGGTTCCCAAACTGGGAGGTGGAAACCAGTCAGGGGAGCTGCAAAGTGCTACAGAATCCTCTTGGAAAACAGTGCAATGTCAATTGGCAGGCAACAACATAATGTAATGGGGAGCCATGACCAATGGTCGCCAATGCTCAAGGGAGCTGCAGGTCAAAAATGTTTGGGAAACACTGGCTTAGGGCTTGTGACCCTGCATCTTGGCAAATGTTTAAAATGCAGGCTGTACCAGAAATTCCTGTGGTAGATCAGATGCCCTGCAGACATTCCTGGAATCAGGGATTGCCGCATGGTGTGACCTCTTCACACAGCTACCATGTTAAAAAATGATATGTGGATTATGATAGGCCTTTGGTCAACTGTCCAAGTCTCCCTAATAGACAACAATGGGAGAATGTCCTGGTCCTGGGCACATGAGTCAAAAGGAAGAGCAAAGAACATGGCTTCACATTCCCGCGTGCACGTGTGAAGGAGGTCTTGGTAAGCAAGTCACATGTTCCGCGCACCTGTCTGTTCCACTGTCAAGGAGACTGGGCGGCCTAAGGGCTTGAGTAGCAGCTGGAGGTTCCACTTGATTCACCAGAAGCAGGCCAGGCTCCTGGTTTTGGTCTAGGACAGTCCAGGCCAGATTCTCCATGTTCTGTACATCTCTATAATCGGTGCTAGGCCTGAAAAGGCCTCAGGGAGGTGATTTTGTCTGTAAATGGGAACTTTTTGTTGAAAAGCGGTATACAAATACTGTTAATAATAATAATAATAATAATAATAATAATAATAATAATAATAATAATAATAATAATGTCCTGGGTTGTAGCCTCAGACCGTCTTGGTTCAAGCCCTAATTCCCCCGAGAGCTGTTTTGCTCTTTCTGTGGGAAGGGATGATCAGAAAGCCACGTTGTGGGTGATGAGCAGACAAATTCTCCAGAAGCTTCTAGGCCACAGGAAAAGACCTCTTCCCCATCTCTGAAACTTTCAAGGCAAGGAGGTGGCATGGCAAGCAGTGGAGAGAAACACAGTCAGGGAGAAGAGCCTTCAAAATCTACAGATTGAAGTGGGATGTGTCGTATTCCAGCACAATGAATTGGCAATGTACTGTCATCTGCAAGGACGATGGCGGCGGCGGCGGCAATGGTGGCAGGACAGGTAAGTGGCAGCGGCGGCAACAAATAAATAAATAAATAGACATTTCAAAAAATATTTGTTTGTTTTGCTACGAAAGGTTTCATGGCCCGCAGTAACTCTCCAGTGTCTTAGTACGTCTAAAGTACGTCTTTACCCGTACAACTAAGACACTGGGGATTTTTTTGTTTGATTAATTAATTAAATTGGGGGGGGGGTTCCCCGGTTTGGAATCGGGAAAATATGGTAAGCCTACTCAGACGCCAGACTGCACCCCCCTCGGCCTAAGAGAAACTATGCTGTGAGCCTCATTAAGAGCCCAAGGAATAGTATACAACCCTGTTAAAAACAACAACATTTAAGCTACCAAACTGTGTGGAGCCTAAATTCCATTGTCAAGATTAAACAATTTATTGAGGAACAGGATGCAGGCACTTGTCCAAGATGCCCAGCCAGCTTAGGTTGGCTATCTTGGATTTAGAGGTCCCCAATTCACAAGTTACATTCAACAGGCATATGCTCCATATGCAGTGAACACATGACTGTTGATCGGTATGCATGCGCAATTATTCACATGTTCAATCACAGCTGGCCCTCTACTGAGCCCCAGTGGTTCATTGTGGGACATTAGAAGGTGTGGCACAATGCTGCCACTGTTCAGAGGGCAGTGGAATGAGTGAAGAAGTGCCAGTGTGAGTGCGATGAGCAATACTGGCACTTCTTCACTCACTCTGTGATGCTTGAATACCACATGCTGCTCCAGGAAGGCAGGAAAAACCATAGAAATTTCAGGAAGTGGGGCTGAGCATCCATGCTACCCAAGTGCTGGTGCCACTTTAGGAAGGTTCCAATGGAAGCTACAGAAGCTGCATGTGTGTGTGTGTGTGTGTGTATGTGTGTGTGTGTGTGTGTGTGTGTGTGTGTGTGTGTGTGTGTGTGTGTGAGAGAGAGAGAGAGAGAGAGAGAGAGAGAGAGAGAGAGAGAGTATTGCACACTTTGCACACCTGAGAAAACAATAGCAAAAATCAGTGGCAAGGGCACTACTGGGAGGCAAGTCTCAGGAGCCAAAAGGCTTGTGGGCCAGGCTTGTGTTCAATGCACATACTGCAGAACATGTAACCTGTTCTCTCCATTTTTGATGAAGTCGGTCCCCATGTTGACCTTTAACATGAATGCATGTACATGAAACATGAATGCATGCACATGAAACCATGTATGCATGAATGCATGTACATGAAACCATGTACAGACACCTCTACTTGCATTCAACATCATGGGTGAATAACCATTTCTTATGCGGCACACATGTCCAGGTGTCTGCTCATTTTAAAATAAATGACTGATCATTTTAAAAATCAATATGGGGATGAACCTCTTGAAAATGCAGACTACGGATTACATGCCCTGTATTGTCGTGGTTGTGTTGAACACAAATGTTCACAGTATACTGTACACAGATTGTATGCACATGGAATGCAATGTGTGCATAGGGCTAATTTCACAGATTAGAAGGTTTGCTTGATCTTTGAGTGTACCGTAGGGTTTTTTTGTTTGGTTTGCTGATGGGGAGCTGAAGCCCACATTTTGGCTGCTCTGTGTACATTACAGGAATGACTCTGACAATCTGGTTCCACTTCAAAGTACATTTCATCTTCAAAGTATTCTTAACATTTACAGTTAGCCCATGCTAGACACAGAGTTGCATTTCTGGTGTGTGGAGGCATTCCTGGAAGCGCTACTGTCCAAATCAGCAATCCATGACACTGAGTCAAATGAACGATTGCAATAGTGGGATTTTTTTAAGGCATGGCTGATTCAGTGACCCATTAAATCCTATGCACAGTTGAAGTCAGGAGTGAGTCCTACTGAACCAAGTGGGGCTTACTTTGAAATTAACATGCACAGGATTGAGCTGCATGAATGTCTGTAGGCACTGAAGGTGAAACGATGGCAATGCTGTGTTTCATGGTGAGAGGAATTTATCTGCAAAGTTCAAGGATGATTCCCCCCCCCTCTGAAGAGTTGCACAATTCTGGGGGCGCATCATCAAAGGCGTGGTTGGTTCTCTGCAATGCACCACGCACTAGTTACTACTGGAGCTAAGTTATCAGACTGGAAAGGTGTGTGCTTTGATCTACACAGGTACGGCACATGTGTCATTCTTACATTCCAAAACCAGTTTGAAGGTATTCAGGTGCACTGCAGGTGCCATCATTAAAAGGAGGAAGTGCTCTCTACTGGTTATAGCGCAGAACTAGGAATCATAGCTCCAGCTTCAGTTTCAACAACTATAAAATGAGGATAATAACACTGTTCTTGCTGCCTGCAAAGCATAATGAATGTTTTAAAAACACATTTTGATCTTCAGATTAAAGGCACTGGACTTAAAGAGGTGCAGCCAAAATATCATCCTTTGGAGGTGGTGGCTTTACGCAGGATGGTCAGGTTGAATTTGTGGTGATATACAGCACAATCCTATCCAACTTACACCACCGGTGTAACCAGCGGGGGAGGGCAAGGCGGGAGGCTATGGAGGGGAGGGGAGATTTAAATCGTCTTTGAATCCCCCTTTGGAGGGGATTTGAATCCCCTTTCCGTTCTGGGGCCTCCCATTCTCACTGCACCGGTGGTGTACATTGGACAGGATTGCACTGTTAACCTCACTAAGCAGGAGTTCACAACAGGCATTGATTCACTGCAAAAAATACAGCCATTGCTTGATAAGCTAAACATGTGAAATGTCAGGAATTCTGTAATGGATCAACTCACCATGGATCCCTTGCCTATTGTCACCACAAAAAGGAGCTAACAAGGAAAGCCAGGACCCCAAACTTCACGTTGCATTTTTGAAATGTTAGCATCAAGAGACTTTATCATGTATCTTTTTTACATTTCCAGCAGGGTAATACACTGAACACTGGAATTTCAGTTCTAGCAATTACCAGCTGTCTCCATGTGGGGGTGCATTCAAAAGGAATATTTGCCATGGAAAGCCAACACAATAAAAACGATATGATGGCAATTACTTACTAGCAGATCCACCTGACCAAACAAAGGTGTTGAGAATGCTGGGGTATTCGTGGATACGTGGCTTGTGGGAAACTGGCTCTGCTTAACCATGCACCCAGCTTTCAATTCAATCAACACGTATGGTGTCACCACATAATGGTTACGGGGGCCTGAAGTGATAAATACTGGCTGAAAGCTTACTAGGCCAATATACAGTAGTTCCAGTACAATGGTTTTCAAACCATGTCCTGGGGAACTCAAGGGTTGTTCAGAAGTTTATCAGAGGCGTCTCAAAGAGAAGCTCAGTAAGCTTTCCTGAACGATATCATGCACCACTGCTCAACTTCCCTGCAATGTGCAGTCACAAGGGTATATCCTAGCATGCATGTTCGGTTCACATGGGGCATTTGGTCAGTGGTCTCTGCATGCACTCAGCATGCTCCTAGCATTTGCCCTAGAAACCTTTGCAATGTGTTGAGATTTCACAGCAGACATACAGCATTCCTCAGCAGGCAAATTTGCATGGAAATTTCAGAGGATAGCAAGTTTGAAAATGATTTGGGTAGGGACTATAACCCAGTGGTAAAGCATGTGCTTTGCATACAGAAGATCTCTCCCAGTTTTAATCCCTGGCATCTCCAGGCAGGATTGAGGAAGACTCCCTGTCTGGAGAGCTGCTGCCAGTCAGTGTCAATGATACTGAGCTAGATGGACTAATCATGGCTGATTCAGTAGGCAGCTTCACATATACAACACTGCACCAGTTTAATTGAAAAGATTTCATCCTCCTCCAGATTGGTCTTGATAGTGAAATGATGACAGGCAGCTGTGATAGAAGCATGAGCCTGTTTATGAGGAGTGGAGCAAAACTGGATGACTCAGAGGACGCCATGCAAGGGGATCGAAAGGACTCCATCCAACCAGAGTGAAAGAATGGTTCTTCCACAGTACAGCTTATTGGTGGGAAAACACCAGTGCAACAGAAAGTGTCTCTGGTTCAAGAAAACCTGGTTTAGGAGGGTTTTTTGTGGGTCCCATTGTTACTTTACACAAGGTGTTTTGGTTTTGAGACATTTTGGAGGTTTGGATTCAACACCAGCTGGGCCAGCCCACTGATTTCAAGAGTTTCTTTCCAAAATACACAAACCAAATGCAAAAGTGAAAGCATTTCTCCCATATTCCAATTCTCATCTATGAAATGGGCCTAAGATGATTTCACTGCAAGGAAGGAGAGCATCTCTCTTGGTTGGTTGCAATCAAACTTTGAGCACCACCAGGCTCCAGTGTTGACTATATACAGTACAGTACTGCCTATTAGTGTTTTCAGCTTCAGGAAAGCTTTCTGGTGGGCTGGGAAGTTTCCCGTAACATATAAAGCTGCCTCAGACTGAGCGAGACCACTGGTTCTTCTAGTCCAATCCTGTCGATTCTGATTGGCAACAGCTTCCTTTGGATCTCATGCAAGAATCTTTGTATTATAGCTCCCTCCAACATAATGGACACAATTATTTCACACCAGAGCCAAATACTCAAAGGATATCTAATTTTAGGATATTATAGCACAATTCTAAGTATGCTTATCCGGAAGTAAGTCTCCTTGGGGTCCTCTTCTTTTACACACACACACACACACACACACACACACACACACACACACACACACATACACACACACACACACACACACACACACACACACACAGAGGCATGGAATCATATGCGCTGTTTCAGCACATCTGGGCCTCACTGTGCTCATACTCAGTTTATGCAAGTCCCATCCCATTCACATACTGGGAAAGCAGTATGTGAATGCAGTACGTTTGTCTTCTCATTTTTGAGCACGGAGTTTCTCATGGAAAATGTATCTGTCTTATTTGGGTCATTTTCAGCTAGCAGTTCCAGGGGATGTCATTCCTCATATTGCAGCACACTCACGCCTGCGTGCCCACACACCTCAGATAAAAGAACCAAACATGACCCCTACGCAGAAACATATTAATGTAGTCTTTGAATCCTATCCTTCCTCCAAAGAGCTTAGGACAGCAGACGTGATGTGTGTGCGCGCGCACACACGCCTGTGTGTATTATCTCATTTTATCCTCACAACAACCTCTTGAGACAGATTAGTCTGACTGAATGACTGTGATTGATCTGAGATCACCAAGTGAGCTTCAGGGATGAGAAGGACCTTGAGCCCAAATCTCCCCATCAACTCCAAGTCCAAACAAAAGGAACTACTTCTTCAGCTAACTGAACTATGAAATTCCATGCTCGAATACCTGTATATGGTATTGGTCACTGGCTTAGATGGCTTTTAAATGGATTGACAAATGCAGGATAGGACTGTCAACAGCTGTTATCCACAATAGCGAAGTGAAGCCTCCATATTCAGAGGCAGTATACCCCTGAATACAAACAACAGGAGGAGACTGTGGCCTTTGTGCACTTCCTAGAGGAATCTGCCTGGCCACTCCAGGAAAGAAAGTACTGTACTGCACTAGATACCCGTCTGATCCAGCAAAGCTTCTCTCCTACTTGTAGCACTGATTGTGTAGCACTGACACTAATTGTGTTCTCCTCGTCCTGCTGTGAGCTCCCTGTTCTAGACACAGCCTTCCACAGCACAGGTGCAATTTTAAAATATAGCTCCCCTTGGCAACACTGCGCAAATTCAAAGCAGCACAGCTTCCCGAGAAGGCTGGCGCTAGCTAGGCATCAGCTTACAAGGAGTTACTGGTGTGGCTTTACTTGATTATGTGATGCAGTTTCAGTTACCCACAGGCTTTAATTGCAGTAACAGTAAGAGGCTTGAACAGTCAGAGTCATGTGTTGCTGCTTACAAGAAGCTCAGTGGTGTGCTCTGGCGAGGGGAAATCCCCTGAAAGGGCTGGAGCCGGCCTGAATGCAGCAACATAGCACAGTTGGGCTTTTCCTGTGTGCGAGGGAACCGTGTCACTCAAGCAAAGAACACTGTGTGCTGACAGGCTGCCTGGGGTGGGGTTCGCAGTCAAGACACACACACGACAATAAAGCCAGTTTGGCAATCTTCTTCAGGTTCAGCCGAATGACTCTTGACACAGATGTGGGGGTCCCACTAACTCTTCCACTGCCGTTTTGCACATTTCATTCATCGACTTCATGTTACAACTAGATGGCCAGGGAATTTGCAAGAGCTCAGGGTGGATGATAATATCACCAGGGTCATTAGTGTATTATTCTGCAGTCGAGTTCAGCACACTGAAACAGGCACTGAAAATCTTGTTAATGGTTCAAAAAGTCAGGTTTCTAGCCCCTAAACTTGTGAAGCTGGGCTTGATTGATTGAGTGCAAAAGCTGGTGAAATCTCAGAAGTTGTGGGAAAGGAGGGGGAGGCCTAACCAAGACTTCCAGTGTTCATGGAAGAGGATTTCACCTCCCTGCATAGCTCCTTGTCCTTCTAAAAACTAGTCGAAGTGGAATAAAATATGCAAAATAAGCAAATGTATGCAATTATGGTTAATGTGCATAAAATATACAAACCACCGTATTCTGTTTTTCTTTGCAGAGGATTTGAGTTGGGCTGGTGCAGAATATATATTTTTTCTGCAGAATATACACTATCCCGAAAATAACCCTTATTATTAGTACATAATACTGTGTACTGCCACATAGTATTAAGGACTAAAAAGCAAGAGATTTGAAGATCAAAAGTACCTATTAAAAACATTTACACTGCAATCCTATGAACACTTTCCAGGGAGTAAGTCTCACTGAACACAATATGACTTGCTTCCAAGTACACATGCACAGGATTGTGATGCACAAAATATACTACTACATTTAACTTTTTTGTTTGTTTAATAAATACACTCCCAGGAATAGGAAAAAAAAAACACTTATTGCATTGCTATTAGGAAGTATGGATCATGCTCTGGAGAACCGGAAGGGGACAAGAATTCCAGAATAGGGGTGAAACTTTATTTCTCACACATTTCTAATCTGATATTTCAAAGAGCCATGACATTTGATACCACATGGGTCAGAGGGCTTGAGGTGGTTGTTAATGTGGTTGTTATGTTTGGGAGGGATAGTAGCTCAGTAGGCAGGAGGGACTTTAGCTCAATGGAAGAGTATCTGCCTGGCCTGCATAAGGCCCCAGCATCGCCAGGAAGAGGAGAACAAAATTCCTGCTGCCAGTCAGCATCAACAGTATTGTGCTAAATAGACCAGTACTCTCACTCAGTGCACAGCAACTCCTATGCTCAGTTTTCTTCTTGATGTCACGCCTGGTAGTGAGAAGAAAGCCCCCAAAACAAAAGGTACACACTTTCTGTGTTATTTTTCATTATTTTAACCTTGTTCATTTTAGGAATCTGTATGATGATTTGCCCCTTCATGGATCATTGCCTTGTCGTGGCGAAGGGGCTTGCGTAACTCAATGAAGCCATGAGCTATGCCGTGCAGGGACACCCAAGATGGACAGGTCGTAGCAGAGAGTTCTGACTAAAAGTGATCCACTGGAGAAGGAAATGGCAACCCACTCCAGTAACCTTGCCAAGAAAATCCCATGAACAGTTCCAAAAGGCTACAAGATATGACGCCGGAAGATGAGCCCCTCAGGTCGGAAGGTGTCCAATATGCTACTGAGGAAGAGCGGAGGACTATTCCAAGTAGACCCAGAAAGAGTGAAGCGGCTGGGCCAAAGCCAATAGGACGTCCAGCTGTGGATGTGTCTGAGGTTGAAAGGAAAATCCAATGCTGCAAGAAGCAATATTGCTTAGGAACATGGAATGTGAGGTCTATGAATCAAGGCAAGCTGGATGTGGTCAAAGATGAGATGATAAGATTGAACATTGACATCTTGGGAATCAGCGAACTAAAATGGACGGGCATGGGCGAATTTAATTCAGGTGACCATCATATCTACTACTGTGGGCATGAATCCCTTAGAAGAAATGGAGTAGCCCTCATAGTCAATAAAAGAGTGGGAAAGGCAGTACTGGGGTGCAACCTCAAAAACGACAGAATGATTTCAGTTCGAATCCAAGGCAAACCATTCAACATTACAGTAATCCAAGTGTATGCCCCAACCACTGATGCCGAAGAAGATGAAGTTGACCGGTTCTATGAAGACCTACAACACCTTCTAGAACTAGCACCCAAAAAAGATGTCCTTTACATCATAGGAGACTGGAATGCTAAAGTAGGAAATCAAGAAATAAACGGAACAACAGGCAAGTTTGGCCTTGGAGCGCAAAATGAAGCAGGGCGAAGGCTAACGGAGTTCTGTCAAGAGAACACGCTGGTCATAGCAAACACTCTTTTCCAACAACACAAGAGGCGACTCTACACCTGGACATCACCAGATGGTCAATACCGAAACCAGATAGATTATGTGCTTTGCAGCCAAAGATGGAGAAGCTCTATACAATCAGTAAAAACAAGACCTGGAGCTGACTGTGGCTCAGATCATGAGCTTCTTATTGCAAAATTCAGGCTTAAATTGAAGAATGTAGGGAACACCACTAGACCAGTCAGATATGACCTAAACCATATCCCTTATGAGTATACAGTGGAGGTGAAGAATAGGTTTAGGGCACTAGACCTGGTAGACAGAGTGCCTGAAGAACTATGGACGGAAGTTCGTAACATTGTACAGGAGGCAGCAACTAAAACCATCCCAAAGAAAAAGAAATGCAAGAAAGCAAAGTGGCTGTCAGATGAGGCTTTACAAATAGCTGTGGAAAGAAGGAATGCGAAAAGCAAATGTGAAAGGGAAAGATATAAACAACTGAATGCAGAGTTCCAGAGAACAGCAAGGAGAGATAAGAAGGCCTTCTTAAATGAACAATGCAAGGAAATCGAGGAAAACAACAGAATGGGGAGGACTAGAGATCTCTTCAAGAAAATTGGAGATATCAAGGGAACATTTTGTGCAAAGATGGGCATGATAAAGGATAAAAAAGGCAGAGACCTGACAGAAGCAGAAGAGATTAAGAAGAGATGGCAAGAATACACAGAAGAACTATACAAGAAAGAGCTTAATGTTCCTGATGACCACGCTGGTGTGGTCACTGACCCAGAGCCAGACATCCTAGAGAGCGAAGTCAAGTGGGCCTTAGATAGCATTACTAACAACAAAGCTAGCGGAGATGATAATATCCCAGCTGAGCTACTTAAAATCCTAAATGATGATGCTGTGAAAGTGCTGCACTCAATATGCCAACAAATTTGGAAAACTCAGCAGTGGCCAAAGGATTGGAAAAGGTCAGTTTACGTTCCAATTCCAAAGAAGGGCAGTGCCAAAGAGTGTTCAAACTATCGCACAATTGCACTCATTTCACATGCTAGCAAGGTTATGCTCAAAATTCTACAAGCTAGGCTTCAGCAGTACGTGGACCGAGAACTACCGGATGTACAAGCTGGGTTTCGAAGAGGCAGAGGAACTAGAGATCAAATTGCCAACATGCGCTGGATCATGGAGAAAGCACGAGAGTTCCAAAAAAACGCCTACTTCTGCTTCATTGACTACGCAAAAGCCTTTGATTGTGTGGATCACAACAAGCTGTGGCAAGTTCTTAAAGAGATGGGGATACCAGACCACCTTACCTGTCTCCTGAGAAACCTGTATGCGGGTCAAGAAGCAACAGTTCGAACCGGCCATGGATCAACTGATTGGTTCAAAATTGGGAAGGGAGTACGGCAAGGCTGTATATTGTCACCCTGCCTATTTAACTTATATGCAGAGTACATTATGAGAAATGCAGGGCTGAATGAATCGCAAGCCGGAATCAAGATTGCCGGGAGAAACATCAACAACCTCAGATATGCAGACGATACCACTCTAATGGCAGAAAGTGAAGAAGAACTAAAGAGCCTCTTGATGAGAGTGAAAGAGGAGAGTGCAAAAGTTGGCTTGAAACTCAACATTAATAAAACTAAGATCATGGCATCTGGTCCCATCAATTCCTGGCAAATAGAAGGGGCAGAAATGGAAGCAGTAACAGATTTTACTTTTTTGGGTTCCAAGATCACTGCAGACGGAGACAGCAGCCATGAAATTAAAAGACGCTTACTCCTTGGAAGGAAAGCTATGGCAAATTTAGATAGCATAATAAAAAGCAGAGATATCACCATACCAACAAAGGTTCGTATAGTCAGGGCGATGGTGTTCCCAGTAGCAATGTATGGTTGCGAGAGCTGGACCATAAGGAAGGCTGAGCGCCGAAGAATAGATGCTTTTGAACTGTGGTGCTGGAGAAGACTCCTGAGAGTCCCTTGGACTGCTAGGAGATCAAATCAGTCAATCCTAAATGAAATCAACCCTGACTGTTCCCTGGAAGGACAGGTACTAAGGCTGAAACTCAAATATTTTGGCCACCTAATGCGAAGAGAGGACTCTCTGGAGAAGACTCTGATGCTGGGAAAGACTGAAGGCAAAAGGAGAAGGGGAAGGCCAAGGATGAGATGGTTAGACAGCATCACCGATGCAACGAACATGAAAATGAGCGAACTCAGGAAGATAGTGGAGGATAGGAAGGCCTGGCGGGATATGGTTCATGGGATCACGAAGGGTCGGACACGACTTAACGACTGAACAACAACAACATGATGATTTGTTGTGCTGTTTTGACAGCTGCCTTGAGCATCTTGTGATAGAAAAGTGGGATAAAGATATTCTAATACAATAAACTAATCATAATGCATTAAGCAAGTACATCTTGTTGCAAGGGTTTTCCATTGCTGTTGCTGTGATTGATCATAGTAGGTGGTAGCCTACCTTTCTGGCTAGGGTTTCACAAGGCAAGTGCAAAGTATGAGATCACCTCACCCCAGTGCTCAAGTACATGTGCAGGCCCTGGGCCCTTGGGATGGTCTTGCCTGTAGTCTACTGGCCCAGGGAGAAGACACTAGAATGCACAAGACACAGGTTGTGCAGGTTGAGCTGTGCACAGGCCCGACTCTGTGTCACAGCCAGGCCAACAGGTCCTCCTACTCCTGCCCAGGCATGCCACAAACCCCTGCTGACTGTGCCATGTGGCATCTATGCCACCAGTTACCCATTCATGTGTTAGTCTATATAGAGAAGTGTGATCTGAATGGAGATTGCCTCCCTTACCCAACCAAACATGTGGCTTGTGAGCCATTGGTCCTCCCATTCATCGTGTAATTCATCTGCGTGTAATTCATCTGTGGAACTCCTTGCCACAGAATGTGGTGATGGCACCTGGCCTAGATGCCTTTAAAAGGGGGGTTGGACAGATTCATGGAGGAAAAGACCATCACAGGTTACAAGCCATAAGCAACCTCCTGGTTTTAGAAGTAGGTTTTCTCTGTGCCAGGTGCAGGGGAGTGGCAGCAGGAAATAGGTTGTCTTGTTGGCTGTGTGCTCCCTGAGGCATCTGGTGGGGCCACTGTGTGATACAGGAAGCTGGACTAGATGGGCCTTTGGCCTGATCCAGCAGGGCTCTTCTTCTGTTCTTATGTTATGTTCATTCACAGTTCTGATCACCTATAAATTGCAAGGTGCAAAAACACCTGTAGGGATGATGGGCTGGCGAACACGGCATGTCACAGTGGACGATGGATTCAAACCTATACTTAGCCAGGGTTTAGGAATAGTTCTGCTTTCAATGCCAAAGTAACAAAGATGAAAACACCTCTGAGCATGTGCAAAGCCCAATTCCAACCAGAAGCAGCCTCTAAATATTTGGGATGGAGGGGGAAGGCTTCCAGAAAGGCTAGACATTTTGAACCAATGAAGCACTGTTGCCACCAATCACTCCCATTCCCCTGAGGCCAAAGGGAGAAGCAAGTGGAACAGGCTCAGCCTCATTCCATCAAAGCTGCCAAGAGGGACCAATTGGCAAGAGGAAGGGATTTTTTTCCCCTTGACATCCTTCATTTTAAGTGTTCAAAGCAACAGCCTAGAAGCAAAACCAACTGTGATATCCTACAAATGGAAACGAAAACAATAATGTTGAGAAAAATCCCCCCTTTTCCCACCTAAGTGCAAATTAATTAAATGCCAAATACGGAAATGAGAGTCACGTGAGATGCAATGCAGCCTAGATTCCATGGGGCAGAATGTTGATGCTGCAATGGTGGGGTTTTCTAACCTCTGCTAAAAGTACATACATATAAACAGACGGCTTAGGAAATTGGTCCATTCCTAGGGATGAGAGGACCTCCCCCATTAAGATCTTTTTTGTTTCAGTTTTGCTCTGTGCTGTGTTCCCCCCTCCAAAATACAATCACAACAAAAACTGTATTTCTAAATGGATTCGTTTTAAAATTAAAATGAATTCATTTCTAAAATTAATAGTTGTAATGCATGCAGCTTTCAGCTCCTTCAGTTCATTTGCATCTTTCCTCCCCCTCCATTATCATATCAATATGCATGCATTGATAAAACACTACAAATCAAGCAATCATGATGTGATTATATGTGCATATGTATCCAGGCTGCTCTTCTGCAGTGTTGTATTGACATACTCGTGCTACCCTGTATTGGTAAAACACAGCACACAGAGAACTTTGATACAACTATATCATATGTATAAATAATCACATCAAGATTGCCTTTTTGTGTTTTTTTCAATACTGGCAACACAAGTGAGGGGGGGGAGATACAAATGAACTACAAGAACTAAACATGAGGGCAAATTTTGTATGTTCTGTACAGGATTCTGTAAAATCTGGGCAGTTAGAAACAAAACAAATGTTGATGCTATACTTTGTTTGGCTGGTGTCATATGGTGTAAATAAACAGGGCTTCTAAAAACCCCAAAGAGAAGGAAACTGAGTGGGAAAAAAATACAAAACAAGCAAAGCAATTGGAGAAGGGAAAAAAAAATAACCACACCACAAATTACAGAGCTCGATGGGATGGCTTAAATAAGAAAAAGGAGAAGATTATTAACATGCCAACTTCTGTAGTAACCTTATCATTGACTCACAAGATTTTGCTCTGTGCCGGACTTACTCAAGACGTCTTGATGCCTGAGTTGGAAAATCCAGACGACGCTCCCCATCCTGATAAGTTGCAGTGAGGGCTGTTCTTGCACGCCTCCCACTCCATTCAATGGGGCTTGCACAAGAAGACGTCCTTGCCCCACGGGTCAGATCTGTTTCACACTTTGAGCTCTTAATGACACCCCAAATCAGCCATTTGAAGCAGCCAGCTCTCTTTATCAAACTACCCTCACTGGCCCCAGCTCCCCAGGATTTCAGACAAGAGTCATTGGCAGCCCTACCTGGAGAAACAGGGGACTAAACTAGTGTGAAACATGCACACTACTACTGAGCTATGGACTTCTATGAACCCTAACTTACAGTAGGCTCGCATCTGACTTTGTGCATTTTAAAATACGTTAAGTCCAGAACCAGACAGAGGATATCTCAGGGCCAGTTCAGAAGACACTTTTCCAACCAACCCCTCTTCGTGCGCTCAAAGATGTGCGCATTCCATGAGTGCATATGTCCTGCCACCTCCTGCCACACCAAGGATCCACTGCCTAATCGCATAGGGAGGGGATTCATCTGAACCACACCCCTGTGCACAATTCAAATACCACTTTAGATAATATTTATATTTAAATTAATATTTACATGTAAATACCGTATTGTCCCGAGTATAAGATGCACCTGATTATAAGACGCACCCTTAAAGTTTGGTGCTATTAAAAAAAATTAATTAAATCACTGGCATTAAATTGCAACAGCCTGATTATAAGACGCACCCCTAGTTTAAAAACTTAAATTAGGAGAAAAAAGTGAGTCTTATACTCAGACCAATACGGTATTTAAAGTAGTGTCTAGATTGTGCATGAAGGGGCAGTTTGGACAAATCACTCCCTCCACGCAATTAGGCGGTAGAGCCCAGACATGGCAACAAAAAGCAGTCCATGACTGAGCACTCATGCTTTCTTCAATCCTGCAAGGAGGGGCCAGTTAGAAAAGTGTAATCTGAACCAGCCCTCCGTCAGATGCAACTGCATATGCACTCAGTGACCAAGAAACTTGCTTGTTGGGGTTCATGCAGCATGCTATCAACCAAAATAGCCTGGGACTCTTCAACAGAAGGGAAAATCCTGCCTTGCTTCAGAGATATCTGGTGACAGAAAGTCTGGTGTTTGGATTGGAATCATATGCTTCCCGTGTGTTCAATGTTTGACAGCCAAACTACATGTTAGATTAAAAACACTATTTGAGTTGATGTGATTTCTGTAATGAATAGGAGCCATGGGGGAGGGCTTATCAGAATGAGGACCATGACATCAGCCCAGCTCTACTCCACTGCTAAGATGGGGGCACCCTCAACTATCCTGGCTAATAGTGGCTGACAGCCATAAGAGCATATGCTGGATCAGATTAATAATAGCCCAATCCTAACTAACGTTCCAGCGCCAATGCAACTGTGCCAGTGGGGCATGCATTGCATCCTGCGGGGGGGGGGGGAGGAGTCATGGAGGCCTCCCCAAAGCATATCCCCTTACCTTGGGACTGCATTGCGGCTGCATTGGTGCTGGAAGGTTGATTAGGATTGGGCTGTAAATGTCTTTCTATTTCAGCAGTCCGATACCCACAATGACCAAACAGATCCATCTTCTATGAATTTGTCTAGCCACCTTTTAAAGCTGTCTAATCTTGTGGCCATGACCACATCTTGTGCAGAAGTCGGTGATGGCATGTAAATTATGCAAAGACGGGAGATGTGCACTCTGTCCCTGCATCAGGAAAACACACCATCCTATATAGGAGATATGTACAGTATCTTGACCTGCTGCTTCACACATAAGACCAGGACCCAATGGAGACAGAGGTGTCCTCTCTCTCACCACCTCCATGGAATGCACAAAGTTAGCTTTGAGAGAACAACTCAACCAGTCATCTAGTTCAGGAACATACTTTCTTGCTGGTTGCCACTGTAATTGAGCAAAACAGCCAGTCAGCCAGTCTGTCAAGCCAAAATGAGAGGCAAAATCTCTGCCTGCCAAATCTGGAAGTAGATGCAAGAATTGGAGACCCTCAACACTCGATAATATGCCTTTTGCATGATTGGGGTCTCTGTACAGCAGCCATGCAGGATCTTGGTCCAGATCAGGACCACAGATCAGAACCACAGTGGGGCTTTAACCCAGTACCCCTGCAATCATCCTGATCTGGATCAGGCCCACCATGACTGCTATTTGCCTTGAGAGGAAAGCGTCCATTAGCACTAAGACGTGGCACCTGCAGTGGAGAAGAATTCATTTTGTAGGGTTGGCCAGACAAACCCAGCAATTTTGGAGAAGGTATAGTCCTAACCAAAATCCAAATGTGACCAGGTTTAGGGGGTAGAACTGAGGGGAGCACATGTTGTTCCTGTCTTATAGGCAGAGGAACTCCTGTGACAAGGTTAAATCCCTCCAGCCACTTGGTAGGCATATCTACTCCCTTTTTTACCTCCTTCTATCTGGGGAATTTACTGCTTTAGTATTTACTGCTCTGTAGTAAATGGCAAGCTATTTTATCTCCACTGCTGCTGGTACCAGAGAAAGATCTTCAGTCAGCCTGTTTTGGTCTCCAGCTGTAAGGCACACATGGTGACCTGAGGCTAGAGGACAGGCTGGAAAATGCTTAGCTGTTGACCTTTACATGCAGTTTTCTTCAGAAATCAGCTTGGTAGAACCTCTTTTCATGACATGCTATAGGCACCTCATAGCCACTCTGAGTCTGCTGTGTGAGAAAACTGTTGTTTTAAGGAAAACGTTCCCATCCCGCAAGGTGACCTCCTCCCAGGCAGCCTTTTTGTGCCCTGGATGCAGCGCTGCCTGCACCGGCCTCGCTGCATCGCAAGGCACAAAGTTAGACAGGATTGCGCCATAAGCAGTGGCGTCGCTACGGCCCCGCGGGGGGGAGCAACGCGTCCCTGCCCCTGCTCGTGACGTCACGCGCAGGCGCAGGACCACCACCACCCCGTGCCGTTTTCGGCTCATTTTGGAGCCAAATGGACACAGGGGAGGGAGGGAGGGCCGAAAGCAGATCGACGAAAAGTTAGTTTCGGCCCTCCCCGCTCTCCCCAGGGGGACGCGCGTCACCCGTGCATACGTGCATCACCCCCGGCGGCCCACCCTCCCCGCCGCGGGCCAGCGACACGCCTGGCCATAAGGGCCCTCTACCTTTTCCCCATAGTTCAGTGCTCATGCTAGAGATATGTAGCTGGTACCACTGATACTTTTACTACTTCTGAATAGCAGGCATGGAGCATTTGTTGGCCACTGTGTTCTTGCACAGTGCTAACTGAAGTGCCCCATTTCCTCCTCCTCCTCCTCATAGCACAACAAAAAAGATTCTTTTTTTCTGGTGCTTCGCAAGTTAGACCTATCCTTCGCAAGTTAGACCTATCCTCATGAGGATGCTGCTTGAATTAGCATATGTGGCTATGCCATATCTCCAAAACTAGAGCTGATAGGGCAAAACTGATGTCATTTTTGGAATCAGCACCACAAATATACCCAAGGATAGGTCTAACTTTTAAGGCACCCAAATGTGTGTTGGGATGTGTCATCATTGGTGGGAATTCTCCCTGCCCCACAGGCTGGCAATTCCCACTAGTGAGCCACATCATTGGCTACTGCTGCAGAAATACAGATATTCACCATTTTAATGTTGCATCTCTTGGATTTTATAAGTAATACATCAGCTTGAGCACTTGCATTCTTCTTACTAGAAGATATCAGTGTTGTTATGGAACTCATAATGGGATAATTTTGTGTAGCACAATCCACTCCAGGCTTCCAGGCCAATACCCGGAGAACAGAGTGGCCCCAGAGATACCTAAATTGGCCATTCCTATAATAGGGCATAATCTGTTCATTCTGACTGGTGTCTATACCCACATTCCTTTGGGAATCCTCCATAAGTAGACACTGCCATTCACACTGGATGTGGAGTTAGGTAGTACAGAATATGTATGGGCTGAGGGAGGGGGAAATGGTAACCTCCTCATTCAGAGATGACAGGCGCCCTACCGGCGCCAGGGCGCATGGGGCGGGGCCTGCGTCGTGTGACATTGACGCGCCCTCACGTCACGTCGACGCCCCCCCACCCGGTTTTCGCTCATTTTGGAGCCTAACCGGCTCCAGGGAGGGTGGGAGGGCGCAGACAATGCGGCACTTTGGAATGGTGAGTTCCCCCAGCGCACCCACCATGACTTCCCCGAGCACGCCCCCCGCTCGCGAGTGCCTGGAGCTCCTGCTCCACGCGCTCCACCGTAGTTCTGCCGCTGTCCTCATTGATGGTGCAAGACAGTAAGCCACCAGAACCTGGCTATTAGGAGCCTTTTAGTTCAACACACAAACACAAACAAACACACACAGAGAGAGACAGAGAGAGAGAGAGAGAGAGAGAGAGAGAGAGAGAGAGAGAGAGAGAGAGAGAGAGAGAGCTCCCTGCAGTGATGAGAGCCTCACACCAGCTCTAGAAGTTCATTTGCACCAAGTTCCCAATCCAAGAGGATACATACGCAGAAACCTGTGGAGACTGTGGCTCAAGGCCATAGCCTCCAATTTTTAAACGTGTACATTGGTTTAGGAAGGAGCCACAGCTCAGTGGTACAGCCCCTTCTCTCCATGCAGAAGGTTGCAGATTCAATCTCTGGATTCTTCAGTTAAAAGGATTTTGAGTAATAGAGCTTAGAAAGAGCAGGGCTAGCCCAAGTGCTCCCAGCATCTGGGCTGGTGCGCCAAATGCACCCCCTTCTGTACCTGCTGATGTGCCAGTCTCTGCTCCTCCCACTCCCTGAATTAGAAAGCGATGAGAGGGAAGAGGAAGTGCAGAGGAGATGAGAGGTGGAGGCTAGAGCATCACTGACACTCTAGCCCACCGCACTTTCTCTTCTGCTTCGTCTCCCTCTTCTGTTTCCGACCCAGGACGTGGGAGGAGAAGCAGTGGAGCCGAGTGGAAAGATGGAAGTGGGCATCCCCCACCAATCTGCTGCCTGAGGTAACTGTCTCAGTCAGCCTCATGGAAGGGCCGACCCTGGGAAAGACCCTCACGGGAGGGCTTGGAGACTGGATGTCAGTCAGAGGAGACAATACCAATGGCCTGAGACTCAGTAACAGACTGTTCACAAACTCCTCCATATGTATGTGAACATTAACAAAAACTCTGCCTGGGGGATTGTCTTCCATGCAGCTTCCCAGTGCAGTGTTGATGATGGTGCATCAGGCTTCCGTCACTGAATTTTCTCTTTTCTAACACGGTCTCTCCGTAGCAGTTGCCCAAACTAACGAACACTGCGCTCATCAAGAGTGCAGCCTCCGCTTGCAGAGTTGTTCGATGGCTTTGCTGGAAAGGATGGCTGAGAGGAGTGCATTGAATGACACTTCCTTGTTCCTTTTTCCTTTCTTGAGCTGTTTGACTTAAAAAGATGCTGTTGTCATAGGCATGAAGCATGACCCAGCCTAGGGCCCTTTCACTTCTTTGTTTTCCCCTGGACTGGAGCCATGACTGCTCCTTTCCTTCGCTTGGCTCGGCTTTCTCAGTTTTTACCACCCCTCACTGAAGACTATATCACCAGCTGGGTTTTGCTGCCCTTCTGCACTTTTTTCTCTATTTGCTCACTTTCAGGACATTTGCACATCTTCTCCTCCCCTAAAACCCCATTGGTTGCTTTCTGCTGTGACCTTTAATTCTATTGGCTGTCATACAGTATTAGAAAAAAGCAACGTTCTTGTTGGTTTGCTTTTTTTTTTTTTTAGGGTAACTTGCCTTTCAAGTGAACTTGACCCTTCACACCTGGCCATATTTCAGACATGCCTGACAAACAAATACAGTATATGGCAGGGGAAAAAGCAAAGGGACATCTATCCAGAATTTTGTATTTGTGCTGTTTTTATAATGCATAGCAGTAATTCATGATACATTTCTCTCGAAGCACATAGTACAACTAAGGGCCAAACCTTTCACGCTATCCATTTTCTATGTTACTGGCAGTTTAGCTCCGTCATTTATTACTCAGAATACAGTTGATGTTCTTCATAAAATTGTTGTGTTTTTTCATTTTCCCCATTGTTTTCCTTTAAGTGCTGGTTTATTGTAATTTTTTTTTTAATCTTCCAGGTTAGAACTCTACGTGGTTAGATTTGGAATCACCTTGTGGTTGTTTTTTTTTTTTTTTGGCAAGCATCCTTAGACCCAGAGAATGCAAAACAAAATGCTGTTATTTCTGAATTTTTCCAAGAACGATTGGAATAAAGAAACTATGGGATGTATGCCTCCTTCCCTGCCAGCCCCCTTCCCAAGAAAAAGAACATCACCTGAGAAGAGGATAGGACTAGCTGGTAGGTTATGAGGACAGTTTGCTTGAGAAGAGAGGTCTGCTTGTAAGTGTCCTTAGTTAGAGATCAAGTTCCTGAACATGCTCAGTCATTTTCTGCCAGGGAACAGAGGCAATGTCAACTCTTTGGCCTCCCCAATCAAGGTGGTCCTCATTTCCTGCCAGGAACCATGGGATTGTAGTTTTCCTGGCCTCCCAATTCAGTTGAGGGGCAGAGGAAAGTACATTCCCATGCTCCCTGGCATGAAACAATGTTTAGGAGTCTGCTCAAAAGCATCTTTTACAGTTAAGCAGTTGCATAGCTAGCCTGCCCCAAGGGGTGTGTGTGTGTGATGATGATGCATTTTGCATCATTGCCCCTCCCCCTGCATTCCTGAAAGGCTTCATTTCAAGCCTTCCACGACCCGGGGCGGGTTGGGGGGGCTAAAAACACACACTGTTTTGGGCACATTTATGCTCCACGTCTGCAAACGCAGCCCTCTAGCTGCAAAAAAACAGCCACAGAGCACAAAATTCCTGCCATGGCTCATGCTCGCAAGGAGACCATAGCTGTCACCTGGGGGCACTGCACCCCCGGCCCCGCCATCTACGCCACTGCAGTTAAGGATGATGATTACACCCTTCCTTTCTCTAGTGATCCCTGCCTGGCTGCCCCTCAAGTGTAAAGGGTGGGGTAGTTTGAAAGGTGGGACGTGGGAGGGAAGGTATGTATTTGGATTCATCTCATAATTAGGTAAGGCTTTCCAAACTGGGGGAATTCATATTCTAAATTTCTCTGTTCTGCATTTTTGTTGTTGTTGTTGTTCCTATCACTACTTCCAGTGCAATCTCAATCTCAAGCCTTTCAGGTTTGAAACCAGCATTGTAGTGCACAGATGCCCTTGATAGAATATATATCTCTATGGAGAAGGTGTAGCAGCAGCAACAATGTCAATAGGGGAAGGGGGGGATAGGTGCTCTGGGAGAGAGAAGAGTGCACCAGCCAAGTCTTCTGAAGGTAAGCAAAGGAGGGGAGGTTTGGCTTGTTGGGTCTGCCCCAGACCTTCCTGTAGCCCTCCTGCTGGGTCATTCCTCTCCCCACTCCTACTGCAGGGGACCAATTCCCAGCAAAGCAAAACTTTGTGAAACTAGCAGGTGAACATTAAACATTGCAGATGGACAGAGGCGAGAGGGAGATCCTGCCAAGTTGAATGTTTGTTTCCATGTGCTGGCAGGGCAAGAGCTAGAGTTCAAACTTAGCTGTGCATCTCTCTCTCTCTCTCTCTCTCTCTCTCTCTCTCTCTCTCTCTCTCTCTCTCTCTCTCTCTCTCTCTCCTTCTTTCCTTCGCTCCCTCCATCCAGATACCATCTCTCCCATACCCTTCCCCATCCTACTCCCCCAACAACATTCTCTGCATCGATGAAGGAGGTGTTGGCAGCCTGACACTCAGCCTGTTGCAGGACTTGTCCTAGAAGGAGGGAGGGACGAACGCACCTTTCCCCACCAGGCAGCCAGGACCCTTAATCCAGCCTTTCAGCCAGGAAAGAAAGTGGTTGAGAGGCTGAGTGAGGCAAAGCCTCATTCACACCTTGGGACTTCCAGGAGGCTTGGCAAGGAAGAGAAGAGATCCCTCCTGGCTCTCGTTCACTTTTCTTTCAACCAGGAAGAAGGGCTGATGTGTTGGCATGCAAAACAACCCCTCCTACTTCCATTCTTTGGGGGAATTGATCAACCAGTACTAGATAAGCAGACAGCTTCCACAGAACAGGGGTAGGTCTGATACCGCACTAGCATTATTCGCACACATGCACACACCCCAAAACTGCATTTGTTGCTGTTTCCTGGGAGCCTGTCACACAGGAGCGCCCCAATAGTCATAATAATTTATTAGGAATATTTATATACCGTTTTTCAACAAACAAGTTTTCAATGCAGTTTACATAGCAACAGAATGAGAAGATTTTCATTCGCAGCCCCCCCCTCCCGCCGGGCGTAGGTACGTCACTGGTTGGAACCAGGTTTTAAGTGGAGAACGTTTGGTACCCTACTGAGTACAGTGTTTCCTGGTCCTTCAAAATACCTGACTACCAGGTATTCCAAAATACCATCATTACACAGGTTACTGGTACCTACCATACCTGATGGACCACAGAACATCCTGTGTTCCACAATGAACAACAGGGTTCAGGATGGAGTACAGTAACATAAAGCTTCTCAATCCTGACCATTTGCCCATTGACAGTAGTACTGGTTTCACTTCTGTCTTGTGGCTATTTAAAGTAGCCACCCAGAAGTTCTTGGTTTTGCCTCCACCCAGCCAGATCAAGCTGAGTGCTATTCTACTGCTCAGCCTGTTGCTGGTCTTGAGACTGACCAACAGCAGTCAGGAGACAGTGAGCCTGGAAGGTGAGATAACAGCTGCTACCTTTGGCCAGCCAATCACTACGTCCGTGGGAGGGAACGCATAAGACATCACATGGGTTTGTTGTGACGCACTCTAAAGAGGTGCATGCAGTCACGTTCTCTTAGTGGAAATGACAAACAAAATAAAACATTGGACAGTATATTTCTACAAAACAGCTTCCCCATATTAGTTCTTCCTTTAATTATGTTTCTCTGTGCTGCCTCCAGAAGGCTTTTCATTCCTTAAAGTCATATTTTGTGAGAGCTAAGTGACGTTTGTTCAGACACAGTTTGTTCTTTTGACGGTTACCAAAAATTTGGACCATCTCTGTGCATAGCTGCTTGCAGATTTGCTCTTTTCCCTTGAATTGCCATCCAGGCACTTTTTCCATCAGCTTACTGGTGGCTGTGGGGCAACGTCTCGCACCATGGACCATGGGGGCATGGTGTTCCTCACCCATGCCTGACAGTGCACTGGGTGCCTCTACTGCCACTGGTACTGAAGGTCCAGGACTGGCCCATCTAGGTGGACCCTCTTAAGTGTCTGGGCTCTCAGCCAGTTCCTAACCTGGGCAATGTTGGACATCTCCCCTGCGCTGAACAACAATAGCCCCTTTGCCCATTGCATTTGCAAATCACTTTTTAGATTTTCCTTCTTCTCCTTTTTTTTTCCTCACACTTTCTCCTTTCTATATGGTTGATTGGTTGTAGTGTTCCTTTATGTCAAGAAGAAGCAGTGGAGACAAGATGACCATTAAAAAACTAATGTTTTATTTAAAACTATTTAAAACTATTTAAAACTATTTAAAACTGGAAGGCAGTCAATAGACACTAACATTAGCAAAAGGCCTTCCAGTAACTGAGCTCAGGGTGCAATGAGCCACTTCTCCGGAACGAACCATATGACTAGAGGTCCAAGTCTATCTTGGATATCTCCATGTATGCTGGTGCAATGACCGCTCTGCCGGTGCAGAAGCCCACCCACCAACGGACATACCACAGATGCCAGGCAATGTCGGAAAAACTTTGTGCCGACATAGCTCAGTTGTCACTTGAATGTCAGCACAACTCTGCTGGCCAAAAATAGGGAGGAGATTGGAGCATGGCATGGGAGGGCCTTAGGAGGGACAAGGAGAAGTCGACATCATGCACCATATCCTAACCCCTCTTCAGACAATGGACCCCAGAAAAATGCTACACCAACAACAGAGGTGACACAGGTACCTGTAACCCCATAAGGAAAGATGCAGAAGGGAAAAACAGCTGAAAATTGCACCTCCTGTCATCCCCTGCCCCGCCCCGCCCCCTTTCCTACTACGGAGCAGAAGATACAGACTACACTTGGCAGCCAAATACACCTCACCCACCCCAGTGCTAAAGCCCCTGCCAGGCAGGGGTGTATTAACCCATGCCCGGGGTTCTAGGCTTTCAGGTATTTCGGGACCCCTCCAGCACTTCAATCTTTCACCCCACTACAGCTGACAACAAACTATTATCAAACAGAAAATTTAACAATATATGGTGAAAGGACCTCTCACTCTATAGAGACAGGCAGGCTTAACAGGCAGAAGTTAGTGCAGCATCACTGACTGTGATCCATAACCGGGATATTGTCAGCGACGTGGGCCCCTGTCCCTGCGGGACCCCTAAGCTGAAGCCTACTTGGATAACACACCTCTGCTGCTAGGGAGACTACAGCTCAGATTATTGGATGTGTGGCATGGGCCTACACTTCTCTGGTCTCTCAAAGGAGAACTTTGGTGATATAGGAACCATGGTGAAAGGGCACCTGGCACACAAAGGGCACCTCTGCACACCAACTTCCTGTTCCTCACAACATGTATGGCAAGATAGCTTGTTAACACTTGTCTTCTCGGAATTCTTATTGCAGGTATTCTGCCCAAGGAGGACTCCGCAGACAGACACTCAACCGGAACCTCTACCTCACCACTCCAACAGGGGAAGCAAGGACAATGCACCTCAAACAGGTAAGCCAAGGGGGGAGAGAATCCCATACCACAATGTATGGATGCTGAATCGCTGTCTCATGTCTCTACTCCCTGCCACCTGACCCCGCAGGAGTATCACACGCGTCTCTGCCATCAAATGTGTTGCCTAACCATCCCTTACTTTCGCAACAGCTAAGAGCAGAGTATATATGCTCCCTTTTGGCAAATGCCAGGGGCTCCAACCATTGCTACTGCTGGCCAAACATTCTTCGGAATCCCTTCTGTTTTTCAGGACTGCACCATTATAACAGTAGTCCTCTGCACTGCAGCCTCCCCCCCCCCCCATGGTAATATTCCAAGCCATTGTGCTCTCGCCCTCTACAGGGCACCACTGTATGTACACTCTGGTGGCTCCTCTCTCCCTCACATGCACTGAGTATGAATCTCAAGCCAGAGAATGAGTGTGACTGATGCTTGACTTGTTGTCAAGTCCCTGTTCATCTCTCTGTGTTTTACCTTGTTCCCAAGCAGCTGTCCCCAGAAGCAAAGACACAATGCAGACCCCAAGGAAAGCCTACGGTCTGTCTGAAGCGGCCCAACTGCTGCTCAGCAAGGCTGCTGACCTACTCATTCCAGTCAGCCCCTGTGGATTGGCAAACTCTGTGGCAGACAGTGAACCAACTGGTCCAGCCAGACTTCACTGACATCTGTTACTCGGCTGTCTGTGGGATAACTTGCAATGGCACGACAGCCCTGGTTGATGTAACCACCCCACCTCTGTGTTTCCCTTTCAGACGCTGCTCTGTTACTGGTACAGTTCAATAAAAAGTGGGTGGATCACCCTTGTGTCTTTGTTAGCAAATAGGAATCCCTTCTTCCGAACTGTTCCTGATCTCAGCTGGCCTCAGGCTGGGAGGGTCTGCAGCATCCTCACTCCATGACTTCTCAGGTTCCACCGGGAAGGGGGGAGGGGTCATGAGCCCCCTGTTCTCTGCTGCCATGTAGTGGTGTCGTTCTAGGTGGGGCGGAACACTAAGTTCCACAGCATTCCGCCCCACCGTTACTCTCCGGCACGAGGCGCCCTGCCCCCTCGTCGTAGGAGCCCGTCAGTGGAGAGAAGGCAATGCGCAGGGAGTCTCCTGTGCATTGCCTTCGCTCCACTGACAGGCTCCGACGACGAGGGGGTGGGGCGCCTTGTGCCGGAGAGTAAAGCCCGAGCTACATTGTTCACGGCTGCGTCGTGGCTGCGTTCCGTGTGCGTCTGGTGTCCCGCCCCCAGGTCAAACAAAGGCTCTGATTGGCCGGACGTAGCGCGGACGCAGCAAAAGTCGAGCCCGGCTCGACTTTTGCTGCATCCGCACTATGTCCGGCCAATCAGAGCCTGCTGTTTGACCTGGGGGCGGGACATCAGACGCACACGGAACGCAGCCGCGATGCAGCCGTGGACAATGTAGCCCAGCCTTAACGTTGGGGTGGAATGCTGCAGAACTTAGCGTTCCGCCCCACCTAGAGCGACGCCACTGCTGCCATGGTACATGGCAGGCAGTGGTAAGGAGATGGGCGGGGGGGGGGGGCAACGTACTGAAAGCCATGCCAGCAGGTGCCAGTGATGCAGCAAAAGGCATAGAGTTGATTGGATCCAGTGACTGGCTCCTTGGTCATCACACTAATGACACATGGATGTAACACTAATGTCATGCCAACTTCGATGACATATGGACGTCATGCAATGTCGCACCGACCATGATGTCAGGACGCCATTCCATAGACAACAAGCAGTGTTGGTGTTTCCATGGGCACTGGGGGTGTTACTGGGAAGGACTGCACCAGCATTGCTTTGCCAGGTCAGGCTAGGCATTTGGCCCTTCTTGTGTCGGCATCAGTGCAGTGTCGATGTGGCGTTGCCAGGACAATCTAAGGATATGATGGACGTTGCACGTTCCTGCGACATTGGCATGGCATCCAAATAGGATTGGGCCTTAGGTCTCAGAAGTCCTCTGGGAGTTTGCTTTAAAGCAACAACAACACGCAATACAGTGTGGAGTATGGAAGGATTAAAAAAAATGTACTGGCACAATTCACCGATTCATCTTTATAGTTTGAATCCTAGGCACCTCCAATTAGCATTACTGGAACAGCTGGACTCCTGGTCTGGCTCAGGAAGAGGCAGCCTTGTATCCTCAAAAGGTGGGTTTTGAGTAAGGGTTTGAAGGAGCAGGGAGGTGGCATCACAAAGGTATTCCAGGGTAGCAAAGCTGTCTCCCATGACCCTTATAGAACGCCACCATCAGCAATACCGGAATTTCCTCGAGCAAAGAACTTAACTGATTTAATGAGGATATTATTAGCATGGAGACAGTGGATCATTTCCTTAGGGAGCTGAAAGTGCTATGACAGAAAGTGTCATCATTACCCATGCTGCATACGCTCATTCTTTTGTCCCACTGTCATCTCTATCTAGTCAGTCAGGTTGGGCGGATTTTCGTAGTGTTTCAAAACCTACCAAACCCTGTTGGATCAGAAACGGCAACGCAGAGCTTCATTTGTGCCAAAGCAGACCAATATCAAACGGGTCCCTGAGCAGGTACAGAGTGCATTTTCATCACCATGGAGTCCCTAAAGAGAGTCCTCACACAAAGTTTGGGAAATGGATTTCCAGATTCGGGAGTTGTGTTTCCAGATGAGGGTGCATACGCACAATGGATCCTGAAGGGATTTTCATGCCACCCTCGGCACTCTTAAAAAAATTGATTTCCTGCCTCACCTTCTATTATTACCACTTCTTTAAAAAAAATTCCAAATGCCCAGTTCACAATGTTTGTCTCACCCCACCCTAACTTCTTTAGCTTATGACCCAAGTCTTTCTTGACACTATGGGTCAATAAACATGGCCAATTTTCACATCAAAAAGTATATACCGTATTGGTCTGAGTATAAGACTCACTTTTTTCTCCTAATTTAAGTTTTTTAACTAGGGGTGCGTCATATAATCAGGCTGTTGCAATTTAATGCCAGTGATTTAATTAAATTTTTTTAATAGCACCAAACTTTAAGGGTGCGTCTTATAATCAGGTGCGTCTTATACTCGGGACAATACGGGGTATGTGTGTGTGTTCCACACCAGAACACAATGTCCATGCCTGGTTTCATGTCAATGGAGAGCACAGATCCCACACACATATGTCTGCACTCTGCAGCATGAATGGGGGCCTGCTGCCCCAATTGCAGCACACCACCTGCCCCCATGCCTGTGAAGGTGGCCTGCTTATAGTTAGCAGGTCACATGGCTTGTTGGCCACAAAGCCTGGATTTTTGCATGCCACCATGAACTTCCTCACTGTGGGCTGCATTGTGGCGTGCAAAAACGGCAGCTTCTGTTTATGGCCAGCAAGTCCGATTACTCAAGCTAAGGAAACAGCAGCTAACGCAATGGGGGGGGGGGTTGTTTTCAAAAATTCTAGCGCCTTCCAGCTGAGGGCCTCTGAGCATGTAATGAATGCATTCTCCCTGCCCATAAGCAGAAAAAAAGGGCTTTGTTGTCGTTTCCATAGAGTTTTTGCTGCTGAGCAGCCTACCTTGCCCAGTTTAGGAAAGAAACGTTTGTTTTTAAAGAATGGATCCAAGGATGGAGTGTGTCTTCAAATGTGCAGAGCACCTTTCTCCTCTGAGAATGCACCTTTGAAAAACAGTACTGTTTCTGTAGCATGGATATTCTCATGACCAGACATACCGTAATGACAAAGATAGAATTTATAGGTTAAAAAGTCAGGTAAAGGTAAAAACATTAAAATTATGAGGAATTCCAATGTTTCAAATACACAATTAAAATCACCAAAAGTCCACACATCAAAATATTAGTTGGCATTTCTCATAATTTTAATATTTTTACCTTTACATGACTTTTTAACCTATAAATTCTACCTTTGTCAGTACTGTTTCTGCTGAGAAATGGGCCTTCCCTTTAATGCAGGATCAAGAGTTTATGTTTTTGGGATACGCTGTTGAAGTAGGGGTGT
Source organism: Plestiodon gilberti rubricaudatus (assembly GCA_026170595.1). Lineage (NCBI taxonomy): Eukaryota > Metazoa > Chordata > Lepidosauria > Squamata > Scincidae > Plestiodon > Plestiodon gilberti. The sequence goes on along the minus strand of JANXHW010000004.1, from coordinate 196,557,551 downwards.
CAACCTTTCTTTCCGCAACTTGCTATCCTGTATCTACAACAGAAGCTTAAGGCAGTGGAGGGGGGGAGAGAAGTTGTGATCTGCAGTGAAGAAACAGAGGTGGAAGACAGCTGTGTAACCCTTCCCTCACCCACCACTTTCTCTTTGCAACTCTCATTCAGAACTCCAGCTGGGGGCAACTCTGACTGCAGGGAAGAAGGGGTTGCAAGGGGACAGCAGCAGATATGGGAAGGCTTGAGCATCCCTCCCCGTCTCTTGAGACCCTTCTCATCCTCCTTGCTACTTTGCAGCTATTCAGCAGCAATCCAGACTAGACTGATCCTCTCTACCAATAAATATGCTGCTAAGCTATAATAACCTCTCCTGCCGCATCCAGTTTTCTATACAGAGGAGGGGGAGATTTTTTATACATTAGATAATATGTGTAAGGAGGAGCAATCAACAAAATGCCTGCAGCCTAAAATAATACTTCCCCCCCCCCCCGGAGAATTAGGTGTAACACACATGTCCTGAATGCGAATCCTATTGTGATAAAGTAAATCTCCATGAAAACTTGAAAGGGTATCAAATGGTTCACTTCACTAGGACACTATGGGAAATTCAGTACTAGGGAAGTAATAGAGAGAATGTCTTGGATGGGGGAATTCCCCCATCTCGTCCCCCGTCAATAAATGACGAGCCGAGGCTGTGCGTGCAGTGTGTGTATTATTAAGAATGCCTGCGTCTCAGAGTAGTTGGCCTGATTTGCATGAATCTGTTCCTCACGCCCAGGGCATTCATTCATCTCCTGCGGTGAAACTGTGTGTCATTTGTTTGCATTGTCTCTAGCTGATTTGTAGGGGGAAAAAGATTCAATGGAAGGTGAGTTCATTCACGCAAGCTTTCATGGAAGGTGTTGGGAAAGGGTGTTCATGCACTTTTTATCAGGCACACATCTCTGTACATTGTGGTTTATCACTTTCCAATCAGTTCTGTGGTTTCATCCTGGAAAGGGTCCAAGGGCGTGATGCAGGTGCTGGCCAAGGTGTAATGGGCAGGATTGATAAATTTGTGTTGGGAACAGGAGGGCTCCCCCCATCAATTCCCTTCCCCCAGTCTTACAGCACAATCCTATACTACAGCAAGTCCTCACTTAGTTGTCAATAGGTTCTTGGAAACTGAAACTTTAAGCAAAACAACTTATAACGAAACCAGTTTTACTGTAGGCTAATGGATATACATAAACAAGAGTTCACGGCATATTTCTGGTCACAAAACATCACCAAACCTCTAAATCAGTGGTTCTCAAACTTTTTAGCACCGGGACTCGCTTTTTAAAATGACACTCTATCGGGACCCACCTAGCTTTACGAGACTTAAAAAAGTGATCTAGAAATAAATATATGTATTTATTTATTTACAAGTAAAGAGTTCTGCTGCTCGCAGCGTAATTAGCAGCTATCTTGCAAACTGCAGGAGCTCAGCTCTTTGAAGGGCAATTAGAAGCTACCTGATTTTTGAATAGCCTCAGGGCTTATGGCAATTACTTATCTGATCTTTCCATCACCTGGGACCCATCAGAAATCAGGTCGCAACCCACCAAGTGGGTCTCAACCCACAGTTTGAGAAACACTGCTCTAAATAAAGATCCAAAAGACTTCTAATAATAAATACTGAAATAAATGTAAGCTTTCCAGGCCAGAGAAAACCCACGCAGATACGGGGAGAATGTTCAAACTCCACACAGACAGTGGCCCCGGTTGGGAATTGATTTTTTTCCTAAACACCTTTTATAACGAAACGACTTATAATGAAACGACTTGGACAGCCTGATCCTGCGTAAGGATCCGCAACCGGCTCATAGGGGTCCAGCGCAGTCCGGGGACTCCTCGGGGGAAGGGGACATTGTCCCCTTCCTCTGGTGTAGGGCTGCCTGGGACCTATGGGCCTCCTCGAATGTATGTTGGCTTAAGAGCCGACGTACATTTGGGGCAGCAGGGAAAGGGCTGCTGAGCCCGGGAGAGGGCCGTGAATATTGACATAGCTCGCCGGCAATATCCCCGCCCCTTCCCGGACCAGCTTGGTCAACGGTTGCCCTTCCTTGCCGCCCAGCTCTCCCTCCCCCCAACCCTGCACTCACCAGTGTAAACCTTACTTTGTGCCAGTGGTTTCAGGTCGGGTCCGCGGCGAAGTGAGGCCTGCCGGCCTCCGCGCCAGCAGGCCTTACTCTGAGGGTTACAAAGATGCGCTTTATGGTGCGTTTATGGCACCCTCCGCCTGCGGAGCGTGTGCTCCGCAGATGGAACTCTGCTGGATTGGGCCATAAGTGCTGACTTGCTGTACATGCCTATTCAGAAGTAAGTCCTACTGAACTCAACGGGACTTATACCCAGGGAAGTGTGCATAGAATCACAGCCTTAATGCAGCACCTATTCAGAGCCCTAAATCAGTAACAGAGAATGGAAGGGGGCAGAGGGGTCGAGGGGCCTGGGTGGCACACAGGGGGCCACAAAGTCGGAGACAGGGGCGCGAATCATGCCGTTTTGTCATTGGCAGTGGCAGAGAGGGTGATGGTTTTAGCCCTCCCACCCGCCCTGCGCCTCTGAGGGAATGTGTAGCAGCAGTGACGTCACTTCCGACGGGTGACATCACCGGGGGGACCTTGCATAGTTACGCCTCTGCCCTAAATTCTTGCATCAGACTTATTGGAAATGCTGCACTCCTTTTTCTTGCACTGAACTAAGAAACATGCTAGAACTCCCCTCCCATTTGCTGATGTGAGATAATAAGCAAGGTAGTTATCATAGATGAGAACACCTCTCTGAATACATTTGTTATGACTAGACATTCCCCCTGTATATCTCAATTCCTACCGGTAGATGCAAGCTCTCACGTTAGGTTCCGGAAAATATTGTGTCTTAATGGCTTTAAGAGTGAGATTCATAGAGACAGCAAATTATGCCTTTATTAGGTATAGCAACCCATGTTCACAATACAGTATACAGGTGGGCCCCCATATCCGCTGGGGATATGTTCCAGGCCCCTCCATGGATACTTGAAACCGTGGATAAGAGCGAACACCCCCTCCATGGTTTCCTGAGGGGCCCCCCACCCTGCCTCCCCTGCAGGCAAGCATGCTTGCCCCCCCCAGCTCTTATTTTTCTTTCAGCAAGTTTTGTTTCTTCCTTAAAACAAACAGAGAAGCAGCCTCCATTGCAGGCAAGTAGAACGAGACTAAGTCCTAGAGAGGCTCTGCAAGGTTATCCACGGATTGTGGGGACCCCCCCCCAGGCTTTTACTTTTTTCCCAGTAAGCTTTGTTTCTTCCTTAAAGAAACAGGAGAAGCAGCCTCTGGCTGCTTATTACAGGCAAGTAGAACGAGACTAAGTCCTAGAGAGGCTCTGCAAGGTTAACACACATTTTATAGGATGAACAAACTTCATGCCTCAAGGAGCTTACAATCTAGCATCTGACACTGAGTAGCAAACATAGGAGGGAAAGGAGAAGCAAGAGATAAATGTGAACAAAGGTAGTTATACATATTTGGATCTTGGTCATGGCTGAGGGATGAAGATCAGCGGTGGTGGTGGTGGTAAGCAACAGCTTCACAGAAAAAAGTGGAATTTGACGAAGGATTTGGAAGGGGGGAAAAGGAAAACTCCTTTTTAGAAGTAACAGTTTCTACCAAAAGTATAAACAGCTACAAAAGAGACCTGTGAAAGTATCAACCACAGATATATTGCTGGGGGCCCACAGGGCTGTTTTGTAACCCCATTTTTAAAAAATCCACATTTAGTTCCAGAGATAGCAAGAATGTGATGGAACGTTTCCCTCGGAACCTACCGGTAGATGCACTTTTCAGCTTTCTTTGAATTGTGTGTCTCTCCCTTATATTTGCACACATGAGCTGTTTCTCCATTCGTCAGAGATTACTCTCCTTTTCCAAATAGAAAGGAGTGATTGAATAAACACGGGCATTGTCTGCAAGCAGAGATCACAGGTTTGTATATGCGGGTGGCTTTTTTAAGACAAAGCTTAATACTTTCATCATTATGTTTTCTAGTAACTTTATACTGGGTGCTCGAAGACGTAGAGCTCTTTGTGGAGCTGCAGCCATAGAGGAAATGAATTACGTTACTTGTATGATTCCATTTACTGGCTACGCTTCAATTGCACGAGTACTCGAATATTTATTCATGCAATGGATTTGTAAAACAGCTCAAGTCTTTCTATTGTATGTTTGTGACAAACAATGCAAAGGCAGCTATAAGCAGGCACACTGACTTCTTGAAAACCAGAGCAGGGGTTCTCAACCACTTCCCGGCCAAGTACCACCTCCGGTGCCACTCTCCTGCTGCGTACCACCGGAAGTGACTGGCAATGACGTCATCACCAGTTACTTCCGGGTTTTCAGAGGCCAGGAAACACAGGTAGGAGGCTCTGGGCGGGTGGGAGGGCCCTTCTCAGCGTTCCTGAGAGGCTCGGCCAAAGGCAGGAGCCTCTCGGGAATGAAAACGCAGCACTGAAAGCGCTGCATCAGAATGGGGTTCCAGTGGTCTGGCGGTCCGAGTACCACCAGCAATCAGCCAAAGTACCACTGGTGGTACTAGCACCACTGGTTGAGAACCCCTGAACTAGAGCAAGCAACCCAGACCTAGATCACCAATTGCACGTAGACAACTTATTCAGTATCTGAAGTCACTTAAATAAGTGGTGAAATTCCAAATGCTTTTGCTTAGTAGTATCGGGCACTGAACTCTCTTCCTCTTGGGGATTCCCACAAGCATCCCACCATACTGATAAAGAGCCGAAACAACTCTTTTTGCAAGCAGCATGTAGAAGATGGGGAAGGATACATTCCATTTGGGAAGGAAGACTGGCCTCCATCAAGGACATCGTGACTTGCGGCTGCTTAGCTCCATTTTCATGCCCCTGTAGGAGCTGCTGCCAGGAAGGCACAGCAGTGGCCAAAAGAGGACGCTGAAGGGGAAGACGGAGGACACATAAGGGAAGGAACTTCTGCCCAAATAAATTTGGCAGCATCATGCGAAAACCACATTATTTCTGTTCCAGATACTAGACTTGAAGGCAAGTTTATTGTGAGGATCACAGAGTGGGATTTATGTTTTTAAATACAATATAAATAGCATAGGTGTGGTTGTGAGACTTGCTTACACCTGCCCATTAAGTCTCTCCAGTCACCTGAACTACTGAAGCTCTTCTAGATGGGGGAGGGAGTTTTGGCAGGAAAACAGTAAAGGGTTAGCCACCTCCCTCCAAACCTTGGTCCCACTCTGTACTAGGGCCTCACCTACCTACTATTTTAGAGTAAAAGCAAGCACCCAATGAGACAAAATCTCTGATTCTTGCTCCTGTCTGCATTATGTGGATAACTTGGATAAGAATGCTATCTTGCTGTACAAGGTCAAGGAACTGGTCTTTTTTGCATCTGAAACTGGAAGGCAAAGTGGCACACCTTCCAATACACTTCTGTACGGAAGAATGTTATTCTAACTGCCTGTACCTTCCCCCATCCTCTTCACACATTGTGGAAACCTTTTTCTCTTGGCCTGGTTTCCTATAATTTGCCTTCACTGAACTAGCTTTTTTGAAGCACAGTGTACACATACAGAACAGTTGCATCTATTTCAAAACACACTTGAAAATATTTACTATCTGGATGGGTGAGGAATGGAGAGGCAGTAGGCTACTCCACAGGAACACATTTACATCCCTCCCCCTGAAAATTGCATAGTTACGGGGGGGGGACACACAAGGCCTCTCGTGCATGTGTGTGTACATGAGTAAAATTTGTATAAGGCCTCCCCAGCACACAGAACAGGGAAAGGAAAAATAGAGGCAGATGAAATATATTTTATTTGTCACATATTTTTTGTGAGAAATAGGGTATACAGGTAAGGATAACAATCTCAAGGATTGGATGATGGTTACCTCGAAAAAGTTCCTGGATAGGAACGAAACGTTGGCTTCTTGCAACATCTTCAGCTTCGGATTTTTAATGTAATTTTCAGTCCTGATCGCAGCCCCTTTGAACGGACTTTGAGAGCTGCGTGTCAGTAGTGTGGAAATTGTTTTTAATTATTCTTGGCTTCTTAAAGAAAAAACTACATGGCATCCTTACCTGTATACCCTATTTCTCACAAGATTATACCGGGCAATGATATCTTCCGCTCGAATTGTCACATACTGTATTGGTCTGAGTATAAGACTCACTTTTTTCTCCTAATTTAAGTTTTTAAACTAGGGGTGCGTCTTATAATCAGGCTGTTGCAATTTAATGCCAGTGATTTAATTAAATTTTTTTAATAGCACCAAACTTTAAGGGTGCATCTTATAATCAGGTGCGTCTTATACTCGGGACAATACGGTATTTATCCTACTCTTTCTCGAAGACAACGATTTTCAACCAGTGTGTCATGGCACATTGGTGTGCCGCAAATGGTCCGCAGGTATGCTGCAGGAGTTGAGTCATGCATTAGTAGGGCCATTGGGGGATTTGAGGCCCCTGCCGGCAGTACAGTGTGCCTTGTCAATTGTCAAAAAAACTGATGGTGTGCCTTGGCAATTTTAACACTTTGTCAGTGTGCCGTGAGATAAAAAAGGTTGAAAATCGCTGCTCCAAGACATTTACGGCAGCATATACATACAGTCTTCCACGCTCCACATTTTATCCTCACAATAACCCTATGAGTTAGATTAGGCCGAGACAGGAGGCTTGCTCAAACATTCCTCTCCCTGCAGATACAAATGTGTGAGGGGCTCCTCCAACACACATGTTGTGCTGCCCTCTCCCAATGATGCATGCATGTGGGGGCCCCCTGCCCATTCCCCCCCTCCATCATCAGCATTTGGTCAGTTTTGTTCCCCAACTCTCAATGGAAGCTTTTTCAAAAACTGTAAACACATTGGAGGCACACGATCAGCAGGGGAACGGCTGAAGAGAAGCTGTTGCCTGCCATAATTTTGTGCCCCCCCCCGCTAAATTAAGATTTTTAAAAGAACAAACAAGGCCAAACACACATTTTTCATAATGTGTAATTTGGCCCTTAGCTAATGCTCTCATAGAATTCATGCAGTAAATGAGGCTAGCAGCACCCTGACCTCCATTTGAAATCTGGCTTAATAATAATAATAATAATAATAATAATAATAATAATAATAATAATAATAATACGTATTCAATACTGAAGCCTTACCTTTCTCTGTGTGCCCCTCTCTCTATTTTTCTCTGATTCAAGTCTTCTTCCCATTTCTTTTCCACTCTCCAACTCCTATGTGTCCCTGCAAAAAGTCAGCCATAAAATGCAGTTCCAAATCCTGCCAGCAAAACCTTGAAAGTGAAACTGAAAGGACTTTTTCCTTCTCACCCTCCAGGAAATGCTGCTTTTCTAGGAATCCAAACTCTTTCTCTCTTTAACCCTTCAAATACCCTGGAAGCAAAGTATTTGGGGTGGGGCGTGGGGGTATGTTCCTTTTTTATGTTAAATCTCTGTAGTTCAGAGGCACCCAGAAGCCTCCATTATTTTGTGGGAGGTCCGACGTGTTGTAGGTACACGGGGACCTCAGTAAGATGTATATCTTATAATTTTTCATACCATGATATGTGTATGTGTCTAACTCTAATCCCACATGCCTACTGAAGAAGACAATTCATGCATCTGAAGACGTGGAGTGTAGTTTATGTGTCAATAAATGTGTTCTTCGGGACCACTGTTGTGTTTGCTGTTGTTGCAGCAGGGGCGTCGCGACAACGCGCGACACCCCTGAGCGGGGGCGCGCGTCACCCTTAAGGGGGAGGCTCCGCCTCCGCGCGTGACGTCACGCGCAGGAGCGGAGCGCCCTCCCCGCTCCGTTTTTGGCTCATTTTGGAGCCAAACGGACCCAGGGGAGGGCGGGCGGGCCCACCTTCTCTTCAAAAAAGTAAGTGGGGGGAATCGCGCGTCACCCCTGTACGCGCGACGCCCCCCGGCGGCCCGCCCCCCCCGCTTCCCCCTGTCGACGCTAGTGTGTTGCAGACTAAGATGGCTTCCCCTCCAGAAGTTGTTTCTGTTTAAGTGTACTTCAGGCAAGCAAGCCTCAAAGCTGATAATTTCAACGTTTCAATTTTAAGGCTGTGCAAGCATGTCGGTTGTTTGGTTGCCCTCTGGCTATGCTCTTTGACCTGATACAAAGTGACTGGACTTTGTTGTATGTTTGTATGTGCCCCAAGCAGAAAGCAGACTGGTCAGATATCAGATAACATGGGACATGGTTTGGCTTTTTTTTTTTTTTTGACCAGTTTCCTTTTGATAGAATCATGCTGATAAGGAGCCTGTCAGTAGCTGTAATACAGGATTGCAGAGGCCTGTGTGTTTGGGAAAAAAATCAACCAGGCCAGAAGAACAAGTCTGGGAGTAGGGAGGGCTAACATTTCAGTATTGTTCTGTGGTCAGAGACGAGGGAGAATCAAACTGGACACAATAGTTCTGTGTGTATAATCCCAGGTGGGTACAGTTCATAAGGATGAAGTCTACATGCCTAGGGCTTGCAAGTACGGAAGGCTGGATGAACATGTAGGGGTCAGGGGCAAGACCAGTGGGCATGAGCCCAGCCCCCTTCCATGCAGCAATTGCCCCAAAAGTGTTGTTTGCAAAGGGTGAAGTTTGCATATCCATAAGAAAGGAAGCCTTGTGCATTGTTAGTACATATATTTCAACAATCCTGAGAACTAGAAAGTTGGTTCAGTTTCAAAATGAAAGGTGAGATTATGGGGAATGCAACTCTAAGGCCAGAAACCCACCGGCACAGATTAGCAGAAGATGGACAGCTGCACCATTATTCACTTTCGCAGTCATTCTATTCTGAAAATGGCTCTAATCAACACCATTATGGAATGCAACAATTATCCACGCCAGTCACATCTTGATGGTACACCCATAATAAATTAAGAGGGATCTTGGCAAAACAAAACAAAAGGAAGAAAGAAAGATAATGCACAAGCAAGCAAGAGCTATACCACATAGAGACTCTCTGTCTCTCCTTCTGTTGCAATCAGCTAAGAACACCCACTGTATCTCTATCTGTACACCAGGTCTGCATACACCCAAGAGGTATGCTTGATGGCTGCTCCCTTCCTGGAGGAGGCCACAGCCTGATCCTGAACATTTTCTTGCTGACCTTGCTATGTAGGTTGACTTCTAACAGCTAGACATGGGGGTGGGGTTCATGATGGCTGTTGGGGAAGTTACTGAAAGTTCATTTTGTTGGATTCTTCTTGTGCATTTGTTTTGGTTGTCTGTATGTTTTTTTTTAAAGGTTATGTTACATTTCTTTTGCTTCAATTCATTTTAGCTTTAATCTACCAGAATCAAACAATCAGATCAATTTAATCTGACAGTGATGGTCTTATTATATTATGTTGCTATGGTCCATGATGATCAAGCACACCTGGTATTTAGGTGCACTTAATGCCCACCAGCTTCAGGTTCCAGGACATGGGTTGAGATGTTCAACCTTGCTGAACCTAAACATGGCAGAGTCTGCTCATTGCCAGGATGGGAGACCAGTTGGGAATCCTGTGCATACTGTGTTGAGTTTCATCATGAAAGAAAGGTGACATACAAATGCAGGAAATAAAATTAAATATACGTCTCTCTGCTGAAACATGGCCCCTGGTCTAGTAGACCGTTATGGACTTTATCCCGTTCAGTCACTAGCATTTTTTTCAGGCCTCAGTCCCTCATCAGCAAAAAGCAAACAATGACCTCCCATACCAGGCTGTTGTGAAGCATACACACAAAGGGCTCAATCCTATCCAACTTTCCAGCACTGATGCAGCTATGCCAACGGGGCGTATGTAGCTGCATCCTGCGGTGAGGAGGGCAGTCACAGAGGCCTCCTCAAGGTAAGGGAACGTTTGTTGCCTTACCTCGGGGCTGCATTGTGGCTGCATCGGCGCTGGAAGGTTGGATAGGATTGGGCCCTAAGGTGTGTTAAAGGCTAAAAGTGCTGTAGAAATGACTCATCTTTTCTATCATTTCTCTAATAGTAACCTATGTGTTGACTCATCAGGCAAGGAGACAGGAGGAACACTGACATTGTTTGAATGAGGGGTTTTGTATAATTGGGATAATGCACACCCATATCCCTTCCCACCCCAACAATGATCACGCGATGGCATCTGCCTCTGGCCCTTTGCCGGCCTCCCACTCACCCTCTGGGCTGGTTCAACCAATTAAAAGAAGTGGCACTTTTTCCTGCCTCTCTCCACACCAGGTTTTCAAATAAAACTCAGCAGCATGATTTCCTACGCCAGAGGCGGCCAACCTTCCACCATGACGGCCTCTGCGTTCGTAAGAGTTGTGTAGAACAGGGTACCTCAACCTTGGGGGGCCCGTGTACCCCGTACGTAGGCCCCCAAAGTCTGCATACCCCCAGACCCCCAAACAAAGTGCACCCCCCCCCAAAAAAGGGTTTTTTCCCCCACATGCCCCCGTTTTTCCCGGGCTGTGGCATGGCCGGGTGGGTTCTCCTGCTCGCGCCGCAACCCGGAGGGTAAAGCTACAGCCCTGCCGATTCGGCAGGGCTGAGGCTTTACCCTCCCGGCTGCGCCGCAGCCTGGAAAAAAAAGGAGCATGTGGGAATTTTTGGTTTTTCCTGGGCTGTGGCGCGGCCGGGTGGGTTCTCCCGCTCGTGCCGCAACCCAGAGGGTAGAGCTACAGCCCTGCCGATTCAACAGGGCTGTAGCTTTACCCTCTGGGTTGCGGCGCGAGTGGGAGAACCCGCCCGGTCGCACCGCAGGCCAGGAGAAATGGCAAAATTGCCCCTTGTTAGCTTCCCTTACCTTGTCTCCCAGCCGCCTCCATGTTGAATCTTGCAAAAATCTTGCGAGAATCAAGATGGCAGTGGCCAAATCTCATAAGGGCATATGAGGCATGAGACTGCACCTGCTGAAATGCGCTCACCTATACAACCATTAAAGGGCCAGGAGCATTCATTTTGAAAGGTTGGCCACCCCTGGTCTATCTAATCCAGCATCCTTCCCACAGTGGCCAGCCAGATATCTTCAGGAGACCCACACGCAAGACCTGAAGACCAAAGCCCTCCCTTGCTGTTTGCTCCCAGCAGTTAGTATTCAGAGGTATACTGCCTCTGAACCTGGAGGCTCCTCTTGCCTATTATGGCTAGTAGCCCTTGGAGACATTCACCATGCATTTGCTTACTCCCTTTTCGAAGCGCTGTAAACCTGGGGCCATCACCACCTCATTATGCCCTCATTATCATCATTATGGCAATGAATTCCAGCCATTTCCCTCTATCCACCTTCTCCACACCCATCTGATAAAGCTCTATCAAGCTTCTGCCACCTTGAGCCATTCTTTTTCTGCACATGAAAAAGTAGCTCCACAACATGATGTATGGGTTCGAGAGGAGGATCTTCCAGGCCTGAGACTGTGACTTGGTGAACTCCACCATCTCTCGCGTTAGTCATTAAGTTCACAGACGTAGACTGCAAGACCTCAGCATGTACAAGGAACAGACGATAGTTTTGTTCTTCTTTCCAGTGGTGCTCAGGGCCTTGGGAACTATTAACCCTATCCATGGCATGAACTGGTGTTTGTGATGATATAATGGCATTGCAGAAAAGAGAATTGAAATATACACTTGGGAGAAACGTGCATGGTCTGCTTGGAACATTGTATTACATGAAGCTATTTCTTAAGGTCTCTGATTTTTCCTGTGTCTAATTTCATGCTGTAAATATTGGCAACCTTGTGGAAGCCTCCATGGTGCAATAGTGCAGCCACAGCCTATTTAAAGAGGGATATTCACTTGCTCTTCTCCAATGGGATGTGGCTTTTCTCAAGGTCGGAGCACCCTGTGACAAGATCCTAGGTCATCTTCTTCTGGATTTTTGATACTGAAGTTTGTCATATGGTCTTGAGCAAGTTCCTTTCGGCTCCATCGCTTGGTGTTCATGTGGTATTTAGAAACAACACTGACTCAATTGCCTTATTGAAGATGACTACTATACCTCCCAGGTCAAAGTGTCCTTTGACACATTGGCAGAAGGTGCTAGGGGAGGCCATCAGCATCCTGTTATGAAAGAAGAGGGGCCTGAGGCATGACACAGAAGGAGAGCCCTTTTGATCAGACCAAAGGTCTACCTCAGGGGTGGCCAACCTTCCACCATTAGGGCCTCTGCGTTCTTAAGAGTTGAGTAGAACACAGAATCTTGGCAGGGCTGCTGATGGTGCTGCTAAAGCAGCTGCACCTGCTGAAATGCCATCACCTATACAACCATTAAACCAAGAGCATTCATGTTGAAAGGTGTTCAGTGGGGCTTGCTTTTGAGTTGACATGCCTAGGATTGTGCTCTAAGGTTTAACAAGCTACACCTGCCCACATTCCTTCTCCTAAAGGTCTAGCACTCTGTCCCGGTTAGAGATCTGGTAAGCCTAAGGCACGATGCTTGCAAATTTAGATGTATTCATTCCTCTGAATCCTGACACAATTCACTAATTCACGTTCCAGGTGAATCTCAAAATGTTTCAATAAGATTGAATGGGATACTTCTCAATATTTTTGCATCTTACCTTCGTTTTTAAAAAAACCCCACCTCTTTCCAACTTTGACTTCTGTCCACCCCCCTCCACCCCCCATTCTGTTACCAGTCCGCAGGCCCAATTTGAATCCTCTGCAGCTGCTTTTAAGATTGTTAAGCAAACTGTTGGATATTCAAAGATCTGCTGCTGCCTTGTCTGATTTGGCCCTTAAGCAGTGGTAGCATGAGAAAAAAGTATACACGGAAAGGACAAAGTTCATTTCTGGGGTGGCAAGCTATGCCACCATGTTAGATGCTAAAACAAACAAACAAAAAACACCAACCATTTTCTTTTTATTAAGTTTTACAAAATAACATGTTAGATTTCTGGAAGAAAACTACTACATTTCACATAAATGTACCCATCCTAAAATATAAACAGAAATGACTCTATTATATGATCATAAAGCATTTACATCTCACCTCTTTCATGCACTTCTTTCAAGGTACCACAGTGGCTCAGCATTGGGGGGCAGGAAGCAAGCTACATCTCTAGGGGGTGTTTGTCCCCCTCTGGCACCAACAACATAAAAATAGCTTTCTTGAATCAGACTAAGGTCCATTCTGTTTTCTACAGCAATCCCCTGGATACCTCTGGGTGCTTATAATAAGTAAGAAGTGGAAGTTATAGGCCTTCCCCATAGAGAAGTATCCCAGCACTTGGTATTCAGATGTATCCTTCTGTTGACTATGAAGGTGCCTGTGGTCATTTTAAGACTTGTCCTCCATGAATTTCTAAAGCAATATAAAAGGCCTAATCACATGGCATTTTTAGTAATGAATTGGCCTGATTTATTTCTTTTTCAAGTGGTGCGGGGGGAGAGGGCTTTGAATTTTGGCAAAACTGCAGTGGGGATAGGAGGCTTTAAGGGCGCAATCCAAACCTACTTAGGCCGCCGTTATAACCAGCGGCCCAGTGAAAACAGAAGGCCCCAGAATGAAAGGGGATTCAAATCCCCTTTGAATTCCCCCTTTTGGAGGGGATTTGAATCCCCTTTCCGTTCTGGGGCCTCCCGTTTTCGCTGGGCCGCTGATTACAACGGCAGCCTAAGTAGGTTTGGATTGCGACCTAAGACTTTACTCCTGCAGCCGTTCCAGTCCCAATTGTGTGCCAGTGAGCAGGGGCGTCGTGACGACGCGAGACACCCCTGAGCGGGGACGCGCGTCACCCTTAAGGGGGAGGCTCCGCCCCCGCGCGTGACGTCACGCGCAGGAGCGGAGCGCCCTTCCCGCTCCATTTTTGGCTCATTTTAGAGCCAAACGGACCCAGGGGAGGGAGGGCGGGCCCACCTCCACCGCAAAAATGTAAGTGAGGGGCATCGCGCGTCACCCCTATACGCGCGACGCCCCCCGGCGGCCCGCCCCCCCGCTTCCCCCCGTCGACGCTAGTGCCAGTGAGTGCTATTGAAATTGGGGGAGGGGGTTTCAATTTGCTTTCAATTGAAAGCATTGAACCTGAGAACTTCTATGTGCAAAATATTTGCTCTGCTACTGAGTGACAGCCCCCCCCCCCGATGAGCTTTGACCTGGGGAAAACCCTACCCTTCAAAGTCCCAATTTTCAGAAGCCACTCCTTCCCTCTGCCCCTCGTTGCTTTTCCGCTTTGTGTGCTGACGGCAGTTAAAGGTGAAGCTCAGAGTAGGTGACAAAAACATGCTATGCGGATTGTGGGGTGTAAGTGTCTTGGGTGGCCACCCAACTTGGGTGTCCTATGAAAGGTGGGATACAAACGTTTTACATAAATCCATGCAATAATAGTTGGAAACATGTGGTTGGCTACCCCTCATTTACTTGCACTTTTTTTCACAAAAAAATGGCAATAAAAACCCACAGGCTATTTTTAAGAATGCTCATGGGAACGAGCAGACACAGCAGAAACACAAACCAAGTGTCTGTAGTGGGAAAGAAAGTGCTGATGCAATTAACCATAATTCTTTACTTGGGCAGTTTAGTTCTGAATACGCTTCCAGTGGTTAGGTGAGAGGTTGTCCTGCTACTATCCTTTATCCCTGCAAAACACTTCGTTGCAGTGGGCTGCATGTCAATATTTAGAAGTAATAAGTACATTGTGCGGAAATGTGTCCTGCAAAAGATCCATTGACAGGAATGGGAATTGCATGTCCAGTAATAAGTCATACAAAAAACACTGGTGTGCCCAGGAGAACGTGCAAGGCAGGTGCCATATGAAAACAATTGGTCTGTCCCTCAGGAGTTATCCCTTCAAAAGGAGGACAGCCAATAGTATAGCCAGGCCAGGGCTGGGGAGGTGCAGTGCCCCCGGGTGACAGCAGTGGTCTCCTCGCAAGGAGGAGCCACGGTGGCAGTTTTTTGCTCCACGGCTGCTTTTTTGCAGCGGAGTGGCTGCATTTGCAGCCGTGGAGGATTTTTGCGCCACGTTGGCCCTTTTGGGGGCCCTCCCGCCCACCTCGGGTCCTAGAAGGCTTCAAACGAAGACTTCTGGGAGTACAGGGGGTGGGGTGGTGGCGCGAAACGCATTGTGCCACCTCCTCCAGGTAGGCTAGCAACGCCACTGAGGACAGCAACTGAGGGCCACTTCCAATGTTACCTTGAGCCATGTGAGAGCCACTGTGCTGTACGTCTTTCCAGCACCACATATAAACATAAGAAGTGTGAGGTCATGTGAGAAGAGACCGTATTGATATGTTTATACGAAGCTACCTTATCCTGACTCAGACCATTGGCCTATCTGTGTCAGTACTATCTACGCTGACTAGCAGTGGCTATGCAGGTTTCTCAGTCTTACCTGGAGAGGCTAGGGATTGTTTCTGGGACCTTCTGCATGCAAAGCATGGTCTCTACCACAGGACTGCCGACCCTCCCTACATACCAGTGTTGCCCCTCCCAGGAACAAGAGCAACTCCAGCTTGTTAAGGAGCCACAGAAGGAGCTCTTCCAGCATGTTCTCAGACACCAGTGTTACCAAACGACACAAGAAGGAGCCATGCTACACCGTCTCCCACATTGCTAAAGAAAATAATATCAGGAGAGGTCCTTTGTCTTTTGTCTCAGCAATTGAAGAGGCTAAGGACCTGCTGCTGCTAAGGAACTCAGAGCAGTGTTGAAACCTCACATGAACGCTTAAGTGAGAGTTAGGCTCAGAGACCTTGCTTTGCCCAAAACCTCCCAGAGAGTTTTGTCACTCAGGAAGGATTTGAACTTGTGTTTCCTTCCTACTGCAAAACTCCTACAGCCAAAATCACCTTCAGCCAGTAGGAATTGCTCAAAAGCATCTCACTGCCCAATCCTATCCACCACTGACACGGATGCAGCCATGCTGCATCCAATGGTGGTGGTGGGGACAATTGGACAGCCAGCAGGAGGAGGTAAGTAAAAATATTTCTTACTTACCTCCAAGTAGGGTGCCCAATTGCCTATGGGTCTCCTGGAACATATGCCAGCTATTGTGCTGGCATACATTTGAGGAGAGAAAGGGGGCAGGGTGGTCAGGGAAAGAAGGGATAGGATATGGCGCATGCTGGTGCTGCTAAGATCTACCCCCTCCATTCCCTTTCCCACCCCTGCCCTCTCCCCTCTTCACCCCCTGCCCTCCCCCTCCCTGCCCACAACACACCTCCACTGCCAACTTACCAGAGCCTGTGGATGCTTGGGAGCTGCTGCTGCATGCACCGCTGCCCCTTTGAGGCAGTGGCCCAGAAGTGTCCAATGGCGACCCAGCTTTCATGCTGCCATAAAGGGTCTTGCACTGCCAGAACACTAGTTCTGGCAGTGCAAGGCCCCGATAAGATTGGGGCCTCTGTCACATATGTACTGTCTTGTTTCATTCATGTTTGTACATTTCTGCTGGCCACTTTGTATGTGAAAGTATGAAAGATAGATGAAGCTTTGGGAGGCCCACCTGTTTGGGAAGAAATATGAAAGCATAATATCATGGCTATAATTTATACGTTTGTCTCTTTCTAGGCTCACTCTTCATCCCTGCCTGCTGCACCTGGAATGATGTACGTTGTGCTTGCCAAGACTCTTCTTCAAGCTTGATCCTGTAAACACTGGAACCAGCTCCCATAGGACTTTCCATGATCCAAGTTTGTTCGTCTCCTCCACTCCTGAGAACCTTGGAGAGAAGACATATGTCTAGCAAGTCTTGGAAGGATTCCAGTATTTGTGCCTCTTCACTTCCACACCACACCAATATATGTATTATCATTATGATAATTGGCATTGCCATCACTTTAAAATGTGCTTCTTTGTATAATTTTTGTATTGTGGAGATAAAATGTCTTCCTTGTTTTTTACAGTGTACCTGATGCAGATTTTAATCAAAATGTGTTGGGTAGAACAAACGGATACCCTGTGTGTCTTAGAGGTTTTCCTCCTTTATTCCTGTGTACCTGCCTGCATAGAGAGAGGGTCAACTAAGGGCAGGCAGGCAGGCAGGGAGGGAGGGAAGAGGGTTGAGCTGAGCCCTCTGCTGACCCCTTCCAGTCACCCAGCAGCATCCACAAGGAGACGGGTTGTGCCCTGTGATTCTTGAAAAGATGCAAAATCATTAACGTGAATTCCTATGCATAACATTCTTTTGGAAGTAATCACAGGCTTCAGAAAGGAAACAGTGTTGGTTTGTTTTAAAACGTTACCATTATTGGAAGGGAGATGTTAGCTCAAGCAGTTGTGTGTAAACTTCAGTTGTTTTATCGGAGATGAATGTTCTCCAGAGGGTAGTGCAAGGTGGGGCCATGTATGTAATACCAATCTCACCCTCTTCACTAAGTCCTAGTCTAGACAAAGTTGTAAAAGTCTGCACTACCTTGTCAGTGGGAACGTTTCCTACGTGTCTTGGTACATTTCATCTGTATTTTCTTCGTGTGTGCATGTGCGTGTGCGTGTGCATGTGCATGTGCGTGTGTTTGTTATATTTGTGCTCACACAGCTATGAGTGCATTAGACTTGGCATCTCACTCATAAATGCCTTGAAGGTTTCTATTAGACGTCTGCAACGTCTGTGGGTTTCCTTTAGAGGGGATTCTGTATTCGATTATTGCCCAGGGGAACACACTCCCAATTTCTAAAATACTGAATTGTGCAGATGGAGTGAATAGAAGGCACTCTTTCTCCATGCCATAGTAGAACTTGCGGACATCCAGCAAAATAGCTGGGCAGCAGGTTCCAGGTGGACAAAAGGAAGCACTTCACACACTGTGCACAATTCGTTTGCAAACTTCACTGTCAGATAATGTGGCAAGCTTGGAGGGCCCTAAAAGACAATTCAACACATTTATGGAGGAAAGGCCTAATACAGTCCCTAGCCACAATACTGTAACAGAACCTCCATGTTCAGAGAAAGTACAGTATGCCCGTATTCCAGGTACTAGGGACAAACAACAGGGAGTATGAGCTTCCCTGAATTATCTGGCTAGACACAGTAAACCTTGGTGTGATCCAGCAAGATAATTCTTGTTTCACATCCATTTGGTCTTTCCAGCTCAGTGGAAGAGTCTTCAAAGGCTTCTTTTGCAGAGATCACATGCTCTGTTATACCAAGGAGCTGGTGTAGCATAATGGCTAACAGACTAGGCTGCAAACCAGGACTTGTCGCATTTGAATCTGGCC
This sequence comes from Plestiodon gilberti rubricaudatus, assembly GCA_026170595.1. Lineage (NCBI taxonomy): Eukaryota > Metazoa > Chordata > Lepidosauria > Squamata > Scincidae > Plestiodon > Plestiodon gilberti. Next base: position 196,539,379 of record JANXHW010000004.1, on the reverse strand, counting down.
TCTGCCACAAACTCACAGGCAGCCCAATCCTATCATGCCTTGGAAATCTCACACCACACCATTATAGCAGGGACTGGTAGCCTAATCAAGTCACTATCCAGGTGCATGGAAAAGGACTGCATACTGTTCTAACCCACCTGGATCTGCTAGTCAGCAGAGATGTGGATCAAGTCTCTGACTCCAAGTCTCGAGTCAAGTCCCAAGTCTTTGCTCCCAAGTCCCAAGTCTTTGGTTGCGAGTTGCAAGTCCCTATCTATTTAATTGGGAAAACGGGGTTAAACCTGAATAAAATTTGACTTGTCGTTAAAGGCTCCAAGTCTCGAGTCGAGTCTTTCGAGTCTTTCACAATTGACAAGTCCGAGTTGAGTCATTGACACGACTTGAGTCTGATTCAAGTCCGAGTCAATAGACTCAAGTCTACGTCACTGCTAGTCAGATACACTTGCTGAGATATGCAGAATGTAGCTTTCAGCCCACACTGAGAAGCATCATTGGGGGGGGGAGCGGCACAACTTGGGTGGAGTGCGTGGAGCAGGAGCTCCAGGTGCTCGGGCGGGCAGGGCGTGCGCTTGGAACACTTACCGCCGCGAAGCGCCGCGCCAGATCGGCCCGCCCACACTCCCTGGAGTCCGTTCGGCTCCAAAATGAGCTCAAAACGGGCGGGGGGGGCGTCGACGGGCGGGGGGTGCGTCGACATGATGCAACACAGGCCCCACCCCCACGTGCCAGGCGCCAGGAGGGCGTCCATCATTTCTGGGGGGGGGGAGTCTCAATGCATGGGAAAAGCTGACTCCTGCTTATGTCAAGAGCTGCACAAGATGGACTTTCCATGGGCTGAGGTTCAATGCATGCAGGCTTGTCATTTGGCCATCTTTGGCCATCACACACCTGCTGGTTGCGCAAACAGGTTTTTCAAAACAAACTGTGCTGGAGCAGGACCAGATCTCAACTTTGAAGCACCAAATTGGAAGCCATGCAGACAATCAATTGTAATATTTAAGGCAGGAGGGAAGCTAAGTGTGAGCACACCCTGAGTTGCCAGAAATGTTTGATGCATTCTGAAGAGGCAAGTACACATTGAATTCAAAGTTACATCTTGTTCATCTGTTGGACGAGTGACACAATTGTTCAGACTGCCAGCTCCGCTAAAAGCAGAACTGTGCGTTACCAGGTAAAGACAGGCAGGCTTCTCAACCCCTTGTTTCTCTTGTAATGCTAATATACACAGGCTGGAAGAGTGTTTGCAGGATTGAATGCGCCTGCGTGAGTGTGGCGCCAGCAGTTCCATAGCGCACGACAGCAGTATGCCTTTGGCGATGCCGCACTGGGACTTACGGCGGCGGATTGTGAGATCTGTCGCCATAAGCCCATGATAGGATTGGGCTGTGAGTTTGCTTAGAAAATGTGCAGCTCTGCCCTAAGTGACTCTGGTAGGAGCGGCACAGCCAGACCCATCACCAGAGCCCTCAAATACAGAAGGCTGGCCCTGTGGAGCATTTCTCTGCAAAATAAATCATCACAATTTGCACCTCGAGCTCAGTCTTTCCAAGTATCTTTACACCAGGCTACCTTACACTGAGCCAGAACATTGGTCTCAATGGCTTAGTATTGTCCTGGCTGTGCTGGCTGCAGTAATAGCTCTTCGGGATTTCAGATAAAGTACTTTCCCAATCCCTATGTATATCAGGGATTGAGCCTAGGACAGGGGTGGCCAACCTTTCAACATGAATGCTCTGTCCTGGTCCTTTAATGGTTGACTAGGTGAGGGCCTTTCAGCAGGTGCAGCTGCTTTAGCAGCACCATCAACACTTGCAGCTGCCAAGATTCTGGCTTCTACACAACTCTTAAGAACGCAGAGGCCCTAATGGTGAAAAGTTGGCCACTCCTGGCCTAGGACCTTCTGCTTGCAAGCCATGTGCACCATCATTGAGCCACAGCCTGTCTCCAAGCGGTGTGAGACCTCAACTGTGTAGCTATATTGGCAGTCTTTTGGTCAGGAAGGTGTGTGTGAGTGTGTGAGAGAGAGAACAGCTTTATATGTCACATAAAGAGTGCAGTTTATAATACATAGGTGCGTTCCTGTAGAGACAAGCCCTGAGAACCTGCCAGTGAATACATTCTGAAATATTGCTTCTATTCCTGCTTATCATACAAACTCAGTGACATCTGGGGGCACCTAAGGTAAGAAGCCAGTTGAATGAAGCCTTCTTCAATTATGTCTTTGAACAACTGGTGCTGTCCTGAGCAACCGTCTCCTACTGAGAGTATTTTGACAGTACTGTAACTCAGAGGTTTGAGAAATGGCGGGGGGGGCCTCAGCAAGATAAGCCCGGTGGCTCAGAGAGGGAAGGCCAGAGGCTGCTGCCCTCGGGATTCTTGAACATGGCCTTGAATTAGCTCCATCTTCTAAGGATGACTCCCGACTGATTTCCCAATTCTAAATTTCAAACAAAATTAAGGTAGGTTGCTGACCCATGAAAGAACATTTTGCTCGTTAAATATCTACCTTTAAACCAATTGGTTAAGGAATGTCCATTATATTTAAATACATTTACATTTTCTCCAAACATCAATATAGGTGTCATTTTGGTATAGTGAAGTGTAAGTGTGTGTGTGTGTGTGTGTGTGTGTGTGTCTGAATGTTTTGTTCATTTTAGCATTTATTCATGACAAGGCATGTTCAGATCACCACCTCTTCTTCCCTGTTTTTAATTTTCCTCCCATTCATTTTTGCGTTCAAGGGAGCAGGCAACTCGCTTTGTAGCAGGCCAGAGTGCTGGGCCTTTATCCCGCTTCAAAGGCTCTCTTTAAAATTCAAAAGAAGCATCAAGGTGACAAGGTGAACCTCTGCCCCCTCTTTATTATAGAAATCAATGTGGTCAAATGGACCATTTGGGCCCAGTAGGTACGAAAGTTTTGCAACGAACGTAAATTGGGCAGTATGGGTTAGATTCAATTCAGTTTCTGAATGAAATGAATGCACATCCCTAAGTGCAAGATGATTTACAATTTTCAAACAAAAACTACTACTCATTGGGAGCATGAAAGGCATCTTTAACCTTTTCCCTTTTGTTCATTCTCTACTGGAGTAACACATCGGACCCAAAGTAGCTGAACAACCACACAGGTTGTAACTCAATGATACAGGAGATTGGCTGCTGCCAATCCTCCTCTTCCAAATTAATCTCTCAAATAATGGCTAATAAAAGAAATATGCAATGTCATCATGGTACATCATGCGTTGTGTCTTCCTGCCTCCTGCAAGGAGCTACCAATGAATGGGAGAAGGAGATGGGGAAATGCAGAGCACAAGTCACATTTTTCTTTCCATAAGGCCTGGGGCCCTCACAGTCCCACTGATGAATGCTGAATGCCGCAGATTAATCAACTGAAGCTTGGGTTTAATCTAATCTAATTTGGCAGGGGGTATCGTTCAATGGTAGAACACATACTTTGTCCATACATGTTTCCAGGCTGCATTCACTGGATCTCCACCTAAAGGATCTCAGGTAGCTGAGATCCCTGGAGAGCTGCTGTCAGAGTAGGCCTGGCCATGCTGAACTTGATAGAAGGATGGCATATCTCAGTCTAAGGCAGTTTCACACGATTAAATCCATTCAGATTTGCAGTCCTCAACTATAGGATTATGCAAAGAAAAAAAATATATCCCTCAAGAGGAGAAGGATCACACACAGTCACACTTGCTCTGCGTGTATCATTTACACGCAATCACTGACACAAACAAGCATGAAAGCATCAGGATTTGCCAAGGAGTTGTCAGCGTCAGTTGAAAGAAGGAGATCTAGTTGTGTGGCTGTGAAGAAGCATTTGAAATCATCTGGAAAATGAGGTGGATTCAAACAGCCCTGTGTCAATAAAGGATTAAGGCCAAGTAAGTGCTGAAAGCTGTCCTGCGTATGCAGCGCAGCCAGCGTGATGGGATGGCAGCTGTGTATGTTAGGGAAGCCTGCATGGGTTCGCACCCAAACGCTCCCTGCCAGCTTTCAAGTACAGGAGATGTACATTTCCTTTCCCTGAGAACAATCCTCTGGAGTGGTGCCTATGGCCAGAGAGGCATTTGCTTCTGTTTCTTCGTTAACTATCAGATCCAGGCCTGAAGCATTGCTTTTGCCCAGAGGCAAGGGTGTATTATTAACCATGGCCGGCCCCCCTAGCCTTCAGGGATTTCGGGGGGCCCTCCAGCACTTCAATCTTCACTCGCACTTGTCCCCGCGGGGCCCTTGTCTCTGTGGGCTCCTAGGCTGAAGCCTAGTCAGCCTAATATAATACACCCCTGCCCAGAGGTCGTTTCAAGAATCTTACCAGTGGATGTTTCCTTTCCCCTTTGCTTGTGTGAACCGTTGCAATGTAACAACAGACAGAAGAAAGTTGAAGGAACAAGGATCACTGAGCGCGAAAGAGGCTGATTCTGGCTCTTGCTGGGAGACAGACAGGCATCACCCTTAAACTGGAACGGAGGCTGGTGAAACGTGCAGCAGAACAAGGGAGCAGAATCCAGAGGTGAAAGACTTCCACTAGTGCCACTTCAGCTGGCTTCTTTAAAACGAAGGCTCCCTGCAAGTAAAGAGCCAGCACATCAAGGATAATGGTTCTAGCCCTAGCCAGGGTTCTGGTGATTTTCTGCTTGTAAGAGGTGTTTGTTTTTTTAATGTTGGGGTGCATTCAAAAAGGTGGGCCCCTTACTTGGCAGTCTGGTCAAGTCCATTCTACACACTCATTGTGGTGCATGTATAAACCAGGAGATGCTTTATATATGAAGCTATAACTACGCACGCACACAGCACATCATATCACCCTGGAGCGCTTTGATACCTGCTTTATGTTTATAAGCACATGTCTCAACTCATCTCTCGACATAAGTGCCTGCATAATTCCCGTGTCCTAGATTCTCCCTTTGTCATTGAAAAGTTTCCCTTTCACTCCAATTTTTGCTGCAAGTCTAACATTCGAAAACAAAGCTAATCTCACACTTATTTGATTCAATTTCTGACCAAGAACCAGTTCATAATCTTTGGGGTGCGTTCACAGTGGTGGAAACAGACAGACAAGAAACCCTTCTGATCTTGCAGGTACTTTTGCTCTGGCTCTTTCAGCCCCCACCACTTTGCTATTTGCTTATTTAATACCACCTGTGACTGCGCCCCTTCTTGAAACAGACAATTTAGCAATGATATATTATTAGGCTTACCAGATCTCCAACCGGGACAGACCTTTAGGAGAAGGAATGTGGGCAGGTGTAGCTTGTTAAACCCTTATAGCACAATCCTAAGCATGTCTACTCAGAAGCAAGCCCCATTGTGTTCAGTGGGCTTGCTTCTGAGTAGACATGCCTAGGATTGTGCTCTGAGGTTTAACAAGCTACACCTGCCCACATTCCTTCTCCTAAAGGTCTAGCACTCTGTCCCGGTTGGAGATCTGGTAAGCCTATATATTATGTAAAATTCCAAATTGCAGGGAAAAAATGCATAATGTTCTTTATCACTCTGCCTAACTGGAGAATGAGAGGTGGCTTTGGAGATGACAGTGACTAGGTGGAAGAGGCACGTGGGGAAATGGTAGCTCATGGGAAAGAGGAGCTCAATGAAGGGCAAATGCAAAAAGATTTCAGTAGCGGAAGGATTGAAGTGGTTATTGGACCATCAGATATCAACAGATTAAGGGCGGTCCTTTTTCTTTATTATGAAAGGACAAAATGTTACCGTTCCCCCACCCTAATGCTGCTTGGGGCTTACGGAGGCCAGTTGCCTCTTTCCTCTCCCTCAACACTGTAGTTTTCTGTAATTATAATAATAAATAATTACCATCAAGAAAGAAATTGAAGGTTTGATGTTTGCTGCGCAAGAACAGGAACTGCAAACAAATGCTATAAAAACTAAAATGTAGAAAGTCAGTGATTGATTGATTGATTGATTGATTGGTAGGTTGATTAAACCTTTATTGGCATAAAAGAACAAAACACAAAGGACGAAAAGCACCTGAAGGCATACCAATAAATATAAAAGATCATAGTCATATGCAGAACATCACACCCCAATCAACTCCCCCTAGCAAGGAATTTTTCCCCAACCAAACAAAGAGATGTTGCTACCTGGCTAATAATCTCAGGGGGGGGCTCTCATTTAATAAGTAGACCAATTTCTCCACATCCACACGCCCGGATATACAAATCAGAATGGGACCTAAATCAAGTGGGACCTAAACCGAAGTACAGACTCTGCCAAGAAAAAAAGATGAAACTGTGTCTCATCTGATATGTGAATGTAGTAAAATCGCACAGATGGATTATAAAGCCAGACACGATCGTGCAGGTATTGAGTTGCAAAAGTAATCCACTGGTCATTATGCAAAAAATTATAATATGCCAGCATCGAAAAATGCTTGTTAACATCAGTTTGAGAAGGCGTTAGAGAATGAGCAAGTTAAGATCCTGAGGGACTTTGGAATTCAAACGGATCGACACCTTGAACATAATATGCCTGATTTAACAATAATAGAAAATAGAAAAATCTGGATAATATTGCAACCCCTGGAGAAGCCAGAGTTGATGAAAAAGAACTAGATGCCAATAAAAGTTCTGAAATCTGAAAAAGAACAAGAGAAAATGACAAAATACTGAGACCCTGGTCATTGAAATCACACGACTACGGACAAAACACACGAAGATGGTTCCCATTGTCATCGGGGTACTAAGAACAATTTCGAAAAATTTTGCAAATTATTTTAAACAACTGCAGATTACTGAAATAACACCATCAGATTTGAAAAAAACGGTACGTTTAGGAACATTGTACATACTGTGTTGATATTTAATTGATACTCAGGCCTCAAGCTGAGACTTGTAATGCCAGTCAGTGATGTTTCCAGCGTAGAGCCAACGTGTTAGCTCAGTCCTCGTTGGACTGGATCTTTTTCCCCTTTACTTTTTCTTCTACAGGCTTATCTACATTTGCATATCTTGGTTTCTCCCAAGTACGTAGAAACCAATACCTTATTGGGAGTGGGGGGGTGAACCTCTGTTTTGTTTCCAATCTGATAGCCACTCTCAACCACTTGAGTTGTTGCTATTATTAACAGTATTTATATACCGCTTTTCAACAAAACGTTCACAAAGCGGTTTACAGACAAAATCAAATGATTAAATGGCTCCCTGTCCCCAAAGGGCTCACAATCTAAAAAAGATGCAGAATACCACCAGCAAACAGCCACCAGAAAGACACTGTGCTGGGGTGAAAGGGGGGCAGTTACTCTCCCCCTGCTAAATATAAGAGGAGCACCAATTGAAAAGTGCCTCTTGCCTAGTTAGCAGGGGCTAACTGTTAGAGTTCAGCATTAGTACATAGATTTATTTATTTTATTTATTTAAAACATTTATACTCTGCCTTTCCAAAAGCTCAAGGCGGCTTACAATGCTAGATAAAATTGATCTAAACATACAGAGTTACAAAAAAATAAATTGGAAAGCATACAAGTCAAAAAATAAACATGCAAATGTAAAATACTAAATATGCTTACGAAGCAAGAGTGACAAATGGGGACGAATTGAAACAAAAAACAAACTTTCTTCTGCCGTTCTCTGTGTTTCTGCTGTTCTCTGAAATAACCCTGTATGGGAGGGCTTTGAAACAAGAATGAACAAGAGATTGGTCGCTGCACTTGTCAAGGGTGCTGCCAGGCCCAGGGTGCTGATGAGCCAACCAACCGTTTGCATCCACAGCAACATATGCCAGATTCATGTGGTCATGTGATCAGCAAATACTCTTCCCCTTGTATGTCAGTGACCTGATATGTCATTTCCATAAGTAACTGCAGGTGGTGATGGGGGAGCAGCAGATTTACCCCGAACCTGCCACTGCTTCCCTCGCACGGCCGCACCAATCTGCTTCCACTTTCCTACCCATTCACCTCACTCCTTCCCTCGCATGGTCAACGAATGCTTGGTCGCTTTAAACTCAAAGCGACCAAGCAAGGAAGGTGCCAAATGAGTGGGTAGGGAAATGGATCACTGCAGCCCACTCCCCCCAAAATGCAAGTAGGCTAGCATGACATGCTTCACTCTCCTCACTCCTACCTTTAACCTTAAAGGGACCATGCAAAGAAGGCGTAATGTACGGAGGTGGGGAAGAAGCCACCTAGCTCCTTCCTGGGGGTCCCTTTAAAGAAAAGAGAAAGTGTGGTGCACACTAGGAGTTCCCAGCATGACCCACACTTTCTGTTTTGACTAAAAGCATCACGTGGGAAAGAATGTGGTGGTAACTGCATTTTGGAGGTGTTATTTTTTATTTTTTTTGCAGAGGTAGCAGATCTGGCGTCAGCCACTGGATCCAGTCCAGCTGTCCCTGTTTGTACCTTGTGCATGGAAACATGTAGCCAGTGTAGTTGCCAAGGAACAAACTGAACACATTTCTCATCATTTCTCATCCCTGCTACATGGTGCTGTCTCCACCTTAGATGCAGCCTCCCACAGAACTCATGACAGATCTCTAAGACACAAAGAAAACACAGATGACAGTATTCAAATCCTCGATTTCCACGAAGCCGTGCAGGCACCACATCACATGTTACTGGTAATGAGCACTCTGGAGCGCTCTTCACATGGGATGCTGTACCCAGGTACAGAATGTCTGTACTTGGGTACACATTCCTGTGTGAATGTATCTGGGTTCATTTTTACAGCTCCACAATCCATGCACACTGCAGGCAAATTCTACCTGCATTGAATGGAACATGTGAAAAACCAGCTGTGATCAGCTACAGGCTAACAATGATTGTTCCCGAGTACACAGATAAACAACCCTCTGGTCACTGCCACCACCTGGAACTGTGTCTGCCGATAACAAATAAAGCTGGGGACCATCAGCAGAGTCAAGGCGCCTCGCTCTTTACGAATCTCTCCTGCCTGTGCTACCTGTGGCAACCCAGAGTTGGCAACACACACCATAAACCAGATGCCTGCTTTGCTGATACTTGCATTAATTGCTACTAGTTCGCATAACAAATAGGACAAATTGTGGGGTCACAACCTCCACGGGGAGCACAACCTATGTAGCAGGGGGACCTTGTTTTTTTTGTTGCTGCTGTGTCCTGCACTTCTGATTCATGCAAAGGCATCTAATGGGACACTTGTCTTTGAGCATGCCTTCATTGTGAATGACAGCATTAAAAGAGCACATCTGATATCTAGGAAGTTCACCCCAGAAAGCTATATGCTCTTTCCTGAGCAAAATTAGCCTTCACAGCAGAAATGCAATGTTACCAGAAAAAAAAAATCTCTTTTGACTTTGTTTGGAGTCAGAACCTCCACTTTTTCCCCTACATGTCCCTGGGTAATGAAGCAATAACAGAAAATAAATGAATATTAAAATTAGCTGGTTGCCTAGGAGTGTGTTGTAATTACTGTTAATGATTAATTGACACTAGATCTCATGAGTGTGTAATATTCTGGTTTCAGGTTGAGCATAAGTTGGTGGTGGAATAGCAAAAATTGAACTTAATAACAGGGCTTTGATGCAACAAGGCTCCTTCATTTGTGTAATGTAATTAGATAATAGCTTGTTCATCTCTTTCCTGACTCTTAAAGAAGCCAAGACCTTGTTTAATTTTCACAGCTCAGCACGAAATAAACTCATTATAGAGACGTTGAACCTATCAAGTTGCCTTATATGGAGTCAGACCATCTAGTTCCATATAGACCATCTTGCTTCTCAGTTAATTTATGCTCCTCTTTAATTGTAGCAATAATCTTTTTAATCGATAGATATTTAATCGATAGATATTGTTTTTATTAATTTTCATTAATTGTTTCTTACTATTTTAAAATGTGATTATTTTTGTATTGTATTTTTTGTATTGTATTTTCTTTTTTTCTGTTGTAAGCCGCCTTGGGTCCCTTTGGGGAGAAAGGCGGGATAAAAATATTGTAAATTAAATTAAATTAAATTAAATTAAATTGGTCCATCTAGCTGCCTGGCCTTGGGTCCCAGACAGGGTTCTTCCACAGCAATGCCATCTGGGATTGTTTTCAACTTGAAATGCAGTGGATGGAACCTGGAACTTTTGGCATACAATCACATCATCTACTTTTGAGCGATGGGTTCTCTCCTTTTGTCTGACAGGATTTTACTTAGGAGAGGTTCGTACAACCTCCCATGTCCACTCAAGACCCACAGAGAAAAACCCCATAAGGAGTCGTGCCTATTTAGATGTGAGCTTTCACACTTTGAGAACAATTGGATTAGATCATGTTCACTTCAGTTCCTACAGCGCTTTGAATTCTCCCACGTATCTGGAACTATGTACTATCTGTACATGTCGTTCAATGCCCAAGAGGCGCCTAAGGCAGGTCACATCAATTAATAGTACAGAAGTACAATGGTAAAATCTTCAAAAGTATCACTGGAAAGTACCAAAACTACACAACAATCCAGAACAAGAACCCAAAACCAAAATAAGCAAATTAACTGAGAAGCAAGCAAAAACAAGCATATATGGGGAGGTTAATTTAACTACCTGCTTAAATAAGTCTTCATGAGTTAGCAGAAAGTCATCAATGAGGGGGTCAAGTGTGGGCCTCTAGGGGTCGGTAGTTTTAATGCCTGGAGGCTACAACCGAAATGGCTCCACATAGAGCACATTGCAGCAGCCCATTCTAGCTGTGACTAAGGCACATTTTACACTGGCCAGATCAGCCTTTCTCAGAAAAGAGTGCAATTGGCACATGAGCCACTTGCAAATATACCCCTTGCAAAGACACCCCTGGCCACAGCCATCATGGAGTAAGGCTGGGTTCAGGAGCACTTCCAAACTGCAAACTTCATCTTTCAGGGGCAGCACTACAGATCCAGAGCAGGCTGTATACTCAAGTGTACAGTGAACGTGTATAGCCAGGATGGTGTAGTGGTTTGGGAGTCAGACTTAGACCTGGAAGATCCAGGTTCAAATCCCCGCTCAGCCACAAAGCTTCCTGGGTGACCTTGGGCCAGTCACTATCTCTCAGCCCCACCTACCTCACAGGGTTGTTGTGAGGACAAAAAGGAGGGGAGGAAATATGTACACCACTCTGAGCTCCTTGGAGGAAGGGTGGTATAAAAATGTGAATGAATGAATGAAAAAAGGGTTCTCTACCCCAGCTTCCCTGGCATGTTAATTTTCTATGTGGAAGAGGGGGGGGGGTTGTACGAAGAAGCACTGGTTCACGTAAGCCCCCACATATGCTATGGAATGGTACAGCAGCTCAAAAGTACCACCTCACTGAAAACCTCAGCCAGACACACACACACATGAAATAAGCAGCCGAGCAGGAACAACTCAGTCCAACTCATTGGGGGCAGCATGAATGGTGAGGACCAGACTCCGCCTACAGCAGCGGCAGGGATGGTTGTGGAGGTGAGGCACTATTTGTCCCCGGGGAAGGGATTGCCATTTGTCTCGTCACTATGCCCTGTCAGGTGAATCATGGCATTGTTCTGTGGGTCACCATTGTGAAAGACGCCAGAGGGGGAACAGCACTGGTTGGGGAGACAAGAAGAAGGCAGGACCAGAGGAACAGATGAGTTTCCCTTCACTCATAGTGGCTGGAAGGAAGTATGTCGTCGCGACAACATTTCAGACTATGGATTTCCTCATTGCTTTGCTGAGCACTGATACTCTGAGAGGAATGATGCATATGACCTGTGCTAGTGTCCACCCATGGACTCAGTAATCATGCTTTTCATGGTGTTAATCCACAGTGAGGGGTGTTTTTTTTTACATCACATGAAAAGATTTCCAGTATTTTAACCCATGTTTCATGAATTTCAGCTTAAAACCTGTTAAAATCCTGCATGTCTGAAACATTTCTTCATGCATGGAATTACAGTATTATATAACTCAAAACTGGTCTGTTGTGGGAACCCTTTGGATTGACTTGTAATGCACAAAAGAAATTTACCTTCAAGCGATGCAGGGAATTGTCTGACTGGCTGTACACAGATTCAGGGAATCGATCTGGGTAAAACAGGAAGATAGGCCCGGCTGCCCATCCCCTGAAAATCTCCAAAATGTCCCTCTACTTTTGTGGTCTGCAAACAGAACTGAAACAAACACCGTCGTTTAAATTATGTCAGCAATATCAGACATCAAGAATGTATCTTCTTACAAATCCATGTGCCCACACCTGAGTGACTTGAGGCACTCCAAATGTTCACTTAGCCCGGATGTTGGTGGCTCCACACAGCTCCACACACTGGCCTCTCCCCTTATACTTTTCTTTCCAGTTCCTTTCAGTTCTGTCCAGCATAACCCAACAAAAACAGCACAATTGTTGGCCAGCAAATTGAGTAGTATTTTTTTTCACACAAAACGCCTCATCTTGGGTTTCACTCTGTGCATCCTGCCAATAAAGTAACAGTAAATTGTGTGCACTTCTGAGACATGTGCCCCATGATCCCTTGCAATGAGACACATATCACTGGAATTCAGTTATGGAATCTCCAACAACACTCAGCAGACGCTGGGACACTACGATGGAAATTGGGGCACATCTCAGATCATTCAGTGCAGTCAGGCTGGCAAAATAATATCTTCTGCTAGCCTTGATAACTGTCTCCCATTTAATTAGAAGTACTACCAATATTTGCTGTCATACCTGGTTGTGCATACAACCCTTGTGGCAGTTTAGACTGCCCTTGTTACAATGTTTGTCCCAAATTTGGACAAATTTGGGTGTGTGGGATATTTCCCAACTCACAATAACAGGAACTTCGGAAGTGTCTACGCTCTTCTACGGTGTGGGCGCGCTTGCGCATGCATACGCACACACACACGCACGCACACATACACGCACACACACAAGCACACAGAAACAGACCATAATTCCTTCTGTCAGTCTTTCAAGTAAACAATGGTGATCTTTGTACCTGGCCTGTGGGTGTGTTGTCAAGGTGAACGAGTTCTGGCAAAGCGCCCTATTGTCTTCTTTCCCACAACTCATTAAGATTGAGTTTGGTTATCATCCACAAGCGTAATAAGCAGCCCTTTGATTATACCACAAGGACATCCCGATGCCAGTGACTCATGAAAGAAAGATTAAGTTCGTCATCCATGATGTCTTCTGAATTCTTAGCTTGTCAAACCTTTCCTTTTTTTTCTGGTGTAGAAGATAGAACCCATTGCCCCAAACAGACTGATTTGGGTACAATGAGGGATCCAGGAGAGCTTAGCTTTAGAAAGTCCCTTTAGGCCTTTATGATTCAGTTTCTTTTCCCCCTTGCTTCATTCGCTGACAACACCTTGTCTAATGCAAAGCTTTGACACCCACTCATGGGGATGAGTTGCAATAGGATTTGAAGGTTCAGAGCCCTTCTTGCCAGCAACTATTTCAGCATGATCATGAGTCAGCTGGACTGAATTGTACTAACCTGGAATCCGTCAGCTGAAAACAATGACCTGATTCTGCCCCTTCCCCCAGTAAAAAAACAACAACAACACTAGAGAACCCCATACATCTCCATAAATCAAGCGAATGCATTTGAAACAGCCTGATTCAGAGTCAGACTACTGATCTAACTCAGTATTGGCTACTGTCTGGCAGTGACTTTCATAGGTTTTCATTTCTGGAGATGCCAAAGATTGAAACTGAGACTTTTTGCATGGAAAATATGTGCTGTATTGCTGAGTTATGGCCCCATCACCCATGTGTAGTGCACATACTGAGCATGAGCCAGGAAGTCACTGATTCAAATCTTGTTTCAGTAATGAGCAGGTTAAGTGGCCTTAGGCAAGCTACTACCTCTCAACATTAGTGCCTCCTCTGCAGTTTGGGGAGAATAATACTGGCCTACTTTACAGGGTTGTTGTAAGGATTACTAAGGGAGTATGGGAAATGCTTTGCACTGCAAACTGCTATTAGAGAGAAGGCCCCTCTTCTTTCATAACAGGATGCTGATGGCCTCCCCTAGCACCTTCTGCCAATGTGTCAAAGGACACTTTGACCTGGGAGGTATAGTAGTCATCTTCAATAAGGCAATTGAGTCAGTGTTGTTTCTAAATACCACATGAACACCAAGCGATGGAGCCGAAAGGAACTTGCTCAAGACCATATGACAAACTTCAGTATCAAAAATCCAGAAGAAGATGACCTAGGATCTTGTCACAGGGTGCTCCGACCTTGAGAAAAGCCACATCCCATTGGAGAAGAGCAAGTGAATATCCCTCTTTAAATAGGCTGTGGCTGCACTATTGCACCATGGAGGCTTCCACAAGGTTGCCAATATTTACAGCATGAAATTAGACACAGGAAAAATCAGAGACCTTAAGAAATAGCTTCATGTAATACAATGTTCCAAGCAGACCATGCACGTTTCTCCCAAGTGTATATTTCAATTCTCTTTTCTGCAATGCCATTATATCATCACAAACACCAGTTCATGCCATGGATAGGGTTAATAGTTCCCAAGGCCCTGAGCACCACTGGAAAGAAGAACAAAACTATCGTCTGTTCCTTGTACATGCTGAGGTCTTGCAGTCTACGTCTGTGAACTTAATGACTAACGCGAGAGATGGTGGAGTTCACCAAGTCACAGTCTCAGGCCTGGAAGATCCTCCTCTCGAACCCATACATCATGTTGTGGAGCTACTTTTTCATGTGCAGAAAAAGAATGGCTCAAGGTGGCAGAAGCTTGATAGAGCTTTATCAGATGGGTGTGGAGAAGGTGGATAGAGGGAAATGGCTGGAATTCATTGCCATAATGATGATAATGAGGGCATAATGAGGTGGTGATGGCCCCAGGTTTACAGCGCTTCGAAAAGGGAGTAAGCAAATGCATGGTGAATGTCTCCAAGGGCTACTAGCCATAATAGGCAAGAGGAGCCTCCAGGTTCAGAGGCAGTATACCTCTGAATACTAACTGCTGGGAGCAAACAGCAAGGGAGGGCTTTGGTCTTCAGGTCTTGCGTGTGGGTCTCCTGAAGATATCTGGCTGGCCACTGTGGGAAGGATGCTGGATTAGATAGACCAGGGGTGGCCAACCTTCCACCATTAGGGCTACTGTGTTTTTAAGAGTTGTGTAGAAGACAGAATCGTGGCAGCTGCAATTGCTGTTGGCGCTGCTAAAGCAGCTGCACCTGCTGAAATGCCCTCACCTAGACAACCATTTAAAGGGCCAGCAGCATTCATGTTGAAAGGTTGGCCACCACTGAGATAGACCTTTGGTCTGATCAAAAGGGCTCTCCTTCTGTGTGTCATGCCTCAGTTAAAACCAAGAAAATGTCAGGCAAGAAGCCACATCCCGTAGTTGTGTTATTGACCTGCAGTCCTCAAGCACTTTCATTTCTTTCTTCGTGGTTTAAAGATTAGATTTCATCAGTGTGATTGGACAGTGGAAAGAAGATTGACTCAACGATGATATAATGGCACTGGGGAGAGCTGCAGCTGCAGCAAAGGTTTGATTCAGTCTTCCCGTTCTCATGTGACAAATGAAACAAAGAAAGGCACTCCTTAAAAGAAGAGGCGGCGGATCCTCCTCCTAGAGACAATATTTCACAAGTAACTGAAGTAGAGCAGCAAACAAACCAAGCTGGGTTGCAATCAGTCCAGGAGCAGCATTTGTGGGGCAGCCACAGAAGGAGGTCCCTGATTTAAGTAGAGGGGGCTTTAACCCTTTGAACTCCTGCCATTTTCCTGCAAAAAAAAAAAATCATTATGCCCCCTCCGAAGTGGCCACTGCAACTTTGAAAATGAAGACTGCAGCAAATGACACTTTCAAGGGCAACTAGCTTCATGGAAGTCATTTTTGTTGGAATGATGGTGGGAATGCAAAGGGTTAAAAAAGCCCCTGCTGCTTGTGTCATTGTCCTGATCTGGCTTTAGTTCCCTTGTGGCTGCTATTTGAAAGAGGGAAGGGAAATGCACACACAGAGGAGATGACCTGTCTTCCCATAACCCAGCTATTTCCAGATTTGGCAGGGTGGGCAGGAGGGGGGATGCTCAGCTTCTTCTGAGCCAATCCCATTCACATCAGACTCTGTTGTGACTTTGATGGCAGGTGCAATGTGTTCCAGCTCCAGCCCCACCCCAGCTCTGAGCTTCTACACTTCCTCCCTCCCTCCCTCATCATCTACCTACCCTACCGCTTCTTTCCCCTTCCACCCACGAATGTCTTCAACACTGCCGGTCCTTCAACCTTCTTCTACTTACCTTGCTGCTGCTGCTCCAGCAATAGTAGGAGCTAGGAGCCATTGGGGCATGCAGATTTCTCAGAGGAATTTGATGAGGATTCCTTTTCCTATGTTCCTTCTGCTCCAGTTGTGATGACCAGCTTGAAGCTCAGCAGGACTGTTTACCCCCAAGCAGCCCTGAATGCGTGTTCAGGGCTGCTTTGGGGTAAACGCAGCTGTGTGCCAGACTGCACAGTCTGAGCTAATTTCCCTGAAAATGGAACCACCAGCAGGCACTTGAGAGCCCAGCATGTCTAAGCAGCAGTGTTGCATGTGATGCATGAGGTCAGACAATCCCCTTGCCTTGGTACCAGGTGGATCATGCGTCAGGGATTTTTTTTGCTTTGGCAATTTTTCTACACTGCCTGTAGTTATTTTTATTTGCTGGCTGCATGTGCTATAATATTTAGCACTTACTAGACACAATCACAATAATCCTCACAACAAATCCCATTTAGTTCAATGAAATTTATTTGTGTGTGTGTGTGTGTGTGTGTGTGTGTGTGTGTGTGTGTGTAAAATATATATGTACTGTACCTGGGAATAACTGAATCTCATTGAACTGAAGGGACTAACTTTTAAGTAGACATTCAGAGGCCTGTGCTGTTTGTAAGGGAGACTGGTCCAATTATGTCTGTATTTTAGATGGGGGACTGAGTGATAATGGCATGCATAAGACCATCTGGTGACTTCTTGGCAGAAGTGAAACTTGGACCAAGAACCTCCTGGTTTCTAAGTCAGTTTCACTCTTGGCTCCACTCTGCTTCCATCCCACTCCCATGCCAATACTTTGTAGCCTTCTGCATCACCAGACACCTCATGAAGCAATATTGGGAAACCCTATTTTAAAATATATTAGAACGGAGCCATCTGATAAGCCCTTTAGACAGTTAGACTCTCCCCGAAATCCTAGGTGGTTGCTTGAAAAAAGCTTTGCATCTGACTTCTGAAGACAGCATAATATATGATGGGTGTGTGTATACCAAATACACTCCGCCTATCCTCTACCTAATGACAGGGCAACATGTAGTGCTTCGGATGCCTGGATATTTGACTAAATGTTGCTGGCGACGAAAACAAAGAGCTTCAGGCAGCTAGATGTCTCATAGCTGAGAGTTTAGCACTTCAAGCATATAAAGTTATGACTATCGCTGCCTGTGGCAGCCCCAATGTATTCGCCCTGCTTTGCTCCTTTCCTGTAGCATATTGTGTTGAATATGTGAAAAGAGCAGCACACACCAGACGTTTTCTAATAACCCAACTACAGTCAATCCTCGTTATACATGGATTCCTGTGGATTCGCTTATCGGCGGCGAGAATAAAAGTGTTAGATCGCCCCATCCGTGGTCTCTTCACGGCCATTTGCAGCCATTCTGAGAGGCCTATCACAAGAAGCAGCTTCTATTGTTCTCATGGGTTAAGAAGACACAAGTCTCCACATTGTTCGAGGGTCTCCATGTTGTTTTCATGGGTCTCCATACTGTTTTCGTGGGTCTCCATTTGTTCGCAGTGGTTCTCTCCACCTTCCCCTTTCATGTGAAGATTGGGTAGGAACTTTAAATGTAGGTAGCACACATGACCAGGTGTGAACTAGATTCAGCAGGGATCAGGAAGTTTTGACCAAAACTAGTGTCTTCTTTGGCAATACTTGATGACTGAACTGATCACACTCATTAAATTATTACATTCTGTTTTAATTATTTTTTTTTTAAAAAAATGATAATCCCACCTTTCTCCAAATTGCCTCAAGACAACTTACAATCATACAAATTTTGAAAAAGGAAAAAAAAAGCTATGTTTTATTATTTCTTTGTGGTGCTTTTATTGATATTATTTTAGTTTCTATGGATCAATAACTTGCCTTGAGTCTATGCGTTGGAGAAAAGCTGGTAATAATAAATAACCTTAGGAATATTCTTAATTACTGTATAATAACTGATATAGGGTGGTTTGCTGCAACTTTCCACAAGAAAAATCCTGTACTTGCAACTTTATTATTTCAGGTGCAGATGGATGGAATCCAACATTCATTCATTTGTTCATTCATGTATTGTTGCATCACCTTTTGGCCAAAACAGCCAATGATGAACAAGCTTCCTCCCCATACCTGAGATGTGTTGAAATCATAATGGGGAGAACTTATTTATTTCTATTTTTTTTATAGGAAATAAAACTTATTTATTTCTGATTGGTTGTGAGTCACTACAGGCTTTTTTAGTGACTCACAACTAATCAGAAATGTAATCAATTCCTGATAGACATCATAACATTAATGAGAATAATTGCAGCTATGGCCAGAATCACCAGTCTCAAACTCATAAATCCAGAACCAGCTTAAGCAGCCAGATCCATCCATATCAGGGTCTTCTCATTTCTGTACAAAAACAAAAACCATTTTCATGAGACCAGGTCCCTGTAATGATGGGTTTGAAATATTCAAGCACTTCCTAAGCACGTTTCCTGAAATGTACGTCCACCTTCCCTGTGGCTGGCAGAGGCGTACCTAGCCCCAGAACAGGGTGGGGCCCACCCCTCGACGCCCCCATACCCCTCGACGCCCCCAAAGTAATTAGCATAATTACTAATTAACATAATTATGCTAATTACTTTTGTTTTTTTCCCTTTTTTTGAAAAAAAAAACATTTTAAAAGGTTTTTTAGGGTAACGGGGCTTCTAGGTGTATATGTTTGCTTTGCTTTACTTATCTTATTCCCTGCCACTGGCTGCCACTGGGGCTTCAGGAGTTGGCCAGGTGGGCCCTTTGATGGACGTAGGCTCCGAGCCAAACTAGCCAACCTTTGACACCACCCCAAGCACTATGCAACTCATCCGGAGATGCTTCTTGAGCACCCAGTTCACCATCTGCTTTGGCATGAGAAAGGCGGGATATAAATTCTATAACTAACTAACAAGACAGCTAATTGCTCTTGAGGAGGTGAATGGCATTCTTGTGAATGACTCTGGATGGCCAGCCCTAGTAACTAGGGTGGAGGGCCAATTTGCATTGGTCATCCCCCTGATCTGTCCTTTCTCACACCCCCGGATCCTTTTGGAAACCTGAAAATGCCAGTGAGGTCTCATTACACACACACACACACACACACACACACACACACACACACACACACACACACACATCATTTGGACCTGTAGCACACTGTGTGGGAGATCCCGTTTTGTAAGAAGTGTGAGGTGAAGAGAGAAGGTGGGGACAGGCGAATGTAGAATCACTTGTCGAAAAAGGTGTAAAGCCTGCATAAATTTGGCAGACACCTAGAAACCCCCCTCCCCCGCATGGCCAGCTGTTTCTCTCCCAGTGGAGCTCCAACACCATTACCTTCCTGACAAAGCATGGCAGACATATACAGACCTGCCTCCACTGATACCTGTAGCAGAGCTGCACCTGTTTTTGCCACTAGCAGAAAATGCCTCTGCTTTATTGCTCTTTATGAGCTTGATCCAATTTTTGCTGAATCAGCCTGACCTACTCCGACTGCTCATAATTTTTTTTTTTTTGCCTATGGTAAGTATTAATTACATTCAAATTAGTGACTGCTTTCAGACCAAGTGTTGCTTGATTGGCATCTGATGTGAAGATGCAAAAAATTAAAGAACGACAGCAGATGCACACGCACACAAGCCTGCAGAAGAAGAGCCTAGGTGTGAATAAGAGCCAATAACTCCCAGTCATTATGAAGAACTGTGCTTTTTTTCCCCTCTAGGGGAAAACAGTTGTAGAAATAAATCTGAGAAGGTGATGGCATCAAGTAGGTTAGGTTGTGAGAGGACAACTGGCTTAAGGTTATCCAGTCAGCTAACTGCTGAGTAGGAATTTGAACCTGAGTAGGGATTTGAACCTGGGTGTCTCCAGCTGAATCCTTCTCTTCGCAGATCGCTGTAGCTCAGTGTGGTACAGACAGTAGAGCTCATACATTGCGGGGACAGTACTGCACATAAGAGCAGCCCTGCTGAATCAAAGACCTCTCTAGCCCAGCATCCTGTTTCCCACAGTGGCCCATCTGGGAAGGCCAGAAGCAGGAAAGGAAGGCAAACTTCTCTCCCACCATTGCTCCTCTGCAACTGGTGCTCAGAGGCAGACTGTTGCTGAAGCTGGAGGTAGCACAGAGCCATCATGATGAGTGGCTATGGCTGGGTAGACCTGTCCTCCATGAAATTGTCAATCTCCTTTCAAGCCACCCAAGTGAGTGACCCTCACCACATCTTCTGGCCATGAATTTCAAAGGCTAATTGTGCACTTTGTGAAGAAGTCCCTCCTTTTGTCTGTCCTAAATCTCCCTCCAGTCAGTTTCATTGGGTGACCCCCTCCTTCTAGTATTGGGAGAGAGGGAGAAACTCTGGCTGTCGTTTCTCTTGCTGAGAAACTCTTGCATCATTCATAATGTTTCAAGTCTCTGGCAACATGTTTCCCCAATTGCCTTTTTTTCCAACTGGAAAAGTCCAAACCTTTTCCCAGTTTTGTCCTAAAAGTCCAAAGTACCCTTTCCTTGTATTCAGGAAGGGGCTCCTGCTCACTGATCAGTTGGGTTGCGCTTTTTTGCCTGTTTTCCAATTATATAATATCCTCCTTCCTGCTGGAGCTGGTGGTGCCTGCCCTACCTTCTCGCTGTGTTTCTGTTCTTGTGGCTTTAAACAACCTCCATGCAGTCTGGAGAGATTTGACTCTCTTGACTTTCTCTTTCAGCTTCCTTTTTACTCAGCTCCTCATTTTTTAGAAGTCCCCTCTCTTGAAGTCAAATGTTGGACTTCCTCAGAAACTTTCCAGTTACATATAGGTTGGATAGCAGCACTATGGTCAGTAGTGTCTCCTATAGGTTCAACAACATTTACATTTCACTCTAGGTCCTGGGCACCACATAGGATTAATTCTAGGGTTGCCTCACCTCTGCTCATTTCCAAGACCTACACCCCAATCCTAGGTATGTCTACTCAGAAGTAAGTTCAACTGGTCTTAATGGAACCTACTCCTAGGTAAGTGTGTATAGGATTGCAGCCCAACTGTTCTTGGGCAAAGTCATTTACTTACAGGCCAATCCTACCCTTTTCCATGCCATAGCATGTAGCCACCCCCAAACAGGCTGCACTGCAAGCTATGGTGGGGGGGGCAATTTGGATGCTTGGGAGAGGAAAGGGAAAACATTTTCCCTTACCCATCGGTAAACCCCTCGACTGCCAAGGGGTTGCCTCAGACCTGCACCAGCTCTTTCGCTGGTGCAAGTCTGAGAAGACAAAGAGAACACCTTGGCTGGTTCTGGAGGGTGTAGCATCCAGTGCAAGTCATTCATGCTGGGTACTACCCCCTCCCGTGTCCAACATGCCCTGGCTCTCCCTGATCCTCCCACTCCCCACCCCATTCTGCCCATCCCACCAACTTACGAGCACTGGTGGAGCTCCTCTTTGCCACCACCACACACAGAGTACTCTCTACTAACTGCAGCAGCAGTGGTCCAGAAGTGTGCAGCTACGCACACTTCTGGATTGGTGTTTATGATGCACTAGTTGCATCATAACACTGGTTCCAGCAGCAGTATGACTGCATAGGATTGGGCCATTAATGTATCTAGAAATTGTCTAGGCGGATTAATAGATACCGCTGCGGCGGGAAGGTAACAGTATTCCATTAGTCACAGTGGCGTCACTAGGACGCGCGTCACCCCAAGGCGGGGGGGCGCGCATCACCCTAGCGAGGCTCTTTGGGGGGGCGACCCGGCTGCACCCTGCCCCGAGTGCCTCCCCCCGCCCCGCGCTCCAGGCCGGCACTCCAGGGCCTTCTGAAAGAAGGCCCTTGCACCACGTTAATACGGGTATTATTTTACAATTTTCGCGCATGCGCAGAGACCGTTTTGAGGGCATCTTGCCCTCAAAATGGTCTGCGCATGCGCGAAAATTGTAAAAATACCCGTATTAATGCGCTGCATGGTGGAGCGCCGGCGGGGTCGAACGCTCCGAGGCCGGCTCCCGGGCCGGCCTCGGAGTGTCCGGAGGGCGACGGAGGTGGCGCGCGTCACCCCTTTGCGTGCGTCACCCCGTAGTGGCCTGCTCCCGTCGCCTCACGGGAGTGATGCCACTGATTAGTCATGCCGGCCACATGACCACGGAAGCATCTTCGGACAGCGCTAGCTCTACGGCCTTAGAAACGGAGATGAGCACCGCACCCTAGAGTCGGACACAACTGGCTTTCGAGCAGGGGGTACCTTTACCTTTAAAGTTCCAGGTTCAGTTTACCCCTAGATCCATCTAAAAAGGATCTCAGGTAACAGGACTGAAAAGAGCACCAGCAAAGAGGAAAATCAAAAACAATGGCAAGGAAATGCAACAGAAAGAAGAGCTGCAAAGGTTGGTGTTTCAATGGTCTACGTACCAAGGGCAATTATACATGAAACGTCTTCATAAACTTGCTCAACAAAGCTGCATGCTGCAGTAGTGACTTCAAGCTTGAGGTCACTGCAGGTTTATAAAGGAGTTCTATATAAAAATTTCCCTTAATAAAGAGACCATTGAACCAGTTGGCCACACCAAGTCTTGCAGTTATTTCGGTGCATGCCTCTAAAAAAGCTTTCACCTGAATTCCTATGCAACTGCCCATCTATGACATTACTGACAGACCAATGGTCTACTGTAGTATAAAGCAGCTCATGCATCTTAAGTCCAACCATCTAGCCACAGAGGCAGTGTGAGAGAAATCTTGGTTTGCATACCCTTCCTCTTCCAGGTTAGGTGGTTGCACAGAGGGTGTGTGTTGCCTGTGGAACCCAAAAATCAGAGACAAA
The DNA here is from genome assembly GCA_026170595.1 of Plestiodon gilberti rubricaudatus. Classification (NCBI taxonomy): domain Eukaryota; kingdom Metazoa; phylum Chordata; class Lepidosauria; order Squamata; family Scincidae; genus Plestiodon; species Plestiodon gilberti. Next base: position 196,516,379 of record JANXHW010000004.1, on the reverse strand, counting down.
GCTGTATGGAAGCATCATATCGGGATGCGTTGATGAGGAAAGCGAATGACATAAGCCTGAATAGGCATCCATTTGGAAACCGGTGGTGTTGCTCTATGCTCATGATGTTCACCCTTGCCATTGATATGATGCTGCAAAAAGAATTAGTGTAAGAACTGACTCAGCACCTCCAACTCTCTGTAGAAACTCTAATCTGTCTCCAGCCTGAGTGACGATGCCTCTTTCCATTCTGCATCCGTGGGCAGTTTCTGCATCCACAGGCAATTGGTCCAATTGCTAAATCCTTTGACAGTGGCATAAGATTAAATAAATAAAACCATCCAAATGACGGACCCAGGAGTTTCTAGTTCGACGTGCACCCAGTGGGAACCTGGTAGAGGAGGGGAGATTTTAGTAAAAAGATCTTTCTTGTGAAAACTTGGTGAAGGTTGATTAGATTAGATTACTCCATGAATAAGGGGGTGGAGGACAGAATGGGCACAGTGCCTAGTGGTTATTTATTTATTTATTTATTTATTTCAAGAATTTATATCCTGCCTTTCTCCCGACAGGGCAACCAAGGCAGCTTTCAGAATTAAAATATGTTAAAAATACAAAGTACAATAAAAATTAAAACAAGCAATTAAAAGAAACAAACACCAGTGGGTCACCTAAGATTGCATTTGATGTATGTTTATGTTTATGTCTATGTCAATGTATGTTTATTTATGTAAGATGCCAATAAAGGTTTTGGAATTGGAAAAAAATTGGCATTTGATTAAAAAAGCCAACACACCATGTCAGCAATTGAACGCCAACCAAAGTAAAATGGTCTTAAGGCCCTGTCGAAAGATTTCTAAAGAGGGAGCCGTTCTTAATTCCAAGGGGAGGGAATTCCATAGTTGGGGTACCACCACCGAGAAGGCCCTATTTCTCACTGCCATCCCCCTCACCTTTGTCAATGACAGCACAGTCAACAGCCCCCCTCCCCAGGACCTCAAAGGATGGGTCGGATTATAAGGAAGGAGATGGTAAGCAACAACCCTTGCTCCCTTGCTCTCCACTTTCCTCTCCTTACTGGTTAGACTGGGGTTATTGGAAAATTGGTAGTCTTCCTGCTGCTATCACTGAAGACTAGGAAGCTCAGACAGAAAGTGGTCGCCTTGGGAAAGTCCCTCTTCCAGGTTAGCAAATGGCCCGTAAAATCTGAGGGGTTTCCCTTGAAGTCACACAATAGTGGAACTTAAATGATCTGGTAAGCACGACAATCCACTTCTTTACCCAACTTAGACCTGGCAAGTAGATCAGTAAAATGTATAAGGTATTTATTGAGGCATTTTACCCAACAGGAGTTAAATGTGTACACCTGTGGACTGGGAGGGCTGAAGGAACAAAGCAATAAAAGGTGGTGGTGGGGGTTTGCAAAGTGATCAAAGCAAGGCAAGTATCAAAGAAACAAACACATACAACAGAGAGGGGAGAGTAGTTGTTGGCAAAGGTTGGCAAGATTAAAATGCAAGTACAAACAAACAAGCAACTCTGCTGCAATTAACTGTTCATGTTCACATGTGCTCATGCTGTCCCAGAGCTCTGGCCCCTTGACTCTCAAAGCAGGAAGGTGAGTGGGCATGCTTTAGTAAAGCAAGAGCTTGTTTCAGCAATGGACTGGGGCAACACACCTCATCGTCCTTGTGCGTGACTTTGGAAAAGCCTAGGGTTGATGATGTCATGCTTCCTTTTGATTGGTGAGTTTACAACCACCTGGGCACCCTACCTGCCCCTTGACTGGTCAGATGAACTGGGATACCCAACTGACTGATGCAAGACAAACCCAGAAGGGGGCTGGCTAGGAGCTGTTAGTTGGACTCAGATAATGAAGACACGTAATCCACAAACTGATCCTCTCTGTCTTGTGGCCTTTCCACAATGGTGCTTAATAAGGGCAAAATCCTATCCAACTTTCCAGTGCTGATGCAGCTACAATGCAGCCCCGAGATAAGGGAACAAACATTCCCTGACCTTGAGGAGGCCTCCTTGACTGCACCCCCACCACAGGATGCAGCACAGACCCTGTTGGCACAGCTGCATCATCAGCATTGGAAAATTGGATAGGATTTGTGCCTCAGTCTCTCAGGACGATGGCTATTGCAGCAGGATGTCTGTCTCAGCTGCTTTTTAGGAGGCTGAGTCATCACAATGCTCCTGGGGAGGTTGGAAAGATTAAAAAGAGGGGGCAATTGTGATTTTCACGACAGAAGAAATTGGAGAACTAGATGATATCATTCGTGATTGGCAAATCTATGTCTGATCATTTGAGAGAGAGAGAAGGGTGGAGCACACCTCAAGATTCAAAATGATACATTGCTGGGGTCAAGGCAGCTAATGACATGTACAATTTAGAACAAAGGCTTTTTGGATGACAAACACAAAGGAAGCCTAGAAACAGCTCTGCCAATAGTGGCCAAGGAGTTGGCAAGAGTGGACACTTGAGCAGTGACGGTCCTGGCCTTTGAACTTGTTGACCCTGGTTGACAGTGAGTGAAGCATCCAGGATGAGAGCAGAGCCTGAGCAGTGGCACTGGATGAGACACATGTCTGTGAAGAAAGAGCCCTGCAAGGCACCGAGAAGCGTCTTATTGCCCAGAAACAGATGCTCAGGAGCAGCCGGAGCAGGGTTTGCCACCTGAATTGGGGCAGATTTGCTGCCCTTGTGAGCATAAATCCCCACTTAATAATAAAAAAACCCTAATCCACATATTAGCATGCATACGTCTCACCACCACTGTTGCTACTACCTCCTCCTCCTGCTCCTTGCCCACCTGACTGCTTAGGAAAGCACAGGTAGGCAAGGAGTGGGGAGCATGGTGAGCTTCTAGAACAGGGGTTCTCAACCCCTTCCCGGCCGTGTACCACCTCCGACACCACTCTCCTGCTGTGCGAAGTGACCACCACCACCAGAAGTGACTGGCAACGACATAATCTCCCGTTACTTCTGAATTTTCAGGTTTTCAGAGACCAGAAAACGCAGGTACTCTGGATGGGTGACAGGGCCCTTCTCAGCATTCCCAAGAGGCTCAGCCAAAGGCAGGAGCCTCTCGGGAGAGAAACGTGCCGCCGAAAGTGCCACATCGAAGTGGGGTTTGGGCTGTCCTGTGGTCCGAGTACCTCCAGCAGTCGGCCAAAGTACCACTGGTTGAGAACCCCTGTTCTAGAGCATGACACAGCAAGGTGATCCAGAGCCCCACCTTCCTCCTATCTTCAGCTCCGGTGCGGCCCACCTCCTCTTACTCCCACTGGCCCTGTTTGACATACTTCAAACAGGACCAGGGAGACCAAGAGGGATAAGTTGGTGCAAGAGCTGAAAGTAAGAGGGAGGAAGCGTAGGGCCGGGGGCTCCACCTCCTTCTCACCTGCCTGGCCTTCTTGCTGGATAGGAGGAGGCAGAGCCAAGTGATCCTATTCTGATCACTCATGAAAGCAGGATTGCTCTGCCGCTGCTTCTTGAAACTTCCGGGAGGGAGTGGGATCAGTGGCAGAGCGGTGCGCACCGCATCCTATCCCCCTTCCCAGGACTGTTTCCGTGGCACGGACCCATTCGGACTTGCACCAGATATTTGGCTCACGCAGTTCCGAGTAGACCCATTGCGGGGGCTGGGGCTTTCCCCAGGGTTATCCCCCTCCTCCCAAAAGACCTTCCACCTCCTACATTTCCACGCAGGAAGCAGCGCAGCCCATCCTGCTCGCTGCATCGGTGTGCAGAAAGTTAGGTAGGATTGGGCTGCTCGTATCCTTAGACTAACGGTGCTCCAATTAGAAAAAGATAGACTTTACTCTCTGTCTCATGCATTTTAACAATGCAGCCAGCATGACCTTGCTTAATTCATTTCCCTCACAATCAAGTACTATACCTACCCAAAAAGTCAGGATTTTTTTTTCAAAAAGTAGTGAAACATTTCCAGAATTCACTCTAGGGATAGCAAATAGACTCCTGTATACCCCATTTTGCACAAAAGAAAACTGCATTCTTGCCACGCTTTTCAAAAATGATACAAATTGAGCAACATGTGCTTGTATTTCTTTAATTTGCGTAATATATGAAGCGTCTGCTAGTGGGCCAAGGAGGAAGGAATGAGTTGTTATGCCAGACACAGAAAACTTGCCCCCTAATCCTTGGAAATCCAATTCCCTGGGGATTCAGAACATTCTCCCAACATTGCCCACACCCTTTAAAGCTTCCTGCACGTCTTAAGACCTGGAAAATTGTAAATGTGTGTGTGTGGTTTTAGAAGTTATCCTTAGGATGCTGTCTTCAGCTCTCAACTCAAAATCCTTCTGCTTTTTTGACTACTTGTGCAGAATCACAGAATGAACACATGTTAGGTGAAGTTTATCTTGTACTGGAGCAATGGAATGGACAGGGTGACCTACCAGATCCCTTCCAAAATCTATGATCCTACAATTTTGGGACACGATGGCAGAAAGGAGCACAGGATTTCTATAATTAGAAATGTTTCAACTCACTTTCTTAGGAGGAAAACCCCAGAGAATGTGTGGGTGGTGGGGCAGGAGAGAAAGGGATACTCTCTGGAGCTGCTGCAAATCAATGTCCCTCCTTTTCGTGTGTGGTCAAGGGGCTTGCAGTTTCCACTAGCTGAGAGATCCTGGGAATTCCTGGCTAGCCCAGAGACTTTGTCCTGTGTGCAAGACATGAAGAGAAGGAAGGTATGACTGGTCTCTTGTTTTGTTTTGGAAAAGGTGTTGTCAGGGGTGGTGTTGGGTGTATGCATGGGTGTGTTGATGCTGGGCCTTTCTGGGTGAGTCTGTCCTCAGGCAGAATACGGCTTCCTAATGCCCTAGCGCTAACTCATCAAGATAGGGCTAAACTGGGGTTTCTGGCTTATTAGCGATTCCTACTATTCAGTATTACTTATATTTCATTGCATATCTTACATCAAAGGGACCAGAAACACCTGTCCATTGCAACATTGCACAAAGGGCTTCCCCTCCTCTTTTATCTTCGCCCTGCATGTTTAGAACTTAAAACAAAAGGAAAGATGCGATATTGGGATAAGTTTGCCACTTCTTTTAGGGCCGGAGGCTCTATGCCTTTAACAGCTGCCTAAACGGCAGAAGCAACATATGAAGCTTGCTCCAGAGTGGAGATGCAAAGATAAGAAAATTGACATGCCCTAGGATGTGACTGCAAAAGGTCACTGAGTCTCTGTCTGTAAAATGAGAGGTGCAATGTGACTGGAAACCCTGGTCCTGAATTTCAAATGGGGCAAGATGTGGGGAGGGAAATGCCCATTACATTTTTGCATATGTGAACATACGAAGCTGGCAGGTAAGAACAGATAATAATGACTTTCCTCAAAGACGGAATGTTTTATATTGATCAAGCACAAGACATACATGACATATACTCCTCAGCAGTGGTGTTCTTTGATAGGGGGCCCTGTGGCCTTGGGCCCTGGGCGCCTCCGGGCACCAGCTTCCGGGGGGCGCTAAGAGGCCCAGGATTTGTTCCCCCCGTGCGCCCACCCCCACCACTCTCCTGTCCTTCTTCAGCCTCCAGGCCACCGCCGCACACTGCTGGTGGCCCCGCGCTCACCTCGGCGTGACTCCTTCTCAAACTGGCTGTTCTGTACATGCGCAGAACACCTAAGAGGCCAAGAGAGGGCAAAAGAAGAGCAATCTCTGGCTGCCCCATCCCTCCGCTCTGAGGGAGAAGCCACCAGAGATACGACACCACTCTTCAATATAAATATTTCCAGGGTGGTTCACAAAAAGCAGTTTAAAAAAAAAACTTGATGAAATGCAAGGCAACAAATAAAACTCAGTAAAATAAGCAACAACAACAACGTGGTTTGTTTTTTTTTAAAGAGCAGGATACTCCTTCATGGATCATTGCCTTGTCGTGGCGAAGGGGCTTGCGTAACTCAATGAAGCCATGAGCTATGCCGTGCAGGGACACCCAAGACGGACAGGTCGTAGCAGAGAGTTCTGACTAAAAGTGATCCACTGGAGAAGGAAATGGCAACCCACTCCAGTAACCTTGCCAAGAAAATCCCATGAACAGTACCAAAAGGCTAAAAGATATGACGCCGGAAGATGAGCCCCTCAGGTCGGAAGGTGTCCAATATGCTACTGAGGAAGAGCGGAGGACTATTCCAAGTAGACCCAGAAAGAGTGAAGCGGCTGGGCCAAAGCCAATAGGACGTCCAGCTGTGGATGTGTCTGAGGTTGAAAGGAAAATCCAATGCTGCAAGGAGCAATACTGCTTAGGAACATGGAATGTGAGGTCTATGAATCAAGGCAAGCTGGATGTGGTCAAAAATGAGATGATAAGATTGAACATTGACATCTTGGGAATCAGCGAACTAAAATGGACGGGCATGGGCGAATTTAAGTCAGGTGACCATCATATCTACTACTGTGGGCATGAATCCCTTAGAAGAAATGGAGTAGCCCTCATAGTTAATAAAAGAGTGGGAAAGGCAGTACTGGGGTGCAACCTCAAAAACGACAGAATGATTTCAGTTCGAATCCAAGGCAAACCATTCAACATTACAGTAATCCAAGTGTATGCCCCAACCACTGATGCCGAAGAAGATGAAGTTGACTGGTTCTATGAAGACCTACAACACCTTCTAGAACTAGCACCCAAAAAAGATGTCCTTTACATCATAGGAGACTGGAATGCTAAAGTAGGAAATCAAGAAATAAACGGAACAACAGGCAAGTTTGGCCTTGGAGCGCAAAATGAAGCAGGGCAAAGGCTAACGGAGTTCTGTCAAGAGAACACGCTGGTCATAGCAAACACTCTTTTCCAACAACACAAGAGGCGACTCTACACATGGACATCACCAGATGGTCAATACCGAAACCAGATAGATTATGTGCTTTGCAACCAAAGATGGAGAAGCTCTATACAATCAGTAAAAACAAGACCTGGAGCTGACTGTGGCTCAGATCATGAGCTTCTTATTGCAAAATTCAGGCTTAAACTGAAGAATGTAGGGAACACCACTAGACCAGTCAGATATGACCTAAACCATATCCCTTATGAGTATACAGTGGAGGTGAAGAATAGATTTAGGGCATTAGACCTGGTAGACAGAGTGCCTGAAGAACTATGGACGGAAGTTCGTAACATTGTACAGGAGGCAGCAACTAAAACCATCCCAAAGAAAAAGAAATGCAAGAAAGCAAAGTGGCTGTCAGATGAGGCTTTACAAATAGCTGTGGAAAGAAGGAATGCAAAAAGCAAGGGTGAAAGGGAAAGATATAAACAACTGAATGCAGAGTTCCAGAGAATAGCAAGGAGAGATAAGAAGGCCTTCTTAAATGAACAGTGCAAGGAAATCGAGGAAAACAACAGAATGGGGAGGACTAGAGATCTCTTCAAGAAAATTGGAGATATCAAGGGAACGTTTTGTGCAAAGATGGGCATGATAAAGGATAAAAAAGGCAGGACCTAACAGAAGCAGAAGAGATTAAGAAGAGATGGCAAGAATACACAGAAGAACTATACAAGAAAGATCTTAATGTTCCTGATGACCACGCTGGTGTGGTCACTGACCCAGAGCCGGACATCCTAGAGAGTGAAGTCAAGTGGGCCTTAGGTAGCATTACTAACAACAAAGCTAGCGGAGATGATAATATCCCAGCTGAGCTACTTAAAATCCTAAATGATGATGCTGTGAAAGTGCTGCACTCAATATGCCAACAAATTTGGAAAACTCAGCAGTGGCCAAAGGATTGGAAAAGGTCAGTTTACGTTCCAATTCCAAAGAAGGGCAGTGCCAAAGAGTGTTCAAACTACCGTACAATTGCACTCATTTCACATGCTAGCAAGGTTATGCTCAAAATCCTACAAGCTAGGCTGCAGCAGTACGTGGACCGAGAACTACCGGACGTACAAGCTGGGTTTCGAAGAGGCAGAGGAACTAGAGATCAAATTGCCAACATGCGCTGGATCATGGAGAAAGCACGAGAGTTCCAAAAAAACACCTACTTCTGCTTCATTGACTACGCAAAAGCCTTTGATTGTGTGGATCACAACAAACTGTGGCAAATTCTTAAAGAGATGGGGGTACCAGACCACCTTACCTGTCTCCTGAGAAACCTGTATGCGGGTCAAGAAGCAACAGTTCGAACCGGCCATGGAACAACCGACTGGTTCAAAATTGGGAAGGGAGTACGGCAAGGCTGTATATTGTCACCCTGCTTATTTAACTTATATGCAGAGTACATTATGAGAAATGCAGGGCTGAATGAATCACAAGCCGGAATAAAGATTGCCGGGAGAAATATCAACAACCTCAGATATGCGGACGATACCACCCTAATGGCAGAAAGTGAAGAAGAACTGAAGAGCCTCTTGATGAGGGTGAAAGAGGAGAGTGCAAAAGTTGGCTTGAAACTCAACATTAATAAAACTAAGATCATGGCATCGGGTCCCATCAATTCCTGGCAAATAGAAGGGGCAGAAATGGAAGCAGTAACAGATTTTACTTTTCTGGGCTCCAAGATCACTGCAGACGGAGACAGCAGCCATGAAATTAAAAGACGCTTACTCCTTGGAAGGAAAGCTATGGCAAACTTAGACAGCATAATAAAAAGCAGAGATATCACCATGCCAACAAAAGTTCGTATAGTCAGGGCGATGGTGTTCCCAGTAGCAATGTATGGTTGCGAGAGTTGGACCATAAGGAAGGCTGAGCGCCGAAGAATAGATGCTTTTGAACTGTGGTGCTGGAGAAGACTCCTGAGAGTCCCTTGGACTGCTAGGAGATCAAATCAGTCAATTCTAAATGAAATCAACCCTGACTGTTCCCTGGAAGGACAGGTACTAAGGCTGAAACTCAAATACTTTGGCCACCTAATGCGAAGAGAGGACTCTCTGGAGAAGACTCTGATGCTGGGAAAGATTGAAGGCAAAAGGAGAAGGGGAAGGCCAAGGATGAGATGGTTAGACAGCATCACCGATGCAACGAACATGAAAATGAGCGAACTCAGGAAGATAGTGGAGGACAGGAAGGCCTGGCGGGATATGGTTCATGGGATCACGAAGGGTCGGACACGACTTAACGACTGAACAAGGATAAAATAGCATTAAAACATTTTCTTTCCGTGTTAAAAGACCTGAGGACTTTTTCCCCCTCTTTTTTAAGTCTGGTAGGCATCAAAAAGATGATAGGTGTCAGTCAGGCAAGCCTCTTTGGGATGATAATTTCATCAGGACGGCACCACCACCAAGAAGGCCCTCTTCCACAGCAGAAACTCACTGAAGATCCCAAATCCCCACATATTCCATGGGGTTCTTCTACCGTTGGCCTGCTTGTTCACTGCAAGGGCTTCATTTTTATTATTAGAGGTCCTGCAGCTCATGCTAGTCTCTAAACTGCACCTTATTATTTTTCACATTTTTATACCGCCCTTCCTCCAAGGAGCTCAGAGTGGTGTACATATTTCCTCCCCTCCTTTTTGTCCTCACAACAACCCTGTGAGGTAGGTGGGGCTGAGAGATAGTGACTGGCCCAAGGTCACCCAGGAAGCTTTGTGGCTGAGCGGGGATTTGAACCTGGATCTTCCAGGTCTAAGTCCGACTCCCAAACCACTACACCATCCTGGCTCAGAAGACCTCAATCCCACACAGGTGGCAACTTGTAATCCCTCGGGAGTGAAAGCTTGAAAGTATTACACATGTTCAGACAGAGCGAGTGTTGGGGGTCAGTATCATTGGGCACCTGTCAGGAACTTGGGGCCCTCACAAATGCCCACTATGAGCCCTGAGACCACCTCTATACCCATAGCCTTCATGCGGTGGTGGCAAGAGTTATTCTCTCAGGGCCCACCCATGGAGGAGGGGGCCCATGGGAAGCAGTTTGCTAAGAGTCCCATGGACCCCACCCCAATCCCAAGGCTGAGACTTGCCAATGATAATACGTTCTGAGGCAAAACTCTGGTGAGACCTGACTCATATTCAATTTTGTACATTGCAAAGTTCTGAACATCCTGAACGCCAAATCCAGGGTATTCCTGACATTCATTGCGTTGTCATTACAACCAACTCTGTCCAAGATCTCTTCAATTATATTTCACAAGAGCATTTAGGATGATAAAAACCAGAGGAAATAAGCAGATAAGAGTGCCACACCTTTCATTTTCTCCTCAAATATGGCCTGCTATCTCATCTTCCATTTCATTGTTTTGGCCTCTTTAGCTGCTAAATTCTCCAGGGCAGGGAACGTGTCTTGTCTAGTTTTCAAAGCACCTGTTCTTATGGTGTTTTATTAGTGCTTTGTTTTTAATTATAACAACAACAATTAGGGTTGTGAGAATCCTCTAGGGTCTAGTTCATGAACTGAACCCTAAGCTGTCGGGCTACAGCTGTTGGACACCAACCAAACCCTGAAGCTTCCGTTGGATGTTGAGTGCTGACAAATTTGAACCAACAAAATGAAATTCCCACAAATGGCTCTTGCCTTCACACCTCATACTGGGGGCCATGAAATGTATGTGGGCAATTACCTTTGTGTGGTTATCATCCTTCCTGACCCAAATAGGATCATGTACCTTTAAACAGGCTTGTGGCAGGTTGGTTGACTTTATCCTTTTATGCTTCAGTGGCTCAGTGTTCTCCAGTGTGACTCTCTTCAAATGTCAAAAAAAAAAAACCCCAATTACAATTTCCTGAGCAATCTCCATAGCACAGAGTGCTTTACAATTCTTATTTCCTTCTTCCTCTCAACAACCTTATGATATAGCGTAGATTGAAAGATAGGGTTGCAATGTGAGCCCATTCAGATGATACTATCTGAGCCAGCCCTCTCCCCGCCCCATGAGTAAGGATGTGCACAAGCATGTCTCATTCCTCCTCCCCTTTCCCCTTCTACTAATCACATGGGGAGGGTAAGCCAAGCCACCCTCAAGTCGAAACCTAACCTAGCAGTATGTTAAAGTAGCATTGAAGCATTGTCTTCTTGTCCAGTGTAGGTTGACAGATCTCAGGTTTTCGGCTTGAGACTCAGGATTTTGGAGGGCCTTTTTGGGTAGGTGGCCCAGTCTCCAATGGCCCACTCTCTGCCACTTCCCCTGTCCTCTCCTCCAATCAGAACTGCAAGCTGCTTCTGGTACACTACCTCACCTCCTCTGATTGGCCAGAAAGGAGAGGAAGCAGCAAGCTTGGGAGGGTCAACTAATAGTTGGCAGCTCTGTGTCATCACCACCTCTTAAATCTTAGATTTGGAATGTCTTTTGTTAACTCTAGTTCAGGATAGTACAAATCCCCAAGACTGCAGTTTCAGAGGCAGCATACGAACACTGAAAAAACCACAGCAACTTTTCCAAAGATACGCAGTAAGCTGCTTCATATGACCAATGGAAGAAAATATATATGTACTCATCTATAAGATTGTCATATCTGTTACCGGTAACAAATGAACCTTTTTTTGCCTTGCAAAAGTGCAGTGGTGTACATCCATGAGTAGCTGTTGTTTGTACCCTGAAAATGAGAAATCCTAAATTCCAAGTCTTAGAGCTTAGATTAGAGTTTCATTGCCTTAGGAAAGAACATTCCCCCTTCCAGGCACAGAGGAGTGGAGGTAGAGGTGGAGTATTTACACTGGCATTTAAAACAGTCATTAACATTTCTTTTCACTTTGCTAACATGCTCTTCATATCACTTTAAATGCCACAAAACTTGGGCGGACATGATAAATGCAGGTAATCCTAACATTAACAGCCTGCTACATTGCATTAGTTCTGTAATTGAACTAATTGAAGCAAGACCCATTTTGCCTAAGTAGCCGATTGATGTTTTACCTTGTTTCTCCTAGACGTGTAGTTACTGCCCCAGAATCACATGGTTAGATACATTTGTTTCTGCATCTCAACACCCTATGGAAAGATGAATCCTATACTTTCCATTTTACTGTTTTATTTATTTATTTGAAAAAAAAATTATACCCCGCCTTTTCCTATGCCGAAGGCGGCTTACAACAGAGATTAAAATACATAATTTAAAGTTTTAGGGTTGCCACAGACAATACTGAGAAAGGCTCCTATGCTTTTGTTAGTAGGGAGAATTTCAGTAAGTGATGCTTCTCTCATCAGAGAGTAAAACTAGGTATGTGGCATGGGAGAGCCATGATCAGATTTCCCATGTCTGTTTCTTGGTTTACTAATGAACAGCCCTGTGGGGCTCCCTAGATGAGTAGATTTGAAAGGGATCTTTGATCCTCTTCTCCACACCATTCTCTCAATCTGTCTCTCCCCCCCCCCCCGAAGCTACTAATTTATTTATTTATTTTCTGTATTTATATACCGCCTTTCTCATCATCAGATTTCTCATCAGATTTATTCAAGGCGGTTTACACAGGCAGGCTATTCTAGACCCGAAGGGTCTTTATTGTTCTGTTCATATATAGAACCTTTCCATACCCCAGATATTTCCCTTCCGAGTGTAGCCCTCCTTCTGGTGTGTGCTCTGCACTTCCAAGCTTCACAGTTCACCGCAGTTTGCACTCAGACGGTTGTCTAGATGTTCTCTCTCTAGCTGACTCCTCCGCATTCCACCCTCTCATGGTGTCTTCTCAGTGCCTCCGCGAGGTCCGTCAGCAGCTTCTGCCTCCCATCCAGGCGAGAACCGAGGTCGACCCTGCTTAGCTTCTTCAGGCAGGGCACTGGCTCAACCTACAATCAACCTGGCTATCAACATACAGGTACACCATGGGGCTATCAGTTTCGGGGGGGGGGGGGAGGTTAGATTGGAGAAACAGCATTGGAAGAAAGAGTTAAATGTCCTTATGCCCATGCCACATTTCTGATCTTTGAAACAACTGTGTGGGACTGCTAATTCTTTCCCACCCCCACTAGATGACTGATAGGGTTGGTGTTCTGTTTTCTGGATGGATGGATGGATGGATGGATGGATGGATGGATGGATGGATGGATGGATGGATGGATGATCATCATCATGATTAGGCCATCAAGGTACATCATATAACGAAGGCAAAAAAGGCCGGTCCCCGATTCCAGAGGCAGACAGCGTCAGGCTTAGACACAAAAGATCAAATCCCCAGTGAGTCAGCCATGGAGTTTGCTGCCAGATCTTGGGACACCCTTTCTCCACCTCACTGCACGATTGTGAGGACAGAATGGGGTAGTTCATAATAGTGTATGCCACCCCCAGCTCAATGCCTGAAGGGCAGGATACAAATGTGAACAACAAACAAGAAGAATTAGAATTAGAAGAATTAGAATTAGAATTAGAATTAGAATTAGAATTAGAATTAGAATTAGAATTAGAATTAGAATTAGAATTAGAAGAAGAAGAAGAAGAAGAAGAAGAAGAAGAAGAAGAAAGTGGTAGATTTTCCTTCCTTTGTCCCCCAAAAGTTTGCTACTTTGTATTGTTTTGAGTGTATGGTATGAGGTTCTCCCTAAATGGCAATCTTTGTTTGATGGAATCTTGTGTGCCGGGTCTACTCATTTTCCCCCTATTATATAGTATTTACTATAGCACAACTTTGTTCTAGGCTGTGTGGATTAAAAAAAACACCTCTCTTGTGTCTGGGCAAAACTATTTATGCTTATTAATGCTGTTTTCACAGACAAAACACAGAGTGAAGTGCAGGAGTTCTGCTTCTGAACAAAGGTTGTACTGTTTCTGGTGCAAGCAGTAGGACCGGCTGGCTGGCATCGCTTCACTTGCACTTGCACTGTGCAACAAGTCATTCAGATTAAGGGACAGTTGTTATTCAGAGCTGGATGGGATCTTACTGGCTCTTCAAGTCACCTGGTTTTGCTGGGCTTGAAAACTGCTGTGCTCCGTCTGGCCCCAGTGCATTGGTGGTGCTGCAGAGCAGAAAACTCTCTAGTTATGCTCAGCAGTTTCTTCAGCCTGCAATGCCACCCTAGTAGTGTAAGTAGTAAGGTGACTGGGCTCTGTGCCAGAGCAGTACATAACTCGAGACCTTGGTGCCCTAGGGCTAAACAGCACAGTATTTGAATGTGTATCTTGCCCTCATGTGTGCCTCTCCCCCCCCCACTTTAAAATAGCAGCTGTTGCAGGAGGATTAGGATCAGAACTGTTGCATGTTGTGTGAAAATGGTTATCCTTCTGCCCCTGCATCAATCACGATTCTGATGAGTGCGCGCGCGTGCGCACACACACACACACACACACACACACACACACACACAAGATACTATTTACTCTGTGAAAGAAGCTGTCATTGGCAGAAAGAGAAGCTTCCCTCCTGGGGAAATAGCAACTTCAAGGGGGGAGCTATTTTCTTCAGGACCATGGTGCAATGAGAAAGGGTGAAGCCCCACCCCACCCCACATGCCACAGGCCCAATGGCACCCACTGCAGCTGCTATTTGAAAGAAAACAACACATGCAAAGGCAAACTATGTACCGTATTGGTCGGAGTATAAGACTCACTTTCTTCTCCTAATTTAAGTTTTTTAACTAGGGGTGCGTCTTATAATCAGGCTGTTGCAATTTAATGCCAGTGATTTAATTAATTTTTTTTTAATAGCACCAAACTTTAAGGGTGCGTCTTATAATCAGGTGCGTCTTATACTCGGGACAATACGGTATTTGAACTGGAATGTGTAGTTTGGCCCTTATGCGCTGAAACTAACCCCATCCATTAAATGAGGACAACTCATTCATTCCTCTTAAGGATGTGGAAGCATTTAGAAGCAAAGGAGTTCTAGCTGGTATAGGACAGGACTGGATTAGCTATTATGCTGAGTAAACAACAGTGCAGGCAGGGCCCTGACTTCATTGCAGCCACTGACATGGTGACATTATTATCTAGGAGTTTCCAAATGTAAAACGTATGCAGCCCAGAAAGCATATTCTCCCCCTACTCAAACGAAAAAAAAATGTATCCTTGTTAGCCCAAAGAATGTCCATATCTCCTGTCTTGACTGGATTTCTTCTGAAAGGAGCAGCTTGCATTTCCAAAATTAATGAGTTCTGTTTAGAAGGACAAAAAAAATGGATGAGTTACTTGACACTGTATATTTCCTGTTGTACTTCTTGCCATATGGAATGGGGGGGGGCCCTCTTGACCTATTGCATGGGCAGGTCTAGCATCAGAGGTTGGCCAGGTTGGACACTGGCCAAGGTCCCAGACCAACCTGAGGGGGCCCACCTGGCTGCCCCTGAATCTCTATGCCCACCTGAGGCCCTGGTACGTAGCATGAAGAAAGAGGAGAGCTCGCCACTTCAGTGGCAGCCTATCCGTCCACTGTGGCTGCAGCTTCCTCCTCCCATTGCCCACAGCATCTCTGTGGCCTACAGGGCAACAAGGATGGGAGCAAGCAGCAGTCCTTCCTCCCTTGTGCTGAGATCCATTTTAAAGTTCCTAGATGCCCTGCCCCAAGCAGTAGCAGAAAGGAGAACTCTCCTCCTGTTGCCCAGAAACTGCGTAGGAGATGAAGAAGAGTTCCACTTTGTGGGCTACCCAGTTAATGGGCAGATGGGGAAGAGCAGGTGAGTGTGTGTAATTAAAGAGGGGTCCCACAGGGCGTATGCCCAAGGGCCCCTCAAAAGCTGACACTAAGGCTGGGCATGGGAGATGGTGACATTTCAAGTCACCTCTAAATCTAATATATCTGCATTACTGTATGCTCTAACTTCTCCTACTTACCAAGAACTATCCCTAATTTCTGGTATTGGTTACTGATGAATCACTGTCACCATTTTGCCCCGGTTTTTGCCTTTTGCACATGCCTTGTTACATTTTGTTAGCGGTGGGAGTTGCTAGAATGGATGGTTATTCTTGAGGATTTAGCTCCCTCACCCTCTACAAGTTAAACCACAGAGAGTCTTGACTCTAGCATAATACAGCCCTGGAAATGTAAAGGCCCCCTGCAGTACCCAGCCAGCTTGCCCTTTTGCACAATGCCACAAGGTGATATATTTTGAAATGTTGATAGCCTGCTATAGAATAATCATGTTTTTCTTGTATATATTTTAACCACAAGAGTGTTTAACCACTCTTGGCGTTTCAATCAACGGGGGAACAGAGCTAGTATAGAGCACGTGAAACACAGAATGTGGCGGAAGGGCCTCTCTGATGTGGAGTAGTGGAACAGGACCTCAGGGTGAGCAGGATGGAAATTGGGGTGTTAGGAGCATGGTCCTACTTGTTTCAGTAAAGTGAGAGCCAACATGGCTTAATGGTTAGTTTGTTGGATTAGGACTAGGGAGATGTGGGTCAAGACCTTGCTCAGTGAAGAAGCTCAGTGAGTAACCTTGGGTCTGTCACTGTCTCTCGGTTTAACCTACCTCACAGGGTTGTCATGAGGATGAAACGGGGAGGGGCTATGTCAGCTGTCCACTCCTGAGCTCCTTGAAAGAAGAGTCAGATACCAGTGTGCAAAGCATAAAATAAAACAAGAAATCCATTGGAGGGTGAGCATCATGACCTTGGAGGCAACATGCAGCTTTCTCTTCTTTTTGTACAGACCATCGATCTGCCTGCTGAGCAGCAGGGAGGCCCCACACACCATATGCGATACTCCTGGGATGGCAGCTCGCCATGGTAGCTCTGCTAATTTCAGTCCCTGCCCAGCCCATGAAACTCACCTCACCCAGAACTTGTTTAAACTTCTCCAGCTGTTCTTGGCATGTGCTGAGATTTCATAAAGTTGATGCCATCAACTCCCACACATAGAACAAGAGAACGACAGAGAAAGAAAACACATATACACGGGACCTAATTTATGGCAAAGAAGTGCCTTTTTTTGAGCGCCAAAAGCACAAGCACATGACATTTTTTTTTCCCAATCAGCCCTAATTGCTGTTAATTGCTAAAGCAACAGAGGCACAACATCCAACAGTGTCTCCTGCATGAACAGTTCAAAGCGTGTCTTGACTAAATGAGAGGAAGTCCCATAATTCACCTCTCTGAGACCTAGGCCGAGAATACTCCATAGCTAGCTCAATTTTATTGCAAGTCTCGCATTTTTTTGGGGGGGGGGGTGCCTTTTAGCTGGAACAGCTGAGATCATGACATCTAAAATGAGTTTGCGTTTCTTGTCCTGGAGGCAGCAGGCTGCAAGGTCTGAAGCACAGCTGCAGGGGAGGGGACTCTTTGAAAGATTCAAAAACCAAATAGCCGATAGAAAGAATCCAGCTTTTCTTGTCACTTTCAAAATCTTGTACTTTTTAAAAGCTTGAATTTTCAAAACCTTAGCTCAAGGTGAGTTCATATATATATATGATTATTACCTTAGTGAGAGATCTACATTAGAGACTTGAACATTTTAAGAGTTTAGTCCCCCCCCCCTGCTCTGGACCCACTGGACTTCGGCATCCATACCACAATGCAAACAAATTATTGCACCATCATCCTCATCATGGCTAACAAGCAGATGCACTTTGCTTGGCCAAAGGACCGACACACAGGGCCAAACTAGATTTTATGTGGGGCTTCCGTGATTGAAGCTCCTCACACCTTTTTCTTTTGTGTGTGTGTGTGTGTGTGTGTGTGTGTGTGTGTGTGTGTGTGTGTGAGAGAGAGAGAGAGAGAGAGAGAGAGAGAGAGAGAGAGAGAGATACCATATTGGTCTAAGACTCACTTTTTTCTCCTAATTTAAGTTTTTAAACTAGGGGTGCGTCTTATAATCAGGCTGTTGCAATAATGCCAGTGATTTAATTAAAAAATTTTAATAGCACCAAACATTAAGGGTGCGTCTTATAATCAGGTGCGTCTTATACTCGGGACAAGTATTTGGAATAGGACCAAGGCATGGGGAGGGGGGTTAACTCTTTTTCTTTCTGCAGATTCCCAGAGATGCAAATCACCTCTGAAGTTGATAACACAGAAGGGAAAAACATACATGCACCTGTATATGTGTCCATATGTTTTTCCTTTTGCACTAACACAGCAACTAGTCCCGGGGGGGGAGGGGGTTGTATCAGGGAATCAGCATGGGGTAAAGGGTTAAAACCCACACATGGTGTGCCTCCAGTCACACCCACATATGCTGTGCCTACAGCTGCTTTTTTGGAAGAAAAGACAACATGGGGAGCACTAATCAGAAAAATCTCATGTTGTGTCTCATAGCTGCTACTATATGCCACACGAGCAGCCACTGATGAGTTTGGATCCCTGTTTCAACAGTTGGTGTCTGAGGGGGGTGGGTTGAATTTAAAATTCAACACATTTCTGAATTCAATTTATTGAACTTCAAATGTTTTGCTTTTGAAATTTGACTTTGGGAAAGACTGTTAAGAAATTAAGATCATATCATAATAAGTCTTGTTGACAAATCTTAAGGCAACCATGTCAACATTCACATTTAATACTTGTAGTCCTGCAGTAAAACCCTTTAATAATCCAACAGCATATACTTGGGAATATTGAATTAGCAAGTGATAATGTTTGTCTCAGTGACATCAAAAGCTCTGCATGCTCTTTTCTGTAGTTCAAGGCAAAAGAGTAGGAGGTTTTTCTGATCAGTTGGCAACTCTATGGATGGTGCTGACAGAGCCATCCTTGCCTCAGTGGCCAACCTGCATCTCCTGCAAAAGAGGACATGGGGTGGGGGCTTCCCACTGTACCTCACAGGCCACATCTCCTGCTGTATCAGGAGACTTACAGGCAAAAAGTATGTGCAGGTCAGGGCTAGGTTAGGGTTAAACCAAATCAGATACAGGCAGGCCTAATGGCCCAGGAGCCTCGAGGTCCTGCCCATCAAACACCTTCTGCCCCCCAGTGTCACAGTTGGGAAGCAGCAGCAATACGATGTCCCCAGTCGAGTGAGTCGCTCCACCACCACTGACTTCTCTCACTCTCCAAATGGGTTTGCTCAGAGGCCTGCAAAAAGCCCATTGGCAGATGGCTTTGGAGAGAAGGTAGGAGAGTCTGCAGTTGGCTTGACATTTCTCCCACACTGTTCCAGCAGTGCTGATGAGGGAAGAGTATCCAAGCCACTCCTTAGTTACTTTCCCAGAGCTGGCAGGAGGGGGGTGGGGGGCTGAGCACACACATACAAGTGCACACATGCGAAGGGGTGAATAAGGGGCCAAGCATAGAGCTTTGCTCAGAGGTTCCCCAGAAGAAACTGGTGCCAGGTCTGCTCCAGATTGTCTGTCTGGCAATGCTTCCTAACCCTCTAGACCAGTGTTTCTCAAACTGTGGGTCAGGACCCACCAATCGGGACCTGATTTCTGGTGGGTCCCAGGTGATGGAAAGATTAGATAAGTAATTGCCATAAGCGCTGAGGCTATTGAAAAATCAGATAGCTGCTAATTGCCCTTCAAAGAGCTGAGCTCCTGCAAGCTTGTGTAAATATAGGGCGATAAATGTTTGAGCATCTTTTTTTTGGTGTGGTTTTTTCCAAGTCTGTCAATGACAGGTAGTGGGGGCAGGTGAAGGGTGGGTCACATAACTAACAGCGCAATCCTGTGCACAATTGTGCCGGGGGAGCACGCACTCCTCCAGCGCAGGGTGTCATAAACACGCCGTAAAACGCATTTACGGCACCCGGAGAGTAAGGGACGCTGGCACAGAGGATGGCGGCCCTTACCCGACTGTTCCGCCGTCCCCGCGCCCACCGGAGCAGGTAAGGCCTACATCAACTGGGGCAGGGGTGGGGGGAGGGCGGTCTGGGCGGAGAGGGGGCAGCCATTGGCCACCCCAAGCCTGGAGAGGGCGAGGATATCAGTGGCGAGATACACTGATATCTTCCTGGCCTGGCCCGGCCATACATGGGCAACAGGAATGTGCACAAGCTCCAGAGCTTGCGCACATTCGAGGAGACCCATTGGGCATCCCGCCGCTTACACCGGGGGAAGGGGATGATCATCCCCTTCTCCTGAGCTGTTCCTGGGCTGCCCCGGGGCAGCCCGGGAACTCAATAGGATACTACGACTGGCCCTTTAGGCGCCCCGGGCACCGTATCCCAGAGGCGTTGCTCCGGTAGGGGCGGGGCCATAAGTTTCGCTCCGTCCTAGTCCCGTTTACCAAGAAAGCAGGAGGCGGCCCCGCCCCCGCACTGTCGGAACCATTCCCTTGTGGAGAAAGCTTTCTCCGCACGGGAATGGCTTCGACAGTGCGGGGGCGGGGCCGCCTCCTGGTCGCTTGGTAAACGGGACTAGGACGGAGCGAAACCTATGGCCCCGCCCCTACCGGAGCAACGCCTCTGTCGTATCCTACACAGGATTGGGCTGTAAGCCCCTCAAGCCTTGAGGCTATATTCATTAGGACTTCCTCATTACAAGAAATGGATTGAGGTTTTTTGCAAATAAATAAATAAATAAATAAAATATCACTTGTAAATAAATAAATAAATAAATTCTTTATAGATCACCATTTTTTTTTTTAGTCTTGTAAAGCTAGGTGGGTCATTTTAAAAAAATCATTTTTAATACAGTGTCATTTTAAAAAGTGGGTCCCGGTGCTAAAAGGGTTGAGAACCACTGCTCTAGACCTGTAGTCTAAAGTGGTACAGTCCAGGTACAGTTTTACTGAGTCATCTGCTGTTCATGTGAATTATGCCTGAGCACAACATGTACACAAAACCATCCCACGCTCTTGTCCAGTGTTTCAAGTGAATCCCAAACAACACTCTTGTTTTTTTCATTTCATTTTCACTTTTGCTTCTCACTGAAACCCTGCTGCTAACTTTCAGACTTCCTCAAGTTGTACATTACTTACAGTATTTCCCCCTGCATACAGTCAGCTGGCTATGCACAACTATACATCCATGCATCACCACCCTCTTTGAAATGTCTGTCATTTGGCCAAAAAGTGGAGGAGGGCACTTTGCGATAGGATCATGAAGTGAGGAGGCTCTGGGATTGGGAAGCCGCCAGGTTTGGTTTCTGCTAAAACATAATCAGCAGATGCAAAATTTAAAAAATGTCACGATGCACCTTAAGTTAACCTGAGATGCACTTTAACAACCTTAATGGTGGTGCAAGTTCACCATTAAGTACAAAACCAAGGATCTGATAGTGAAAGAAGAACAAGGAACTGAGCCAGGAAGATAGATATCATGAGGCCTGTATCTTTAGACTAATCACATAAAAGTTATTCACTGTTTAATTATCTTCATGCTTTTGTGCTCAGAGACGTAGCTACACCACAAATAGACTGTATGTTGGTCTTATACTTGCTTTTTTTTTCTTCCAGAGAATCCTGGGAATTGTAATTTGGAGTGGTGTTGCAGTTAAACCAGCTTAAGTTTGCAATACAGACGCACTCCAGGAAGTGGGGCACAAATGTCAGCCCGAGCAATGATGTGAATGGTGCCCCTTCATTGTACACATATCAGTAGCAAATTGTGCCCCAAAGTGCCAAAATCTCAAGAACAACTGGAAGCTTTCTAGATTGCAGGAGAAAAAGATCGGTCCTCAACGTTATGCCTGCTTCGTTTCCTCAGAATGCTTCAGGCTGACAGTAGAGTGTGAGGAGGACATCAAACAGTCTCATGCTCTTCCTTAACCACCTTGTGGCTGGCTAGATTCTAAGCTTCATCTTTAGGTGGTTTTTGGTGTGCAGTTGCCGCAGCAAACAATTCTGTGTATGCATGGTGTTCTTTCCAGTAGCATCTGGCTTGTGCATTACTGTTCATAGGTGCAATGCTTTCAATGTGACGTTTTATGCATGGTGCACCAAGCATAGGCGCAACTATGGACTTCAGTGTGGGAAGCATATAAGTGAAGATACCGTTACTAAAGAAGCAGTATTCTTCTCCAGTTTTCCTGGGACCTGCAACTCCAAGTGAAACCTCAGCTTTGCATGTATCCAATCCACCCATCTTCACCTGACTCCCACCAGCTCCAGCTCCTTTCCTTAGAGCTGGAAGAATAACCCCTTTCAAGGGCAGAGAAGCTGGATTCTGCAGGACCAGCCCATTAGCTTGTGTGTAAACAAACACTCTCAAGGGCACAGGGTATTGTGAGCAGAGATTGATGTCTTTGAGGAAGCTTTGATGTACCTGTGTGACATATACCGTAAATGCCTGTTTTCAAGGGATCCCAACTTTAGACACGGACATGACTAGCACGAAAGTAGTGCTTGAAGGACTGCAGGTTGCTACACATCCTCCTCATTCTGACTTCACTTCTGCTTCTTGTTATCTGCTTCAAAGCTGTGTTCCTTCCAATACAGATAAGCAGCCGTGTCCCCCTGGATTCCTAATAATGCTCAGCAGCACCCAAGAAGTGCCCTGTGCCACTGCACAATGCAAGATGAAAAACAGAGTATGACGACATGCAAGTGAGAGTCACTTCAGCATAGCATCTCCTCCCACCTCACTTCTCCAGACTGTTAATTTTTGGCAATGCTGGGAAGGAGAGTCAAGTTTTTAAATGTCTATGGAATGGGCAAGAGGTCAAAGCTGGACAGTCTGTGTTGCCTGCGCGTGGCAAAGGGGCAGGCAGACAAGACTGGCATCAAAGTTTTTTGAAGTTCTCTCATTCTCTTTTGAAAGATGAGGCTGCTGCAGAAGGCATATATTACTAGAGACAAACATGGCTTGAATTGTGAAACAGGCTCCGGCTCTGTGTGTGGCCACTACGCTGTTTCGTGATGTGCAACATGTAGCCACCACCCAAATAGAAGGAGACACCACTGCTGCTGATGAGTAAAGAACTACGGGGAGGAGGACTGTGTGGACTTATTTATAAAACTGTATAGCTGGAAGGATCTGAAAGTTATTAACTTTCTCTTACTATTTCCCGCATTGATTACTGTAATATTCTTCTCGTCAGTCTTCCTGCTTCTGCTCTTAAGCCTCCCTGCAACATACAGGCAGTGCGTGTCCAACATGTCTACGATGTACACGTGACTCTTGATGTGTACACATGTACAGTTATTCACGTTGTGCACATCAAGTGCATAATGTGATCAGGACATTACATTTTGAAGGATTCCTACCCCTGTGTTGACTCTTAATATAAGAGTACACATTGTACAGTCACTGACATGAAAATGAAGGCATGTATACACACACCTGCACACATGTTCAACTGAATGTGGAAGTAGCCCTGTCTTCAATGCTGCCGCTCATTTGACATTTTATTCTGTTTATCATTCAGATCACGTGAATGCTTTGTATATTCTCCTCACTGGCTTTCTTCACTTTACATTTCACTTTACATTTCTGGCACTTACTTTCAGTTTCTCCATGGTCTTGCTCCTCTGTCTCTATTTTCTCGTTTTCTCTTATAGAACTGTTCTCTACGGAACGGAACCTATATACTGTATTTCAGAAGTAACAACTACACCACTTTCTCTACTTGTAACTCCAATACACCTTTCCCAATCCTGCTTGCAGGTTAAGGCCACAATCCAGCCTAGAAATAGGGTGGCAGAGCGCGCGTTTCACCGGCCTTAGGTGTTGCAAAAGTGTGAGTTGAGCGGCGCTGGCGCAGAGGCCGGCACCGCTCACTTATGCTGTCCTCCACAACCCACACTGTCAGACACAGGTAAGCCCTGTGCTGGCTGGCGGGAGGGCATGGGTAGGGTGGGCCGGGGGGCGGGGGAGGGGCCATTGGACGGTCATGCCTGGGAAGGGGGTGAGTATATCGGTGCCGGGCTGCACCGATATCCCAAGCCCCTGCCGAGGCCGGGCAGGCCTTACACGGCCTCCCCGATTATGCACCAGCTAAATAGCTGGCATGCATCTGAGGATGCCCGTTGGGGCTTACACTGGGGGAAGGGGACGAATGTCCCCTTCCCCTGAGGTGAGCCCCGGCTGCACCAGCACAGCCCGCATCCTGATTAGGATGCAGCGGTTGACCATTTCAGCCAGCCGCTGCATCTTAGGCAGGATCGGGCTGCCCTCCAGTTAATCTAAACATCCAGTTAATGATCTGCTACAAGGGGCTAGCAAGGTGCACCAAGACCAAAGAATAGGTAACATAAAGTTGTAAAAGGTGGCTTGAGCACGGTTTTTACTGAAGACTTTGGTGTGGTGGTTTTGTATTTGTTTTTATTGAAGGGTGGCTTATAAATTTTTCTAAATAAACAGTACATGTGGAGAAGATGGTTGGGAAATTCAGTCCCAATCCTAAATACTGTACCTATATATCAAATAGCTGGACCTAGTTTGTTCATCAGTTAACAGCCAGTCCTAACTAAATCCCCTCCCACTGATGTAGCCGCACCAATGGAGCATACGCTGTATCCTGCTGGGAGGGGGCCGTCCAAAGGCCTCCTCAAGGTAAAAGAATATTTGTTCCCTTACCCAGGGGCAAACCTTGTTGCCTCAATGGGTCTCCTCAGATCTGCACCAACTATTGCTGGCGAAAGTCCGAGGAGAGTAAGGGAGAGGGAAGGGGACAGAGGACAGTGTCAGGATCTGGCACACGCCAGTGCTGCCAAGATCCATTCATCCCTCTCCACTGAGTTGTCCTTTGTGAGATCTTTTTGGGTAAAAGGTATCATATGAACTTGTAACTGTCCCGTTCACTGGCTGCTTCTTCAGAACTGTGTGGCTATGAAGGATGTAGACACAACTTTCCTGTCCCCTTTAAAAGCATGTCTCATGCCCTTTGAAAGGGGACAGGAAGATTAGGTCTACGCCCTTCAGAGTAATAGTTCTGAAGAAGTAGCGAGTGGAAAGAACAGTTGAAGTTCACATTGTACCTGTTCTGCCAGGAAAGGTCTCATATAGGACCTTAAAGATGCAACCAAAGGTCGGAATGGGAAGTTCAAGCTACAAATTTTCCAATTTGGAACTTCTGGGCTAATTATGAGCTTAGCCCAAACATCTTCAAATTGAGGCTCAGCTCATAATTAACCCCTCTTCACCAATGCAGCCTCTCCTTTCTTTTTCTGCTGAAATGTACCTAGTGGTAGTGGCTGTGGTGGCAGGAGCAATAAGAAGAGTTGCTACTGCACCTTTCATTAGGCAGCAGAACATTTTCCTCCCTCTAGTCAGCTCATCTAACCAGAACCCTGGGAAATGTCACTTCTGGGCCCATAGTAAGGCTCTATGCATTGTTTCTCCACATCCGAGCTAGATGAACCAGTGGTCTGACTCAGTTGGACAACTGCATATGTATGTACCTGGAAATGCGTAGTTTAGACCTGTCTGACCAAAAAAAAAAAACAACACATACCATCTCCCTCCTTCCTTTCCACCTCCCCCCCTGAGCTTCATTGCTACATCTTAGTGTACAGCGGATATGTTGACGGGTGTACAAGTAGGTAGGGACCAAGAACTACAGCTGCTGCTCTGTTTGGGTACCCCTCCCTCCAACATTTGCCTCCAAATGAGCAGCAACATGCCTTATCCAGGATTCAGCAGATAGTAAGGCATGAAATATACTCTCCCAAGTTTCACTCTTTTTAATGTGACAAAATAAACACAGACGGTTTGCAGGTGGCATGCTTATGACTTGAATTTCAAACGGTTAACATTAGCATGTATTAATTTTGCAGCAGAACCTGAATTACCAGTTGCTCAAGAGGTGAAGCCCTTTAGCACAGATTTCATTGGAAGCAAGCTGAGAAATCTGGCTGAGGACACATGCCAAGCATCTTTCTGATAATATGAACCATAATAATAAAATGTCCTGTTGGCTCTGCAGGAATTCTGAGTTGCCCAATATTCTGTGGCCACCACTTCGTAGAGGGAACTGTGGGAGGAGAGGCAGAATCTTTCTTGCTACAGCAGGTAAAGCAAGAAGAATTCACAACGAGATGGCAGGAAAAGCTGTGACTGCATCACCTCTCGCTTCAGATCATTGTTCGCCGGCTGGGCCTGCTGCACAATGTGACCAAATGCAACCAGCCACGTCTGGCAGCCCATCTTGAGCAAAACTCAACTGTTTTTGCTGGCTAAGGAGGTTGTCAAGTACCTGCCACATCACAATGCATTGGGCTATTGGGCTGGATTTGGCTTGGTGGGTCACAAGATAGGCAGGACTTTTCCATTCTTCTTGAATGAAAAAGGCAACTGACAGTGCTGCGTGGGCTCTGAAGGAAGAACTCCAGACAGTCAGAAAGCAGAGAATTTCTTCGATAGCTTCCAGCACTATATCAGCAAGTATCCGGAAATCCTGGATGACCTTGATGACCATCCAAAATTTGTGGTTCATACTGACTGTCCTGGAGAGGCAAGGTCTTGTCTCCAACATCATGCTGAGCTTTGAGACGCTTGGGTTGCCTCCAAAGCCAGCAAACCTCAGGAATGAGCCCACTAGTCCTCTCCTCCTCCCATGGAGGAAGACGACTGTTGTGGGAGGGAGGCAGCTTTTATTCCTGTTGAATTGAGCTTGGAGGCACCTGCCAAAGAGGGCAGGAACAGTTCCCATGGAAGACATGATAACACCTACTGCAGAGTGCACAGGGAGACATGGTGTGTTGGTTTAGAGATAAACAGTATGGGGTAGAAATCAGACATTTATTGCCCAGTTCCTCGGATGTGGCTGAGGTGGAGTCAGATCGGGTGGAATCAGGACAAGGATGACTCTGGGGGTAACAAGGAATAGTGGGCAACCCTCCATAAATATTTCCCACTTTTCCTCCCTCTAGTCAGCTCATCGAACCAGAAAAATATAGTATAGCTTCAGGAATCACAGAACATTAATCACCAAACAATCACAGTAGATTAATAGCTGTGTTTAATTCCAAAATGTTAAAGCCTAAAGGTGGCATTAAATAAAAACACCTCCCTCCTTCCCCCCCCCTCTCTCCATTCTGCTTCCTCAACTTCTAATCCACCCATGAGGAGGCTGTGAAGGGATGGATGCAGCTTTGCATCAGGCAGCCTTTAGCCAGACTACCTACTTTTAGCAGAGCTGCCTGACCAGGGACAATAGCAAACAGCCCACAGTTCTCCTTGATTCTGTGCAGAACATAATAAAACTGGGACAGAGCCAAATGAAATTTGATGGCTCGATTGGACCAGAGTGGAATGGGGTGCATTATGGATAGAACCTGGGAGGATCTGGTGGGTCACTGACAGCCCAGTCCAGCCCAAGGCCTCTGCGGCACAATTCAGGCACAATTGCAGCCCAAGCGCTTTAGGCCCGAGTTGTGCCTGAATTGTGCTGGAGAGGCTGAATTTGTGCTGCAATTGTGACTGAATTGGGTTCCGGCACAATTCAGGCACAACTGCACAATTCAGGCACAATTGCAGCCTAAAAGTGGGCGTGTCGGGGGCGTGACGGGGGCGGTTACGAATTTTGGTCCGGTTCCTGACGCTGGAGAGCCCCCGACACGCCCCCTCGAGCCCAACTCAGGCACAAAAGTTGGGTCAACAAAAAGGGTGGACCCAAATGTGAGGAGACCCATAGGAGCCATTTTACCTTACCCACACCAGCCCTCTCCTGAAAAGTACTAACACCCTGGGCCCGAGTTGTGCCTGAGTTAGGACAGAACAGTTGTGGCCTAACTCTGGAACCGGACCAAATAGTTACCCTATCAGCACCCAGCCCCACCCAGCCTCTTTCCCACAAAAGCCCAGCCCCAGCCCTCCACTCACTCACTCACTCACTCTCTCTCTCTGAGCACGTGGCGTGGGGTTCTGTCCCCCAGCAGCCACAAAGTGGGACTTTGAAAACTTTTCTAACACCCCACTTTTCTCCTCTCTCCTCTCTGCCCCCCTCTACGGCAGAGAGGGCTGTTCTGCCTGTGGCCAAACTGTTTACTGCTGTGCCTGGGCAGCTGTCTCCATGTAAGTGTTTGCTAACCCATGTCGTTCTCCCAGCCCCTCTCTTCCCCCCCCCAGGCAACAACACCAGCAGGTAAGTGCAGGTAAGAGCAGGGTTCGTGCTGACATGTGGTCTGACTACTGCCTCTTTGCATAGAGAAATATAGGTAGGATACATGCCTCTATACCAATGTCTTGTCTCATAGCTGCCTGCATAGCCTGCCATGATATGCCTCTATACCAATGTCTTGTCTCATAGCTGCCTGCATAGCCTGCCATGATATGCCTCTATACCAATGTCTTGTCTCATAGCTGCCTGCATAGCCTGCCATGATATGCCTCTATACCAATGTCTTGTCTCATGTCTGCCTGCAATGCCTGCCATGATATGCCTCTTTACCAATGTCTTGTCTCATGTCTGCCTGCAATGCCTGCCATGATATGCCTCTTTACCAATGTCTTGTCTCATAGCTGCCTGTATTAATGTGAGCACACAATGCCATGAGTGTGGAACTGTAACCCATATGTAGACACCAGCTGTTCCCCCCCCCTCTTTTCTCCACAGGGTCTACTGACAGGCCAGTATTGCTAGGATTGCCATGGTTGTGACCCCCAAGTTGTGTTGTTGTCTCTCTCTTTGACCCCTTTCCCTTACAGGATCATGCTCACCTTACACCCAGGGAAGGAGTGCAGACCATGCTATGTGTCACACACCACTCAGCTGTGTTTGATTTCTCTCCCTGCAGGCCTTTGCAACCGGCACACTGGCATTCCTTCAATGGCAATTGCTACCACACAGCAGCTGCCATGGAACACCCCCGTGATTTATGTCTCCCCAGGAATGTCCACCACCACCTACCTTCTGGGGAGCACCCCTGGGCCTGCAGTCTGGTTTCCCCATGGTCGTCTGCCTCGATGCTGCCAGAGGTCTGGGAGCCTGCCCTGCAACCCTCCTCAGCTGCTGCTGCTGCTCTACCTCCCTGGCTGCCTACTTGCTGTCCCTCCCCTTTCTATGGAGCAGGCTGTGGTTCCACAGGGGAAGAGCCTGCGTCTCCCGGACCATGGGGCATGCCTGCTGCTGCTATGAGTGGCTGCTGTGCCTTCCCCCTGGCAGCCTCGCCTGGCCATCTCTGCCAATGTTCCAGAACAATAAAGATACCCCTTGGGCAAAGGCCCCTTGAACAACATGACCCCAATGTTACACAAGCACTGACCCACACAGAGAGACAGTGCCCAGCACACAAGGCCCTGCATGAATCCCAGCCAGGGCCTGCCACAGCCAGCCCAGGGAGAACACAGCAGGGGCGCTGCCAGACCCACAGGGCTCAGAGGGGAGCGGGGAGTTGGGGGGCCTCTCAGGCAGGCAACCACTGACAGGCGACATGGCGCACGTCCACCACGTCCGTGAAGAGCCCTTTCAGCAACCGGGGCTCTCACCCACCCTCGGTCCGCCCGTCGATGGCGTCCGTGTCTGCCCGTCAGCGGCGTCCATTTCCGCCCTCAGTCCGCCCGTCAACGGCGTCCGTTTCCGCCCGTCAATGGCGTCCGTTTCCGCCCTCGGTCCGTCTGCATGAGAGGCGCCCGTTCCTGCATTGCCTCCATCTGCGAAGTGACCCCTGTGTCCCTATTGGTCTCTGCAGACCCCTCTCCCTGTATCCCTCTCCCACCAGCCTTGTTGTCTGTCTGTTTCTGACCCACCCGTGTCCCTCCCCAGCACCCCCTGTCCGCCTGCCTGTGTGCCTGCCTCCCCTCCCACTCCCTGATGATGGACGCTGGCACCCCCCACCCCGCCAGAGCGCCTGCCGCGAGGCGCCGACATTGCCCCATCATTCCCGCTCGCAGCAAACAAGCCCAAGGCATCTCTCGGTCTTGGCCGGGGCACAGAGCAGAAGGCATGCTGGGATGCCTTCTTTGTGGGCATAGCCACGGCCCTGGTGGTCCAGGGCTTCAGGCAGCGCACGGGCATGTCATGGCGGAGGCGGTTCCAGACCTCATGAGACCCCCCTTGTGCGTGCCGTTCCCACCCCCTCCTTCCCTTCTCTCCCCCGCTCACCCCCCCATGACTCCCACATGCAGCCTCACCGTGGCTTGGGGGTGGCATCGCCTTCTGCAGGTAGAAGGGCAGTGGCACTCCCCCCTGCGGCAGGTGGCTAATGCCCAGGGTGCCCTGGGGCAGCTGGCACTGGCACTGGCACAACCTCAGCCCTTCAGCTGCCTGTCGCACGCCCAGTGCCTGCAGGCCCACCTGTGGCTGCCCATCTGCTGTGAATGCTGCAGCAGCTGTGGTAGGTGCACACAGATGAGCTCAGGAGGGGGCTCTTCCCTTCCACAAGACGGACAGCTCCCCACAGGGGCCTGCCTGCCTCTGCGGTAAGTTTTGCCTCGATCCTGGCCCACTGCTCTTGCCTCCTGCCTAAGTCAGGCACAGTTGCAGCCTAACCCGGTCCTGTTTTGGGCCACAATTGTGCCACTATTGGGCCTCAATTGTGCCTGAGTTGGGCTGAGTTGGGCTGGACTGAGCCCTGAGAGAGCCAGGCAGAATTTGCAGTTACTCATTTTCCCAACACTGGTTCCAGATTTATGATGTATAACAGAATGTATAACACTGGTTCCAGAATCTATCGACAGCTATTAGCCACAATGGCAAAATAGACCCTCCAGGTTCAGAGGAAGTATACCACTGAATACCAGTTGCTGGGAGCAACACTAGGAGATGGCTACAGCCTTCACCTCCAGCTTGTGGCCTTCCTAGAAGGATCTGGTTGATCACCATGCTAAATGGGATGCTGGACTAGATGGACCTTTAGTTTCATCTAGCTGGTCTATTTTCTATGTTATGCCCCTTACTAGACAAGACATGGTTTAGTTGTTTGTAGTGCTCATGAAAAAGATATCAACCAATCATAGGGAGGACTCCAGAGGAAGTAGATCATTTGAAGCTGCCTTATGCAAAGTCAGACTATGGGTCCATCATGGTAGGTGAGCATAAAAAGAAGCAGCGCTTCAGGGTTTCATACTCAGCCTTAGGTGGAAATGCCAAAGATTGAACCCAGGGCCTTCCGCATGCAAAGCCTGTCCTCTGCAGCTGAGCTACAGTCCATACTTTAAGAGCCAGGGAAGATGAGTGAAGACTTGGCACTTTTCCAAGTAACTACCACCTGTTCTTCCATAGGGAGGTCCACCTCATGCTTTAAGAATTGCTGAAACTGTCCATCCCTACTCTTGCCCTGAGCCCTTGAAATCTGAAGACCATTCCTGCCAACGCCACGTTGTGCAATCATCACCACCCTGCACCACATCGAAAAAGGTCCTGGGTTTTGCAATCATGGCCACTGTGCAGCTTCCGTGGCGTTTTCTAACCATCCCTTATCAGCAAAACCACAGCATTGCTTGAAAGCGTCCCTTTTGTTCCTGGCTTTCCGGTGAAAGAGGAAGAAGGAGGTCTGCCCAGCCTGTCAAGCAAGCAGCCCCTCCCAAGTGCTGTGGGTTGCTGTCCCTGCCTTGGTGTATGATCCGAGGTATGTCCTTGAAGACCATATGTGCATCAATGGCGACTTTTTTTGGATGACTGAGGCTGACGAAAAGGTCATATTTTGTTTCTGAGGATCATTGCCAATGGTTCATGCCCTTCTTTCTTTCGTCCCCCTTTATCTCTGTTCAAACAGATTGTGCAGGGTTTGGGAGCACTTCAAAAACCTGTCCTACCAAAGACGCTAGTGGGAGGGACTACAAAGAAGAGCATGACATGTAGGGCAACGATGGCTCTAGCACACCACCTTTGGGTTTCCTAAAAACTGTTGCCTGTCTTCCTCGGATCTGGAAAGGCTCGCAACTAAGTTTGGAAAAGAGCTGACATGAATTTGCATCCCAACATGTTCCTTCACAACAGTCATAAAGACTATTGATGCTCAGGCAACGTCTCAGTCTGCACTGAGAGGGGCCAATAGCAAGCCAGAATAGGCAGAGTCTCTCCGCAACCCGGGAATACACCATGCTGTTGCTTTGGAGGGAGTTCATCATCACATAGGACTGCCATTTCCACATCCATGGGATCTAGCTGGTAACTCCTGACAGTATTGGATAGTGGCTGAGGCAGGATTGGAATCTGGGACTTCCTCATCCAAATCTAACCTCTGCATTCTCTACTGACTATGCTCTAAAACAGTGTTTTTCAAAGTTCTCCCTGCGAGGCAGGGAGAAATGTGAACGTTTATGGGGGTGGGGACAGCAGCAGTGGCGATCCTGGGGATTGTGCCACTGCTGAGGGGGAATGTATTTTTTTACTTACCGGGGGTCCTGGCGGGCTTTTGGAGGGTACAGGGAGGCACCACCCCCGCTGTCATGCTGTCCCTGCCCCTTAAGGTGGCAGGGAGTAGCATCTGGTTCTCCTGGTGGGTCACGACCACCAGTTTGAGAACAGTTGCTCTAGTCTAGAACATTCTCAATATTCCTTTGTGACTGCGTAAGACAGAAGCACTTTTTATATGACAACACTGGAGAGATAATATGCAATTATAGTTAGTATCTGATATCTGATAGCTGATGGTATTTCTTCCTTCAAGTCTGCCAAACAATGAAAAGATGCCCACTCCCAAAAGCTGAAATCTTCTTTAATTCAAACATGGAGGTAAAATTTCATACTAAAAATGCAAATTTGAATGTGGAGCTCAACATTGCTCATTCAGACTTTGCCAGACAACAATGGAAAATTCACTACATTCTGAATATTTGCTACTATTCATCACAATTCTAGTTTTGAAGTAATATACTGTTCATGCTCCCTTTTGTGACCTTAGAAAAGCATTAAAATACTCCCAATTTGGATGGCCCAATAGGTTCATGATTTGGAAAGTTAAGTGTTCACTTAACTTTTCCAGGCGGAATTACCTGGATCCTGTCAGAATTCATGTGACAGTGTTGCATGCTCTGACGCTGCCAGCCAGTGTTGCAAGGCCTCCATGCACGGGCCGGCAGCCAGGCCACTGTCTGCTGGCAAAAGTAAGGTGGCAGTGGGGGTGGGTGGGATGTGGAATGGGGGTGGGAGGGGGAGGAACGAGGGACCTTCTGGGTAGGGATGGGGAGCGGGGAGGGAGGAGGAATGAAGGAGGGAGAGGGCGGGTTCGGCAGCACAAATGTGTGGCCGAATCCTGTCTCCCTCTCTCTTTCCACTGCCTTTATACACCTTGGTCCTGTGACAGCAAAATAGCTGCCACAGGACTGAGGAGTCCCTATGGGACCTATCCAACTGCCCCCCACTATAGGATGCAGCATGCACCTCCTTGGTGAGCCTGCATCGATGGGGGGGGGGGATTTAAGTTGGATTGGGTTGTTAGTCTATGAGACGTTATACTCCATCCATGTATTCTTCTATGATATGAGTGCTCAGCTGCCTCCTACTGAGCCAAACTGTTGTCCGTCTTGCTTGGTGGTGCTTAAGCTAGCTGGCAGCAGCTCTCTGGTGGGCTATATATCACTGAGCTACAATCCCTCCCCATAACTGGGAAGGTGTGTGTGTGTGTGTGTGTGTGTGTGTGTGTGTGTGTGTGTGTGTGTGTGTGTGTGTGTGTGTGTGTGTGTGTGTGTGTGTGTGTACATATCCTTGGGAATAAGGTGCAGGGGAGACACTAAATTAAGATAATAAGACAGACTTGCAGTTAGCTACTTCTGTGGTGTGAAAAAGATTTGCTTCTGGGCAATTCACTTGATGGACTATTAAGATAACCTGTGAAAATGTATATTTTGCAAGGAAGCTAACTGGTTGTGTGTGTGTGTGTGTGTGTGTGTGTGTGTGTGTGTGTGTGTGTGTGTGTGTGTGTACACCCCTCAGTGTTGGCCCAAGACCATCTGAGGCCTAAAACAGCATGCCAAATGTTTCCCCCAGTCCTTACCCAATGATGTGCCAGCCTCTGCCCCTCCCACTCTCCAATGTCTTAGCTTAGCACTCTCCTCTTCTCCACATTTCCTCTTCCTTTTCAAATCCAGAAGGTGGAACAAGAATGAGGAGCAGTGGAGGCATGAAGACAGACAGAGATGGGCTCCCCACCACCACCACCACCACCAACCTGCTGCCTGTTATGACCACTTCAGTCACTGGCGTCGCTCGAGGTGGGGCAGAAAGCTAAGTTCTGCAGCTTTCTGCCCCACCGTTACTCTCCAGTATGAGGTGCTTCGGCCCCTCGTCGTCGTAGGAGCCCGTCAGCGGAGAGAAAGCAACGCACTGTGCGTTGCTTTCTCTCCGCTGACGGGCTCCTATGACAAGAGGGCGGGGTGCCTCATACTGGAGAGTAACGGTGGGGCGGAAAGCTGCAAAACTTAGTTTTCCGCCCCACCTCGAGTGACGCCAGTGACTTCAGTTAGCCTCATGGATGGGCCAGCTCTGATATACACCTCCAAGATTTGCATTTGCATAAAGAGATTTGCATTATGGGAATTGAAATAAAGAGTTCATACAACAGTTCCTATAAGACTTGATTAGAGACTCTGCTGAGTCCATCCAATCTCATAGTGCAAGGTACAGTACAAATATAGAGTAAATGGCCAACCGTTTTCCCAATACCCTAATCTTTTTCTAAGTATTTGGCTTCTTGTCTGTTGACAGAAATAGTTAATGATTACAGAACAGGTCAGTTTGACCCACAGTCTTCCTAAGCAAGAGAGTGTTTTGGTGTAAGCCATGTTTTACATGCCCAGAGGAATTGCTAAATGCAATTGTCGAGAAAAGTGATTGAAGACTGGAGCTACACAAGCAGCGGTAGAAAAAGGAGGTGGAATCCTGATGTGGTAGAACGGGGTTCCCATTCCAGAATGCAAACAGGGATCAGCACTTTTGATACCTCTCCTGTGTGGGGGGGGGCATTTCGGAAAGAGAAAATTAGCACAGAAGGAAGGGGCTAGGCTAGACTCCATGATGTGCTAGTGTTCTACTTGCAAGGAGGTTTTTCATGTGAGAAAGCATTCAAAGTGTCTACCACAATCCAGTCATTGGCAGAGGTTGTACATGTGTTAGAAATGACTAGCTGAATTTTTGACTGAAGACACCTAGTAAGTTTAGTGAATATGTTGTACACACACACACACACACACACACACACACACACACACACTATAGAAGGGTCTACATTACCATTAAACAAATCATTCCATAAATTATGACACAAACTGCATGCCCTTTAACAACAATTCACAGTTGAAAGTAGGGATTTGCTTGTAATATTCAAAAGTCCAATCCTATGGAGATCCTTTCCGCAGTAAGTCCCACTGAGTTCCATAGAACTTACTCCCAGGTAAATGTGCATGGGCTGCAATCTTATACACATTTTCCTGGGAGTAAGTGCTACTGAACTTAATGGAACTTACTTCTGAGTAGACATGCATAGGTTTGCAGTGTTCGTCACATAACAACTATCACTGACCAAGCCCTCCCCCCCAACAGTTATACATATTGCTGAATATTCTGCTGCACCTGTTGTCTCCTGTATTCGTGTTTACTCTGCAATAGTCCTCTCTTCCATAGATTTATTTATTTTAAGAATCCCACTCTTCTTAAAGAATAACTGGAAGCAGCTTAAAATAAAATAAAAGCCAGAACAAGGAAGAACTTTTAAAAAGCAACATCAAAATTTAAAAGATAACCAATAATAAACCCAACATCATAATGTTGCATTATTGTATTATTATTGTTGTTATTATTATATACAATAATATATAATTATAGCTTTATAATAATAAAGCTATAATAATAAAACAATAAGCAGAAGCAAAACAAATGCATGAAAAGAGCATAAAAGCACAGCAAAATCAATAGAATCATCAGCCTTCCCCAAAGACTAGCCCAAACAACTGTGTGTTGAAAATGAGGAAGTTGGGTAGGCTTTCTTAGGTTCGGGAGAGTGTTACATAGTGTTACCACCACCACTGAGAAGGCTCTGCTCTTCATACCTAGGCTTACCATATCCAAAGGGGGACAGGGTGCCTACACCTTTAACCATTGTAAAAAGAGGGAATTTGGGCAGGTGCAGCTCATAATGGAAGGGTGCAACAAGCTGCACCTGCCCAAATTCCCTCTTTTTACAATGGTTAAAGGTGTAGGCACCCTGTCCCCCTTTGGATATGGTAAGCCTATTCATACCTATCCACTGAATTTCTGGCAGCCAATATTTCAGATGTATAGAAATCTTCTAAATAAATAAATAACAAATAAGTGCTGATCAAAGTGTGTGGGGAGACATACTGTATATGGATGAAAGTGGTCCTTTAAATACCTGGTTCCCCAAACGGTTTAGGGCTTTAAAGGTAAGAACCAGCACCTTATATTGAATCTGAAAACAAATAGCCAACCAATGCAGATCATAAAGGATTTGAGTTATGTGTTCTATCTCTCCAGCCCAAACGTTGCAACATTTGAATGAACTGAAGTTACCAGATGCTTTTCCAGAGGCAGACCAACATAGAACACATTATAGTAATCCAGTCTCAAGGTTATTACAGCATCAATGACTGAGACCAGGTCAGTCTTCTGGAGGAAAAGACACAGTTGATGTACCAGCTGAAGCTGGTATGAGAAAACAGCAGCACCTGACCTGAGCATCCAGAAACTGCAATGAACCAAGCTATGCACCTGCAGGTTGAGAAGCAGTGTAACCCCAACCAATGCAAGCTCAACGCATAACCTCTGACCAGCTGAACCCCTAGCCAACAGCATTTCCGTCTCATCTGGATAAGGTTTCAGTTTGTTCGCTCACATCAAGTCCTCATCCATTTCCACGGCCTCCCTAGGATCTGATGAAAATGAAAGGCAGAACTATCATCAATAACGTACTGATGGTACTTCAGCCCAAAACTCCAGATGCCTCTCCCCAGCAGTTACACAGATGGTAAGAGCTTGAAGGACAACAGGAGCCCCATAAAAATGCCATAGGTCAATGTCCAACCAGCCACGTGCTAGTCCCTACTGTTTGGATCTGCCCACAGGAATGACCAGAGCAGCCTAGGTATAGTGTCCACAGGCCCAGTCCTGCCAGACAGCCCAGACAATACCATGGTCAATGGTTTCCAATGCTGCTACAAGCTACAGGAGAACAAACAGGGTTGCATTCACCCTGTCCATCTCACAGTGTAAATAATCCACTAGAGCAGTGGCTCCCAAACGGGGAGGTGTGGCTCCCAGGGGAGCCGCGGAACACAGCCAGGGGAGTCGTGGAGTGCCACGGAATCCTCTCGGAAAACAGCGCAATGCCAATTAGCAGACATCAACACAATGTAATGGGGAGGCATGGCCAATGGTCATCAATGGTCAAGAGAGTCGCAGGTCGAAAAAGTCTGGGAAACACTGCACTAGAGCAATTCAGCCTGGATGGAAAGGGATCTGGATAATCACCTTCATTCAGGAAGACCTGAAACTGACGTGCTGAAACATCTTGTCTAGACTCAGTATGGGACACAGGATGGTTGTTGTTTTAGTTAAAGAATTGCTTAAAAAAAACTTGGTTGTCTTCCAGTATGTTCTCAGCAATTCAACATCTTCTAAATAGACAGTTATAAAGGGGCAGGCAGTGCGCTAAATGGTACTTTAGTGCTCATGTATGTGCATGTGCACTAAAAATAAGGTGCATCCATTCCTCACTCAGAGATTTAATTTCTAGAGAGCCTAGGGAGGGGGCAAGACTGGTAAGAATGACAACCCTAACATCTCACATGAACAACAGTTTAACAAAGCATCCTCATACCGGGGGGGGGGAGGTTTGGGGCAAAACAGAGACGGCAATTGCCATGCACAGCTTACAGAAATTGGGGGCCTTCCTGGGTAAAACATTTGGGAGTGTATGCAAACAGTTACGCTGCATGAGTGTACATGTGTAAGGAATAAAACTTTATAAGAAACATACAGTATAAATAAGGGGGGGGGAACCTGTTTTCAACTCTTCTCTCTCTCCCCTACCCCTCCCCTCAACTGAACCAACCACAATTATTTTGCTTGTCTTATTGTCAAGACAAGATAGAACATGCTACTTCCTGCCTGGACCTGGCCTTCTTCAAAATTATTTGGTGTGTTAATAATGTGGTTTAGATGCCAGAGATTAGGGCTGAATGAGGCATCTTAGATAAAAGAGGACGATGACACGACCAAACCTTCGCCCAAAACTTCAACCAAATTCCCTCAGCTTTTGAGAAGGATTAAGTTCATTTTTCCTGATTGTTTATTTGTTCTATAATTAAGATTTCATTCAACGATATACAAGTATTTTATTAGTTCATGTTTGTGAAGTGCCTTCAAGAGGTGTAGAAACACTAACAATTGCCTGAAAACAGATGGAGCATTATCCTTTCAGGGTTGTAACGATAATAGCAGTTGTGGTTCTAGCTTGTTTTTAAAAGATGCCTGCCAGTATTTCTGTTTATAAGCCTGAAATGAATACTCTCCTTCATCGTTTATTTGGCTAACGTACTTAATTTGGAACTTCACAACTTAGCAGCTCCATCTAATAATGAGGCCTCCCTTGTGTATAATCTCAGAACCAGATTATGCTTGGTGGGAAGTACTCCTCTGAGGAAACCTGTTACAGTTCGTGGTGTGTGCCTCCCCACACACACCAGCAGGAACCCCGCATTTAACTGAGGTTCAGGTCTATCATTTTCTATTTTTAGCTTGTGCCACAGGCTTTGGTCAATCAATCAGTTTGGTGAATCAGAGTTTTGGCCAGCCTGGGCTCACTCCCCCCCCCCCATGCCATCACAAGTTTGTAAGGTTGTGTGTAACCACCAGATCACTACAGCTGGGGTTATACAGTACTGAGCTCAGCCCAGGTCAATAATTTGCATTCAGACAAAACCACTTATACAAACTGCTCCATCTGAGTTTAGCAGATGCAGAGAAAAACTCTGAGAAAAAAAATGGCCACCATGGGCTCCAAGGGTTGTGTGAACTTGTCTCTTGAAACTGTCTTACTGGCAACATTCCAGAATTGGGCTGGCAAGTAGGACTGAAAAAGGGCTAGCTCCATATATTTCAAGATGGATTTGACTCAGTGCTACAGAGGGTCCCACCCTTCCCCTTCTAAACTTCTATTAGCCCTATACAGTTGCCAACTCTATCACTGGCACAAGCAGCACTCTAGGAATCAGTTCTTAGTGTTACTGTAACATCTGTAAAGGATGATAATCACAGGCCTTGCCCAGGGCTCTTGCATCTTCTTGCATTGTCACTGCCTCCATCATTGCCATGCAAGCCTTGTGGTTAGATATTGCATTTGTTGGACTGGGCCATTCAGGAGTCCTGGCCTAAGATCCATATGCATCGCTTAACATTTGTCTAGTGAACTAAAACAACAACAACACCTCCTCAATCTAGGTTTTCCTAGCGATAAATGTGGCTCTAGCTCTGGACTATTTTTGAGAATTGTTTGTTTATTAGATTTGTGCTGCTTTTCTTCCATAGTACCGGTAGAACTTAGCACAGCATATATAGGATTCCTCACCAGTTGCCCATCCATCCAGGTATTGACCTGACCCAAACCTGCTTAGCTTCAGCAAGGTTATAGTATCATATGCAGTGCCAACATCACTTGGGGGCCTCGGGGGCAAAGTCCTGCACTGGGTCCTCCTTGGTACCTCTTCGCTCTCCACTGCTTAGTTACCACCAGTATTGTGCATTGGCCTGGTAGGCCAATAAGCAAGTGTTGAGGATTGGCCTGGTACGCTGGGCCCTCTGAGTGTGGGTCTTCAGCCAATCCAACCTCTGACACCAACCCTGATCATAGGGTTGCCAGTTTGCCAAAAACGACCTTGGTTCTCCAGCTCTGTTGCTTTTTTCTCCGTCAGATGAGTGGAAAAAAATTATTTCCCCCACCGGGCCTCCTCCCTTTACTTCTAGGCCCACCACTTTACCACTGGGCTCTGCCCCAATACCAGATCCGTTTTTCTCATTTATTCAAGGTTTGGTAATCTTGTGATGTCACCAGACCCCGCCTCAGAAATCTCCAGTTCCTGGAGGCACCTGATCTGGTGCTGGCAACCCTAATGCCTTCAATGATGCATGAGAGCCAGGATGGTGTAGTGGTTTGGGAGTCGGACTTAGACCTGGAAGATCCAGGTTCAAATCCCCACTCAGCCACGAAGCTTCCTGGGTGACCTTGGGCCAGTCACTATCTCTCAGCCCCACCTACCTCACAGGGTTGTTGTGAGGACAAAAAAAAAGGAGGGGAGGAAATATGTACACCACTCTGAGCTCCTTGGAGGAAGGGTGGTATAAAAATGTGAAAAAAAAATATGAGACCCAAGTCAGCGATAAGGTGAGGCATGCATGGCTCATACTTTTTTTTTCTGTCCTGACCGCTCCGTGGTATACACTCATATAGACAATGTACAGTATGGACAAGTTGATCTGAAATATAGTTGGTAGACATTCCCAAGATCACAGCTCTTCCCATCACGTCATTTTTATATTCAACGCAACTGCACAAGGCATATCAAGTCGCCGCTTCGTAGTCATCATGGGACAAATGCTTTCAAAAATTACAGAATTAGCCCAGGTTGGTTCTACTTTTAGTTAAGGAGGTGCTAACTTGGGAGTGAGGTTTGCGTTGCAAATTGCAATGAGTGCAACTGGCCATCCCTTCTGGAGTACTGTATTTGGGTACGTTATTTTTCATTTTGTCGCTTTGTGTCTTTCAGTCGAAAAGCAAATGAGAAATGAAAAGCTTAGAAGAGTGATTCAGTGTCTTTGGTTTGAACTCATCCAGAAAACTTGTTGTGTGTGTGTTAAGGTTTTGTTTTGTTTTTTTTCCTCCCTCTGCTTCATGAAGCACTTTGCATTCCAGACATTCCCACTGTCAAATTTTGTGCCAGGTTTATATTTAGTACTACAAGCAATTGCTTATATTTAGCAATACCAATGATACTAACTGCTATTCATTCCACAAGTCAGCACATGGGGATGGTGTGTTTTTGGCCTGTGCTTCAGTTAGAATTCTTGATTGTCTGTCTGCCCTTTAGCCAAGTACATGTAGAAATATTGACTCTACACAGTTACCATTAAGTACTTTTTTTTTTAGTCCTATTGTTTCTGATGGGAAAATTATGTATCATATCCTCCAACGTTTAACAGATACAAGTCAGGGCGCTTATGTATTAAAACCTTATTTGCGCACTAAGGAGCCCTACCTGAGGGTAGTGAGTTTTCTGTTGAGCCCTGACAGTTGAATTTAAGCTCCCCACAGATGTGAGTAATGAATCTGGTTTACTTTACAGGCTTATACACAGCTCCCTAGCAGGACTCCTAACACAGGCCTGCAGTAAGCTTTCTTCTAGTCCAGAGTTCTCAAACTTTTCAGTCGCTGGAGCCTTTTACACTCCTAAAAGGAGTCTCAGGGAGTCCTGCCGGTGCATGCGCAGAGTTTTAGGGCACCCCAGACCACCGGCACATGTGCAGAATGCCGGTGAGATGCCATTAGTGTCTCGCTGGATATACCCTGCCCCCGCAGGCACGCCAGTGCAGAGGCACGAAATTGCAACCTCTGGATTGGCCAGGGGCCTCGGGCAGGGGCACGGCTGAGGGAGGGAACCAGGCAGCGTTTTTGCCTGGTCCTCAGTCTGCGCCATTTCTTTGAGCCTCTCCCTCCCTCCCTATATCACAGTATGGGATTAGCTGGTCACTCTTTATGGGGGGCGGGTAGGAATTTTTGCTGTCACCAGATTTGCTCAGACGACACTTAACCAGGTTGGTGAGGCTGGTTGGCAAGCCCCCTGGCTGGAATATGCAAAGACCACCGCATGGCTTGGCCTGTGGGTATCTACACTGTTCCGCTGTCTCAACCCTTTGGATTTGGCTGTGATAGGCTCCCAAGGTTGGCTTGGAGTCAGGGTGTCGACACCCATTTAAGATCTGGGGGAGGCAGATGTCTAGGGCCATTTCCCCCATTTAGTGCCTCAGGGGGGATTTAAGTGAGGTTAGTTAAGTTTTTTTCCCTCTGCAGTTCTGTTTATTTAAAATAAAGTGGCCCTTTCTCCAAACAAGCCTCTGTCTGGTGTGCTTCCTTAGGGGGTGCAAGGGTAATGATGTAGCATCGAGCCCAATGCTGAATACCAGCAAAGAGCTGGAACAGGAGGGGAATGAGGAAGGAGAGCTATAAACAGGGTTTCAGGGCATCCTAGAGTACCGGCACATGCACGGAATGACGTAGCATCGAGCCCAATGCTTGAGAATGGGCAGGAGGGAAAGATGAGCAAACCAGGCAGGGGGCAGATGGAGGCCACTTATGGTGTGCTCCTGGGGCACAGGGCTCCTAGGAGCACAATTTGAGAAACACCATCTTAGTCTAATGGCAAAAGAGAAGGAGAAGTCTGTAGGTTGGGTTGGCCTTAGGAGAACAATGCACAGTTCAATAACACTGCCTGAATGTAACACAGGGAGCCCACACATTGCTAAAAGCTCTTCTCCACCTGCTATACCATATTCTCTGCATTTCCTCTGCAACAGTGTACATCAGATGGGCTTCTGAAACATCAGGTGTTCATTTCCTGTACTTTAACAAGAATGTTTCGATCAATGTTTAACTTCCCATGGAGCTGGTTATACTTATAAAAGAGCTGCAGCTCAAACAAATTCAGCGGCAATTATTGTTTGGATAGGCTGCTGGGGAAAGGTTCGCAGTTCGAATCCGCGATAGGGTGAGCTCTTGTTGCTTGGCCAGCTCCTGCCAACCTAGCAGTTCCAAAGTTCACAATGGCGAGAGGCGAAAAGCGGTGTACCCCAAGGATCGGTCTTGGGACCGGTGCTTTTCAACTTGTTCATAAATGACCTGCAGTTGGGGATAAGCAGCGAGGTGGCCAAGTTTGCGGACGACACTAAACTTTTCGGGGGGGTGAAGACCAGCAGGGATTGTGAAGAGCTCCAGAAGGATCTCTCCAATCTGGGAGAATGGGCAGCAAAATGGCAGATGCGCTTCAAAGTAAGTAAGTGTAAAGTGATGCACATTGGGGCAAGAAATCAAAACTTCACACACACACTCATGGGTTCTGAGCTGTCTGTGACGGATCAGGAGAGAGATCTTGGGGTACTGGTGGACAGGTCGATGAAAGTGTCGACCCAGTGTGCGACGGCTGTGAAGAAGGCCAATTTCATGCTTGGGATCATTAAAAAAGGGATTGAGAATAAAACGGCCAATATTATTATGCCGTTGTACAAATCGATGGTAAGGCCGCATCTGGAGTATTGTGTCCAGTTCTGGTCGCCGCATCTCAAAAAGGATATAGTGGAACTGGAAAAGGTGCAGAAAAGAGCGACCAAAATGATTGGTGGGCTGGGACATCTCCCTTATGAGAAAAGGCTACAGCATTTGGGGCTCTTCAGTCTAGAAAAAAGGTGCCTGAGGGGGAACATGATTGAGATGTATAAAATTATGCATGGGATGGAGAGAGTGGATAGAGAGAAGTTCTTTTCCCTCTCACACAACACTAGAACTAGGGGACATCCACTCAAATTGAGTGGAGGGAGGATTAAAACAGACAAAAGAAAATATTTCTTTACCCAGCGTGTAATTGGTTTGTGGAACTCCTTGCCACAGGAGGTGGTGATGGCACCTGGCCTGGATGCCTTTAAAAAGGGATTGGACAGATATATGGAGGAAAAGTCCATCACAGTTTACAAGCCATGATGGGGATAAGCAACCTCCTGGTTGTAGGAGTAGGTTTTCTTTGTGCCAGGTGCAAGGGAGTGGCGACAGGATACAAGTATCTTGTTGTCTTGTGCTCCCTGAGGCATCTGGTGGGGCCACTGTGTAATACAGGAAGCTGGACTAGATGGGCCTTTGGCCTGATCCAGCAGGGCTCTTCTTAGCGCTCCGTGTTCCAGCCCCATGCTACGTGCTGTGGCAAGGAGAGTCATGCCGGCCACATGACCACGGAGGCGTCTTCGGACAACGCTGGCTCTTCGGCTTTGAAATGGGGATGAGCACCACACCCTAGAGTCGGACACGACTGGACTTAATTGTCAGGGGTCACCTTTACCTTTTTAGGACACCTTTTGGTGTCCATGTGTATGTGATTTGTTTGCATGCACATACACAAAATATATCTGCCCCATGCAGCACAGATGTTTAACTTCTAGAGACCCAATGGAGGGGCTGAAGCCTGAAGATGTTGTGCGTAGCTGTGCATGCTAATACGGTAGACCATTGTGATCGGCATCTCCAGCCCCTCTCCAAAAGAGGCACTCAACAGGGCCACAGGTAGAAAGTATATGCTAAACCAGGGGCGGCCAACCTTTCCGCATGAATGCTCCTGGCCCTTTGATGGTTGTATAGGTGAGGGCCTTTCAGCAGGTGCAGCTGCTTTAGCAGCACCATCAGCACTGGCAGCTGCCAAGATTCTGTCTTCTGCACAACTCTTAAGAACGCAGAGGCCCTAATGGTGGAAGGTTGGCCACCCCTGTGCTAAACCTTTCCCATCAAACAGAGCTTTCTAAGTGCTTCACTTTGGCTGGATCACACCCCTGCTGGTCCTCTTAAATGCACATTAGTTTGACAGGTGTCAGGGCTTATCAGTGGTGGCTCTGCAGCCG
Organism: Plestiodon gilberti rubricaudatus; assembly: GCA_026170595.1. Taxonomy (NCBI): domain Eukaryota; kingdom Metazoa; phylum Chordata; class Lepidosauria; order Squamata; family Scincidae; genus Plestiodon; species Plestiodon gilberti. The sequence goes on along the minus strand of JANXHW010000004.1, from coordinate 196,472,201 downwards.
TTTGCCGAGCCCCTACCTTCTCTATTTCTTCAGTGGACTTTCAGGACTTTCCTCTTCCATCCAAAAGGTTTTTCATGGACTGGACTGCTACTAGGCCCATGCAGCTTTCTTTTCTTTCTGTGAGTTTGATTGTTTTATCTTTTGTTCATCCTGAAGGGCAAGATGTTTTTAAATAAATAGGCAATGCTTTAATACAGGCCCATGCAACACATGGCCCATCAAGCCAGATGCAGCCCTTCAGCTACGTATGATTAGGCTTACCAGATCTCCATCCGGGACAGAGTGCTAGACCTTTAGGAGAAGGAATGTGGGCAGGTGTCACTTGTTAAACCTTAGAGCACAATCCTAGGCATGTCTACTCAGAAGCAAGCCCCATTGCGTTCAGTGGGGCTTGCTTCTGAGTAGACATGCTAGGATTGTGCTCTAAGGGTTTGACAAGCTACACCTGCCCACATTCCTTCTCCTAAAGGTCTAGCACTCTGTCCCGGTTGGAGATCTGGTAAGCCTACGTATGATGGGTTCTATCCCCTCATTTGCCCAGGACTGCAAAACGACTAGGGAGGTAGTTAAGCAGCTGGCAAGCCACAGTGCTTGGCCAGTGAACTATGCTTGGCTTGGCAGGTCACAACCTTTGGAGGCCTGTCCAATACGACTAGAACTACGAACCCCACTATAATTATGAGTTGTCCATTAGGTGCGTGGTGAAATCTGTCAAAACTAAGCATTCACATCAAAGGAGTTCTTTAGGTTTCCTTTTGCCTTTCTTTAAATCTAAATGGAGGGTTTTGGGATCTATTTTCCCAACTACATTTGCAGTGTGGAAATAAATGCATATCAGATCTATTGTATGATAAGTGGTCAACTGATGATATGTACTGATACTTAACCTTTCCTAGGTGTTATCGATCAGTTTGCCATCTCTCGCCATGACTAAAGCACTCATCACTATAATAAGGAGGTGCTGCCTCCTTGATTGAGAAGGTCACTGGCCTAACGGGATGTGTTCGCAAGCAACAGGGGAGCATTGCTGCAAACCAGAGAGAATCAGGAGGAAAACCCATAGATCAGCACCGAGGATAAGCTGCCAGCAAAATCCCACATTTCTTTGGAATCACCTGCCAGGCTGCCACTGCTTTCATGTGAGGAGCTCCACCCTGGGAATATTTTTTTTTAACTGAAGGTGCAAGCTTCAAATTATATTTAAAAATATATAAATCAGCTATGCCTTACAGTAGGACACAGGACTGCCGATGAGACCAGGGAGCTGTGTCTTGTTCTCCCCTTTCTTCAGTCATGTCTAGTGATACAAAACCTATGATGTGTGATGTCATCACATTGCGAGTGTCCTCGCCTACTGAAATAGCAGGCAATGGCACAGAGCAGGGGCAGGGAAATTCACAGTGCAAATTCACCATGTCTTGTTCTCATCGTGTGTTGTTACTAGACATAACCAAGGAAAGGTATTTTAATCTGTTGTAAGCCGCCTTGGGCATTTGCCTTCGACATAGGAAAAGGCGGGATATAATTTTTTTAAATAAATAAATAAGAGGAGACATAGTACTGCTATTCTGGGCAGCAACCACACATCTGCCATACCTTCTCATTCAGGGGTGGCCAACCTTCCACCATTAGGGACCTCTGCGTTCTTAAGAGTTCTGTTGAAGACAAAATCCTGGCAGCTGCAATTGCTGATGGTGCTGCTAAAGCAGCTGCACCTGATGAAATGCCCTCACCTGTACAACCATTAAAGGGCCAGACAGGGCCTCTGAGAGGAATTTTATCGGGGGGGGGGGTACAGTTTCTTTTGGGCTCCTTCCCAAAGGGGGGGAATGGGGCAGGGAGGGGGCGATGATGGGGGCAGGGGGGACGATAATGGGCCCAGGAGGAGGTGGAATTGCCTTTAAATCAGTGGCTCCCAACCTGGGGGCCATGACCTCCCAGGTTTCATGTTGCAAAAATAGTACCCCCTTTAGGGGGGGTGGAGATCTGACGTGACCCAAAAGCAACATCAACACATCACTTTTGAGCTGAGCTACTGCTGCTGCCACCCCCCCCACCCCCCCGGTAAGTAAAAAGGGGTGTGTTTTTTACTTTTAGTTTAGCCCAGCCTGACATTGCAACTTGCTACACAAATTGTTTTTTCAAATGTTTAGGGGGCCCGTCTTGCCACCAGAATGCCAGAAACCCCAGCAGGCCAAGGACAGAGCTCAGGCCCCTCCCTCGCAGCATGCAGGCCCCCGTAGTAGCGCTGCACTGCTTTGCCCCATGTGGGATTCATTTGGTCATCGTTGGAGCCAGCGAGGGCTGCCTGCACCTGCAACAGGGATCCATTTTTTCACTACAGAGTTTGTGTGGTGCACACCTCCTGCAGATAGGAACATTTCTGGGGGCCCTCCTTAGCCTCCTGGGCTCACCTTTGGATCCTTGGCCTGATTACAAATTACCCCCTTTAATCCCCCCCCATGGGCCCTGGGTCCAGGAGCATTCATGTTGAAAGGGTGGCCACCCCTAATCTAGTTCCAGCCTTATTTGCAATGAGTAGAGGGTTAATCTGCAGATTAGCTGCTCAACTGTGGAATCAAAATCTGGATTTTTAAAGGATTTCTCCCTGGAGCGAAAGGCTGTTCGGTGGCACTGCTCCAAACAATCAAAGGAGACTTATTGATTCAGGCACTGCATTTATGATGGTTTGCTAAACAATAAATGATTTGTCTCCCTTAATTAGCCTAGAGGGCTTGTTATCTTAATTAACACAGTACACTTACTTAACCAGTCATTGTAACACTAGGCCAGGGGATGAAGCTGTACAATTTATACTGCTATCTGCGGGGTTCCAGTCAGGGCTGGCGCATCCAAGTGAAGCGGTCACCTCAGCCTGCAGATTGGTGAGGGGCACCCACACCTGTCTGCTCACTCCCCTGCGCTGTTCCTCCTCCTCCACGCCACCTCCTTCCACTTCCTGGATTAGAAAAGAAATACAGGTGGGCCCCACGCCCATATCCACGGATCCGCTATCCACAGTTTCAGTTATCCACGGATCGTGGGGACCCCCCAGGCTTTTACTTTTTCCCCAGTAAGCTTCATTTCTTCCTTAAACAAACAGGAGAAGCAGCCTCTGGCTGCTTATTGCAGGCAAGTAGAACGAGTAAGTCCTAGAGAGGCTCTGCAAGGTTAACAGAAACCTTGCAGAGCCTCTCTAGGACTTAGTCTTGTTCTACTTGCCTGCAATGGAGGCTGCTTCTCTGTTTGTTTTAAGGAAGAAACAAAGCTTGCTGAAAGAAAAATAAGAGCTGGGGGGCGCACATGCCTGCCCGCAGGGGAGGCAGGGCGGGGGCCCCTCAGGAAACCATGGAGGGGGTTTCGTTCCTATCCACGGTTTCAAGTATCTACAGAGGGGCCTGGAACATATCCCCAGCGGATATGGGGGGAGTACTGTAAGGAGATGGAGTAGCAGAGGAAGTGCAGAGAGAGAGAGAGAGAGGACATATTTTATTTTCTAGCCCACTAGTTCAATAGTAAGCCCTGTAGTAACTTACTACTAGTAAGTCCTTAGTAATAGCAATAGTAATAGTAATAGTAATAAAAGCCCTTATTAATAGTAGCCCTATTGAACTCAGTGAGACTTCCTTCTGAATAAATATTCATAAGATCAAGCTGCAAGAAATCTTTAAAGCTATTGTTATGAGCACAAAAGGACAATAAGGGCTATATCCTTTAATTGTCTGCCTGCTGGATTTAGAACTTTTGGGTACCTTGATCATGACGTTGCTTCCCCTCCCCTGATTTGTCTTTTCAGTTTGAAAATAATAGATTCATGATGAACATATAAAACTCCCACTTATATCATCATGATGAGGCTAGTGATAGAATTGTGACTTGGCAACCCTATGATCTGCCCCCACACTCTTGGTTCCCCTTTATGGGTGTTGTGCAAACAAACCCGGTCTTCTACATCAGTTGGCACAGAACTGGGGTTTCACCAAAGGCAGCCTTAAAGATTGCAGATGTCTACAGTATCTGGTTTACACACTGAGAGAAACCATTCCCCACCACCACCACCCCAAATAGAGAGTCCTGGAGCACCATGCCAGGTTTAACAAGTGGGCTACATCCTTGTCAATAAATATATTCTACAGAGTGAATCTGATTACACTAATTAGTTGTGGCTAAAGATGTGTTTATAGGATAAGGAATAAAAGCTTTGTATATGAATGGGTGGGGATCAATTCAATTGCATTGAAGGTGATATCAGATTGTATGAGACTGCCTGTCTTTGGTGTGAGCTTTACGGTGGTTTATTCACATGCAAGAAGTCATACATGCATGTTCATTTCTTCATGTCTCTTTAATAACTGTTAGCCAGATGTATGAAATGACTCCATTGAGAAGCAATGCATTGTTTAAAAAGCATGTTTTGTCATAGGTTCCATTAAGGTTAACCAAGACTAACCAGTGGCAACCAATGAGGCAGTTCGTGAAACTACCACCAGCTATTGTGTGGGGATGGAAACCCTCACCTCGTCCCCTTACCTTCAGGCTCCAGGAGGTGGTGGGATGCTGTAGCCCAGGAGTGGCAGGCCAACCTTTCAACATGAATGCTCCTGGCCCCTTAATGGTTGTATAGGTGAGGGCATTTCAGCAGGTGCAGCTGCTTTTGCAGAACCATCAGAACTGGCAGCTGCCAAGATTCTGTCTTCTACACAGCTCTTAAGAACACAGAGGCCCTAATGGTGGAAGGTTGGCCACCCCTGCTGTAGCCAGTGCTGTTCAAATACATGGTTACTGAGTGAGAGGCTGCCTTACGGATGCCACCAGCTATTGCCCATGCTAGGCAACTGTCAGGTGGACTTCCTACTTCCCAGTTCCTAAAGATAAAAGCAAGAATTCCTAGCAAACCACCTCACTTGGTGCTACTGGAACTAACATACAAAACAGACATCTTAGCACCATTCTCCAGCTAGAACTACACACACACACACACACACACACACACACACACACACACACACACACACACACACACACACACTGCTCAGTGGCGTCACCCCCTCCCGGCACAACACCCCTGGCGTCCCGCCCTCCTCGCCACGCGGTAGCTCAGAACCCATCATCCAGAACAGATCTGACATTGGAGAACACACCTCCCCTGCCCACCTGGTATGCTTGCCCCCCCACCAAGGCCCCTGGACAGCAAGATGAGACCATAACATTGAATAAAACATATACTGGACACATATAAAACCCTGTGTGCATTGGCCCAAATAATGCAGCTGATTATCCAGTTTTATCTAGGACATCAATTGCATGACATCTGCTTACACAAGCATTCAATTATACATGTGTAGACCATATTCGAGCATTATGGCTGCCCCATGAATGGCCAGGATGGATTGTCAGAAATGGGGCAAGTATGGTCTTGCTTCCCTCCATACCTAAGACCATGGAGAGGCGTCTCATCTGGCCAACTGGGAACGCACTGAATCAAGAATGGCTTCGCCATGACAATTTCCTCGGATCTTAACCTCTGCTATGCATAATAATTCTGCCCTTGTTGAAATTCAGGTCGGCGCCAAAATTTTGAAGTTAAATGCAAAGAAAATGTCAGTGTTTCTCCCAAGGAGACAGATCCAACACCTTTCAAGAGGAGCCAAAGAAGTTTCTATAAGACCAGTGAAGACTGATGAGTCCGTCTCTGGTGGTTTCAATCTGTGCTAGTTTTGAAATTAACAAAGAAGCAGCCCATTACTTCCCATGCTCTTCTGCCTTGTTCTCTTTTGCTTTCACTTTGAAACCCCTCGCTGTGGCCCCTGAGCTGGGGCTGAAGACTGACGCTGCAAACCGATCATGATATGTGGGAGTCAGACATTATTGGCAGCTTACAGCAACTCTGCTCTCATCAGAGTCTAGCTTTATGGGCATGGCCTCAAGATGTTTCCCTCTACTTAATTAAAGAGACCGATAAGTATCTAGGTGGAGTGTGCAGATATGTCCAGAATGAGTTAGCAGCTTAGGCTGGTTCACTGCGCCTATTGTTGAAAGCCAAGATATAATATCAGATTAGTGCATTATATGTGCCTATTATAACACTATGTCATCATTTTACATGACATCTTATAATTAAAGTTGGAGCTGGAAACAAAACTATTTGACATGGGATGCATTGCCTTAAACACTTTCATGGTTAGGGTTCTTTTAACCCCATGAAAACTTGGGTTGTTTATTTAAGGTTTTATTCTTCCCTTTATTCTTCCCGCAGTAGAACATGTTTTGAGCTCGTGTGCTTAGATTGATGGGAAGGACAAGCAATAGATCAAACTCGGCTCCATAATTTCCCACATCGAAGTTTATCTGATAGGCATGTGGGAGAAAGCTCAAAGGATTACCGGTAAATCATTACAAACATGGGAAGAAATGAGAAAGAAAGTGTTTGGATCCTGCCCATTCAGTCCTCTTGGTTTCGCTCTGTTGGGACGATACAATGGGACGATCCTCTTCTAGTGTCCTTGGAAATGGACCGCTCCTGAGCACCCCCTGCACAAACTATAGCTCGCAGGGTCCCTTGGGAGCAGGAATGATGGACGTCTCTGTATGTCTGCAGTCTAGATGTGCCACTATATAGGGAGGAAAACCTAGACGTTAAATTGGATTGAACAAAGAGCCACTCCCCCACATTATGTGGCACTTGCATTTACTGCACGTACAAGGCTTTCCAGAGCTATCACCATGCCAACAAAAGTTCGTATAGTCAGGGCGATGGTGTTCCTAGTAGCAATGTATGGTTGTGAGAGTTGGACCATAAGGAAGGCTGAGCTCCGAAGAATAGATGCTTTTGAACTGTGGTGCTGGAGAAGACTCCTGAGAGTCCCTTGGACTGCTAGGAGATCAAATCAGTCAATCCTAAATGAAATCAACCCTGACTGTTCCCTGGAAGGACAGGTACTGAGGCTGAAGCTCAAATATTTTGGCCACCTAATGCGAAGAGAGGACTCTCTGGAGAAGACTCTGATGCTGGGAAAGATTGAAGGCAAAAGGAGAAGGGGAAGGCAAAGGATGAGATGGTTAGACAGCATCACCGATGCAACGAACATGAAAATGAGCGAACTCAGGAAGATAGTGGAGGACAGGAAGGCCTGGCAGGATGTAGTTCATGGGATCACGAAGGGTCGGACACGACTTAACGACTGAACAACAACAACAACAAGGCTTGCCACTTCTTATCCGAACACCAAAAGAGGGCCATTAAAGCTCTCACTACCGTGGGAGACGAGGCCGCCATGGCTCCTCCTGTCCGTTCACTCTCCAGTCCTGATACCCTTCCTCACGTGTAGTGTAGCATTTTGTTTTTATCTGTTCATTTATTGTCACTTTTCTGTTATTTCTAGCCAATTAATCAACTGGGCATTGCAGCTTCTCTCAGCACGGCAGTCACTCTCTCTCTCTCTCTCTCCCAGCTGTACATGGAAATAATGATGGCTTCCCTCCCAGGATTGTTCCGAGGACTCTCTTGCAAAATGTAAAAAAAACCTGTTAATGATGTTGGATGCATCAAGTGCTATATAAATTACACAGTTGTGAAGGATGTTCCTGGGCATAGGTGGAGAGCATTTTCCTCCCCTCTGAATAACACAGATTTCACTGGCACAAGTCTGACTTGACTCAGGATGGCGGATCGAGGCCTGGAAGTGAAATAGGATATTGGCGGCACCACCGCCACCAATACTGCCCCCTTCCAGCTCTCGTTCCACCACCCATTCCTCCCAAGTCTCCTCCCCATTCCTCCCCCTCCCCACCCCATTCCGCCCCTCCTCACCTCTCTCCCGTCCCCTGTGCTGACTTACCAGCACATGGTGAACATGGAGACTCTGCTGGCACAGAGCCATTGCCACTCACCACTTGCAGGGGCACCTCTGCAAAATGGTGTCACTTTTGCGACAACCATAAAGGAACTTACACCACTAGATTGCTAGTTCTGGCATCATAAGGCCCACATACGATTGGGCTGTTTGTTATCATCTGCTGTGGATGATAAGCCTGGCATACAGTCTGGAACCTATATGTAAACCCAGCAGTTTCAAACAAGAGCATCCCTCATTAAAGCAACTCATTATTCATTTTCTTAAATACATCTGGGCTCTCTTTGTGCACATAAATAAATAAATAGAGGAGAGAATAATTTGAAAAGTCACATGGCATAATAATGAATACTGTTCTAGTTTAGCAATAGGTCATATTCACAATTATTTTGCAATAACTTTCACAGACATCCAGCTCCAATGACTGCCTTTGCTTGTGGGGGTGAGGCTCATAAGAGAGCTGGCTTATACCGAGTCAGACTATTTTTCCCTCTACCCCAGGATTGTTTGCACAGACTGGCAGCAACTTCTCCAGGATTTTAGATGGGGTTCTTTCTACGTTCTATCTGGTGATGCCAGGAACTGAACCTGGGATCTTGTGCATGTAAAGCATATGGTCTACCACTGAGCTATGGCCTCTCCCCTGGAATTATACAACTAGCTAGAAACATTATGGTCACTTGGAAGTGGCACACCCGAAGTTCTTAACCACAGGGAAGAGGATCTCTCCCCCAAGTACAGTGTTTGTCATTTCAGATAACTGCTTACTCACTGCCTTTGCGGGGACAGAGCTTCCTAATGTGTCAGCACAGGAGTGGGGCTTGCTGGCATGCACTCGCTCTGTGTATGTGTGCGCATGCACATGAGTGTGCGTGCTACCAGCTGCTTTTCTCCCAGCAGGGGAAAACATATGGGGTCCCAATATACAGTATTTTCTCATGCAGGTGAAAAAATGCAGGGGAAATTTTGACCAGGAAGGTTTAGGTGAGAATTCTTAAAGAGGAGACCTATCCTTCCTGCAGCTTTGCTAAAGACAAAATTGTAAGAGGCTAAGACCACTTAATGGCAGTGCAACCCAGAACACACACACACACACACACACACACACACACACACACACACACACACACACACACACACACACACACACACACACACTGCTGCCCTCAGGTCTTCTGTCTCTGCACAGTTACAAAAAAAAAAAAAGCAGCCGCAGAAGACTCAGAATGAAGGGCTTCCGAGATCCTGCCCCCCCCACTACAACCTGCCACTGATGCAACCTGCATCACCTTGCCCAGTGGATGGGCTGCCCCGACCCAATAAAAGTCCTTTCATCTAATCAAATACCTGCACTCACTTTGTCTTAAGTCTTAAAAGACCTGTGCAGATAGCTTGGAAGAATGGCTACAGAGGCCAATAGCTCAGACAGATAGCTACCAAGTCAAGCTGTATATAGCTAGAATTACTTTCTTTCATTTTAAAAAATAATTAGAGGGTCTTGAAAAGATCAATGCTGAACCCTTGGACTGATTTGAAGGTAGTGGAACAGATCCTCCTCCAATTTGAATTGTGATATCCATGCTTAAGAATAAAGTAAGCAAGTCTTGCCCTCTTCTTGCAAACACATGAGCAGTGGGCTGTGTGTCTCACACTTACAGCGCAATCCTGCGCAGAAATAGGCTGGTGGAACATGCACTCCACCGACCTAAGGAGTCGCAAAAGTGCTGTAAAACACTTTTGCAGCTCCTCACATGTAAGCGGCGCCGATGTGGAGGCCAGCATCATTCACACCGCCGCCTAACCAGACCTGCACCAGCTGACCCAGGTGAGTCCTGCGCCAGAGGCATAACCAGGCCTCCCGGCACCCGGAGGAAGGGGGCGGGGTCTAGGTGACGTGACGTGACGCGCCCAGCGTGTCACCGACACACACCCCCGCCCTGGTTTCCTACCTATTTCGGAGCCGTACGGGCTCCAGGGAGGGCGGGAGGCCTGGAAAAAGGACGAGCAACGCGCCAGAGACGAGCAACGCGCCAGGACGGGACCGGTAGGTCTGCCTGCGTCTGGAGCAGCTGCTCCACTCTCCCAACACTGCGCCCTGAGGTTCGCCTGCGCCTGGAGCAGCTGCTCCACGCGCTCCACTCTCCTCCCACTTCTGTGCTGCGCAGGTCGGCGCAGGGGTGGGGGGGAGGGTGGGCAGGGGTGACTAGGGAGGGGGCCATTGGCTGGGCCGGCCTAGAAGGGGGCGGGGATATCAGCGCTGGGTTGCAACAATATGACCAACGCCCCTTCCCAGGTCATGTTGGCCTTACACGGCCTCCTTGGACGTGCGCCAGCTAAAGAGCTGGTGTGCATCTGAGGAGGCCCACTGTGGCCTCCTGTACGTACAAATGTCCCCTTCCCCCAATATGAGCCAGGGCCACACTGGCATGGCCCACATCCCAACTAGGATGCAGCATCTTAGGCAGGATCGGGCTGCCCGCTATGTTCTTTTTCTGCCCTGCAAATATGGTTGAACAATGCCAAAGTCTGCATCTGCCCTGTTAATTCCGTTGAGCATTAAATGATCTCTCCCTTGCCAAGAGCCTTCTTTCAAGCTGTGTTTACTGAAATCCAATCAAGCATTGTTGTCCCACTTCATTTGATGAATCAAGCAGAATTACAGGGAGACTTTATTGCTATTACATGCTGTCATCATACATAGGCTTACCATTCGTCCCGGTTTCGCTGGGACAGTCCCGGAAATCGGACCCGATTCCCGGTCGTGTCCCGGGGGACGAATGGGCGCCGCCATCTTTTTTTTAATTTTAAACTTACCGGGCAGCATCTTGGGTCACGAAATCTCGCGTGATCCAAGATGTCGGCGCCCAAATCTCGTGAGGGCATGAGCGGGTGCTTCTCCCGGTCGTCAGCGGCACCGGGAGAAGCACAGTGCTTGCCCGTGTTGCGCGAGCCTGCTGGAGGCTCGCGCTGGCCGGGCAAGCAGGCTGTGCTTCTCCGGTCTCCCAGCGGCTCCATGCGGTGCCGCTGGGAGACCGGAGAAGCACAGCCTGCTTGCCCGGCCAGCGCGAGCCTCTAGCAGGCTCGCACAATGCGGGCAAGCAGGCTGTGCTTCTCTCCGTGCCGCTGGTCTCGCAGCGGCACCGGGAGAAGCACAGCCTGCTTCTTGCCAGTGTTGCGCGAACCTCCTGGAGGCTCGTGCAACGCGGGCGAGCAGGCTGTGCTTCTCCCGGTGCCGCTGGTCTCACAGCGGCACCGGGAGAAGCACAGCCTGCTTCTTGCCCGTGTTGCGCGAGCTCCAGGGCTCGCGCAACGCAGGCGAGCAGGCTGTGCTTCTCCCGGTGCGGCTGCAAGACCAGCGGCACCGGGAGAAGCACAGCCTGCTTCTTGCCCGTGTTGCGCGAGGTCCAGGGCTCGCGCAATGCAGGCGAGCAGGCTGTGCTTCTCCCGGTGCGGCTGCGAGACCAGCGGCACCGGGAGAAGCACAGCCTGCTTCTTGCCCGTGTTGCATGGAGCCGCTGGGAGGCACAGCCTGCTTCTCAACCTCGGGCCGACCAGCGACCACCGACCAGCGACCACCGACCAGTGACCAGCGACCAGGTAAGCGTATTTTTTAAATATATATTTTTAATATAAATATTAATTATTTATTTAAAAATTTTGGCAGCGCTTCGCGCGGCAAGAGGGGGCACTTTGCGCCCCCTTTACTTTATTAATTAATTATTTTTTAAAAAACCGCTTCGCGCCCCCTTTCTTCGATAATTTATTCATTAAAAGGATTTCTTATGTAGATTTCTGCTTTATGGTGACATTTATGCTTGTTTTTTCTGCTTTTTCGTTGTGGTTTAGAATTGCTTTTTCGTTGTGGAGGGTAGTTTGCGGTTGGTTTGGGCTGTTTCTGATGGCTTTTTCATTGTGGTTTAGATTGCTTTTTCGTGGTGGAGGGTAGTTTGCGGTTGGTTTGGGCTGTTTCTGATTGCTTTTTCGTTGTGGTTTACGATTGGTTGTGGTTCTTTCGCCTTGCTTTTTCGTTGCTTTGACATTAATTAATTATTTACCTCGGGGGAGTATGGGGGGGTGTCCCGGTTTGAAGTTTGAAAAATATGGTAAGCCTAATCATACAGTATGTTAATAGGTACTTAATAAAACTGTGACTGTTCCCACCAACTCCAGGAATTGTCAGGCAGCCCAGGGGAGAAGAGCTAGGAGCTGGAAGGGAGTCAGTGATACTCTGTATATCCTTATCCAGTGTAAGTCGAAAAGTTCAAAACCGTTTGGTTGATTCCCCCTACATACATTTTGCAATTGCAATTGTTTCATCCTTCAACGTTTTTGGAGAGTAAGGTTGCCAAAGGCTTCTGGTGGAGCACATTAAGCTCTGGAAAGAATTCCCTCCCCTTAAAGGTATAGTAGAATTTATGATCTCATGAAGCTCACAGCTAGATATGGATCAGAGGCAAGGAGCGTAGGAGGCAAGTTGAATGAACTACCCCGTCACCACCACTGCATAGCAACTGAAGGGGGCGGAACAGCCTACTGGAGGGACTTGCTTGGTGGTGGAGAAGATAGAGATGAGTTAAGGCTGCACAAGATTGCCAGACCGTGGGCAGGAGCACCTTGCGTGGGCCAGTGATGTGCAAAGGTTTCCTTTATTGAGTATCTTGAGCAGGTCTTCAACTGCCATGCTGCCATTGTTTCAAATGCCGTGTCCTCTGCCAGAGTAATTTTTAAGCAAGACATCCAGTTCTGTGCAACTTGGGTGCAGCTCAAGCACCCTGTTGTGAGCAGTGGCTAGAATTTATTTTACTGTACAGTATTGCACTTTCTGTACAAGATTATGCTGATGTGGAATTAGACCAAGAGGACCAATTTTTCGGTGACTATCACGTCATCAGAGTGATGTAGCCTTTACAAGTGATCCTGTATTATTATTATTATTATTATTATTATTATTATTATTATTATTATTATCATCATTATCATTATCATTATTATTAACAACAGTATTTATATACCGCTTTTCAACAAAAAGTTCACAAAGCGGTTTATAGACAAAATCAAATGATTAAATGGCTCCCTGTCCCAAAAGGGCTCACAATCTAAAAAGATGCAGAACACCACCAGCAAACAGCCACCAGAAAATACACTGTGTCAGTGATGTGGATACCTGTATGTGGTATACAGCTGTCTTTATAAACCCATGCTGTTAGCAAAAAGGCAGATTAAGGGCCTATTGTCACCTTCATGAGTCTTCCTTATGTATGTATGGGATGCCATACTGTTTTCCTATTTTAGGAGATAATACCCATCATGCCCTCTGCCTGTATTCTTCAAACCTTCCTCAAGTTCGTGATGCCAGAATGGACTGTGTTTGCATAGATATTACTTCCCAGTATTATAAGCTTCCTCATAATACCTTATAATTCCTTCCTTATATCCAGACCCACGGTTCCTCCACCCATCTCCATGATTAATAACACAATGTATACATAGCACTCTACACACATCTTAGTAATCCTTACAACAACCTTGTAAGGTAGGTCAATATTATTATTTCCGTATTATAGACAGGATGCTAAGAGATGGTAGCTTGCCGCAGGCCACCGAGTGAGTTGATGACTAAAGAGAGACTTGAACTGAGGTCATCTTGGCTCATCGCTCCTTCTCTTAGCCAACACAATACATCAGTTCTTCCAGACTCCAACTGGCTCCCTACAATTTGATTTATTTATTTATACTTAGATGTATAGCCCACCTTTCGTCAAGGGTCACAAACCTGCTTACAAACATACAGTCAAATAAGTGAATTGCAACAATAAAATAAAATGATCAGTAAAATCACAGCAGCAGAAGACTGAAAGAAACATAGCAAAACCAGTGTAGCACAGAACTAACGATTGTGGGGTTGTTTGTTTGTTTTTGTCTTTAGCCTTTGTTTGAAGACTGAGAAAGAGGAAAACAGCTCAGCGTTCCCAGGGTCTCTTGCCTGCTGCTTTCTCCGCAGGGGAATGGCTCTGACAGTGAGGGGGCGGGGCCGCCTCCTGCTCGTTCGGTAAACGGGACTCCGACCGAGCAAAACTTACAGCCCCACCCCTACCGGAGCAACGCCTCTGAGCGTTCCTAGGGAGGAAACACAAGTGGAATATAGTGGCTGCCAAGCAGATTTACGTTTGGAGCTCTCAAGAGATAAGGGTCTCCAAGGACAATCTGAAGGGCTGAGTAGGGCCGGACAGGAGCAGGTGCTTCTTAGGTCCACATTACATGGACTGTATTATTTATCTATTTATCTATTTACAGTATTTTTATCCCGCCTTTCTCCCTGAAGGGACCCAAGGCGGCTTACAACAAAAGAAAATACATACACAAAAAAGATACAATACAAAAGTCACATTTTAAAACAATTACAGTTGATGAACTAATAAAACAACATCTAAAAATTGATTTAAAAGGTCATTATTACAGTTAAAACAGGAGCATAAAAACAGCAGCGTCCCACCTGTACCAGCAGGATGTTAAAAAGGCAAGGACTCAGAAGGCTTCTTTGAACAGGAAGGTTTTTTAGGCCTCGCTGGAAAGTGTACAAGGAGGGAGCAGTTTGTAAGTCAAAAGGGAGGGAATTCCATAAGGTTGGTGCCACTACTAAGAAGGCCCTATTTCTGGCCGCTGCCCCTCGCACCTCCCTGGGTGACAGAATCCGCAAAAGGGCCTTCTCTGATGACCTAAGGAGACGGGCCGGACTATATAGAACAGGGGTGGCCAACCTTCCACCATTAGGGCTACTGTGTTCTTAAGAGTTGTGTAGAAGACAGAATCTTGGCAGCTGCAAGCGCTGATGGTGCTGCTAAAGCAGCTGCACCTGTTGAAATGCCCTCACCTAAGCAACCATTTAAAGGGCCAGCATTCATGTTGAAAGGTTGGCCATCACTGATATAGAAGTAGGTGGTCTCTCATCCTGGCCCGAAGCCGTATAGGACTTTAAAGGTCAAAACCAACACTTTGAATTGGGCCCAGAAACGAATCGGCAGCCAGTGCAGTTGTCAGAGGAACGGCCCGACAGAGTCGAACCGCCTACCTCCAGTGACCATACGGGCCGCCGCATTCTGCTCTAATTGCAGTTTCCGAACTGTCTTCAAGGGCAGCCCCACGTAGAGTGCATTACAATAATCTAATCGCGATGTCATCGTGGCATGGATCACCATGGTCAGGTCTTATGAAGCTTATCTTATCACACTTCTATCCTAGGCTGTGAATCTTGAACATGTCTCCATCTCCAAGCTGCTCATATCTAGAGACCCAGGTTTAAAATTTGTAACCCCTCATTTAGTTATAACATTTTCCAGTAAGACATTGCTACTGTATGTTGCTCCTAGGTCAGGACTAATTTTGAGGCATTCATATAACCATAATTTTAGTTTCAAGTGAATTTCCCCCTCCCCCAGTCAGTGACTGTATACCTGAGAAGGGTCTCAGACTACCAAGTGGCCATGACCCAGCTGATGGTTGACACCCAGAAGTTGATACAGTCACAATTTCCAGATTACGATGCAGGGGCAAAAGGACAAATGATTTCTCAGCTGATGGGGTTTTGCCCATTATGAAATGCTAGTTATATGGGAAGGTGATTCATTCTTTTTCCCATCTGCCCCAGCCGATATCCACTTCCTCAATGAAGATGCCATGGAGTCTCAAGAATGAAAAACAAACCATTCAGAGGGTAATTCCCACTTTGAGGCAAACAAGATTGCAACAGTTTCTGAACTACTGATAGTTTGTAGAAACTATCTTCAAAACTATCTACAAAAACTGTCTCTAGAAAATCAGAAAATAAAAGATCTAATCTTGGTCTGTTTTTACAGGGAGGAAAGGATCGTGAAGAACCATTGGAGCAGAGCCTATCCCATCCTCTTCTTGGCTACCGTCACCAAGGAAGGGTCAATTCCATTTCCAGTGCTGCATACATAAGATCATGATCTTTTGCTCTGTGTCGGTCACGTACCCAGCCTGTCTGGTGCCCGGGGCAGTGCATCACCCACCCACCCCGAGCGCACAGACGCCAAAATAATTGGCAATGACATGCTGATACCACCACCAATTACTTCTGGGTTGCAGCTGGAAGCAGGAGGGGGCAACGGGGCTTTGCGATCTTGTTGCTGCCCCGTTCCAGCTTGTTGCGATCTTTGCGATCTTGTTGCTGCCCCGTTCCAGCTTCTCCTTTGGAAAGGGGAAGCTGGAATATCATGGCAGCGTGACTGTAAAGCCGTGGAAGGAGGTGGCAAAGCTAAGCAATCTTGCTGTTACCTCGTTCTGGCTTCTCCTTTCCAAAGGAGATCGCAAAGCCTCGCCCCCCCCCCTCCTCCTGCTTCAGTGGTGTGCTGGAGGAAGCTACTCAGCCCAGCAAGGCCACCGCTTCTTCACGCACTCCCTTCTGACCTTTTTCCGGCACCCCCTTCTGGCATGGCTCTGCCAGAAGGAGGGCACATAGAAGCGGGCACTAAGCTCTCTAAGCTGGGCCGAGTGGCTTCTTCCGAGGCGGCAGCTGCCATTCCTAGCTGGCCCACCTGGGCACCCCCCCATGTGGCTCTGTGGGGTGGTACCCAGGGGGGCGCCCAACGCTAGGTACACCACTGCTCTGTGTTAAACCAAAATAACTACCATCCTCTTCTCTTTAGAGCCATTCTAAACATTATACAGGATGGCAGTAAGCTGTGGTGGTAGAATTCACACACCCCTACTTTCTGTAGTGGTACAGTTCAAAATTCTACTTCTGAAAAAAAAACTCCCTGTGTTTTTTCAGAAGTAGAACTAGTTGAAAAAAACTAGCGCATCAGGGAGCCGGCTTTGCTGAAGCAGTCTCTCTAAGGCTGCAATCCTGCACACACTTACCTGGGAGTAACTCCCATTATTTTATTTTATTTTTATTTTATTTTTCACATTTTTTTATACCGCCCTTCCTCCAAGGAGCTCAGAGTGGTGTACATATTTAGCTCAGAGTGGTGTACATATTTCCTCCCCTCCTTTTTGTCCTCACAACAACCCTGTGAGGTAGGTGGGGCTGAGAGATAGTGACTGGCCCAAGGTCACCCAGGAAGCTTCGTGGCTGAGCGGGGATTTGAACCTGGATCTTCTAAGTCCAACTCCCAAACCACTACACCATCCTGGCTCCGGATGGTGTTACTCAATGGGAGTTATTTACTAAACTCAATGGGGCTTACATGCATAAGGCTGAGCATACATTAGTGTACTTCTTACAGAGAGGATGTTTGGGGAGGGAGTTGTTTGGTTTTCAACATACAGAACATTACAAAGATGTCAAACTGTGTGCAGTACTGTATTCACCCTTTCCAACACGTATTCAGAATCAAGCAGGGAGAAAAGCTGTTCAGGGAGGATTGGGGACAGAAGGATTTTACTGGCATTTTGTGGCCTTGTGTATGTGATACGTTGTATGACGCATGCCTATCAAATTCAAGATGCATAGCCTCCCATCCTGAGATTTAATATATGCATTATTACTGTGGGAGGTGACTGAAACTTGAGAAATTCTAGCACACTGACCAACACATTTTGCAAAAAGCACCTCTTAACGTCTGTCCAAAAGACAAAATAGGGACACTACTTTTCCAGGGCAGATACTAGAAAAAAGAGCCTGTCCCACAGGGATACTGAGACAGGAGGGTCATAGGCTTCCACTCACATGCTCCGTCCCGATTGGTTGACGATCTGGTAACCATATTTATAGGGTGAGTAGATACAGGCAGAGGAGAGATCTTTGTGTGTTCACTTGAATGCCTACATGGAGTTAATGCACATATGACTGCGCTGCGCACATGTAAGGCTCTCTCCCTGTGATTGGGAACCCAGATTTTCCAGGGTTCCTGATCAGATGGCGAGAGAACCACAATGTCTGTATGTGCAGTGACTCTACATAAATCTCTCGTCTAGATGCAGTCAGTCACTCATCCTGGATATGTCACGAGATGGTTAAAAGATGTGGAAGGATAGCTAATCTGCAAATGCGATTTTGCATTTTTGCTCAAAAGGTTTTCCCCAATCCTTCTCAGTTTATCTGGGTTTATCTCTGAGAAGAATATGTGCCAACTGAGCTTTGCTGTTTCTCAAATTCTCTGACCCTTTATTGGCTCAATCACTATGATGGTTTTCTATTTAAATATTACATCTAGGTTCACATGATGCCTTTCTTCAGGACACAGAGCAAGCTTTGTGGTCACCTTATGGCGATAACCTACCAGGTGAAATTAGATGTTGTGAAAGGTCCAGATCACGTGTGTTTTCTTGTCTGACGATTCTGGCAAAGTTTTCACAGGTTGCCCTTTGTGGACCATCAAAGGTGGAAGGCTACAGTCGTATGCAGATTTCACCACTGGAGTTACAAAACATCCGTGTGCTTGGAGAGGGAAACCACATGAATAAGCTCTTGTCCTTGTAGCAAGAGTCAGGATATTGTTTGTAATGTGTCAATTCACAGGCACAGGCACAGTGAGGTTTGCCTGATAACTTAGCATTCTGAAGGGTGCACTTGAGGGCCTTTCTGCACAACCAGATAAAACATGCCTGACCAGACTGTATTATTTACAGGATACTTTTGCAACCCTAGTTCCCTTGATGATGGTGCAATAGTCCCTTTTCACAAAACGGATAAGAACCGTGCCCTAAGGCTGCACCCTAGCTAAGTAAGCTATATGTTCAGACTTAAGAGCTCTCTTTAGGAACAGAAGGGAAACAGGTATGCACAGGTATACAACATCAGCTGATGAGATTGGCACACAGTATGAAACCTCTGAATTGGTCAGCCCTAGTACCAATACTAGAAGCCTCTACTTTTGCCCTTGGTTGGTCATCATTAGAACATACCTTCTGCTTGTTGCACTTCCTGCTCCAACTACTGACTGTGAGGAACCTGGGTTGCTGAAGAATGCACATGGATTGGGATATGGCCACCCAGTGATGTAGACTTGAGTCTATTGACTCGGACTCGAGTCGGACTCAAGTCGCGTCAATGACTTGACTTGGACTTGACTCGGCGATTGTAAAAGACTTGAAAGACTTGACTCGAGACTTGGAGCCTTTTACGACAAGTTGAACTTTATTCAGGTTTAAACCTGTTTTCCCTGTTAAATAGATAGGGATTCACAACTTGCAACCAAAGACTTGGGACTTGGGGGCAAAGACTTGGGACTTGACTCGAGACTTGGAGTCAGACTTGATCCACCTCCCTGTGGCCACCTATGTTCTCCTCCTGATCCTGGCACACCTTGCTGCTCCAGTAATGTATGGATGTGAGAATCATGTGGGTGTGGCCAATGAGGCTATACCCTCCCACACCAGCAGGGAATGGGCAATCTGTATTGAAAAGGGCCCACATAATTCATGAAACGTGATGGTGTGTTGAACTGAATTATGTTAAGTCAACAAGATTTGCTACAGCCCTTTCTGCTAACCAAGTCGGTTTGAAAGAATAAGACATTTTGGCCTTAAACATGAATCCTTATAAAATATTTTTTTAAAAATACTGTTTGTGCTTTTTTAACAAAAAGTGGAGAAATGTTTTGGTGGAACCTGGTTACAATGGACATTTGGCAGCCCAAGCACCTGGACCTGTTGGGATGCGGATGCAATCCAGTTTTTCCTGAATATGTGCATGAAAAGAGTTTGGAAACAGCTGTTTCCTGAGATTTGGATTTAGGAGCAGGGCTGGCCCCGAAGAATAGATGCTTTCGAACTGTGGTGCTGGAGAAGACTCCTGAGAGTCCCTTGGACTGCTAGGAGATCAAATCAGTCAATTAACCCTGATTGTTCCCTGGAAGGACAGGTACTGAGGCTGAAGCTCAAATATTTTGGCCACCTAATGCGAAGAGAGGACTCTCTGGAGAAGACTCTGATGCTGGGAAAGATTGAAGACAAAAGGAGAAGGGGAAGGCAAAGGATGAGATGGTTAGACAGCATCACCGATGCAACGAGCATGAAAATGAGCGAACTCAGGAAGATAGTGGAGAACAGGAAGGCCTGGCGGGATATGGTTCATGGGATCACGAAGGGTCGGACATGACTTAACGACTGAACAACAACAACAACAACTGGCCCATCCATGAGGCCAACTGAAACACTATGAGACTTGGGATATACGGGTAAAGATGCCATGTAAAAAATCCAGCCAGAATAAAAACAATAACCAACACTGCTTGCGTTTTTCCAAATATTTAGAAATTGCAAGGCAGACAAGAAATCATTTAAAATCCAAAGCTTGAGAATGTATAGCAGTGTGTATAGACTATACACACTCAAGATTTGGATTTTAAATGATTTCTTGTCTGCCTTGCAATTTCTAAATATTTGGAAAAACGCAAGCAGTGTGGGTTATTGTTTTTATTCTGGCTGGATTTTTTACATGGCATCTTTACCCGTATATCCCAAGTCTCATAGAGTAACTGCAGGCCATGAAAGCTTTCAATCTAAAACCAACTGAATCAGTCTCCTCTGGCAGCAGGTTGATGTGGGGGCATCTCTGTCCTGTACCTTCCACTCCCTGGATTGGAAATGTGGAGGGGAGGAGAATGCTGAGCTAGAGCATTGGAGAGTGGGAGGAGCCAGAGGTGAAACTAGACTGGAGCGGAGGCAAGTAGTTCTGCAAGACTCCGTTACACCAGAGTCAGTGGCCTTTGCTGTTGGAGCCATGCCGGCAGCGACAGGGGAATGTCCTGCGTGTTGCCATTGCCGCCAGAATGGCTCCAACAGCAAGGGGGAGGGGCCGCTGACTCCGGTGTAACAGAGTCTTGCAGAACTACTTGCCTCCGCTCCAGTCTAGCTACGCCACTGGGAGGAGCAGAGGCAGGCACATTGCCTGGTGGGGGAGGCAGCATTTGGCCTGCTGCCTCAGGTGTCAGGAGGTCTTGGTCCAGCCCTGTTTAGGAGGGCAGGAATGGTAGTGCTGTGAAAATGGTACGGCCTATGCTTGTTCCTGCATTTCCATTCTCCTCAGCCTGTGCATTTGTAACTAAACAGAGAATAGAGACTATTACAAAGACAGACATGCAGTGCTCTTTTCTCCAGTGGAAGTGAACATTGTGAAGGCCACCCTGACTTCCTCTTCCTAAAAAGGAGTGCAAAGCAACATATATCGTTTGAAAGTATTTTGAAGTCTTCTCCAGAAGATTCAGAATGTTCTGGACATTCCTGAGAAAGTGTTAGATCACCTTGATCTATGCCCAGAGCAGCTACCGGTAGCATTGCAATGTAGGCTTGGCCCAACCACATTAACCCACTGCTATGCCTCATCCCTGCCCTGGAGGGACCACCTACTGGGCTGAGAAACAGCGTGTTCCCTATCCATGTGCAACATAAGCCTCACAATCCTACACCAGCCAGACTGCGCTTATGGTAATAATGGCTGCAATAAGGCTAGCGTAGGAAACGTTCTTGTTGCTGTAGAGGAAATGTTGGTGGTAAAATTTCAAGTGCAGACATTTGTGTTAGCATTTCACATTTGCAGACTTAGGCATGAGAAAGTGGAGTCACGTCACTCTTCACGACAGCCAGCGACTTGGTTAGACGGAATCTTGCCGGTTCACCCTGACTTCCCTTTCTCCTACTTTCCTGTTGAATGCCAGTCAGTCATCACATGGACATGAGGCTGTCTGGGTCATCCCAAATCATACCGATTGCTGTCACATACCGGAGGGCAGCAGGCCATCCACTGACCCTAGTAAGTATCCTGAGGCCATTGCCCTGTGGTGGAACACTGCTTTGTGTGTGGAAGGGCCTAAGTTCAATCCCTGGCATCTCCAGGTAGGTAGCAGGTGAAGACAGGGAAAAAAAATGCCCCGGGCCCTGGAGAGCTGCTGCCAGTCAGACAATGCTACTGTGCTAGACAGACCAATGATCCACTTTGATCACAATGATCCATAAAGCAGTTTCATCTGTTTTGCACATGGATGGGAGCAAGTTTCAAGCAGGAGTCTAGAACCCTTTCTTTCAGCAAAACGACATCTTCCAAGCGATGTCTGTTCAGGGCAGGGATGCGCAGACCCCATGAGAATTTAATTTGACTCACAGACTCTCATTTGGCTTCCACGGAAAATTCTAAGATGTTTCTTCTTAGGAGGGATCCTGTAAATTGCTTTGAATTTCAGTTTTTAAAAATTTCAGTGCCAACCCTAGTTGTTGTTGTTGTTGGTGTTGGTGTTGGTGTTGGTGTTGGTGTTGGTGTTACTATTATTAATAATAATATTAATAATACCAATAATATTTATATACCACTTTTCAACAAAAAGTTCACAAAGCGGTTTACAGACAAAATCAAGTGATTCAATGGCTCCCTGTCCCAAAAGGGATCACAGTCTAAAAAGGATGCAGAAGAACACCACCAACAGCCACCGGAAAAGACACTGTGCTGGGGTGAAATGGGGCAGTTACTCTCCCCCTGCTAAATATAAGAGGAGCATCAATTGGAAAAAATGCCTCTTGCCCTGTTACCAGGGCAAATTAGTTCAGACATTGCTTGAAAAATATGCTCCTTTGAAGCTGCCTTCTACCAAGTCAGACTACTAGTCTATCTACGTAGCTTAGATCTGAACACTGGCAGGCAGCAGTTATCCAGGGTTTCAGAGAGGTGCCTTTCCTAGTCCTGCCTAGGGATGCCAGGGACTGAGCATGGAGACATCTGCATGCAAAGCGTGTGTTCTACCACTGAGCCATAGCTACGTCACACTCACAGCAGACTTTCCCTGTAACCAACCCAGATGTGGGCATTGCTCAATGACTCCACTCAGGGTCCAATGTGAACAGCGCAAGCTATCTCCATTATACACCCCAAGTAAAAGCCGGTGCAGACACATTCTTTGCAGACCTGATCTAGTTTTCCCGACAATACCTTCACATGGGCCTGAGGGTGCTGCAATGTGACACAGAATGGAGGCATCTGAGGAAAGTCTCTGCCTGGCCAATTTTTTTTCTCAACTAGGCTGGCTTTTAAACACCCACCACTACTATTGATTTATTTTGAATGGCCTATTCCTTAGGGTTGCTTTGTTTAAAGGTGGTGGCTGTTGTACATCTAGGCCAAGAGGAGAAATCTAAACCTTCCTCCTTGGAATGTTCGGAATGGATCCTGGCAGGTGCAAGAAGAATATTTTACTCAGTTGCAACAATCCGATGGCCCACAGACTCCACCAACTAATGACATTATCCCTTTTGTTAATGCTTTATTGGTGTTGCCCATTGTCTTCCCAGCTGCTGGAGCCTATAGATCTTGGCACCAGACAGTGCTCATCTAATGAGCTATTGCTTCACAGGTCTCTGATCACCAGCCAGTTGCTAACACCCTGTCAGGTAGGCCAGGCATATGCATACATACACACACAGGGATACATACGCATACATATGCATACACTCTCCCTGTGTCATTGAGAAGAACCAGAATTCTTACTGGCCTGCCTGAGCATGAATTGACCTAGATCTTAAAGTGGCTTCACTCTAGCCCCAGTTTATGTATTGCATTGCTATGTTATTGATGCTGCTCAAGCACATAATCCAACAGCCCCACCGCAGCAGTGCAGAGGATTTAGAACAGGGGTGGCCAACCTTTCAGCATGAATGCTCCTGGACCTTTAATGGTTGTATAGGTGAGGGCATTTCAGCAGATGCAGCTGCTTTAGCAGCACCATCAGCAATTGCAGCTGCCAAGATTCTCTCTTCTACACAACTCTAAGAATGCAGAGGCCCTAATGGTGGAAGGTTGGCCACCCCTGATCCAGGTCAATATTGCCTATATTGTCCAGGCTTTCAGACAGCGGCCTTTCTCAATCTTTCCTGGAAATGCCAGTGGCTGAACCCTGTATGCAATGCATGTGCTCTTCCATTGAACTACACCCCACCACAAGGAAATAATCAGGGATCGGATCCTGGTCAGTGTACGTGACCCTTTAAGTCAGTGGTGGCCAACCTTTCAACATGAATGCTGGCCCTTTAAATGGTTGTATAGGTGAGGGCATTTCAGCAGGTGTAGCTGCTTTAGCAGCACCATCAGCAATTGCAGCTGCCAAGATTTTGTCTTCTACACAACACCTAAGAACACAGAGGTCCTAAGGGTAGAAGGTTGGCCACCCCTGCTATACTGCCTGCCGCCACCATCTCCTGAGTCTCTGTTTTACATGTGGCTCCAGTTGGCGGATGGGGGGGGGGGTTTAAAAAATTTTTAAAAGAAGGAGATCCCACAAGTCTGAAGTGTGACCATACCTGCCCTAGATGAATGAAATAAATATGATTTAGGAAAACCACTTTGCACATTGAAGAGTCTATAAATGTGAGTACTTGCAGGGCCAGCCCATCCATGAAGCCAACTGAGGTGGTCACCACAGGCAGTGGATTAGTAGGGGGCTCCCTCCACCATCCTCCTCCACTGCTCCTCCTCCTTCCACTGTCTGGATTGGAAAAGAAAGAGAGGAATAAAGCACCTAGCCCACCATTCTCCTCCATCCTCCTCTTCCAATTTAGGGAGCAGAGTCTGAGACCTCACCAGGTAAGGGAGGCAAAGTTTGACATACCACCTCAGGCACCAAGAGGCACCAGGCTTGCCCTGACTACTTGTTTCTAGATTCACCATCCCTTGTGCAAGCAGAGTTGCACTCTCTGTTGAGATTGCAACTCAGTGGAGAGTTGTGGAGAGATCCCATGATTGCCTTGGAATGCCTGTGCCAGGGTGATGCCTTATTTGATGCACCAGCCTCATTAGGAAGGCCAGCACAAGACCTCCTGACGCCTGAGGGAGCAGGTCAGATGCTCCCCCCCCACCAGGTGATGTGCCAGCCTCTGCTCCTCTTGCTCTCCAATGTGATAAGACACAGCAAGCTGTGTACCCCCGCCCGTTGGTTCGCGTACCCCCAGGGGTACGCGTACCACAGGTTGAGAACCTCTGTTCTAGCTCAACACTCTCTTCCCCTCCACATTTCCTCTTCCACCTCCCTTTTCCTTGTCCAATCCAGGGAGTGGAAGGAGATGGAGGAGCAGTGGAGGCAAGTAGGTGGGCTGAGATGGGCGCACCCCAGCAATCTGCTGCCTGAGGCGACCACTTCAGTTGGCCTAATCATGGATGGAGTGGCCCTGCCCACTAGTTTCCATGAGACTATACTGACGCCTGTCACCATGTGCAGATTTTATTATTCTCTGTATGTGGAAGGGGGTGCTCCCAGCAGCAGGCATCACCCCTTTCATATACCAACCTGATCCACACATTCAGTAGATCATTTGCATGGGGGCAGGATGAGGGGAAACACATCTATCACACAAATTGCACTTATGCACATCAGGGTGTACATGTGTCAGCTTCTGGGCAAACATTCAGTTCTACTCATGGACGTTAGCTGTAAGAACATAAGAACATAAGAAGAGCCCTGCTGGATCAGGCCAAAGGCCCATCTAGTCCAGCCTCCTGTATCACACAGTGGCCCCACCAGATGCCTCAGGGAGCACACAGCCAACAAGATAACCTGTTTCCTGTCGCCACTCCCTTGCACCTGGCACAAAGAAAACCTACTCCTACAACCAGGAGGTTGCTTATCCCCATCATGGCTTGTAAGCTGTGATGGACTTTTCCTCCATAAATCTGTCCAATCCTCTTTTAAAGGCATCCAGGCCAGGTGCCATCACCACCTCCTGTGGCAAGGAGTTCCACAAACCAATTACACGCTGGGTAAAAGAAATATTTTCTTTTGTCTGTTTTAATCCTCCCTCCACTCAATTTGAGTGGATGTCCCCTAGTTCTAGTGTTGTGTGAGAGGGAAAAGAACTTGAAATAAAATCTAATGTCTGCAAGAGGCTCTTCTAGAAAAGAGTGTGTGTTTCTGCAAATTGAGATGAAGATGAAAAGCGCCGATGTTCATCATTATCCCAAAACAAAATTCTTGGCAATAATAGAGACTGAAGCCAGAGAGAACAACTGCCTTACTCCAGGTAGGAACAAGAACGGAGCAAAACAAATTTTCTGTCAGGTGGCCAGCAGGTCCTCATCCCTTCAGCCTCCTGAGCAAGCTCAGACACTTTCCTTTATTCCTATAATTCCCTTTCTGGTTTATTTCAGCCAAGTAATTGTTTCATCATGTTGCAAAGACTGTGACATTAATTTCAGCTCCCTGGCACATGCATAAATCTGGCTCATAAAACTCCTGTGGACACAGATCGCTGGCAGCCTAGTATAGGAGGGGGATAAAGGTTATAAACTGCAGAGATTTTAACATTGTTTTGTCAGGCTCCTGATTATTTTTACTGTCATGTGGAGGCCACACCGATGATCTAGCTCCCGCTACTAATGAACTGCTGTTGCAATCAGATGGTAAACCCAAGGTATTTATAGACAACAAACAAGTCCCCATGCTTGTTTTGAAGGGGTTGGGAGAGGACAGAAATTATTGCACTACGTTGGCCTTAACAACAACTTTCTTTGCTCACTCCCCTTCACTCTGATAGGTTCACAATACATAGTTCTGAATTTGAGAGCCAATCAGCCTGCAGCTTATCGATAAAAAAGCAGTGTGTGAAAAGTTAAGTGGATTTAGATATACAGTACTGGATTTTCAGAGACAATTCTCTCTGCTTTGATTAGAAACCAGGCAAGGAGAAATTTATTTTTCACTGGAGTGACATCTGTCTGTGTGAGAGCACACAAGCTTTAGAGGTCAACCAAACTCCTCCTCAGGCAGTACTCTGTGTAAGCTGATAGCTTGTATATTTAAATGTACATGGAAAGATACTAGTCCTGAGAAGTATCACTTGAGTTATGTTGTATCTCTTGTCCTGCAGGATCACTAAGGCAGCTAACATCTGTAGTTAGGGCTTTTTTTAGACTAGAATACTTGCAGTAACCATAAACACAAATATGTACCATGCTCAGAGTATGAGTTGAACCTTTGTAGGGAGGTGCTGCATTGTTGCTAGGGAAGTATGACTTGTTCCAGTTCCATTTTTGTATGTGTGCTCACAGACTAGACTACGTGATAATGGTCATGTGTACACACACACACACACACACACACACACACACACACACACACACACGCACGCACGCACGCACCATAGTCCTATCCTTGACCACACAGTCACCTTCCCCTCTTAGAATCCATGTATGGTGTTGTCTTCAACTACTTGGACTGAGATTTCTCAGCTGGCTCCATGTTCTTGTCTGTCAGGGTTTGACTATATGTCCATGCTGCCACTATATTGTATCAAGATAGGGGGAAAGAGGTTGTGATTCAATGCAACCGCCTATAAACACCCTGTGATACAAAACAGTTCTGCTCTCTTTCCATGAAGGTGGCACCTAAATAATCCAATCAAGGTACAGACCATATCAAGTTGCCATCTGGCTATCTTGAACACACACAAACTCTTTCCATTTCCCCCTATCTCCATCTATGTTCCCTTCCTCAGTTGTTCTTCCCCGTGTCAGGTTTTACACAATCCCCTTGGACAGGAACTTGCAAAGTACAAACAAAGAGATACCGTAATAAACCAGCATCTGAGCTGTACTACTTCAGACCATAGGTGGGAGAGCTCACATGATTGTGTGCACTGGCATATATAGCACCCACACACACATAGACAACTAGATTTCAGGGAGGAGGCTTCTAAACTGGCTTTCTACCTGACAGCTAGTGATCTATGAGCAGCATTTTTTAAAAAAATGAATGAGCAGGTATCTATCCTGTATTGTAAGCTCTACCCTGCTGGATGACATAATGCTACCCAAACACAGGTTTACCACCCCAGAGGTGTTTGGCTGTACACATTCTCATGGGGTAGTTGTAAAGTGCTCTAAGATCTAGTTCAGATGACCATTTTTGAGGTCAAATTCACAAAATTCCTGTGGCACTGGGAAATTGCTTTGCAAAGGAGCTTCGTTCTCAGTGTATTTAAGTACGTGGTAATTTGTGATCGTACTAGATGGCCCTTTCACACAACTGCTTTACCCGAGAGATCAGCGGGAGCAGGGGGTGGGGGTGGAAATCACATTGAAATAGCCTATTTCCAAAACAGTTGTCTGAATCAGTCCTACACTATTTAGATGCCAAAAGGAATATTTTAGGTTTCTACAGTACAGTACTTCTCTGCTGGGAAGCTACAGCGATCAGGTTGACTATCATCTCTCCTAGTCCATTTTTGCAGGAGGTTGATAAAGCCCCAAAGAAAAGATGCCGGAGATATGTGCAAGCACTGACTGAGACAAGCATTCAATTGATCACGGAAGTTTTCCAGAGCCAGCACTGCCATTAGACAGGGTGTGGTGGCCCAGCTCAGGTGGCACATTTTGGAGTACCTACCATCAATAGATGGCAATTGTTGAGTTATTGACTATATTTAAACAACCATGGGGGGCACCATTTGAATGTTCTGGCTCATGTCCCAAATACCTTGGCCTATGTGTACATCTTTTCATCAGGGAAGGAGAAACCACGAAGCTGGGTCTTCCTACTCCCAGTTTTGGAAAAGGTATTGCAACACAAAGCCAGTGGAGAGCTGACGAACTTACTGGCAGCTTGGTCATCCACACCTAAGCTTCTCACGGTAATCAGTGACTTGGGGGCCAGCCAATCAACCATTGTCACATCCTAATGAAGTCTTGTCCAATCAAAGCTCTCACTGGCATTCTGGAGGTGTGACAGGTGTGATGAACTCTTTAACCTGACCTTGGAATAAATACACGTAGGGAACAGTGAGATGTAGATTCATTCACTAATCAGTTTTGCTTTTCCATTTGTCTGTAATTGCTTGCTTTTATTTTTGCTCAGATTTGCACCTGAGCACTGCCAGTATCCAAGCCATTTCCCATTCTTGTTTTATTCTTTCCTCCTTGGATTATCCACTCCACCTTTTGTATTTTTAATAAGCTCGCTTTATGTTTCAATTCTTTACTTCCCTGTGGTTGTTTGAGTTCAAGTCAGCGCAATGCTTCAGTTCTCCTTTGATCCTGCAGGCCATTGGTTCTGTTTTTGAGGAGTTCTCCATGTAACAAGGAGGGAGGCTTCCCAGGACAGTCTCTGTTTGATTGGTTTTGTCCTCATAGTGACAGCAGAGCCTACCAATTTTGACCCTGGCATAGAGGCAGATTAGGGGAAAGGAGGGAAGCACCACCACCAGGGTCCCCCCCCCCCAATCACCAGACCTCTTGAAGGATGGGATCTGAGCTCAGTCATTGTATGACTTCCTAGTTTTTCATTAATCTAAAGTTCAGCAACTGTGTAGCATTCACACATTTACCAGGCAGTTGTCGATTCTTTCCTTGCTTGAGGAGCATTTGCCAGCCAAATAGCAATTTCTTCATATACAGTCACTCAAAGCTTGTCAACTCTTGTCTTTATGATTTATGGGTGTGTATGTGCGTGCATGCGTGTGTATGTGTTTCCCTCTTCAGGGTCTGATCATAGATATGCAAAAACTGAGCTGGGTTGTTCAGTTGTGATTCGACAGACCCTGGAGTTGTGTGTTTTCCTGATTGGATGAAAAATTCTTCACGCCCAAAGGACTGTCTGTAAAAGCTCAACTGTCCATGGATATTGGTCCAGCCCAATTCCGTACCTAGTCAGCCCACAGAGTTCAACAAGAAGACTTACCTCTAAGTAAATCCACACAGGATTGCCAGCTAAGGGTGTAGTCTTAAGTACCCATACTTGGAAGTAAGTTTCATTGAAATCAATGGGACCTATTTTCATGTGAATAGGTTTAGAATCGTGGTGTAAAACCACAGTAGCTTGTTCTCAGATCTGCCTCCAGAACAAAACAAAAAAAAACCACCAAACCAAAACTAAAAGCATTTATGTAATGTAATGGCCCTCCCTGTTTATATCAAGATGCACACATGCATACCTTTTCACCTAGTTCACTTCTGTGGGTAATTGCATGCTGCTACAGCTCCCTGCAGAAGCAATTGGGCCCCGGTTTTCCCATGCTATTCTCCTTTACCACACGGATGGCAGAGAAGCTGTCCCATGTGCCTTTGCGGATTCCTGGCAAGAATCTAACCACACGAATTTACATTCAGGTGGCCAGGACAAATCATTCCAATATTGAGACACTGCCTGTACTGGCTTCAGAATGTGAAAGCAGTCAAAGGATATGTTGGCAAATCAGCACGAGCTTAGGCTGATTGCAGCTTACGTGTAGAATAGGATGTGCCTGCCTGTTTGCTAGGCTTTGACAACTTCTAAGAAGGTGTTTGCGTGTGAGAGAGAAGAAAGGAAGAAAACAACCTGTCACAGAAATATTAGATGTGATCTTCCTGAAGGTCTTATCTCTACGGAGACACACATATTTCATTCAGGGCACACCTGGGTCTTCTAATCCTCCTTCCTGAACGCTGAGCTCCATCTAGCATATCTTCTGCTTGGCCTTATTGGAACACTGCAAAAATGGAGAAGCAGACAGGCTCTTCCTCAGGCTCGGAGGTTGCTGCAACTTCCCAGAAGAGAAGGAAAATCCTATATGCAAAGTTAGTCCCCCCACCCACCCTGCTGACCCCACTCATTGCAAATGGTTACTTCCTTTCATGCACTGGCTTCAGGATGTCTCTAAATTCCCAAATGTTGGCCAGATTCCCAATGACTCTCAATCCATTCCTATGCATTCCCATTCCAGTTGGGTACAAGTCCCATTAACTCATCAGCCACTCCTAAGTAATTGTGTATAGGGATTGCGGCACTTGCCTACAAGTTTGGGTAGCTAAAATCATTGGTTTCATTGGGCTTAAGCAGGTCAACATGATCTTTGTTTCCCCTCACTACAAACTGAATTGCTGTTTTAACTACATTTTTGTATGCCACCTTGAAATGTTTTAATTCTAAGGTGAGGTATAAATCTGTAAAATAAATACCGTATACGTCTGCATATTGAAATAAAAGTACAATTCAGCACTTTTTGCACATGGCTTAAGAAGCACAGCTATGCCCTAGACTAGTCATACAACCAGTGAAGTTAGGATGAAGTTCATACCAGGTATGTTTATTTATGCCATCTCTCTTACCAGGGAAGGGGGAGTTCTGATTCACCAGGCTAGATCCCTGGAGCTGGGAAAAAGGAGATTGGCCAGATTAGCAAGGATTGGTTCCTGTACTTATGGTACCAGGAAGCACCTAAGCAACATGACCTAGTTGAACCCTTCCAGGTTTCTCCAGGCTTGGTTATGCTCATACATACAGTACATGCCCAAACACACAGGGCATGTGCTGTCCCCACATTGACACAGCCCCCAAGTCACAACTAGCTCTAATCAAACTTTCCCTGTGGTCTGACCAGGGACAACATTCATGCGAGATCAAGCTCTGGCCCTGAATTCTGGATGCTCTTCTAAGAGGCATGGCAGGCCCTCCATCACCATGCCCTGATGAGCTGCACATGGCATGATTTGGTGTGGCTCCAAATATACACAGCCCATGGCAACTGGGCACAGGTCCCTCCCAGCCCTGTGATCCATTTGTGAACAGAAATATCTGCACCCTTCTTACCTAACTTGATGGTTTGGGATGTGTCCTAACTTGGATGATGTTGCAAAAGAGAATCCATGTATTAGTTGCTTGTATCTTATGATAACCAGAGCACTTCAAAAAAATATTTTTTTTTTAAATTGAATGTGCTACATGGACGTTTTAATATTTAAAAAGTCACATGGGAATTCTAACCATCACTATTTTATTCTTACTTTGTGGGGGGTTTTTTTGGGGGGGAGGTTAAAAAACCCTGAAGCTGCAAGATTGATAATAAAATCAGACAACCCCCCCAAAAACAACAACAACAACACTGAAAATATCAGTGTAGTATAAATTCCTGGCCTTGGATTCTTAAATTATAAGTTCATTCATTAAAGTGGGTTCCAAGTCTCTTTCTAGTACAGCTATTTAGCGGATTCAAACTAATTTTGTTTTGAAGTGGTAATGGCTATTGAATGTATGAAGCTGTCCTATATTGAGTTGCCCCATAGGTCCATCTAGCTCAGTATCTCTATGCTGCCTGGCTGTGGCTCTCCATGGTTTCAGATAGGGGTCTTTCCTGGACCTCCCAGGGACTGAACCTGCATGCAAAATATGTGGCTCTACCAGTGAGCTACAGTTCCTCCCCGACGTGTATGCTGATTGTAAACCACAGAGAATAACAATAACTAGTCTTCACACACACCCACACCCATATACACGGGGTCTCTTTTATTATTAACCTCAATGCAAGAGAGAAAACTGGGACATTATAACTTTAAGACAGATCAACTAGTCTGAACACAGATGCTATAGCAACTTTGCTCAAGCTATGCAGTTCTATGTTTGGTCAGTGCTGGGATGAGAGACTGCCTAGGAAGCCCATGTATGCTTCCTTGAGTTCCGTGGAAGAAAGGTGGGGCTGAAATATAACAGAGGAATAAAGAAACTACCTTGTTCATTGCTTGCCTGTACTATGCAAATGACTGTTTGCATAGTGCAACTTTCTTGTAAATATGTTTAGAAGTGTAGAATGAAATATTAAAATGAATCTGTACAAACCACATGCAGCTAAAACTAAGGTAAAGGTAACCCCTGACAATTAAGTCCAGTCGTGTCCGACTCTAGGGTGTGGTGCTCATCCCCATTTCAAAGCCGAAGAGCCAGCGTTGTCCGAAGACGCCTCCGTGGTCATGTGGCCGGCATGACTCTCCTTGCCGCAGCGCGTAGCATGCAGCTGGAACACGGAGCGCTGTTTACCTTCCCGCAAGCGGTACCTATTTATCTACTCGCATTAACATGCTTTGGAACTGCTAGGTTGGCAGGAGCTGGCCAAGCAACGAGCGCTCACCCCGTCACGGATTCGAATGACCGGTCTTTCGATCGACAGCTCATGGTTCAGCGGTTTAACCCACTGCACCACCCGCTGGCCTTGGTGTCATTTATACTCAGCATTAAATTATCTTGTAAGTGCTTCACAACCCAATCCTAACCAACTTTCCAGCACTGATGCAGCCGTGCCAACGGGGTGTACGCAGCATTCTGTGGTGGGGGAGCAATCATGGAGGCCTCTTCACGGTAAGGGACATTTGTTACCTAGGGGCTACATTGCAACTGCATCAGTGCTGGAAAGTTCGTTAGGATTGGGCTGTCAGTGATATATTATTAGTCCTTCAAGAAAGAGAATGTGTGACAGCAATCTCATACTCTGATAAACTCTATCCATGGTGACGCATGCTATAACTATTAAACACTGATTCAGACATTCTAAGGAATATGGCACATGGTCCTGCTAGAGAAAAGCACTTTTAAGTCATGATTTCAAAGGGTTAGGCACATGTTTACTTAGACCTTTCCCGCTGAAACAGAGGACTTAAAAAGTGCTTCACCCTGGGTTAATCGTGCACCCAGTTCTGAACTTTTAAACAACGTATCAGAACAACTCCTTTTGAAATGATTTATCATAAAAATGCTTGTTGAAATCAACAGTAAAATTCCTCAAAGGACCACACAACGAGTTATAAAGGGATGCTTTGGGCTTCTGTGTCTTGACTCTTGAACAACAGTCCCCCATACCACACGTCACACAATTAACTATTTTTGAAATTGGGGAACGTTTCAAAAGCTGTCATATAGTACGGTGGTTTGCTATTCAGAAAGGGGGGGAAATCACATTGAGATGCATGCAAACCCTTGGCCTCTAAAGTAGCTCTTTGGATCCTGACCCTACCCATTTTAACAAAGCTTATCTAAGGCCACAATCCACCAAACTGCTCTAGGCATACACAAAGGCTCCTGTACCTTTGGGACTTTTATTTTCTCACTCCACTCTTGGAACAACAGATCTCCAAGTGATATTGTTAACTGCTTTTGCTCCGCTGTACAGGGGGCTGCCATTCAAGAAATACAGGTCTTAAAGCCCCGCTGGGCACACAGGATTGTGGTTCTTAGGATTGTGGCCTGCATTTTATAGCTAAGTGGTCAGCACTGGAAGAAACTGTGAGCAGTGGAAACAGTCAAAATCATATAAAATCCAACACACAACCTGACACCAAGCTACACTGTAAGGACCTAACCTATTATGGTGTGTTGCGCTATGCAATACATATTTTGTCATGGACCTTTGCTTTTGAAAGACTAACAAGCTGATCCTATGCATGTTTACGCAGAAGTCTAGAGTAAATCCCAGGGCAATGGGACTTATTCCTTAGCTCATGTGCATAGGATTGCAACCTAAGAATAGTAATAACTCGCCTTAGATGACAATGATTGAAATTAACTTTTTGTACTAAATAAAATAAGCTACACTGGCAAGTCAGGGAGGAGAAAATGTCATTGCCTTGCAAAGGGATTGATTAGATCACCACATATAAGTCTCCATTCATTCATTCAAACTCAGTCTACCCAATGGTTTTGCTCCGATCCTGTCCCAAGCAACTGACCAGAAAAATTACCACTTGTAGAAACACTTGATAGAAAATTCCCTTACCTGCACACAATCTGGACAGTGGCCTAAGACATTTTACCTAATCTTTCATTCTTGGGCAAACCTCCTAGCAACACAGCAGGCTGGGCCCAACTGGAGTTTGCTGGGATTCTGACCATATGACTGTACCACAGTTCTGGAGCACCAGAGGTAAACACAGAACACAATTATTCCATAAAGCCATATCTGTTGCTAGCAAAATACATTGTTTCATCAGCAAGCAACGAATTAGGAGGTGCGTCTTCTTTTCCCTTAAGGGGAAATGCATTAGAGCAATTCTAGGTCAGCTGCCTTTAAGCAAAACCACTGTGAAGTGCAGCCAGGAAGGGCAGGGTTAAAGAAAGTTTTTGCTAGGGGGCTTTGGAGATCAAGGTTTAGAAGCTGGAAGTGCTTAAAAAGGGCCTACTATGTCGGAAAATGCTGAGTAAGTCCAGATTCTTTACCCAGCACCCCTCCACATAACACACACACGTAATCCACTCCAGGCACTGTTAACATTTTACAAGCAACACAGACGCAAGAGCAAACTATGGAAGGCCAGGAATGTTCAGCTTCCAGGTCTTGAGAAATCCTTCACGTTACCACTTCGCATACACTCACAACTCCCTTTGGCAACAGGCTCGCATGCGTACATCTGTCTGTGCAACCCTTTCTACTCTGCCTGCAGTCTGTCTGACTGTAAAAACTCCAAACCATACACAAGACATACACTACTAAAAAGAAACAGAACTGACAGAAGGTGAAACGCTGGGGAAAGGGCAGGCATACTGAAGGAGTGACGGAAAGACAACACTGGAAACCTGTAATGAGCCAAAGGCTTGGCTAATTGCCTTATTTTTGTTACCTGCAATTAACACAATTTGAATCTAATTTAGTTTAATATGGCAGATGTTAAGCTGGGGGACATGGTTCACATTTTCTGCAATATCTTCTTTCTACTACTGTTCAACCCATATGTAAGGTTACTAAGATAACCTCTTCAAAGTATGAAATATATATATTTAAAATAACAGAGAAATATGAACAACTTAGTTAATTTGAAAGCCTTACTTGGCACCTGTGTTATAAAGTTTGAGCCCACCTAGCAAGCACATTTTCAACCATATCTCAGCATCAATGAGACTTAGGCTAAACTCCTAGACACACGTACCTGGGAGTAAGCCCTACTAAACACAATAGGATTGCGCTGCAAGATACTAAACACATGCGTAGGATTATGCTGTAAGATACTGGTTTATCTTCTGATTAAAAAAACTAGCAGGGCAATCTTAAGCGCACTTACAAGGGTGTAAACCAAATTGTGCTCCTTGGGACGCCCTTCTGCGTAAACATGCTTAGGACTGAAACTGTAAGATTCTTGGGATTCTAAGAAGGTTGTGGACCCTACGAAAACGATTGTGGAGACGTACATTGTGTACTCACCCTGTAGAAATGTTGGAAAAGTTTACCAAAAAGATCCTCAGAAAGACTTGTTCCAACCTAGGCTTGATTGTGGAAGAGATCTCACTATTCCAACTCCAAGCTAGTTCCATGCCAGATAAAACTACATTTTTCAGAATCTCCCTCCCATGTGATGAGAAATACTGGATCATCAAACCAAGCCGATAAAAGATTGGAGTGTTCAAACCAACAGTCCCATCAAGTTTTTAAAAACCTTCTCAGACTTTGCCCATCTCATTTTTGAATATCTCCACCAACTTTGGAATACCTAATTCACACATAAATCAAGAGTTTCTATAATTGGAGAGGGAACACAGAGAAATCAGGGAAGTTACTGCTCAGTTATCTACTACTTGTCTCTTGTTTTTCCCCGGACTGATTAAGAAAACCTAAAGGACACATCCCTTGATCATAAACAGGGCAGTCTAGACTAGTTAGACAACCCCCCCACCCCGAGAAATCTATATCCCATTAATGTTTATGGCAAAACTCCCATTGATTTTTATAGTTCAGAACCCCCAAGCACCCCCAAAGCAAAGCACCAGTTTTGTTAGCACCTTAAAGAAACAAGCTCTCATTTTCCCTCCTAGCAATAAAATTTTTATTAAAATTGTTCATTAATGCTTCATATGTAGCAAGAATGCATAGATCCCAAAATATACATATGTCTTTTTTCCTTATAGAAATAGATCATTCTTTATAATTAAAAAAAACTGTAGGAACATCTTTAACAGATTACTCAATCCATGACTGACAGTTACACGAGGTTGCATCATGTGCAGTAGCCAGCTTTCCCAGCCATGTTTAAAAGATTGCATCACTCTGGACTCTTTCTCTCCCTTTCGCTCTACTTTTAAATCTTTTTTCTTTCTTCGTCCTCTTAAATAACACTAGCATTCAACCCGGGGGAAAAAAGGGGGGAAGCAACCCTGCAGAGATACCAGATCGAAGATTTAGTGGTTTGTTGGGTTTGGTGTCACATTTTCTTAGAAAAATAATAATAATAATACAGTTGAAAAATAACGATTCCTCCATGTGAGGGTTGCAGAGGTAAGTGGAAACCGCCAGGAGACTCCCCCCGCCAGCCGAAGGAGTTGCACAGAACAGAGCTTTATGGCGGAGGTTGCTCCGCATCATCAGAGTGCGAAATAAAGGCAAATATAATATAGAAAATATAATATAGAGAGACTTCTGGCCTCTCTCCTCCCTGATCCGTTCTTGTCGGAGGGGGAGAAGCAACCACCAGGTCCCCCTCCCATCCCCTCCATCTTTCCCCAAACTCCAATCGCCCCATCTCGCTCTCTCCCCCTCCCGTCCTTTCCCACCCCAAACCACAGCGCTGTTCCAGCGGCGTCCAGCTGTGCGCAGAAGGGGGCTAGCAGTGTCCAGATGAGGCCAAGAGCGGCTCGGGCAGCTGTTTGAACAAGTTCCTGAGGGTGCTGAGCTCCCGAGAGAGCTGCTCCACTTTCTTTTGGAGTCTCTCGTTCTCGGCCGTCAGTTCCAAGACTTTGTGCTGCGTCTCGAGGTTGCGCATTTTGGCTTTGTCGCGGCTTTTCCGCACGGCGATGTTGTTCCTCTCCCGCCGGATCTTGTACTCGTCGCTGTGCTTGTCCACGCACTTCTTGGACTTGTTCTTGCCGCCGCCGCCACTGCCGGGGCCTGCTGGGTAAACGCCGCCGCCACTTCCTCCTCCGGCCGAGGCAGACTTCGAGGAATCGGATGGGTTGGGGGTACCGGGGGGACTGGAAGACGACGCCGTGGAGAGGTTGCCGCTGCTCCCGCTCGGCACGGACTGGTAGCCCAAGTAGGAGCGCGCCGTGCTGCCGTAAGGCGAGGACATTCCCCCCAGCCCGGGCCCAGCTCCCCCGCCACCTTCTTCCTTGTGGGGCCCTTTGCAAGAGTCCAGGTGCTCGAAGACCGGCTCCACTTTGGTCTCTACCATCTGCGGGGGGAAACAGCCCAGCAGCGGCCCGGCCTTGTGGCTTTGCCCGATGCCCGGGTGGTGGCTGTGCCTGCCGAGGCTGATATACGCGTAATCGGGGTGCTTCTTCCCGCCGCCGCTGCCGCCTTTATAGTCCTGCTCGGAGAAAAGATCGGAGAGGAAATCTTGGCTGCTGTTCCCTCCGCCGCTGCCGCTGCAAACAGACTCAAAGTTGCCCCCTGCTGCCGCGGAATGAGGCGGCTGCTGCTGCTGCTGCTGCGCCTGTTGCTGCTGCGATGCGGCAGGGTCCAGGTAAGGGCTGAAGTCGATCGCCCTCTCGTGATCCCCCACGGTGAGCTCGGTCAGGGAGCGGCCCCCCGCAACCCGGGGGTGCAGCTTGCTCAGAGCAGCCAGACAGTCCGCCTCGTAATAGAAATTAGCCACTTCCATGGATTTAAAGGCCGGTGGCTGGATAGGGAGGCATGCCTGGTCCCAGGTCACCAGGCGTTGCATGAACGCAAAAGGGGGGCAGCAGGGGAAGGGGGGGAAAGGGGAATCTCGGCGCCGGACTCCCCCCAAAGCCTCTGGGTCGCGAGGGTAGGACGTTGCAACAGCCGGTGGCGGAGTCGCACCGGCTCCTCCTGGTCCCGCTGGAGTCGGTTCGCTCCTTTCCCAGCAAGGCTGCCCTCCTCTCCGCGCGCGGCGTCAGGGCAAGGAGAGCGATTCGCCTGAAGCGCCCGCCTGGACCCTGCTGGCTGTCAGGCGCTGTGGCTGTGGGTGACTCCTGCGGACCATCTGGTACTGGGTCCCGTGGCCTCTCTTAAAGTCTCTGACTTGGGAAAGTTCCTTCGCTCAGTTATTTATAGGGGCGGTGCATCCCATAGCAACAGGCACGTCACTGGCTGGCGGCTTGCCACACGCTGCACACTTTGTACAGCTTGCTGGCTGCAGCCTGAAAGGAGCGCGCTTGGAGTGCGTGTGCCTCCTTCAGCCTTGGCCATTCATAACAAAAACAAGTCAGCAGGAGCGGGGAAGGGGGGCGACTTGGCCTCACAACAAGGGGACGGACTTCATTTCTAGCCCGATCAAAACGCCTGCCTATCTATCTATCTATCTATCTATCTATCTATCTATCTACTCACTCTTTGATCTTCCCTAGGCAAGATCATGAGACACAAACTCAGTGGACAGGTTGCTTTTGCAAGTTCCTTTGCACCCTGGTACTGGAAGATACATTTTAAAAAAAAAGGAAAAGAGAAAAAAAAAGAGGAACTATTTATTCAGCATTTTTCTTTTAAGGATGCATACTTGAGACAACTTCATTTGGCTCAGCTGCAGTGAAGCGCAAGGGAACTTATTTAAAAGTACAAATGTACAAAATCTCGCTGCCCAGCTGCATTCCTGTGAAATACCAATGGAACAGTGAGACCAGTGAAGATGCCACAGCCTATGTTAAGTTGGACTGCAATCCTGAGTGTATATTTACTAAGGAGTGAATTCCATTGAATCCAAGGGGACCTAGATTTGAGTAAGCATGCACAAGGTAGCACTGTGGATTAATTTATGTATGTGATACACATTCTCTCTCCCCCCCCCCCCCAGTGTAGTGAAGGAGGAATGTTATAGTCATTTTTCAAAAGGAAAACTGAGGCCAAAGAGATCTGCTCAAGTTTGCAATGGATAGGGGAGGTCTCAGAATTGCTTCCAGGTTTTCTCTGCTTTCCACCTCAGAACCTTAACTGCCCTTTTCATAGGCTCAGCAGTGCTACATACGAGTGGGTCAACACATACTGGTCCAATGATAATTTAAATGAGCCTTTGGAAGTGATTAGAAATGGTCAGGGCTTAATTTTTAAAATGTAAGAGCCATTTAAAATAAGAGCCATTAGGGTGCCTGGACATCACACCTCTAGGTAGGAAGTCCTCCCTAATCCCAGATCTGTGTAGGCTGATTGGAGGTAGGGCACTCCCGTGTACATTCAAAAGAACTTTCTTCTTTTGTTCTTGCTTCACACATTCCTAGGCCAAGCCTTAACAATGAAAATAGGATCCATTCCTACCTCTGAGCCCTGAAGCGGTAGGAATCAAACTCAAAGAGGTCTAGCATCAGAGATGCATCTGGCTCAGCAGTTTGGTTCGTCCTGTTCTTTCCTTCCTGGAGAAGCTCTGAGCCAGATAGTAGGTCTTCACTTTTGGATGCAGCAACATCAGCTATGTCCCACACACAAAGATTTCCCCTCTCCAACATGTTATTTTTCATTGTGTGCTTCTCTTAGAGTTGTGGGAGTTTATACTTCGCCTAGCGTCAAAAGGTAGCATGTTTTAAATTGTCTTCTTAGTAGAGTGGTGACACACATTGAGATACAACCCTGATGGACATCTGAATTCTCAGCCATTAACATTGTTGAATGGAACTGATCTGGGAGGGCCACAGCAAGTTTGGAACTAATGAACCCTGATACCCTGTTTAATTAAAGACACCCACCTTGAAGAGTCAAACATATATTTTTCTCTCTTTTACTCCCACATTTACCTGTTTACAAGGTGGTGACTCATTCCCAGAATAAATGGCCCCAATTTAAAACAAAACGTATAATTAAAGGAAGTAGGAGTGTCTTCTGCCTTAGCAAAGACAACCCGGCACTGTGGAGAACATGGCACTGCATCTTAGAATAATGTGAAGCAATCCTGTGGTGTGAGAAGCATTGTAACGTTAAGCCAGAGGAACAGGTATTGCATTATGTGATTCAAACAGTCAAACAGTTCATGAAGGCTCAAACCTCAGAGATTTAAAAAGCGGAAGAATTCAAAAATCGAGCTGTACAATCCTGCATGCCCTTCTCTTTTCTGAAACTGACTTTTGTCATCGGATAAGTGATAATGACAGAACACCTAGACATCTGTATGGTCGTTATCCTACCATATTTTATTTTGTAGCATGGATGTAGTTCTTGTTTTGATCCGCAAAACAAAAGTGAGGCTCTAGTCCTTATGATTTAGATAGCAACGATGAAAAAATAGCTTGAGAGGATGCATGCTGTATTTGCAAAAGAAACCTGCGAGGGAATGAATGGGTGAGTGAGACCAAATTCATGTTGTGCATTTTCAAGTACTTTAACAACACTGGCCTGGACTTTTGCAGCTGGTTTAGACTAATTTCAGGGTGCTGATTCCAAATCTGATCTCAGATTTGCTCTATCACATCTCGTTTTTATGCTATCGGCATACCCCATTTCCATTGATTTTACCTAAAATTAACTCTTTGTCACTTATGTTTGCAAGTTGTTGCAAGTCAGTGACTGCTTTAGTGTTAAAATATGGTGCTGCATTTTTAGGATAGTGTGTTTATAATATCATTTTATGTAGATATCCACATTTATTTAATATTTTCCTTCTGCAGGGCGTGATCTAACAATGGCTACAACAGGGGTTCTCAACCTGTGGTACGGGTACCCATAGGGATATGCGGACCTCTTCCTGGGGGTACACCAAGCCCTGCCCCTTATCTGCCCCATCAGCAGCTAATTAATTGTTAATTAACATGGATTTAAAATTGTAATTATTTTCGAAGCCCTTCTGTCTCTCTGATTTTGGTTTTGGGCTTATTTTTTGTACTTTGGAAAATGGGGTATGCCGATAGCATAAAAACGAGATGTGATAGAGCAAATCTGAGATCAGATTTGGAATCAGCACCCTGAAGTTAGTCTAAACCAGCTGCAAAAGTCCAGGCCAAAAAAATTTTTGTAGACCAGTGTAAATTTGCTGTTTTTCATTGATTTTATCAAATGCAATATTTGATATCTCAAAAACCTGATGTGATAGACAAAAACTGATGCCAGATCTAGAATCAGCGCCCCAAAATTACCTTAAAACCATTGGAATACCTTATGCCAGAAAAAGTGTGTTGACCAGTGTAATCACTGGGAAATCTTGTCCATTTCACCAGCATAGGTTTGCTCCACCACCACCTTCAAAGAACATTTATGTACACACCATCTCTGGGCTCATTTATTTATTTATTCAACTGAGAGAGCATCACTGATATTGACAACACTTTCTCCCAACTGTCTGCATCTTGAAATTGAGATCATGAAATCTCATCATGTCAGTTTCACTGAAGACTAGAGAGGGGGGAATAGTGAAGGAAATGAGTTGCAGATGTCACAGACATGGAAAAGGAGGAATCTGGTAAGGGAGCTGCCTGACCAAAGAGACACTTCCATATCAGAAGGGGAGGTTAAAATATAAAAAAGCCATCCTCAATTGTGTACAACTCTATAGACAAAATGGTGGATGGAGGACCAAAATGAACTTCAGATGGAACATGTTTGTTTGCAGATGGTATAAAAATGCAAGGTGATTGAAATGTGATTGAAAGTCTGCTTTCTTGTATGGCCCTCAATAAATTTAAAAACTTGATGAAAGCACATTTAAAACTGCATTTCTGTCTTTCACACAATATGGCTTAAGCATGCATAGGACTGCACTGTAAGTAGTACGTGAAACTGATAAGGAATGGCTCTTAGGCTGAAATCCTATCCACACTTACCTGGGAGTAAGCCCCATTGACTACAGTGGGACTTAATTCTGAGTAGACATCTGTAGGATTGGGCTGTCAATCATCCCTACCTAAATGTGCTATGATTCCCCTGATCACTATCCCCATCCCCTGTCATAATTGCTGACTGCAACAAGCTATGGGTCCCCTCCTTTCTTGTTCTTATACGACTGCAATATGGGTCAGTTATTTTTTCTAAATTCTCATAACTCATTCAATCAGAATTAAAGCCTCCAGCCTTCAATCCAGAGTGACAGGAAAAAGGCATCACAGATGGAAACCAAAACCACCAAGTGTTTGTGTGAGTTAGTCCCAAGTCTCACTGATGTCAGCAGCATATACTTCAAAATTAACTGGCATATCGGATTACAACCTAATGGCCCCATTCCAAATCTGTTTGCACAGAAATATTCCATTGAGTTCAGTGCAGCTCACTTTCTAGTGAAGATTCCTAAGTTCCAGTTGTAGCGGTCCTACACCCTCCGTGGGGGGCCACCACCACGACAACCCCCAAGGGACACCGCACGCCCTGCCCCT
This sequence comes from Plestiodon gilberti rubricaudatus, assembly GCA_026170595.1. Taxonomy (NCBI): domain Eukaryota; kingdom Metazoa; phylum Chordata; class Lepidosauria; order Squamata; family Scincidae; genus Plestiodon; species Plestiodon gilberti. The sequence goes on along the minus strand of JANXHW010000004.1, from coordinate 196,429,444 downwards.
GGGGGGCATGATGTCATTTTCACGCACCGCCGCGGCGTGAAAACACACACACCTCGGTGCTTTTTGGTCCCTTGTTGGAGCCAAATGGCACCCGGGAGGGCCAAACTTGCAGCCAGCGGCGGAGGGGACAACGGATCCGGCGGCAGGTACACCCCCCGCAACACGCTGCTTGGGGCCCACCACCCCCACCGTATCAACGCCTCTGAGTTCCAGTTTGATCCCTCAGAATCCTGGTAAAGATGTTTAAAATTGCATCTGTAATCATAAAAGGAATTTTGACTGTGCTGGTTAAGGTGTTGAGCTTGGACATGGGAAACACAAGTTTAAATCCCCACTCAGCTGTGTAGCTTGCTGGGTGGCCTTGGGGAAGTCACTACATTGCCATCTAACCTATCTGTTAAGGTTGAAATCGCCTCCTTGGAGGAAGAGTGGAATACAAATGGAACAGTTCTCCCCACTTGCTTCATTTCTCAAAGTTTCCGTGTTCCAGATTTTGTACTCTCAAAGTTATCATTTGTGTAGAAAAGGCATTTGTACCTCACTAGCAGGTCAGAATGATGAACTGTCTGTGACAAGGTCAGCATCCTGGGACTAGACCATTGGCCACCAGGGACATTATGGTATATCAGCAACCTGTGTCTAGCTATGAAAGTCAAGGATGTCCAGAGGCGCTTCATAATCCCAACAGTCCCCAACTGTGGCTCTGTCAAAAACCAGAGCATACCCTTCATAAATGCATCCACTGCCTTGAAACCATTGGGGTTTATTGTAGCTACAACTATACCTGAGAAGCTTTTCCAGTGGGACCCTGACGTCTTTTTGGTTCCCACCAACCATATTATTCTATGAAAGGGAAAAGGAAATGACATTAATATGAGCAAGTTTCAAGAAAAGGTTTACAGTGTGTACAACGATGCATTAAGACACACAGTTGCAGTAACATGAGCTCGCCACACACCTGCTGAGGCATTGTCATTCAAGAGAGCCTTTTTGGCAGAGGTACGTTGTGGAAATTGGGGAACAAACTGCACATCTTTTTCAGGGTATTTTTCACCACTGCATCAGAGGAGGGGTTGACATAGCTCAGCAATAGTGTAGGGTTTAATCCCTGGTATTGCCACTTAAAAGGATCAGAGACTAGGCAATGGGACAGACCCCTCCCTGAGACTCCACCAGCCAAAGCAGATAGTACAGTGCTTGATGGACTGAGTGTGACCCAGCATACAGCAGCTTAAGTGCAAAGGGGCACAATCAGAGAAATCACCTGTTTGGCAGCTTTTAAGCTTGACTAAAGACATACACAGTGAGGTGCCACTGCACCTACGGAAGTGTCAGTACAACTTCATCCTGTCTAATAACAGAACTCAGCCGATACAATTCTCACAAGTTGGAAACACCAGCCCAGAACTCAGCACAGCTCATTATCTCACCGCTGTTCCTAATGGTCCTAATGTCTGTACAGCTGGCGTACTATAGTGACAAAGACACAGAGCTACAAATGAGGACGTCCCCTTGTTCAGATGTAAACTCAGTCATGAACTCATTAGCTGGCCTTAAGTAAGCCCCCCCCCATCAGACTTCATCTGCAATTTGGGATAACACTAACCTACTTTACAGGGTTGTTGTGAGGATTACAAGGAGATGATGTATCTGAAGCTCTTTCAATACTCTGATGCACTGTATCGGTGCTTGTTATCATGCAAAGTCCATCCCATCCCAAATGTCATTGAGAAATAAGATATTCTAAAACCACAGTCCCAAAAGCCCAACCACAACCAGTAGGTTATGCAGCCCTTTCCCTAGCAGATTTACTTGGAAGTAAATTCAATAGGACTGACCTCCTGCAAAGTATGCTTAGTTAAAATATGTGCAAAAGATGTTCAGGTTTGCATTTTGGTCAGTCTCCAGGAAGAAGGAAAACTATAACTCTAGATCAGGCATGAAGAACAGTCATCTCTTGGAGCTGAACAACATGATACAAAAGGAGCTGCCATTTGCTCTGCTCCAGGACATAATCTAGCCCTCTTCCTTTGTCATCACAGTTTCTTATATTATACACCTAAAATCTATTAAAAACACAACAAGACGTCTTAAGCATACCTGAGACTGACTTTTGAGGGAACATACTGTATTTTGGATTGGGTGGGGTGCTAACTATACACAGAGGCCTAAATCTGGCCTTTGTTCTGTCACGGTAGTTTAGTGGCGCTCCACACATTACAAACATGGTCACCTCCAGACTCCAGAAAATTAAGTTTGTCTGACATGTCACTGGAAGTCAAGTTTAACCAGTGGGGTCTGAGTTTGTCATGCTTCCTGCTACTGGCACTGATCAATACTGGCAGACACAGAGGTATGATCTCATTTTAATATTCTTCAGCCTACCTTAGTGCTGAAAATGCACTTTCAGCAAGAGCCAAGTACTACACTCCTTTGGCAAATATTCACATCAAGGTAAAGCTCCCACCATTCATTGGTAAAATACACCACAATCAAAATTAGCAGTGAAGCAAATTTTGCTTTATCTCTAATATGTAGTAATAACAATATGATCATGTTTCAAACCTATGTAACTGCTTGAAAATCAAGCCTGGGAATTTATGAGCCATTACACCTCACCTCTCACCTGCAAAGGACAACACTTTCGTATAATGCAAATCTTTTCAGTCACCCATAACTTAGCTTTAGAAATCTCCCATTGTCAGCAATACAAATATTTGCAGACATTTATAAAGCAAATTCCAGAGAAGTAGCCATGTTCACGAGTTACAAAATACCAAAAACCCTAAAAGCATCTTGTGGCATTGAAAAACTAATTGATGAAGGGCACAATCCTGTGTAACTCTTGCACCGGTGTAACAGTAGATCCCCCAGTGTAAGAGCACTTATGCCAACGTAACTTGCCGTAGACCGACGGATGCAGGACAGACGCTTAACCCCCCCTTGGACACCTCACAGGTGCAGTTCAGATGCGGAACGGACACCGGCGCAACTCTGCCGGCGCAGGGGGCATTCTGGGGGCACTCAGATGCCCCCGGAATGCCCCCTGTGCCAGCAGAGTTGTGCCGGCATCCGTTCCGCATCCGATCTGCACATGTGAGGTGTCCGAGGGGGGTTGCACCAGTGTCTGTTCTGCGTCTGTCGGCGTACGGCAAGTTACACTGGCATAAGTGCTCTTACACCGAGGGATCTACTGTTTCATCAGTGCAAGAGTTACACAGGATTGGGCTGCTATTGTGGCATAAGCTTTTGTAGTCCTAGGTTCTCTAGGCCACAAAAGCTTAAACCATAATAAATCAATCAGTCTTTCAGGCACAAGAAGACTTCTTTGCATCAGAGATTAATTTTGGCCATCTGTTCCAGTCTGCTTGATGCTCCTGCTCCTGGAAATAAAATCATGCACACTCTTATGACAACCCAAGTTGGATTGCATTTCCTAACTAACTGATATTTACTCTTTGATTAAGTAAAATCAACTTGCTTGCCCCCAAGGGAGTCTCTTTAGTTGAAATGGGGCTACTGTGGAGCAAGTGGCTTAAGGATATGTTTTTGGGAGACAAAATGATATTTTACAGCAGCGAGCTCCACATGCAGCCCCTGAAGAGAAAAGCTTCTTCCATCCATTGACAACATACAGAGACACCTGCTGGATCAGGCCTAAAGCCCAGCCAGTCCAGCATCCTGTTTCTTACAGTGGCCAACCAGATGCCTTTGGGAAGGCCACAAACTGGATATATGAAGGCAACAGCCTTCTGCCACTTGCAGCCCCTAGCAAGTGGTATTCAGAGGCATACTGTCTCTGCACCTAGAGGTAGCACATAGCCATCATTCAGACCCTGCCTTCAAAAATGAAGGTGAGTTCATTGAAGAGATGATGAGCCTGTACTGCTCTCTGGCCTGGCTGATTCTCCAGTGTCCCATCCTGTTTCATGTTCACCTCTGACCCGGCACTCCCAACCTTTGCAACACGTGAGGTTGCACAATGTCTGCTTTATCAGACCACACGATGCTCTTTGCCCTACAGAGTGCATGAGAGACATCACCTGGCAATCAGCAGTTCCTGTCTCTCACCTGTGAGATGACATGTCCCAAATGCCTACCTCTACCTCTGAAAATTTTCCAGTGCAGCAGAGAGAAAAAAAGAGGCAGCTTGCATGTGGGCTTTGCGGAGGAAGTAGCTGAAGGGTTAAAACCCACAATGACCAGCCATTTTCTGCACATGCAAATGGAATTTTTAGACTGCTTACCGATGCTTTATTGACTCCAGGATGGGTTGTTACAAATTCACATATCTGCAAAATACATCACATGTGATGCCTGTATGACTGCTTTTATGAACAGTTGTGCACCCCACTTCCAGGTGTGTTTACTTGAAAGTAAGCCCCACTGCATTCAGTGAGACTTACTTCCAGGTAAGTTTGCTTAGGACTGTGGCCTTAAGTTGCATGTACTGTACTGATCTCTAGCTATTACTATATACAGTATTGTCACTGTTGTCTACTAGTGTTGAAAGCATTTTGTTCATCCGTTGGTCAAATTATTAGACGAGTTTGATATCTGGTCTGTTTCTAGATTAATAATTGTACTCCACAGGAGGTGGACAAAAGATAATTTTTTATTCTATTTAATCATGAGAAATGGTTTCATTTTAAACGTATATGTAAACACACACACTCATGTATCTATTGATTTGCTTATTTGAATTGCTTTCTGATTATTCCTTTTACTGTCCTGCTCTGGTTTTGTAGTAACTTTGCTTTACTTGGTTTTATTATCTTATATTATTTGTATTTTGTCATCAGCTGCTTTCAGTCACATGTCAAGAAAAAAGCAAGTTAGAATTTTTTATTTAAAGCAATGTAAAAAGTGAGCATATGTCCATTATATATACTCAAATAGCACATGTATTGAAGTACACCAATAATACTTGATAAAAAATATTTGACGTTGATAAAAAATATGAGAGGCATTTCATATATGAGGCATTTCATTCCCATGCAGTAATCCTTACAACAATTCTGTAAGGTTATCATCCTCATATTGCACACTGGAAAAAAGGGCTGAAGCATAGAAATGATACCTTGAATAAGGCACATTATGGTAAGATTTGAATCAAGGATTTCACAGCTGCTCATTTTAGGAGTAATACTACTCCAATTCTCTGTTTAATCAAGCATAATGCTCTACACTTGGAAGCGCACGTTGCCAAAAGCTCAACTGCAATGGTACTACTTTAAAGTAAAAGTGGAAGCAGAGCAGCAGAAACAGCTTGAGGAGTGTACTGCTAAGTAGCTGTCTGCTGACCCTGAGAAGATATGGCCAGCTGAAACACAATGCTGGATTCAAAGGGAAACCACTGAGAATATGAGAACATTCAATGGACAGTACACTGATCAACATGAGGAATTCTTCATGCAGCGCAGGCTGAAAATGATTGTGAATGTTCTGCCTCTGACTTAGCCCTAAGGCACACAAGCCATGGTCTTTGAGCTAAGTTCCCTTTTCTCTGGATTCCTTGTGTGGAGCGAAGATCAACATTGGGGCAAATGAAATACTGGTTATATTAAGGGATGGGAACGAACGAATAATGTTGGGCTTACTGACCAACCACTCTCTCAACTCCATTTGCAAAACGGGATTATGAATAGCCTGCTTTGTATAATTATGAAGTTGAATAAGATGAAGCGCAGTCATGAACTTCACATAGTCAGGAGCAGCAGAAATGTGTTATTACACGACAAAGCCAATACATTCATGAAAATAGTGTTAAAGTGCCACTTATTGATCACACTCGCCTTTATGCACCACCATCCTACTACTTTCTGTTTGTCAGGCTTTTAGAGAAATGTACTGTTTTTCTCCATAGCTAAAAGGATGTTAGAAATTGTTTTTTTCAAAAGAAATAAACCCCAAACCGCTTGTTCTGTGCAAGATTTCACAATTCCCAGGAGCTGTTGGAGCCATGCAGGTCCTTCTAAATCAGGGGTCGGCAACCTTTTCGGCAAAGGGGCCGGACTTTTGGCGATAACGTCATCATGTCATCGCCAAACTTCCAGGGTGCCATGTTCCCAGAAGCGGCAGCGTAGAGCTTAGCTTGGGATGTGAAGTCTCCCGCCCAGTTTGCCACACACTGGACAGGGAATGGCTTTGCCTCCCAAAGTGAGCTCCGGGCAGGTCAGATGACCTTGGGTGGCAGGCCAGATCCAGCCCACGGACCATATGTTGCCGACCCCTATTCTACATATTACCTATTGATTTAAAACATTTATAACTCACCTTTCCCCCTTGTTATTGGGGGGATAGATCATGATAGATCACCTGAAAAATACCACTGAGTTGATAACGTAGTCCCTTGGAAGGGGAGAATTCAACTGATATAATTTTAGAGAGGACCAGGGGCGTAGGCTGATATGGGGCCCTGGGGCAGTGGGCCCCAGGGCGTAAGGGCGGAGAGGCTCCTGGGGGGGCGTAGAGGGCCTCTGGAGGGGCGGGAGACATCCTAGGTTTCGGTTTTTTCTTTTGTTTTTTCCCGTTTTTTTCCGGGTTTTTTAAAAGGTTTTTTTTAGAAGTATTTATTATTTATTTATTTACAATATTTATATCCCGCCTTTCTCCCCGAAGGGACCCAAGGCGGCTAGTAACGGGGCTTTGTAGTTTCCCCCCCCCTTGCATTGCAGCCTTGCCTAGCAGCCCAGGAGTCCTGATTCACCCCCCCCCCCCAGAGGGCATTAAGGGGCAATACACTTTCAAGTTTATTCTGCAGAGCAAAATTCACAAAATTGATGTGATATAGAAACGGCCACTGAAAAGTACAAGTCAAATGACTTGCCTGCTTTTACGCAGTGGTACTTTGGCTTATTTCTGTAGCTGTGAGCAAATCAAACCACCTAGACAAGCCCAAACAATTGCTTTTCTTTCATGTTTAATCACTCCATTCTCATTGCCCCCGAAGCTACTGACATCATTCCAATTTCTTTCGTCTGGGTTTCCTCAAATTCCAAGGAGATCTTGAATTCCAATTTAAAAGAAAATAAATATGGAGAAAGTATCTGAAATTTTGTTTAATTGTTATAAGTCACCTGGGCTGATTGTACTAAAAACAACAATACATATTGTTATGAATTATTTCTATAGCACAATCACTGTACACAATGCTTACGGAGTAACATTTGCGAGAAAAAGAGATCAGTCCCTGCCCCAAGGAACTTAACAGTTTAAATTTCAGAAATGGCAAAGAGAGAGAAGGAGGGAATAAGAGTAATAAGGAATGGGTATCAGTAAACGGAGTTGCACACACTTCGCTTCAAAGGGACTCACAGCCTGATTTGGTCCACTTTTACACAGAAGTAAGCCTTACTAATTTCAATAGGATTTACTTCCAACTTTATCAATGGAATTTAAGCACACTGTATGTTAAGTGGTGCAGTGGGTTAAACCACTGAACCATGAGCTGTTGATCGAAAGGTCGGCAGTTCGAATCCACGACGGGATGAGCTCTCGTTGCTTGGCCAGCTCCTGCCAACCTAGCAGTTCCAAAGCATGTCAATGCGAGTAGATAAATAGGTACCACTTGCGGGAAGGTAAACAGCGCTCCGTGTTCCAGCTGCATGCTACGCGCTGCGGCAAGGAGAGTCATGCCGGCCACATGACCACGGAGGCGTCTTCGGACAACGCTGGCTCTTTGGCTTTGAAATAGGGATGAGCACCACACCCTCTAGAGTCGGACACAACTGGACTTAATTGTCAGGGGTCACCTTTACCATTTTTTTATGTTACGTTTGCAGCTTTAATCACAACTGCCACACAATGCAGCAAAATATAGTGTTGGTTAAATCCAAGTAATCAATGTGAAGGAACAAAGGCTGCAATCCAATGTACACTCACCTTAATGGGTCTTACATCTCAGTTAACATGCATAGGATTGCACTGGTGGTGTGCTGCAAGACAATGTGCATTTATCAGTAAGTCCCACTGTGCCTAGTGGCACTTACCTGCAGGTAAACATATTTAGGATTATCTTAATTTTCAAGGGAAGTGAATTGTGACTAATTTTGCTGGGTTATGCTAATATTGCTGAAACACCAAATGGGAATTACATCCAGATGGGAAGTACAGTACCACTAAGCAGGCCATTGGGGAAAATACATCTCAAGCAAGCAAGCAAGTGCTGGTCTTCAGGTCTACTGATCTTCAGTTGCAATCTACTGTAACTGATGTGGACTGTGTTGATCCTCCTATGCTGGATCAGCAGCATCTAACATTGGGACCAGCTTAGTCCTCATGTGGCTTTTGCTTGTCAGGTGTGCTAATTCAGCATGTCTAGCGCTCACAAACCCCTTGCCTGGAAAAGGCTTTATTTTCCATAGTGAGAGGACTGCTAGGATATTATTAATCATCTCCCAAAGAGCGGAAAGTGAGCTCATACTGCCATCTACTGATTTACTGTGGAAAAGAGATTTCTGAAGCAATCTTTCCAAAATATCCTGGGCTTTTTGAAACTGTGTATGTTCCATATGACCCTACTTCCTAGGTAAAGAAAGCACTTACCTCCAGGTTATTGGTGTGTATTTGATGCTGGAGATTAGTGACCAAATGCACATATTTTGAGTTGGTACAAAATGGTTCCATTTCCTTGAAAACTGGATCTGGTTGGCATTGTTAGTACAGTATTTTGGAAGTGAGACGTTGGCTAAAGTCCAAAAAGTTTATGTCTTGGTCAACCTATCTTGAATGGAGCACGCCATTGCCACCAGATCCCACAATAGTCTTTCGGCTTGCTCATAGTAGTTTATGAATACTTGTTCACTGAAACATAATGCTTGCCTATTTTCCTGTCGGATATTGAAGGGTATACCAGTGTTGAGAGAGAGAGAGAGAGAGAGAGAGAGAGAGAGAGAGAGAGAGAGAGAGAGAGAGATGATGATGATGATGATGATGATGATGATGATGTACATGTTATTAACTGATTAATGAAAGAAGTGCCCAAACCATAATATATGCTATAATAAAGCAATGAATTGTATCTTAAGAACTATCACAAACCATTTCCATTTGCACCAGGTGGGGCAATATTTGCCCATCACTTGTTCTCTCTGTACCACTAGAAATTTGCTCTGGAGGAAATTTGCTCTTAGAAGCAGATCTGGGGGGGGGGGGGTGCAGAAGGCAGGAGGATGTGAAAATTATCCTCTCCTTGCATGAACAGAAATGCTTTCGTGGAGAAATGCTTCATGGAGAAAGTGCTCAGGAAATCCAATGACAAGTCTCTGACCTTGTTTATAATCTACATTTTGTACCAGACATCATTGCTGTTGGAAATTTGCTGACACAACTGGTACTTTACTTATGGTTGGGAGCAGGACACTGTGGCTCTAAGAAGCAAGCTCTGAGGATTCCAGACATATAATCTAAGGCTGGCCAGTTTTCCAACAAAGATTGATTTTTAAGAACATGAGATTGAAAGACTTGAGGCATTATCAGCCTCATGTTCTTAAAAATCAACCAACATGTGTTGGAAAACTGACCACAGGCCTTAGACTCCTTATATACACCAACATTTAAAATTTTGAAAAGCCCCCCCCCCCCCCCAGTGATATGAGCGATGGATAAGAAGCAATCAATCATTAAAAATGGCTTGGAGAGATCATGCACGCCTAATAGTGGAATCCTATGCTCAAGTACCACTAGAATTGCTGTGACATGAGCAACTTATTATGGATGAGGTAAAGTTAACCAAATATTTGATTTCTTTTTTTCCCCTTTCTATTCTAGATCAGGACAATCTATGGCCTAAACGTCATAGCAAAGCAGGAGAGTTACAGAGCAACCCTATGCATGTCTACATGAAAATGTCCCAATTGTTTTCGTTGAGACTTGCTACCAGGAAAGGGGGTACAGGATTGCAGTCCTGATAAATTGCAATGCTAAATATAGGCCAACAATATAAAATAAAGAATGGAAAAGCTAGCAGGAATCATTGGATCCAACTCATAGTATGGATATGTCCATAGATGCAAGTTGTCTGATGGTTCTGGCATCATGGAGAAATAACTTTAGGCAGTGGCGTTCCTATCCCATAATCTATAGGGGGCACATAGTGGAATTGGCGCCCCCTCCCTTTGTCTTCTTTTTTACTCCTTGGCGCCGCCACGATTTTGGGGAGGGGGCGCTAATTCCACTATTTATTTATTTATTTTCCACCCCGGGCGCTAGAATCCCCCCCGGGTGTTAAAATCCCACCCCCACACCGCTAGAATTCTCCCCACCCCCCCCGCGCCGCTACCTTACCTGTTGGCTGCCTGGCAGCCGCCTGGCAGCCGCTGCCAGAAGCTGCCTTGGAGTCGCCATGTCTCGAGGTGAGCGCGCGCGATGGGGGGGTGGGCGCACGATGCGCGCGCGATGGGGGGGTGGGCGCGCAACTCGAGACATCCCAAGCCGGGTTGAAAAGGAGGAAGTTCAATCAATGGGATCATCCCATTGATTGAACTTCCTCCTTTCAACCCGGCTGGTTGTTTCTGCACATGTGCAGAAACAGCCAGCCGGGTTGAATTGGTCATCTTGGCCGCGCGCAACTCTGAGACTGCGCGTGCAGCCGAGGTGAGGGCGTGCGGGGCCGCCGGAGCCTCCGGTCGGTCGGCCGGCTTGGGCTCGGACGGGTCCGGCGCCCCGGACTCGGCGCCCGCGCCCCCCTAAGCTGGCGCTGGGGGCCCTGAGCCACAGGGCCCCCCATCCAACGACGCCGCTGACTTTAGGAACGTTTTTAGTGAACTTTTCACTATCACTGACCTCTCCAGGATTGTCCTCCTGAAAGTATCAGTATTTATTTATTGTGAAAGCTGAATCTATCAATGCATTCTCTATGTACATTTTTATTATAAAAAGCTATAAATGGCATTATAGGGGGGGAGTGAGAAATTGATACACTATGAATAGTCATGCCATCACCCAAGAATGTTTGGACCACAGACACAGCAAGCACGGTTAGCCACTAGATGGGGCTGTTCTCCTTATAACCTTGAGTGCAGTTTGGCAATATGCTGAAAGACTTGGTCTTTCTCTTATTTATTTATTTACAATATTTTTACCCCGCCTTTCTCCCCGAAGGGACTCTTGCTCCCTTTATTTTAGGGGAGAAAATCCACAGGTGACAAAATGTCTCCTGTCTCCCTGCCATTTTAGATTTTATTTTATTTTGTGAAAGTGAAAACTTTGACTCACTGACTCATCAATTTATCTCCTATTTCACGTCAAGCTAGAAAGCTGAAATTTGGCATGGTTGTTGCTTATAGATCACTAATAAAACTACGCTGTGAGAGACTGTGTTTAACATAGAAAACGGTAAAACCGCCCATGTGGTGTTCAGTTGATACAGCGATAAATACAGATCAGGCAGTGAACTACCTTGTTAAATTTCTCAACACACTGAATGCCCCTGGAATGCCAGACTACCATCTTCCTTTAAAGGTTGGTGCATCTGCAATGTTGTTACACAATTTGAATCCGTCGAAACTTTTGTAATGGCACAAGGCTTCAAATCAAGGTTCTCAGGCACAATGTCATTGAGGCTACAGTTTTTACAGGATGTGCAGAAGGTGAAACTGCATTTATTCCACATGTCCTAATCATTCCACCAGACTACTCTTTTGAATTTAAAGGACTGCAATTCCTGCTCAGAGTATGCTTTGCGATGGCTATCAAGAAGTTCCAGGACAATCTTTAAAACAGGCTGGCATCGATGCAAGACAATATTGCTTCTCTCCTGGGCAATTTTATGTATCCATGCATGTTCAAGAGTTAATAAACCAAGTAACCTGGTGATATCAGCGCTGAAGAGTAAGACTGCAAACATAGTATACCAAGAAGCACTAGCCACATAGCTACCTAATTCTTCAAATCTTAGATATTAGGCTGTCAACAGGGTAGAAAGTAATCCCTTTTTAAAATTCGTTCGAAGAATGGGTACATCAGCTAGGAAATGTCCAGATCCACAGTTTTCTGCAGCTGGCATGAAAATTCCATTATTTTCTCCTCTCCAGCATTCCAATTTCCTGTGAGCAGACTTGGAGGATGGACGGACAGGTGCATATACATTTGCAAGCATACCTCAGCGAGGAACAGAAATGAATCTGGAAAAGTGGCATTTGCTAGCACAGCCACTAGGTGGCACTGCATTTGAGCTGCCATCTGCAGCATTGGCAGAGAAGAGACAGCTCTCCAAGACCCAAGTGCAGAGCTGCAGTGGAGAGGCTCAAGCTGCACAAGTCCGTGCATGTAATCCTTAAGGCTGATTCACACTACAGGAATCCAGGCGCGTTACGGATCTCCGGAGCGTAGCGCAGAGCTCTTTGACAGCATTTTGGAAGCTTGCGGAGCAGCTGCGAGCTCCGCAATGCAGAAGCTGGAAAAATGGCTTCCCCTCATCTCATCCGGGGGCCGGCTTCGTGGAGCTGGGCGGGTTCGCGGAGCTACTGCAGCCTACCAATCAGATGAGAGGGGGGAGAGCGGCTGCATGCCAATCAGAACTACCTCCAATCACCTTCATAAGAAGGCGGGACAGAAGGAGGACTTCCGGCCAGCTCTGCGCGCTGGGGCAGGGGCATCCGCGCCTGGAAAAGTGTAGTGTGAATCAGCCTTTAGTGTAGCTTAAACCTTTCTACTATAGGGCCTTCAGAGCAGAAGAGGCTCCACCAAGGCTAATGTCAGGGACTGACCAGATTGGACACTGGAGCAGGCCAAACCCTGAACCTTCAGTACCGGTGGCAGCAATAGCATCCAGTGCACTATCAGGGGTGGACAGGGTCCAAGGGTCTAGTGCAGGGCTCTTTTGCAGGGCACCCAGCAACTTAAAACCTGCACTGGGCTCCCCCTTCCATTAATTTCAATTGGAAATTCACCCTAATCAAGTATTTTAGAACTAAAATGTTAAGAAATAAGGCAACTAAAGGAGGGCATGTCTGAATCCTATAAAATTATGCATGGTATGGAGAAAGTGAATAGAGTGAAAACTTTCTCCTTTGCACACAGTGCATAATTAATCTGGAGAATTTGTTGCCATGAGACATGGTGATGGCCACTAGCTTGGGTGGCTTTAAAGGGGGATTGGACAACGCCATGGAGGGCAGGTCTATCACTGGCTAGTAGCCACGACGGTTACACACGATTTCCAGGTCCAGTGACAATATGCCTTTGAATACCAGTTGCAGAGAAGCAATGGCAAGAGAGAAGTCTGCCTTTCTCTCCTGCTTGTGGGTTTCCCAGAGGTAGGGCCACTGTAGGAAGCAGAAAGCTCAACTAGATGGGTCTTTGGCCTGATCCAGCAGGGCTTTTCTTATGTAGTATATCCTTCCCTCTTCATTTTGAAGTAGATTAGGCTGTAAAATAGGTCAGGCTGAGAATAGTGATGGACTCCCAGTGCCCTCCATGGCTGCGTGGGGATCTGACCCCCTCCCCCCCGCCGACATTACCTTAACCACTCCACCAATACCTAAGGTATTAATCCAATACCTTAACCACTCAACCACACCTACCCTCTGGATAGCAATACCTGAAAAGTCTCTAGGAGCTCAAAGCAGCATCCCAGCTGGTTCTTTCACCAGCATTGAACAGCTGTCTCTTATTCCATGCTTATGGACCATAATAAAACAAGTGCTCAGCCAGCCTCTTGAGCAAATTTGAAATTTCAGTTCCTCTAACCTTTTGAATTCAGACTCCAGAACTCTCTCAAGTGCCAAATTAAACCAGTGAGTGCTTCCATACTCTTCCTACTGGAGGGGGGAGGAAGGAGCTGTCTTTTAGAGTATGCCTACTCAGAAGTAAGTCCCCTTGTGTTCAATGGGGCTTACTTCCAGGAAACTGTGTATAGGATTGCAACCAAGTTGTGCAGCAGCGGAGAGCGAATGAGAGCGACACAGGAGAGGATAAAATGGAAATATCCTTGTCTGAATGTGGGTGTGAACGGGTGGAAGGGTGCCTGCCTTGGGGCACAATCTTATGCTCGCTTACTTGGAAGCCGCAAGGAATGGCTAGCAGCTTGCTCCTGCGCGAGTGGGTCAGCTCTGTGCACACTAGCACAGAGAACAAACAGCAGGTGAATCATGAGCAGGTGAATCATGAGGTGTAACAGAGCAGAACATGGCAAGAGCAGGATGTTTCAGGAACAAGTTCTCACTCCTTTTGGCTTGCAGGTGCTGCTGCAATATATGCAGACACAGGAAGTCTACCAAAAGATGACTGGCAGCACAGAGGCGGGACTAGCATAGCTTTTGCTTCGAAGACAGTCCTAGATTGCCGTGAATGCATGGTCACAAATTCCACATTAGTTGAAACTCATGGATGCCTTTTCCTACAAAACAGCATGCATGGTCTGGGCCAAAGTCCTGGCTTGTCTGGATACTCACTCCATGAGTATCCTATCCAAGTGCAAGGTAAAAGTGATTTTAATAATATAAATACAGTTTCAAAAGGTAGTTTTGGGATGAGGCACAGTAAAAATACTCCTTTCAGCTCCCTTTGCTCATTCACGCTTGGCTTCAAATTGCCTTCCACTCCACTGTTTTATAGCGGATTCAGTAGCAGACCTGATTCTGTACATAGGTTTGCTGTCATCATGCCTGCCCTGACCCTCATTAAGGCCACGTACATGTACCAAAGCCTGTTTCCTGAACACAGAGCAGAAGGTCCAATGAGTCGCTCTGTAAAATAGGACAGCACTATTTCGTCGCTTTCCCCGTTATGGGTGGATGCACAGATAAGTTGCTTCAGTTGTGCTGTCCCCTGCCTGTTTTCTTACCATACAAAATTATGGACATCAGTCCTAGTGTATTTGACTTTCTCTCCTTAATAATGCATCCAGGCAGAGCAGCTGCTTCAGATGCACTGTTCCATGCCCTAAACAAAACAAAGCAACAATGCTCATTGTGCTCCAGTACAGCCAGTCGAAGAAATTGCTTTCTATGTGCTCTTGCTTGCTCACTACTCATGATTTTTTAGTTGGTCCTACTAAGGGCAGTATCCTACTTTGGACTTTCGATGTGGTGGTGTTCCCAGCCATCTTCTTAAAATGACTTCAAACACAATATTTCTAAATAACCATGCAGAAGAAGAAGGAGGGCAGAACTTTAGAAAACATACTTTTCTAAAGCTCTTAATACCTCTGCCCAACTGCAATCCAGTGCAGACTCACCTGGGACTCAGTCTCCCTGAATTCAAGGGGACTTCCCAAAACTCACAAATAGGATAGGGCTGCATGATCTGCATGACTTACTCCCAGGTAAGTGTGCATATCGGTAGAACTGCAGCCTTAGTTCAGTAGCCCTACTCTCTAGTAAGTCTGTTTAAGATTGCAGGCTTCGGTAATTTGTACTTGGTTTGGTAATTTGTACTTTGGAAATACGGTAACTCTTTCTCTTGGGACCAAACTACATGAGCCTTTATTTTCTCCTGTAAATAGCACAAGGGAAGGGGGGGCACGATTTAAGTCATAACTGCTAGGTGCAAAAGTCTAAAACTCCTCCTTGCATCCCCTCATTTCACACACCCACACACTATTTAAACAAACGAAAGCAAAAAACCTTGTGTCAAATGACACGTTTTTTGCATCTAACACAGGCACTTGACTAATATAAATCACTTTTAAAAATACATTTAGTAGCGCAAAATTCCAAATCTAGAATTATGAATGACTGCTCCTTTGCTGTTACAGTAAAAACAAAACTGGAGCCTTGAGGCATCTTAAAGACTAATGGATTGATTGTGGCAAAAGCTTTTGTGGACTAGCATCCATTTCATCAGATACCTGAACTACCCTTGGCAGATGGAGGCATTAATAATACTTAACTCGAATAATGCTTTCTGAGCATGCAAAGCACTTCACATGTATTATCTTGATGTCGTCCTTACAACAATTAATTGCATATTACCGTACTGACCTGAGTATAAGACTCACTTTTGTCTTTAAAGTAGGGGTGTTGCCTACAATCAAAGTCTAGCTTTTCTGCCTAGAGTTTTCTGCAAAGCCCCCCTTTTTCAAGCCTCTCCAAGTCTCTTTCAAAAGTAAAAGCTTTTTCTTTTTTTAAAACTGCAAAAGCTGTGTTTTCAGCTCTTAATCACTTGCTAAATGGCCAGGATCTCTCTAGCAACCTCTAGCCTTAGAGGCATTTGAAAAATATTAACCTTTAAGTTCCAGCCCCAGGACTCTGTGGAAACTAAGATATTTATTGATCCTGCAGTTTGAAAGTTGAGAGCAAGAGCTCCTGCATAGGCTTATCATATCCAAAGGGGGACAGAGTGCCAACCTTTAGGCTGCAATCCTATGCACACCTTCCTGGGAGTAAGCCCCATTGAATGCAATAGGACTTACTTCTGAGTAGACATGCATAGGATTGTGCTGTTAACCATTGAAATTTGGGCAGGTGCAGCTCATCATCATGGAAGGGTGCAACAAGCTGCAGCTGCCCAAATTCCAAAGGTTAAAGGTAGGCACTCTGTCCCCCTTTGGCTCTGGGAAGGCTACTTATACTAGGGTGCCCAGATTCAATAAGGGACAGGGTGCCTATGCCTTTAACTGTACTAAAGCTGTACTGTTTTACTATTCTACTAATGTGTGTTGTTGTGTCCGACCCTTCCTGATCCCATGAACCACATCTCGCCAGGCCTTCCTGTCCTCCACTATCTTCCTGAGTTTGCTCATTTTCATGTTCGTTGCATCGGTGATGCTGTCTAACCATCTCATCCTTTGCCTTCCCCTTCTCCTTTTGCCTTCAATCTTTCCCAGCATCAGAGTCTTCTCCAGAGAGTCCTCTCTTTGCATTAGGTGGCCAAAATATTTGAGTTTCAGCCTCAGCACCTGTCCTTCCAGGGAACAGTCAGGGTTGATTTCATTTAGGATTGACTGATTTGATCTCCTAGCAGTCCAAGGGACTCTCAGGAGTCTTCTCCACCACCACAGTTCGAGAGCATCTATTCTTTGGTGCTCAGCCTTCCTTATGGTCCAACTCTCGCAACTATACATTGCTACTGGGAACACCATCGCCCTGACTATACGAACTTTTGTTGGCATGGTGATATCTCTGCTTTTTATATTTTCTTTAAGTTAAAAAAAGTTAAAAATGTATTTTTTAAAAATAGCACCAAACTTTAAGGGTGCGGCTTATAATCAGGAGCGTCCTATACTCGGGGCAATACGGTATTCTATGTTGCAGCTGAGGCTGAGAGGGAGCGACTTGCCCAAGAACGCCTAGTGAGAACTCGTGAGAGAGGCGAGGTCTTGATGATGCACGACGGAGACTGCCATCCTAGCTCCCTTCCCTGGGAGTAAGCTCCGTTGAGCACAGTGGGTCTTACTTCTGAGTAAACAAGCCTACTACGATCTCTCTTCGCCACTACGCTACACTGGCTCATCATCATTACTAGAGAAAACCGCAACCAGGGTTGCCGCGCGCTACAAAGTCTCGTAACAGAAGTTCAGATGAAATCTGACGCCACAATAAATCTGTTGGCTTTAAGGTGCCGTAAGGCTCCTTCTCTTGTCGCTGCTGTCCCGGCTGCGACCGAGAGTAGCCCGGCTACCTTAGCAGCACCGCCGCTAGCGGATTCTTTTACCTCAGCAGCCACCGGGCCACGCCTCCTCCTTCCCCTCAGTAATGCTGCCGAGCCCGAGAACCGCTTTCCTCCCAACTCCTTCGTAGAAGAGTGGGTGGAGCCTCCAGACGCCCAGCCAAATGCTCGGCCTATTTGCTTTGCTGTCGTTCGGCGAGCGCCATTAGCCGACGGCTCTGCGCGCGGGCAGCGCGGATTGGCTAGTCCTTCCTCTGAGAGGCGTGGCCCGGCCTGACGACTCTTCCTTCTGTTCCGCGGTGCGAAGGGCGGTGAGTCGTGAACGCCGGCTGGCCCTGGGGCGCGTTTCCCCGTGATGCTGCTCCCGCCGCCGTCCTCTGTCCTGGCACCAGGTGGCTCCCCCTGCTCTGGGGTAAGAGCGGCGGGGCCGGAGCTTCAAGACGAGGCCGCGTTCCGGGAGCTGCAGGACGAGGAGGCGGAGCGAGGCCGCGCTGGGGCTATGGCCGAGTGTGCCCAACGCCGGGCGCCTGGAGCCAGCAATGAGCTGGACGGGGCGTCGTCCGAGGTGGAGGCCGCTGCGTCAGCTGCCCAGGAAGACTCGGAAGGCTTTTGCCCCCGCTGGGGAGCGCAACACGCTGGAGCCCGTGAACTGGCCGATCTCTACTCCCCCGGTGAGCTTTGGGTCCGAACGGGTAGGGTTGGGCTGTGGTCGCGGCTTCGGTTCTTTAGCGAGTTAAAAGCCCGGTTACTCTCGGCGTACGCCTCTTGATGTGACTGCTGAATGTGTGAGCCGAACGTGATTGAAAAAAGCGTTACCTTGACGCTGATGTGAAGGGGTAGGACAATGCTCCCTCTGTTGTATCTGATGAAGTTGTATGCTGCAGTGCTTAGTGACTCCGGGTCGACTTAGGTTGATTGTTTTTTTTTTAACTTTCTTGCTTGATTTTTAAAAGATCCTACTGATTAAACTGGGTGATGTGTGCCCCTTTCTAGGGTGTTGTTTGCCTTCATATAAGGATGTAAGAGCCTTGCTGGATCAGGCCAAGGGCCCATCTAGTCCAGCTTTCTGTATCTCATGGTAGCCCACCAGATGCCTCTGAGAGGAGCACAGAGACAACAAGGTACCTGTATCGTATCCACTCCCTTGCACCTGGCATTCAGAGATAGGCTACCTCTAAAACCCAGAGTTCGCATACAGTCATCATACCCTGTAACCTGTGATGGACCTTTCCTCCATAAATCTGTCCACTCCCCTTTAAAGACATCTAAGCCAGGTGCCATCACAACATCCTGTGGCGAAGAGTTCCTCATACTAATTACGTGCTGGATAAAGAGATATTTCCTTTACATGCTGGCTAAATAAATATTTCCTTTTTCATGGACATTCACTTTTTTGAGTTATTGTATTTAATATTTAAAAAATCCTGCCTGATTCATTGATTGGTGATACTGTGCTGTCTTATTAGCTGTATTAATCTATCCAATTCTTTTAAAGACTTGTAACTTTAGTTATAATGTATGTGTGAATGGGCTATTCCAATAGGCACCATTCTAAGAGGTATTCCCTTGTGAATGAGAGGGAGAAGATGGGGCCTGCTGTGACATGTGCTTGCATAGTCCAAACACAATGCTATTTCCAAAAATCAAAGGAA
Organism: Plestiodon gilberti rubricaudatus; assembly: GCA_026170595.1. Lineage (NCBI taxonomy): Eukaryota > Metazoa > Chordata > Lepidosauria > Squamata > Scincidae > Plestiodon > Plestiodon gilberti. The sequence goes on along the minus strand of JANXHW010000004.1, from coordinate 196,410,239 downwards.
ATATATGTAGATCTAATAGTAATGTGGTTTAATTGACAAGTCTTGTATGACCACTCTAGTTGTAGTGGTTTTGCAGTCTTCAAGTGATGCACATACAGTGTGCCCTTTGTATTTGCGGGTTTGGGACCCGCAGATTTGTTATATCAGAGCCGCGAATGTAAACGCTAAAAGACCTTTCAAAAGGGGGGGAAAGCCCCATTTTACCTTTTTAAGAGTCAAAACGCTTTGTTTCCAAAGTTCCACGGGACGTCTGCAGCCTTCCTGACCCACTTCTGCGTTGCGTGGAGGCTCTTCTCTTTCCCCCCCAGCCTTGACCCAGAATGCACCCTGGGACAAGGCTGGGAGGGGGGAAGAGCCTCCTCACAAGCCGGAAGTGGGTTGGGAAGGCTGCAGAAGCCCTGTGGAGCCTTGGAAACACAGTGGCTTGACTCTTAAAAGGTAAAACCAGGCTTTGGTTTTTTTTTTCTTAAACATGTTTTCAGTGCAGACCCTGCATCTACAGATCTTCACTATCCGCAGGAGCGGGACCCGGGAAACTACAGGCCGGTCAGCCTAACATCTGTTCCAGGGAAGATGGTGGAAAGTCTCATTAAGGATAAAATCTTAAAACTCATAGAAGAACGAACTCTGCTGAGGGAGAGTCAGCATGGCTTCTGCAAGGGGAAGTCTTGCCTCACAAACCTGTTAGAATTTTTTGAAAAGGTCAACAGGCACGTGGATGCGGACAAACCCATGCACATTATATATCTGGATTTTCAGAAGGCGTTTGACACGGTCCCTCATGAAAGGCTCCTGAGAAAACGGAATAAGAGGGCAGGTCCTCTTGTGGATTAGGAACTGGTTGAAGACCAGGAAACAGCGAGTGGGAGTCAATGAGCAATTTTCACAATGGCGAGAGGTGAAAAGCGGTGTGCCCCAAGGATCGGTCTTGGGACCGGTGCTTTTCAACTTGTTCATAAATGACCTGGAGTTGGGGATAAGCAGCGAGGTGGCCAAGTTTGCGGATGACACTAAACTTTTCTGGGTGGTGAAGACCAGCAGGGATTGTGAAGAGCTCCAGAAGGATCTCTCCAAACTGGGAGAATGGGCAGCAAAATGGCAGATGCACTTCAATGTAAGTAAGTGCAAAGTGATGCACACTGGGGCATCTGTCTGTGGAAGGAAACAAGTTATCTTGTTTGCTGTGTGCTCTGTGTGATACAGGAAGCTGGACTAGATGGGCCGTTGGCCTGATCCAGCAGGGCTCTTCTTATGTTCTTATGGGTCTGTTCCGGGGGACCTCGAATAGCAAGGTCCAACTGTACATATGTGAATTAACCCTGTGAGTGCAGCAAACGCATGTCATACCATGTTTGCCAGGAAGCTGGAGCTGGCTGTAACCCCCTGCTGGAGTGTACAGTTGATGGCCTCCCTGAGTGACTTGTGAAATGGCTGTCTGATGGTGTGGGGCAGCCAAGTTTCTTGCAGAAGCTGTTGCAGAGAAATTTGACCATTTAAAAAAGCTATTCCAGGGTGACTTGTCTGAAGTATCTACATCAGTTCTCCAGTAGCACGCTGGTGTTCAGTGGATTAGCTGGATTAACATGTATTAGTTATCTCGTAACACCCTCAAGTTTAACTCGTGAGATTCTTCCCCCCCCCCCCCCAGCTTGCCCAGAGCCCTGTGGTGTGTATCTTACCAGGACAATTTTGACTTCATTCAAATTGGCTTTGATGGCCAGGATGAAGGTAAACTAATCAGTGTATTACCTATACAAAGATGGGTTGGAGGTGGTAACATGCTGATTGAACCCACCTTGTAATGGAGGAGGTAAAGATATGACTCTTGTGATTGACATGGAGCATAGTGGACTTTTTTAAGGTAGATTATAAGGCATGTATAACAGGCCATTGGAAAGTTTTGTGAACACATTATGGGTTCACAGATAGGTCTGGGGATGTAGTAGGGGTGCCCTCTAGAAGTTCTCTCAACCGTATGGGAACTGTGTAAATGTTAAGTACAGGCAGGGGCTGATCATTTGGGTTTACCTAGATGCCATTTTCATGAGAGAGCACATGTAGGTGACTTTTTTTCACCTGAAGACTTGCCAAAACCATAGGGTGTATATATTTACCACAACATTGGTGACTGTTCATTGGGTCACTTTTTTAAAAATGTTCTTATAATACAGGTGGTCCCCGTAGCTGCTGACTCGGCATCCATGGATTCACTTATCCATGGATGTCAACTCTCCCCCACACGCGCAACCCCCCCCCCCGGCTATTACCTTTGACGTTGCAGTGTTGGTGTCTTGCTTAAATAAACGCGATGAGCAGACTCCTGTTGCTTATCGCACGGAAGTAGATGGAGACTAAGTGTTAGAGAGGCTCAGCAAGGGTAACAGGAAGCAGTTCTTCCTGTTAACCTTGCAGAGCCTCTAGCATTTAGTCTCTGTCTACTTCCGTGTGATAAGCATCAGGAGTCTGCTTATCGCGTTTATTTAAGCAAGACACCAACACTGCAACGTCAAAGGTAATAGCCGGGGGGGGCGCATGGGTGGGGTGGGCCACAGAGAACCGTGGATATGGCATTTGCCCCATATGTTTCCACGTATCCGAGGTGGGCATGGAATATATCCCCCGCGGATACAGGTGCCAACTGATACCTTGTCTGTAGTGCATACAAAAGAAGCTTCCTATTTTGTATTTGAGTCGTCCTTATGATTTTGAATAAAGGTCATGTGATAATTTGAATAGAAATGTGAGAAAAGTCAGATTTTATTTCTTCACCTTGATATGTGTTTCCCATATACTGTATAAGAAATAGGAGGTAGCATATTTTTTTTGGGGGGGGGGAGTAATGAAGGGATGGGGAAGAGCTAAACTTCCTTGTGAGCTTGTTCAGTAGTGCTAACTAGTACTGAAGCCTAGCAATTTTTCATATCTATGTAAGACTGAGATTTAAACTTGGTAGCATTTTCAAAAATCTTTGGCACTTAGAAATTTCTATCTTCAGTCCTTCATATGACACTCTCTTGGGCCAACCTAGCTCTGAGAATCTGTTGTCCCTCCTTCAGAAAATGGCACATACGACTTCAGTAACTCTGCTGTCTCATGCCTGAGGTTTATAAGTGTTCTTTTTAGGTCACTTCTTACTGCACTGAAAGACAAAACCACACCCATCCCTGGCTTCAGTGAATGAGGCCTGTGGATGCCAAGTGTCAATGGATGCAGTTGCAGTGCAAGGTGATCTGCTTGATTTAGTTCTGTTTGCCAGTCTGCTTTGTCATTGCTGACTAGAGAGTTGGTATCTCTTAGTATACAAAAACCAAGGTCTAAATGTTCAGTACTGTACTGTAAATTACTTTTACCTGTTTACAGACTTGTCTTCTGAAAGACCTGGCATCCTGTGCTGGGTTGTTAGACTAATTTTGCAAATAAGCCCACAAAAGTTACTAGCCCTCACTCTTCATCTGTGACACATTGCTTTACAAGAACGTCCCCACCCCTTGTCACCAAGAGATGACTCATACATGCTGTTAGGTGAATGCCTTTCCAGATATTACTTTTGAGCAATACACGTTCACAACAGAGTCATCTCCACATGTTGGTCAACTGTTTGGGGTTGTTCTGAACACAGAACATGGACTTTCATGTACAATTGGGCTTAAAAAATGGGGACCATGAAATCCAGTAGTCTAAAGGGCATTTCTGGCTATTTTGATTCTGCTCAGAAGTCGAGCATACACTAAAAGCTCGCATTGTTCCTGTTTTGAGGTTTGTTAAAGATACAGCAAGATGCATTGTTCAAGGTCACATCATGAATTGGAACCTTGTATTGTTTTCCATAATGCGGCAGTCTGTTTCCTTTATAAGAATGTGAAGTGTGGGAGAGTCTTGCGCTAGGAATTGGTGACTGGGGATCCTATGTTGAAGTGGTTCTACCTGGTCTCTTTTTCTGCCACCCAGAAGAAAGAGGGTGTGTGGAATGGCAACACACATTGCCAGCATACCACTTTGAGAGATGAGTCAGGGTCTTGCCCCTCTGCCTCTTCCTCCATCCATTAAACAGCTCTCTAATCTAAGGAATCTAGTTGCTCTCTAGGGCATAAAAGGGGAAAAGTCAGAATTTTTTTTCCAGTGTTTGAATTTGAAGTGGTACATTTCCTTTATTTGAGTACTATTGTGGCCAAGTGAATAAAGTGTTGGATTTGCTTCTGGGGGTTCTGGGTGTGTGATCAAATGTACAATGCAAGTTCAAAACTTGCATCCATGAAACTTAATTAAAATCAACTTACCAATATCCTAATGTGTTTGGTGGCGAAAAAAACAAGTGCTTGCAAGTTAAATACTGTGCTACTCATATGTGTAAATGAGAATTAGACAGTTATGAGTAAAGCTGCAGGCGTGCTCCCTCTTTCCTTGGTTCTTAAGGTCCTTGGTTGCTGATTCTGCATCATGCCCTGCAATACTGATGGTCTCGCATGTTTACTGGGAGAAATAACCATCTGGGGTGGGGGTGCAGAGTACTGAGGAATTAAAGACACCACCTGCCTTCAACCACCAGCAAGATATTCATAGAATCGGTGTGCCCTGGCACATCTTTGGTCTTCTGAGGTCCCATCTTAATATGGTTTGGGAAGGATGTTGAGAAAGAGCGGGTACATTGTTCTTGTTTGTGGTTTTAGCAGGGGGTCAGGAATATCCTGACCTATTCTAGTGTGGGATCAGTACTCTAAACCAGAGAGGGTGTGCCACCTGCCTGTATGTGTGAGGATCTGTGAACATTCACTGTAGAAGTCTAGGTTGGGGAGGAAAATATGTTGGGATTGGGCAGGGAACCAGAGTTTGAGAAGCTTGAAAAATACTGAGCTAGGCCAAACTTCTTCTGTGCTGAAAATGGGCATCGGACATTTAGGCCAGGTGGTTCTAGACAGCTCTTTTGATGGTTGCCTTGACAGCTGGTTCACATGACCCAATTCCTTCATGTGGTTCTGTATGCATGCATGTGAGTGCATGGAGGAGAGGGGCTAGCATGAACCATGTGATGGACATGTGTGCTTAGAGTCATGATGATGGAGATTATTGTTCTTTTAGCAGCTATGATTGTAGATACTGGTGCTGTAATTGTACATATGTGGGTTGTGGTGTTACTGCTTTGTCTCCTCATGTTGAATAAGATATGGGGTGAAATGTTATGCTCGTCACTTCACTTCATTGGCTGCTGTGTATGTGGGGTGGATAGTTACGGTAGGTGCAATGATTTTGCATTGCATATGTTTAAGTAAGCATCACGAGGAAGATGGAGGTTGGAGCAGCCATGCATTCACGTTTCTGCTTTCTTGTTTGAGTGTATTGCTCAGCTTGCTAACTCTTTCTCCATGAGGTCGTGTACTGGCGTATGTGAGTTCATGGAGATTCAGTTTTGTAACGGTGTGTTTCTTTTAATAGATATCTCTACTTTATTACCTACCAGGTTTCTTTATACAGTACTCCTTAGGGCCTAGATCTACATAACTGACTTTAATGTTTCTTTGACTTACAAAATGTCATAAGTGGGTGGGTGTGTTCAAAACAATATTTTTTTGTGTGGACATGACAGTTCATTGGCAGTTATGCCATTGCAAGAGCAGCTACAATAATTATACTTTGACAGAAATTATTTTCCGCCTTTTATCACGTGATAATTGTTGTCTTTTGGCATGCTGCCAGCATATTTCCCACATAGTTCAGCCTTAATCTTCCAAGCAAAAGATTAAGTACAGTACGGTATATTGCAGCATGTAGTAGTGTTGACTACCATTTTTGCCTTCAGCAACAAAAAACACTCTAAATGGCAGTTGGGCTAAAATACCTTAGCTTGCAGGTTTTAATATCAGTGAGTGCTCATGGTATCTGTGGATTAGTGCTCTTCAGCATTCTAGTTTCCTATGTTGTTTAGCGCTTGTCAAGTTCTGTTGCCAACTGAATAGTGCCTGTTTGGTCCTAAAGTTGAAGCAGGTAAGAAACTGTCAACAGATCAAACCTGGCTGCTGTACAACCTGGATCTTGTGTAAGGAAGTCACAATATTCTTGGCCTCTGGCCCCCTGGGCGGGCCTCCCTGCGCTTCGGATCATCGCTCCGGTGCGATCGAGACCCACTTCCGGTTTTCTGAGGAGCGCTGCTGCCCCGCCAACACTTACAACTTCCCCACCTCGTAGGGGAGAACTTTGAGAAATGCTGCTGTAGATACTTTTCCATTAGTCAGTCTCGTAGATAAGTTGAGGACATGCTTTGAACCAAAAATCACAAAATTTGCTGTGACTTGTGGATAAGTCGAGTGTAAGGTAGCCTAAAAGGGGTTCCACCACTGCTTCATTTCTTCCCCTCGCCAACCCGCCAGGTGCGCAGGTCCCTGGCAGCGGGGTTGTCCACCTGGCTCTGTGCCACAGCGCCAGGGTGAAGAGTACCGCCTCTTTCGCTGCCTGGCGTCAGGGGTCACAGTGGCATGGTGCAGGGAGTGCCTTGGCCAGGTTTGAACCGCGCTGGCTACGGAGCGTCCCAGCACTTGGCTCGCTTGCTCCCTCTCAGAAGTGGACCAGCCTCCTTATCCATTGACCTGTGGATGTCCACCCAGGTTTTCAGGGTAAATTTTAAGACGTAAGATTTCTCAACTTATACACTAACATTTACAGTAAATTCATTCTTGCCTATATGTAAATAGAGACTTCACTGGGATTAATGCATAAGGTATGACTTCACTGTGAAGTCTTCACAGGATAACTAATTCTGCAAAGTGCTAAGCTCTGACTTTAAATGGCAGGGCAGTTTTCACTAGCAGCTTGAACCTGATCTCCCTTGGGAGAAGTAAGTACATGCCATGGTGTTTCCCATATCATCATCTTAATTGTTCCTTGTGGACTTGTGCATTTAGCTCTTCTGTTTAGGGTGCGGCTGCTCCTCTGTAGAATGTGGGTGTTAATGAACTTACTTGGCTGCCTTAGGACAGTAGCCATTGTGTGACTTTTCTGAAAACGCCCTGTTGTGTCAGTCTAGTCATCTGTTTAGTTCTACCTGTGATCACTGTGGATTTGTACAAACTGTGCTGCTTTTCACAAAATTCCTACTTTTTTTTTTTAATTTAAAAAAGGGGGTAATGAGGACTGGACTTGCTTGGCTCATTGTAGATGGCAATTAAAAAGCCAGAAGGAGTGCACAGGTTCCATTCCTCTTCTCCCCCCCCCCCCCCCCAATCTGTATACTTCTCCCTTCAGTAAACTTATTTGCTCCAGTTTGTACATTTTGTGGGACTGGACTGTCTCTGCATACTGAAGAAGCAACAAACGTCGTCTCTTCCTCAAGATGCTGGTAGTACTTGGTGTGCTCCACCTGATGCTTGATCATGCAGGGGTCCAGTTTGTGTGATTCTTCTCACCTGCTGCCCCTTTTAGGAGGAAGAATTGGACCTCTGTGTGATGAGCACTCGGGTAGAATACCCAGTTAATACTAAATGGCTGTTGGGGCTGTGTGCGAGAGCTGATCATCATGTTGGCAGAGCTGGGAAAAAATTATAATGCACCATTAATCTTATTTTGGATATGTAATGAAAACGCTAATCAAGAGGCATCCTGCATAAATCCAGGACCTAGCTTCAAAACTAAATGCATTTGTTGATGTGGTATTAATGCTGGGGCAGCTTGTATACATGTAACTTAAATTGTGCTTGGGCTTATCTATAGTTCTTGCAAATAAGGTACAAAAGCATATTGAAAAACTGGTAATTTTATTTAAATATTGTCTGTCTGATCTTCTACAGGTGACCTAATTCTTGTCACAAATTCCAAAATACTTACTATTTGCCTGCCTGCCTTTAGTTGGATTCAGGATGGCTCACAATTACAAAACAAGTAATTGTCAAGAGATTTTTGTTTTAAAAAAAAGCAACAGCAAAACAGGCAATCCAAAAAGAATAAGCAGCATTAAAAAGGCAAAAATAAGCAGTGCAGCAATACAATCAAGGGAGGTTGGAGGAAAACCTGCAGAGGAGGAAAATGGTATTCAGTCTGTTCTGGAATATTGGTAGAGGGGATGCCAACCATGCCTCGTTCATGTAGAAATTCCATATGGAGGGGTCCACTGAAAAGGGAAGGGGCTGGAGCTGAAAGGTAGCACAACCGATTTGCATGTGGAAGATCCAGGGTTCAATCTCTCACATCTCCAGGCAGGGCAGAGAAATCCTGGAGAGCTGCTGTTGGTCAGTGTTGACCATACAGGTTTCTGCGCAACAGAAATGGGCATAATTTGCACATCATCCAATGCTGGGTAAAAGCTCCCTGGGCCAGCCACCACCAGGGACAAAGCTGGGTTCAGAAGTATTCCCAACCTCTACACCTTTGCAAGCCTATCCAGAAAACACAGTTCTGTGATAATACAATTGTTGAATCAAGAGATCTCCTGACCAGGGGAGTTTCTGTCTTGTATAGATTTAATTTTAACATAAGAACATAAGAAGAGCCCTACTGGATCAGGCCAAAGGCCCATCTAGTCCAGCTTCCTATATCACACAGTGGCCGCACCAGATGCCTCAGGGAGCACAAGACAACAAGATACCTGTATCCTGTCGCCACTCCCTTGCACCTGGCACAAAGAAAACCTACTCCTACAACCAGGAGGTTCCTCCATAAATCTGTCCAATCCCCTTTTAAAGGCATCCAGGCAAGGTGCCATCACCACCTCCTGTGGCAAGGAGTTCCACAAACCAATTACATGCTGGGTAAAGAAATATTTTCTTTTGTCTGTTTTAATCCTCCCTCCACTCAATTTGAGTGGATGTCCCCTAGTTCTAGTGTTATGTGAGAGGGAAAAGAACTTTATCCACTCTCTCCATGCCATGCATAATTTTATACGTCTCAATCATGTCCCCCCTCAACCACCTTTTTTCTAGACTGAAGAGCCCTAAACGCTGTAGCCTTTCCTCATAAGGGAGATGCCCCAGCCTGCTAATTATTTTAGTCGCTCTCTTCTGCACCTTTTCCAGTTCCACTATATCCTTTTTGAGATGCGGCGACCAGAACTGGACGCAATACTCCAGATGTGGCCTTAACCATCGATTATTCTCAATCCCTTTTTTAATGATCCCAGGCATGGAATTGGCCTTCTTCACAGTCGTCGCACACTGGGTCGACACTTTCATCGACCTGTCCACCAGCACCCCAAGATCTCTCTCCTGATCCGTCACAGACAGCTCAGAACCCATTAGCGTGTATGTGAAATTTTGGTTTCTTGCCCCAATGTGCATCACTTTGCACTTACTTACATTGAAGGGCATCTGCCATTTTGCTGCCCATTCTCCCAGTTTAGAGAGATCCTTCTGGAGCTCTTCACAATCCCTGCTGGTCTTTACCACCCGGAAAAGTTGTGTTGTCCGCAAACTTGGCCACCTTGTTGCTTATCCCCAACTCCAGGTCATTTATGAACAAGTTGAAAAGCACCGGTCCCAAAACCGATCCTTGGGGCACATCGCTTTTCACCTCTCGCCATTGTGAAAATTGCCCATTGACTCCCACTCGCTGTTTCCTGGTCTTCAACCAGTTCCTAATCCATAGGAGGACCCCCTTATTCCCTGACTATGGAGTTTTTTCAGGAGCCTTTGATGAGGGCTCAAACGCCTTCTGAAAATCCAGGTATATAATATCCACGGGTTCTCCCGCATCCACATGCCTGTTAACTTTTTCAAAGAATTTTAAAAGGTTTGTGAGGCAAGACTTACCCTTGCAGAAGCCATGCTGACTTTCCATCAGCAAATCTTATGTGTTTTAAGATTTTAATGAGACTTTCCACCATCTTCCCTGGAACAGATGTTAGGCTGACCGGCCTGTAGTTTCCCGGGTCCCCTCTCCCTTTTTTTAAAGATTGGCGTGACATTAGCTATCCTCCAATCCTCTGGCACAGTGGCTGTTTTTAAGGGACAAGTTGCATATTTTTGTCAAGATATCAGCAACTTCATTCTTGAGTTCCTTAAGCACTCTTCGGTGAATGCCATCTGGGCCTGGTGACTTAGTGATCTTTAATTTGTCAATTAAGTCTAAGATGTCTTCTCTTTTAACCTCTATTTTACTTAATTCTTTAGTCAGGAGTGGCCATTCGAGCAGCGGTATCTGCCCGAGGTCTTCTGCCATGAAGACAGATGCAAAGAACTCATTTAATTTCTCTGCAAACTCCTAGTCCCCTTTTATCACCCCTTTCCCTCCCTCACTGTCCAGCGGGCCAACAGCTTCTCTGGCAGGTTTCCTGCTTCTAACATATTTGAAGAAGCTTTTATTATTCCCTTTTATGTTGCCTGCCATACGTTCCTCAAAGTCTTGCTTGGCCTCCCATATCATCTTTTTACATTTCTTTTGCCACAGTTTGTGCTCCTGTTTATTTTCCTCATTAGGGCAAGACTTCCATTTATGGAAGAAAGCTTCTTTGCCTTTTATAGCCTCTTTAACTGTGCTTGTTAGCCATGCCGGCACCCTCCTAGACTTAGTCGAGCCCTTCCTCCTTTGTGGGATACACTCCCGTTGGTCTTCTATGACTGTTGTTTTAAACAGCCTCCATGCACTCTGGAGAGATTGGACTCTTTTTACTTTCCCTTTCAGCTTCTTTCTAACTAGTCTCCTCATATTAGGGAAATCCGCCCTTCGGAAGTCAAGGGTTTTCGTGTCAGATTTGCTAGGCACTCTCCCCCCGACATGCATGGCGAAACAGATCGCAGCATGGTCACTGTTCCCCAATGGCTCTGTAACATTTACCTCCCTGACCAGGTCCTGAGTGCCACACAATATCAAATCCAGAGTCACCTGTCCTCTGGTTGGCTCTGTGACTAGCTGCTCTAAGGCACAGTCATTTAGCATATCGAAAAATCCAGTCTCTTTCATGACCAGAGCTTGAATCGACCCAGTCGATATGAGGATAATTGAAGTCCCCCATGATCACAACCCTGTCTCTCACTAACATATCTCTGATTTGTTTCCTCATCTCGAGGTCCCCTTCAGGTTTTTGATCTGGGGTACAATAACACCCCCCACACACACACACACTTTTACATTGCTCCTTGAGCCTGGTAATTTAATCCACAGTGATTCTATGGTAGAGTTGGACCCCCCCCCCTTCAATCTCTACTCTGCTAGATTCTACCCCTTCTTTGACATAGATGGCCACCCCACCTCCAACATGTCCCTCTCTGTCCTTCCTATAGAATTTGTAGCCTGGGATTGCGGTATCCCACTGGTTCTCTGCACTCCACCAGGTTTCCGTTATGCCCACTATGTCAATGTTTTCCCTAGCCACCAAACATTCCAGTTCTCCCATCTTCGCTCGGAGACTTCAGGCATTCGCATAAAAGCACTTGTATGTCAGGTTCCCTGAGAAGGGTTGTTTGTTTGCTTTTTTCCCCCTGCAGCCTCTCTTCCTTAGGCTTACCATATCCAAAGGGGGACAGGGTGCCTACACCTTTAACCATTGTAAAAAGAGGGAATTAGGGCAGGTGTAGCTCATAATGGAAGGGTGCAACAAGCTGCACCTGCCCAAATTCCCTCTTTTTACAATGGTTAAAGGTGTAGGCACCCTGTCCCCCTTTGGATATGGTAAGCCTACTCTTCCTGATGGACCGGCTATCTCGTCCCATCCCATTTCCACTCCCAATTTCTACTCTGTCGTAACCTTGCTGTTCCTGAACCTCTCCACCCTCATTCCCTAGGAATGAGGAATCCCGAACCGGATGCCCCTCGGCTCCTGTTGGCTTTCCCCCAGGGGTCAGTTTAAAAGCTGCTCTGCCACCTTCTTAATGTTACGCGCCAGCAGTCTGGTTCTGTTTTGGTTCAAGTGAAGCCCGTCCCTCTTGTACAGGCCCAGCTTGTTCCAAAACGTTCCCCAGTGTCTAACAAACCTAAACCCCTCCTCCTGACACCAGCGTCTCATCCACGCATTGAGACCCCTGAGCTCTGCCTGCCTAGCTGGCCCTGCGCGTGGAACAGGTAGCACTTCCGAGAACGCTACCTTTGGTGTCCTGGATTTGAGCTTTCTACCTAGCAGCCTAAATTTTGCTTCCAGGACAGCCCGGCTACATTTCCCCACAGCGTTGGTGCTGACATGCACCACAACCACTACCTCCTCCCCAGCACTCTCTAGACGAGACGTGATGTCCCCAACCTTCGCACCAGGCAGGCAAGTCACCATGCGGTCCTCACATCCATCACAGACCCCCCTCTCTATGTTCCTGACTATAGAATCACCCACTACAAGAAGGCCCCTTCCCCAGAGGAGTATCCGTAGTGCGACTGGATACGGGCCCACCATCTAAAGAAGGGGTCTCCATAGTGTGCCACTTCTCCAGAATGATGTCCTCCAGCCCTGAGACTTCTTTCCCTGGCAGCGGAGGAGCTGCCCAACTGAGAGTGGGATGATGCCTCCACGTCCCTGGAAGTCACACCCTGGTCCCTCTCTACCTGTCTCTGCCTCTCCAGGTCAGCTATAGAGCTATTTGAGACCTGAAGTATTTTCCTATGTTCTTTAGCAGTGACACAGGCTTAACATAGGCAATTGCATAGCATAGATTGAATTTATTATCTTATGCCAGCTCATGTGCTTTACAGGCTAGAATTAGCTGAACATAGTGCACTGTCTTGGGAAGTTGCATCAACGTTAAGTTTAAAAACAGAGCAGAGGTGTTGCCAAGAATGTCTCACCAGTCCTAGAATCCCCTTTTAACCCTAAGACGAGTGAGGAAGCTTCTGTACTGTGTGTGTCCCATTCCTGGAGGGCTTGGGCACGACTTCATGAGAAACCGGAACTTTAATCCTCTCAAGTTTGCAAAGAAGGCCTACTGTTCTCTTCCTCATTAACTTTTGGTCAAATGTTTATTTTGGAATCATCCTGTTGCTTCTTCCAGTTTCTAGTAGTTACCATTAGCAGATCTCAGACTCATTATTTTTGTCAAAGGAGACAACCTTGGGGCACTATCTCCTTTTGAGGTATCTAATACAGTACAGTACTAACTTTTCAGCATCAAAGATTGAATGGGTTGTGACTTCTGACTGGTGTGGTTATGGGACTTGCCTAAATCTGATTTATCAGAGCTTTGCATTCAGCTGTTGGACTCTTACCACGTGACATTCTAACTCGCATTATATTAATATATCATGAGCTTTCATAGTTGCATTTCCATTCCCTTTCAGACTTGCCATGTAACACTTTAAAGCTCTGAATGCAGAGATGTTGCATTCATTTGGTCTCTTGCCATCTGGTGTGTAAGGGATTTTGCTCATCAAATGGAATACAGTACTTTGTGAGCAAAAGAGAGGCCTCAAAGCCTACTAGAGAGTCCCTCTAAAACTTGGCTTGTGCACAAAACATGGCCATAGCGATGGGACCCAATTCAGCAGAACACAAAAACTAGCAGTGTCTCATGAAGGAAACTTGCTCATACAGTTTTGCTCCCAGTTGTAGTGCATAGTGGATTTTGCAGTGTTGCTACTGCTAAGTTTCATCATATTCCTAAATGACAACAAGAAATAGAAGAACTAGTCGTCCCACTCACTGCTACCTATTAATACAAAATACAGTAAGCAAGGGAAAATGTGTTCATGAGTCTGGGGCTGTAAAAATGACTCTTTGTTAATAATTGTTCTTTTTGCTAAACAGGGAAAAGGCTGCAAGAGTGGATCAGTGTCATCTTGTGTTTTTCTCTGATGACTTTCAACTTCTACAATCTTCTCTTCTGCTTGCGACTGGAGCATGCGTTCTCAATTATTGTTGGGATATGTGAGTATGAGTTAATGTCCTTAACTTATAATTTCTTGTGCATATTGAAAACAAAGCACACTATTCTAAACTTGTACATAATCTTTTGTGCCCTAATTTGAGGAGGTATGTATATTGAGTTGTATCCAAAGAACTGCATGACTAGGTTCCCATACATAGGACAGATCTGGATTTGTGTTTCTGGAACAGTAGCATTCTCTCCCCCCGCCCCCCCCACACACACACACAAACCCTGGTGCTTCATGGTGAATGTGTTTTGAAACTGAGGAAAATTTTGAAAAGCATTTGTGATATGACATGGAGACGTGCCTCTCAAAAGGAAGGCAAAGATTTCGTTGGGCATACCTAAGCAATTATTGATATATAGATTTTTGAGCCTTAAATTGGTACCAAACACACACACTTTAGTTGATTAAGGTAGCATAGGAATATCAAACTTGAACCCTCATCTATATACTGGAAAGTGTATTGGAACAGAAAAGATTTACTGTAATCAGTGAAGAAACTTGACTCTTGATTTCATTAGATCTGGTTGAGGAATATCTGCCTGGAATAACAAAAGAGCAAATTTAGGAGTCTGACACCTTCTCTTGTTCCCCTGTCTCTGCATTGTTCTAGTTGTGCAGAGAAGCTGCAAATGAAATGGCTCTATCTGGAGAATTATCGCAGCCTATGGAGTCCTTGATACCACAACCTCTCACTTAATTTCCTTGTCTTGGTACTAAAATTGGGAGCCTTTGTATGTTAATAAACCACAGATCACTTGGTTAATGGATTGCCATGAATTTATAGAATGGATTTCTTGGCAAGGCAGATCTTTACTCTTTCCTATGTTGAAATGCTACTCATATCTTCTACTTGTTCTCAAGCTATGGAAGCTTGAAATTCAGTGACTTAATTTAGCTTAGTAAAATCTTGCAGTATCCCACTCTTGCAGTATCCCACTCTTCAGTTCTCAGGCCAACTAATAGCACAGTAACAATAAAACGGTAGCAAAGAACATCAGTGACTCAAAGGTTAAAACAACTAAAAGGGAATCTAAAAGACCTGTGCAGCTAACAAGGCAAAGTATACATATGAAGAAGTGTTGTCCTTAAAATGGAATAGCTGATTGTTGGAGAACTGTCACTGTGGTGAATGTCTTGGATCCTGTAGTGGTAAAACGATAGGAGCCGTGCTGAATGGACTCCGTCCAAGCAAGCTCAGTCATTTCAATATGGTGTTAATTCAGAAGCACCATTTGGTAGCTTGCATTTTCTGGCTTGGGGGTCTGGTTCAGGCTGTTCTACTAACAGTCTGTCTAACAAGTGTAAACACCACAAAGCAAATTCAGTTGCAAACCATAGATGAATTGGCTCTTGAAGGTTTCTTTTTACAGAAGGTGGCTGTTAAGTCCAAGGGCCTGGGTGGCGTGTTCGGAGAGATTGTACAATGGATGAGGTGCCTGCTAAGCAAATAGCTCTTCCTTTCCTTTTTA